>JAVJGG010000013.1:10524438-10592241 GCA_035590195.1 Aviceda cuculoides
CTGCAGGGCTGGTTCTCTCACATCTTCTCACGCCTCTCTCCAGCTGCAGTTTCTGTTCAGGAACAACTTTTTTACCTTCTTAACTCTGTTCTCCCAGAGGCACTACCACCGTCGCTGATGGGCTCAGCCTTGGCCAGCGACGGGTCTGTCTTGGAGCCAGCTGGCATTGGCTCTGTTGGACATGGAGGAAGCTTCTAGCAGCTTCTCACAGAAGCCACCCCTGTAGCCTCCCCACTACCAAAACCTGGCCATGCAAACCGAATACAGGTTTCTTATTTCTAGGAGTGGTTTACTAACAAGTAAGGCAATACCCCTCCTTCTACTCCGTCTGGCCCTTTAAAGGTCACAGTGCTGAAATAAACGTTTCTTCAACATGCCACGGCTGAGTATTGCTTTATGGACATCATGTAGAAAGAAAAGAGATTTTCTATCTTTGCTTTCCATACACTCATTTAAGGACTAGCTTCAACCTGGCCTTCTCCTGAGGTGTTCCAACACCTCTGAAACATATATCTGCAGCTAGCACAGAGCAGCCATGTCTGAGCAGGAACACTCATCTACCACGGATATTAACACTTTGAAATAAAAGCCCCTCATTCCTGAAGGGGAGAAGGAAGGAGTGCAGTTAACGGGTCAATGCCATAAAAGCGGGTCCGATAACGTAGCACATGATGATGGAAACACCTCCAGGCAGCCAGACTGCCTGGGTGGCCCAGGCAGGGAGATGGTGCCAATATTTTAACAAGTGGCTCCCACAAAAACGTTTCCCTTCAGCAGGTGATAAATTTATGCTTCAGGGATGTGATGTCTGCAGAAAGAAGTGAGGGGCTCTGGAATCTGCCCTTTTATTTAACAATGTAAATTAAAAAATATGCTTCTAACTAAGGAAGGCGACATCGCTGCTTGGCAAGAAAACGTACATTAAGACACACTTGGCCAGAAATGCACTGAGTCATGAGGAGAAGTGTTTGACCAGTGCAATTCATGTGAGGGGACAGGAGGGAGCTGAACGCCTTGTACAGGAGTCCCACAGCATGCTACTTCAGTAAGGGTTATTGAAAATACCTAACACTGAGCAAAGTCTTATTACAACCCCGATAAAAAGCCAATGCTAATAAGATGCAAGGCAAGGTGAAGTGGGACAGCAAGGCTTTCACACATCCTCTCTCACATCTGGTAGCAGAAATGTAACAACAGGCTCCCAGAGAGACAGCTTCTGAAGGAGCATTTAGCTACTTCATTACATCCATAGCAGTCCCTTGTACAAACAAACTTCGCATGGAGTCTCTGCTGGGACTGACACTGGATCTTTAGGTCCTCCAAGTCAGTCTCTATAAGTGGATCCTGCTATTTGCATGGTCTGTCAATGTAATCACGAGAGATTCCCAGCCCTCCATTTCATAGGTTTTCCATTTACACATAGGAAATGGCACCTTTTACTTCTATCCTGTTTCTGAGCCATATTAATAAGTTCAACCACTTTATGTATTACCAGTTTCAACACTGTTCTGCTTTTCAAATCACAACTGTTTTCATGTCAGCAAAAGAATTTCAAACCACAGGAAATTCTGGGGATGAAGTACAAATATACACCTAGAAAAAGCTATCAGGAAGCAGAATCAAACCTACAGTTGGAAAAATATGAAAAAAATGTCACTGCTTTCATACTGCACTTTTAATTTCATCATTCTTTAAATACATAAATGAACAAGATTAATAATTCAGCCAGTGAAGGAATTTCTGTTTAGCCTCTGAAAAATCCCTGAATAATTCAGAAGTTCTGACATTAGATAGTCTTTGTCATGCTGACCCATCCGCCCTGGGTAAAATGCTGAAGAGAGATCAAAGTGACTGACCCATTCTCTCACAGCTGTCTCACATTACAGCTTATGAACAACAAAACTCTGCAAATCAGAAGCTCACAAAAACAGAGAGAGCAGCTCATGTTCACCTGTTGTCTGTGCCAGCAAGATGATGAGAAAGGACAAACAGGAGCAGTTTGCTCATTCCTTATAAACAGGGTGTTAAAACTACAACACCTGAACTGCAGCCCAAGGAAATCCACTCCTTTAACTTGCTCAGGCTTTAATCATAGGATATGTGAACAGTTTAAGAAATTCAGAAGATATTCATCATACAAAAGGCATGTTAAAATAAATAAATAAATCAGTGTTTGCCAAACTGAAAGTGAGCTTGAGAAATATATAAACACTTTTTCTTCTATAAAGCAGCACTTGCAATTTTTTATGTTCCTTATATGTAACATACATTTGCCTCACCCATATGTCTGAAATGAAAATCTTTCAGTATCATAATGACAATGACTATATATACCTTTCCTCTCTTTCACCACTTTTTCAGTTCTGGTTGTTGGTTTGAGTTACAGATTACATAGATGGATACTACAGAAAAATGTTAAGGTAGTGAACTTAAGAAACATTGTCTTCTTAAGAATAAATATTTGAGATTTCTGCTAGGACTTCTGGCATAAACTATTCCAGCATGAGAATCAGCAGAGACATTCCTACGAAATCCACCATTTTCCTGGCTGTAGTGTTTGGGCTCCAGTCCCTTATACTTACATATTTTGTGGCTAATCCATTAGAGAGAAAGCGAGAGGAGACTTTCAGGAAAGAGCTATTTCCAGCTAGGAAGGAGCTATCATAGAAGTTAAGATCTCTACCACCACTCAGGAGAGCAGGCAGAGGGGCAAAGGGAACTAACAGAGATAAACACCATGAGGCATACTCAGGTTGAGATTTTGAGGAGCAACAGGGTCCTGCAGTGGGATGTCACTTAACCCAACGTTAAATAGAGGAGACATCTCTGAGTAAGCTGGTTGTCTAGACTTCTTTGTTGTCAATGGAGGTTATGAATATCTGGAAAAGAGGGAAAACAGATTAATTTTGGAGCTCCTTGGACAGAGTCTTCAAAGGCTGCACAACTGCACTGCCATAAGGATGACTTGATCCGGTATTTTGGGCTTTGAGTTTCCACAGACTGGGGAATAAAAACAGAGCATTCACCTCATCCCATGAACATTATAGCTAGCAGGACTCTTTCCTGACCTCCACAGGAGCACAAGAGTTCTAAGTCTCTATCTGGAGCATGTATTAAAGGCTCAGAAAGGTAGAAGGGAGGACCAAATGGATCCTTAAACCTAAACAGCTGCTTCTAGGCAGGCAGATATTTTACTTGGGACATCTGCATTTAGTAACTGTAACAGCCTTCTGAGGCCAGCAAGAAGACTGGAAGCCCCTTTTTACAAATCCTCTCTTAGAAAGCAAAGCAAGTCCTCTGTAAAGCAGAAAGCGAGTATTCCCCTATTTAGACAAAAGAAGGATTTAAATATCAAGCCTATCCATTGTAGCAACTCAAGCAGGCAATGAAAAGCATGAGGGACTATGTTACACAAGTCTTTTCTATGCTAATAAATACTTCACTCACATCAGCAGTTTCTACAGTGCACTTCAATGGGACCAGAAAGGAAAGCAAGTGTTCCCCCAGCAAAGGAGGAGCCCTTTGGTTCAGATCTTCAGGGTGTCTTTCCAGCGAAGTTCTGCATACAAGCCCTTGTGGGTATGGCAGTATTTCAAACTACCAAGAGGTCTCTTTCACAGAACACAGCCTATACATCTGCCAGACAGCCACTCTTAGCCAGCCTTCACCCTTTCCTCGCATGATCGCGAATTCCCACATTACAGAGACCCTGCTCTTTCTAGGCATTTCTACTTGCTGCTTCCCATATGCTTTAATAGCTCAGTGTCTCTCCTACAACTAAGACAAAAAATAACTCCACAAGATGATTGACATATAAGCCACATCCATTTACAGGCCTTTACACGTAAGGTAACATAGAGAGGTGCGAAGGATATGCTGTTACATGATGGATATGAAAGGTCAAATGACACATTCTGTGTTTGTGCATAATGCCTCCCTTTTATTGCTGCAAGATCATTCCCCTTCTTGGACATTCAGTGAGATAGACAAGTCATAGAGATGATTATACAGTACCAGCTCAAGCTGTTTTGTTATGACATCCTTCTAGAGAAAGAACACCATGTTCCAGTCACTTCACTGCTTTCATCAGAAGTAAGTTAGTGAATGACCCAATCCTGCAGCTGAGAAGAAAATTTATGTTTCAGAAAACCCACCCCCAAATTGTTGGGAACACTCTAAGGATACCCTGCTCCGATGAGCCCGATTCTCTTCCATTAAGTTAATTATCTTCCTTCCACAAAAAAGCAAGCAAGCACCCCTTGAGTTCCCAAAGGCAATCCTTTGAGAACAGTGGACATTTGAGAGACTTCTGTGCTCACGATGGCAAAATTTCCCAGAAAGCCTGAAAAATAGCTGGCAGTAACTGAAAGTCAGTAAAATCATGGCTGTCATATAGCTATTATGCTATCCTGATAGATATCACTATGTGAAAGTATCAGCTATTGAACATCTGAGCTCAAAGGGCACAGCCTGCAACTATAGATCATATATTACACATCTCTGTGCAATACCAGAAAGGATTCATACGCTGCCCTTTCTTGCTGCTTTCTCTGCAGGGATCTCTTTGCTTCTATGTCTAATTCTGCTTTCGCCCGGTGGATATGATAGAAGAAATGCCAAGCACAGATTTCAATGTATAAACATATTATGTGGCATGGTAAGAGAACCTCATAATAACCCGGTTTGGAAGTACTGACCAAAAATTGGCTTAGCAATAACTAAGAGCTGAGATTTTTGCCCTTCCTTTACAGCAAGGAAAGCAAACCATGGCTTTAGGCTTAACCTGTTGCACCAAGCTCAGCGTCACTCCAGTGACTAAGCACACTCACTATACTTTATGCCCTCATACCCTGTGGTCTCTACAGATTTTTTTCACTTTAATTTGTCTTGTGAAAATGAATGCCTGCCCACCACATCCTTGCTTTTGCTTCCCTGTGCCTATGATTGACCCAGAATTTGCATGTTGGAAAAACCAAGTTCAGTGTCTTAAATGAAAATAAAATCTCCCTTCAAATGGCACAAAGTTCCTTAAAAATGTTAATCTGCCTTATTTTTATGATGTGTTTAAAATTAAATGTTCCCATATGGGTACAACAGGGCAAACCATGTCCTTCCATTTAAATAGCCTGTTTACTTTAAAATCTGAAACTAGCTACAAATTTAAACCCTTTTTGTTTTTGTCCACCTGGAAAAAATTATCAAATTCTTAAGTGTGCATTGTAATAGGAGCAAACACTGAAGAGTGTGAATTCTTAGGTTTCAATATCTATTTTTAAATTGTTTTTCATGTAAGCTTTTAATTTAGATTTAATAAGATTCTAATTGCATTTTTAAAAAAATATCAGTTGATTATTGAAGACATATTTATGTAGGATTAACTTACATAGCTTAGACTTTTAAAATATTGTTTTAAATAATAATTTGGTATTTTATGATTTATGCTACCAAATCTAAATATAGTTAGTGTAAAATAATTACAGAATGACTGCAAGAAATAAACTTATTGAGGATTATCCATTTTATAAGAGACACACATCTCCTATGTAATTATTCAATGTCAGTAAGTGTCTTCAGAAATCTGTTGGTAATTAATGTATGATGAGTGCTTAGTTATATTTTAACATATTGTGTAATTAAAGCCAATTGAAAGTTTTGTCATTTGCCGTACAGCTCAGAAACAGGAGGAAAATATATTAGCATGCTAAATGAAATGGGCTGTGTAGCTTCATTCTCAGGTCTGCTCCAGCTGCTTTTTGCCACTTCAGTGGTGCAAAAGAGCCAGAGACCCAGCAGTCTTGCTCTCCTGATGGTTCTCCATCAGGGAAATACCGGGTAATTCAAAGCAGGAATAGTGGCTGTATGCCACTATCCCTTCTTCAGCTAGAGGGTGTAGTATCAATACTGTGTTCCTCCCTTGCTGCCAGATGTACTCTTTGGGCTCACAGGTAGCCAAGATTAATTTGTAATAGTTTTACAGCAGCCTAAAGATCTATAAAGTAATTTTTGCCTCCCTAATCTGGCACTGCCTGCTATAGCAGATCTGGGCCTTTAGGCACAGGAAGGTCTTATTTAACTGTAGTCTTAGGCTAACTGTAGGCTTTAGACTTGGATTGAAAAGGCATTAAAATCACCTGGAATCTGTCCCTTACCCTCACTGGGAGCTGCGAAGGCCCATGGCATGTTGCATGCTCCATTGAAACACCACTCTCCTGGCCGGCAAAAATCTCCTGGAATAGTTATTATTATGGATATTATAGGAAGGACTGCACTGGCAGAGAGGTCAATGAGATGAACTATTTCTTCTTTTTCACCAATTTATTTTTACATTCTCATAAATACTTCTCATTCCACTCACTATTATCATAACACCCCCCACTGCACCCCCCAAGTATTATTTAGCGCATTCTCTCAGGAGTTTTAGGATAGAAAATGCTTTCCTGCCTTGTTTTTCTTTGTTCAGGTTGTCACATGTTTTGATTTTTACCATAACCTTGACGTGTAAAACCTGAGCTAAATCAGCCATCCAACAGCATAGCCCAACATTCAACAGGCACTGAGAACTGGAAGAACCCATAAAGCTAACATGTGCCTTGACAGTGTGCCTCTTGTGAGTAAAACTGCCCCTAAAAGAAAAGTGTTGCAGAACAAGAGCAGAATGACTTCTTCATGTAGATGACTCTTCACTTAAGTGCTTTTAAATACTTTACGGGCATCTTCTGTACCACCCTCCTTTAGTGCTAGCTCATAAGATAAAAGTAATCTTTGATAACTTTATTTGACTTAATACCGTTTCATGTCAAAAGTTAGACCCTGCAAAACTGCTGTTTGTGACAAGTAAGCCAAGCGCATGTCCCTCTGCACACCAGCAGGAACCTCCAAAGAGCTGGAAGACTTCCGGCAATCCACATCATCACAGGCTAAGTAACTGCTTGAGACCGCACTGATCATGAAGCTGAGCCTCTCTGCCATGAATCACTCTTCAAATAATTAATACCAGTATACAAGTCAGAACATGACAAAGAATAAAAGCCTGAAACCCCTGATTTTGATGCTTGATCAAAGCCCTTGCTCCTTGCGCAATGCAGTGGCACTACCCTGCCAGGCTGCTGAAGGCAGCTATCAACCAGTACAAACATGCCACTGGGCAAGGCTGCACCAGCCCAGTGCAGGTTGGGAACGGCAACAGTCAATCACAAGACAAAGGTTTATTTGAATCTGAAGTACAATTCAAGTCATTGTTTTCTAGGCTTTTGGAAATTAGTGAAGACTAAGTTAATCAGCCTGCTCTGTCTTTATGTTTACTGAAGAGAAGTACGTCTGATGGGGAGAAGATTAATGTGAATGTGGGCTCTCTGCTCAGTGGAGCAAGGGACTGAGTGACACGGGCATGGGAAAAGCTGAAGTACTCCATCTCTTTTGTTTTCCCCTCAGTTTTCACTGGGTAGGTGTGTTGACGGGCGTCCCAGCCCCTGAAGCCTACCTGCAGAGTCTATGGGAATGACACCATACCTGCAGGAGAGGAAGGCAGGGTCAGGGACCACTTAAGCAAACTGAGCACATGCAGCCCATGGGAGCAGGTCAGATACATCTAAGGGTGCTGAGGCAGCTGGCTGACATCATTGCAAAGGAGCCATCATCTTTGAAAGGTCACTGCAGTCAGGGGAGGTTCCTGATGACTGAAAAAAGGTAAACATCACCCCCATCTTTGGAAAGGGCAGGCGGGATGACTCGGGTTGGTCAGCCCCACCTCACCCCCTGGGCAGATTATGGAGCAAATCCTCCAGGAAGCCATTTCTGATCCCATGAAAGGCAAGAAGATGACAGGGATCTAGCAAAGGCAAACCATGTCTGACCAATCTGATTGGTTTGTATGATGAGATGACCAGCTTCATGGACAAGGGAAGAGCAAAATGTATTGCACATCTTGACCTCAGCAAGGCTGATACTATTTAGTCTTTACTAGTGACTGGATGTGCTCAGCCTCTTCATGGGTGGTAACAAACTGGTGGGATGAGTCAATATGCAGGAGCACAGGCTGTGTTCAGAGGGTCCTGGACAGGCTGGAGGAATGGGCTGACAGGAACCTCATGAGTGCTAAGGCAAATACAAAGTCCTGCATCTGTGAGGGAATATCTCCATGCAGCAATAAAGGCTGGGGCTCAACCACCTGGAAAACAGCTTGGCAGAAAAGGACCAGGGCATCCTGATGGACAATATGCTGAATGTAAGCCAGCAGTGTGCCCTTGCAGCAAAGAGGGCTGACGGAACTGTATTAGCAAGAGTTTAGCTGGCAGGTCAAGCAAAGCATTTCTTTGCCTCTGGCCGTTGTGAGACTGCATCTGAAGTGTTGCACCAGGTTTAGGCTACTCAGTACCACAAAGACATGGAAATGCTGGAGTGAGCCCACTGGAGGGCCATCAAGATGGGCAGGAGGCCAACGCACAGGGTACACGACAAGAGGCTGCATGAACTCGGTTTGCTGAGTCTTCAGAAGAGAAGAAGGAATGATGAGAAGGGGGACCTTACTGCTCTCTGTAACTGCCTTATAAGAGGGAATATGAAAGACAGAGAGAGCCCCTTCTCAGAGGTGCACAGGCGTAAAATAAGATGCAAGAGATGCAAGCTGGGGCTCAGTTTGATCAGAAATTCTGATTGCATAAAAGGAAAAAACTTTTTGCCACAAGGGTGATCAAACACTGGAACACGTCTCCCAGGAGATTTTCAAAACTAGGCTGGACAGGTCCCTGAGCAACTGGTCCATCTTTGAGCCAGGAACTGGACTAGATAAGCTCCAGAGTTTGCTTCTAACCTGCACAGTTCTGTGATTCTGTTTTAGGAAAAGACAGGTCCAGATGCATTTGCTCCCTGGGGGTGCCCATTTCTTTCCGTTGAATATATATGAAGATAAAGCTGACTAGCTTAGACCCCATTTTTAGACGGTTAATTTACAGAAGAGAAATATCACTTTTAGAACAGAAAACTTCCATAAAATAGAGACACAGTAAGCATGGTATTGTACATTAAATGCTAGAAGACCATTAGTGTTTAGTAAGATACATACTGCTATTGTTATCCTTGATACATACTGATATTGTTATCCTTGAAAAAGTTCCTAGTTTATTAGAAGTAGATGCTTTAACTCTTAGTTTCGTTCCTATCCCCTATATTTCACTTGAGATAGGAGAATTCAATGGTGGCATGGGCTTACCAAAACCAGAACTATATTTGAAAAATATAATAGAAAATTATATATTTTATATTTACATATACAATCCACAATATACAGAAACATACATCCTTAGTTGTGGGTTTAACACAATTTGAGTAGTATAAAATAATCTTCTATACAGTTCTTCTAAGTGTCATCTTTAAAACCTAGGAATTCCATCACCAACATGACTGGATCCCAAGTTAAATAAGAAAGGTTCCTTTTAGACACAGGACATTCTAAATAAGAAAATCTTGATTCTGAAGTTTTCTTTCCTCTGTTTGCTCCCCAGAGTCTGATTTTACTAATTTTTAGGTCTGTTATATATCAGTATGCATTTCCTCAAAGAATCCCATGGTGAGGCTGACTGACTGGGAAAGGGCTGTGGGAGAGATTCAGTCTGTGTGGTTTGAGCAGATTATTAAGGTTTGTATTTTAGTTTAGTTGGTAAATTGCTCTTCTTTTTTTCTAACTAAAATATATATCCAGGATTGATTTGGAGAAGGAAGCAGAAATGTTCTCTACCAACACTACAGTAAGACCTATATTGCCTTCTAGTGGTGTCCATCACTTTCCATTGACCATAGAGAACTTATTCAAGGACTTTGCTCATTATTTAGGCATGTCAACTAGGTGCTTAAAGAGAGGTAGGGTAAACCAAGCCCTACAAGGTTATGCGGCAGTGTATTGTGATTTTGTGCATTACAGAATTGAGAGACGGTGCCATTTTATTGCATTTGATTTGTTGTTATTTTTAAAAGGGACATCGGGGGGATGTTGGCACACACTCTTGACATATTGGATGGTCTTATTCCTGCTTGACAGGTGCATATTCCAAAGAACTTCTCTTACCTGTGGCATCCTTGTCTGAGGTACGAAGCATTTCTTATATGTCTTCTGGGTATTTAATCCGGGCAAAAAGTTTCCAGGCTCATCCACACAGAGGATATTACAATTAGTTCATTTATGAGCAGCAAATGGCAGAAAGTAAGGCATGTAATTACCTGAACACCTGATTTCTACAATAACCACACCTCAAAATTGAGTACTTACTTTTAAAAGTGTGTTTACTTATTCATCAAATGAGTCCAGGTTCAGATAAGAATGATCCATGTGTATGTCTGTACTACATTTTCAGTAAATGCTAATACTTACATGGGAACTGGAATATTTCTGAGACTTTCAAAAGATGTGCTATATTTTGCTCTGAATATCCAATCTGGACCATTTCCCAGACCACTAAACACTTTCTAGACTTTCTCCATGATGTCTCCCTGCATTTCCTGACACTAGCTAGAATATGGGATTGAAGTATCAATAAAACCACAAATCATTTGCAACGTACTTACAGCCCCCCTCCCCAAATAATTAAGTATTCTAAACACAACTTAAAAAAAGAAATAACTTCTTACAGTATTTCCAGGGCAGTTTTGCAGGCTTTGCATCTTGCTCTGCTACTTTTACCTGTTAGGACAGTTTTGAATTGATAGTATTTTACAAATGAAGTTTAGTTAGTTCAGAGGAAACTGAGGACACGTGCAACAAGCTGGGGCAAAATTTGTACCACAGTTCTGTATTTTTCGAACAAACTCAGTCTACATAGATCACAGACCTTCAGCTGGTGCAAATCAGCACAGCACTACTGCAATCATCTCTACCCGCAGCTTGGAGTCTGGCATGGATAAACCCTTTCTTGTTGAACTAAAAGTACTTCTTGTCAGCATTTCCCTCCCAGGCAGTCATTCTCAAGAGCACTGATTATGGCTGCTCAAATATTTTGTGACTAGAGGACTAGATCAATAATGACAGGCCACACAGTAACCATATTACTTTCATCATTTATGTCTGGAACAGGTGCACCCAGGTCCCAGTCCCATATTTCATCAATGTTGTCATTTAAAGCAGTAAAAAAGGCAACTCTTAATTCTCTTGTGAAGCCTGAAAATCAAAATTATGCAGGTTGGAAAACAGGAAAAGCCTTCTAGCTGGATTGCTTTTTAAATACTGGAATAGACTTCCTGTAGAAATTACAGCCTTTCTGGTGGATGTCCTTAATAACAGGAAAGATAAGCTCATCATGAGCAACAGAGCTATACTGCATCCTACCTCTAGGCAGGATAATGGACTAGGTGATGTCTTAGATCCTTCCAGACTTATTTTTCTGATTCAGTAATACTACCAATTATACTTAAGAGCGTGTGAACACTACATCTCCTTCCTACATGCTATGTCAAAACATTTGTTCCTTTTTCATCTCTTCCTGACACTGCAACATCATATTTAGTTCTTATTTGCTGTTGGTTGTTATGCAAATCTGTGCTCACTAATTTACAGCATCTCTCCTAAAATTTCTAAATACCATACATTTATTAATTCAAGCTTTCAAACAGTCCAAAATGTTGTTCTAGTTTAACCGGAATGAAAGATGTGTTACAAAGCACCAAATTATCAGATGTGAGACAGCAACCCAAACTGGAATTCAGAGCTAGCTGTGGATGTGGTCACAGATACTGCAACAGAGAGTGAATGACTCAGCCTCCCTCTGGGGGGATTATATGCAGGAATCTCTACACAATTCTGGGTATTTCAATACCAGAAAGAGCAACAGAATGATGGGTATGTGAAAAAAAGCCATAAAAATGACTGAACAGCTGGAGGGGCTGATTTATGAGGAGACATTAAAGGAATGATGTTTGATTGTCTGCACAATGTCCAACAGCCGTATGTTAACCACTTCAAGTATTTGAAGAGTGTAAACACCAAGGAAGGGAATAAATAACCAGGCTGGAACAAGAAGGTATAACTAAAAATACAGAAAATTAATATACTAGGGGACATTCTTAACAGTGAGCTTTGTTAACTAGAAGTAAGTATCTGAAGAAAAGCAGCAGGACTCTTGTTGTTCCTAGTAACTTCGAGAGCAAACTGGACAAATCACTGAAAAAAAAAAATTAGGTATCTATCTGGGGCTGGCTGGCAAGAGAGCTTGCAAGCTATTATTGTTCGATAATTCCTTCCTTTACGATATTTATAAATCAAAATGCAAAAGACAAGTGATGACTTATTCAACTGCATTAGCCATTTACATCACTTAGCCTTACTCGTCTAAAATGTTAAACAATGTACTACCCTTATGCATACTTTACTCATAAACACTTCCTGAAGGTATTTTCTGTCAGATATTTTTAAAATTAATAAAACCCCACAGTGCTGCACATTTAAAACAACAACAACAAAAAAACTACCAAAAAAATTGTTTCTAAACAATTGTTTAGGAAGCAAAGTTGGAATTATTTACAGAAATCCACTATCTTCTGCTACATCATTCTCATATCTCTACCTAACGAAAATATAAATCACTGCAGTTGTAATACAGAATTCAGGGATTCCCATTTTCCTCTCCAGCTTCAGAAAATGTTACTTCGTACTTCTCCTTTGCTGCTCAGCCTTCCTGTTATAATAAGAAAAGTTTGTTCCCTGTCAAAAATCTGGAATTCCCATTTATTTGCAAAAGAGGAACTTGATATTCCCACTACTCTTGCACAAAGCTGTATCATTATTTACTAATTCCCTCTTAGTCTTGCTTCTGTGTTTTAGAGATGGATTAGAAGGTGCAAAAGATAAAAATGTACTCAAGGTGGACTCTGGGGGAAATTCCCCTCAAAAATCATATTCTATGCATATATATGTTTCAGAGATAATTAGACTCAAGCTCAGCCATATAAAGGACACAGGGATGCTGAATTCAATGCTAGTCAATTAGCTACTCAACAATGCAGGAAAGGAGCTTATACCAAGAGCTGGCTCATTTGAGAAAAAAGCCCAGGAGTAAACCAGTGCCTCTACAGCTGGGAACCAAAGTCAAAAGAGGGTGCAAGCCAAATGAACTTTGGTGACATGTCAATATGGCCTAGAGTACATGCTCACAGCTTCATCTAAGGAGTATAGACATCAAAATGCAAAATGCTTAGAAGAGTATCTAACATAGAAAAAGAAACCCTTTTTTCCTAAAACCAGTTCTAATATAGGATGAGAATTATTGCCTCAATCCAGTTATCAAGATTACAGTTCTCAACATTCTCCATTCAGAGCATTTCTAAAAAATACAGGCCACTTTTCCAAATTGAAATATTTTTGCTTTTCACAGTGTTCCTATTTTTTAGCTTTTTTTTCCTTACTTTCCTGCTTGCTTTCTTTTTCATGCCATCCCTGAAGGAAGGAATCTAGAAAGTGAAAGAAGGAAAAGTGGGAAGAAAAGGAGAAAGAAAAAGAAAGATCTGAGGGAGAAAACAAAGAAAATCAATCACTGAAAATATATTTCAAAATCTCAGAAAAAGCAAAAAAACTTGGAGAGCTGTCATCAGGATCCAATGAGGGTCTTTCAGTTTATTATGAATGGACATATCCCATCCCCTGGTGAAACTACTTGTTGCAATCTCCAGTGGAGCAATTAGCCAGCAAAGGAGCGATCAGGTGGAAATCCAGGACTGTGAGCGAGAATCCATCCTGCCGAGCTGGCATCACCCACATGACCTCCTGGCTCTGGCTGTCTGCAAGGTTTAAGCCCACATCCTTAAAAGCAGTTAGTGCGTTTAATATGAGTCAGTGGAAATGAGGCACCTACATAATGGTTAGTCACCTAAATATCTTTGCCGATCAAGGTCTTATTTCAGTGAAGGGCACTACAGGGCATTTTTTGTCACGGGGAATCAGGATTTGCCACGATACCAGTGACAGAAATTACCACAGAAGATCTCCAGCCAAGCAGCTTTACTTGGAAATGACCACGTCTACAGCAGCAGTCAGTTTTCTGAGAGAATATGCACATTTACTCTTGGTTCGCAGGGAAACATTTACGGGAACCCTGAAATATGGAAAGATTTTTGCCGTATCATGTGTTTTCATAATAGAAAGTTTGTCCACAAACACAGTCCTCAAAAAAAAAAAAAAAGAAGTGTGACTCAAAGAAAACGGCATCTGGGGCAGAACAGAAAGCGAGTTGACAGCGCTGTGAACCCAAAACAGCCCCCAAGAAGATCTGTCTGCCAGCAGAGCCAGCCGTGGCGTCAGCCAAAGAAGTCAGCCACAAATCCAGACACGGCTGCTGGAAAAACACATTCCAGGTCCTACACACCGCTGCCAAGTCCACCCCATGATTATAGCCACGGACTTTGGAGAACCCAGCGGAAGAAGGTGAAAAGGAATAGGATCAACATTGCCTACATTGGGAAGAGGCAGTGCCAAGGCAACACTGAAATTACCAGTAAGTCCCATTTTACTTTGTTCTTGCACTGTTTTAATGCAGAATCTAGCTATAGTCTTTCAAAGTTTAAAGGACATTTTGTCATTTTTGGCAGCAAACCCAGCTTTCTTAGCAAACATGATGATGGCCTTACATTACATGGCCTTGTGCCCCAAAGGATTCCAAGCGTTTTACAAACTTAAGCTGATACGTGGCCAATGTACACAGGGACCTCTTCATCCACCACTGAAATGTGCTCAGCCTCTAGGACAACCTGTCATAAGTGCTTAGCAAAGCACAGAAGCTCTCTGCAGTATTTTAGGCTAGGACGTGATGAATGCTTTATGCTACTGAATCTGAACAAGGTGGAACATAATTATGTGAGCAGAAATTCAGTTGCACACCACACTTTAACTCATGCTCCTTCAGCTCTACACCTACTCTTAAACTACTACAGTGCCTTTTAGTGTTACAGTTTGATGACAACCTTTATTTTCCAAAGCCTCCTTTGATAATGTCCTCAGCTACATGGTTGGATTCTCTTTCCCTTCCGACTTGTTTATCTATTGGATCCACATCAATTGTTTCTCCTTCATGCAGGTGTCCCACCACAGTTTCCTAACCAGACTCAACTTATTCTGGGACAACAATATATCAAGGCCAATAAAATTCTGGGTGAAGTCTTGTAGATCTCTTCAGTTATTTACTGCACAGTGATAATTTGCCACATATGATGCTTTCTTTCATAAGCACTGCTGTGTTTTAACTCTCTCGTCCACAAAAAAAAAAAAAGCATTTCACAAGCAGTACAAAGTTCTCAGGCCCAGTATCTACCCGTCCACAGTAGGAGCATTACTCAGACACAATTTGCTTCCTTTTCCTAATTCTACAATAAAATTATCATTTTGACTTTAATATCTTCATTATGCCACTTAACTCTAATGGCCTTTCCAAAGTCAGGAGAACACCAAATGACTTAATCCTTTAAAAAAAGATTTATATAGCTAAGCAGATTTGTGCAAATGTCTACAGAGATTGAGGGATTTTGAAGTGCAACAAACCATCTGTTGTGGTTTAACCCCAGCCGGCAACTAAGCCCCACACAGCCACTCACTTACTCCCCACCGGTGGGATGGGGGAGAGAATTGGAAGGGTAAAACTCGTGGGTTGAGGTAAAGACAGTTTAATAGATAAAGGAAAAGCCGCACACGCAAGCAAAGCAAACCACTCCCCACTCCCCACGGGCAGGCAGGTGTTCAGCCATCTCCAGGACAGCAGGGCTCCATCACGCCCAATGGGGACTTGGGAAGACCAAGGCCATCACTCCCAACGTCCCCCCTTCCTCCTTCTTCCCCAGCTGTATATGCTGATCATGACGTCCTATGGGCTGGGATATCCCTGGGGTCAGTGGGGGTCAGCTGTCCCGGCTGTGTCCCCTCCAGCTCCTTGTGCCCCCCCAGCCTCCTCACTGCTGGGGTGGGCTGAGGAGCAGAACAGCCCTTGGCTCTGGGTAAGCCCTGCTCAGCAGGAACCAAAACATCCCTGGGTTATCAACGCTGTTTTCAGCACAAATCCAAAACACAGCCCCATGCTAGCTGCTATGAAGAAAATTAACTCTATCCCAGCCAAAAGCAGCATACCACCTAAAGGTTTTCAGACAGAAAGCCATCCCAAATTCATGCAATGCTGACTGTGGTTGCAATTTTAAAAGCATCAGCAGAATCCCAGATATTCTGAACAATAAATATAACCAAGCATGCTTTTAAGTTTCATCTCCAAGACAGGAATACAGGCACCTATTTCTCTTCAAGGGATGTTAGGAAAAAAAATGCTTTCTAATTCCACTCGCTTTCAGCTTTCTTTTTTACCTATCTCCCTAAGTATATTCTCTGGTATCAAGACTGATTTTTACAGCTGTCACTCATGCTGCATGCAATTCTGGCCGCTCCCAGGCCACCATGGACTCATCTCAGAATAATCATTGTAAGAATGTCAAACTCAGATTTTTTTATTGTGAGCTTTTGAAAAGAGACAGTATCTTCTAAATGTAAAATGTGTCTGGTCATACGTGAGTAACAAATATTAACTGCCAGTCTTACTCTGATACTTCATCCTAACTAATGCTCAGCAGACAGTCCCATTCATTTCAGTACACCTGAATGTGTCACACAGTACTACACCATGCATCCAAGAACAGATCCAGGCCTTCTTCCTTTAGTTGATGAACTATCACTTCACAAGGACCAGGTAAGGACGTCTATAAATCAGGTACCCACTAGCCTTGAGAAACTGCTTTCGAAAGCTCAAACACCTTAGCAGACTTGAAATAAAACTATTTACTATACTTTTTAACTATGTCATTACACATCTAGTAAAAGCAAGCAGATGTAATAGTATTGAGCCTGTCAGTCTCAAGCTAGGCAAAATTTCAGTGCTCTTATTTTCCTTGCAAAGATTCTCATATCCAAAAAGGGAGGAGGATGTGCTAGAACCAGATCACAGTCTGGCTTCCCAGGTCTTTAAATCACACCCAGTTACTCCTGTGCTGAGCCCAGCAGGTTGAGCTCGGCTAAGGCATCTGCGCCTGGCTCTGGTGAGTCCAGCACACAGATCTAGTCCTGGGGGTCTGGTTTGATTTGAAGATGTCCAGAGATGGAGACACTAATGTTCCCCACAGTCGTATTTTCCAAAAGCTAATATTTTCCCTGTTAAAAACTCGTGTCTTATTTCCAATATGACTTTGTCTGGCTTCAGTCTGAGGCCATTGGTTTTCATTATTCCTTGGACAAATAAACCTGTTCGTAATCATACACATAGATACACAGCCCTGATAGTCCTATCCTGTCTTCTCTGAGCTCCCAGAGATCTGAATAGATGGCAAAGGCAGACTAGCTTGTGTGTTAAAAAGGGGAAAGCCCAGCTAGAGAAAAGATGGCAATACACACACACACACACAAATTTTTTAAGAAAACAACAACATCCACAAAGACATGCAGCATTTTGAGACTGCAGTCTTTCCTTGAACTTCTCACCACCAGCTCCTTGCTGGAGAGCTGCCTCCACAGAATCCTTACCCACAGTGGCTAGCGGTGAAAATACTTTTCCTGCTCCAATTTTTCTTGATGGGGGATCCAAGTTTATTCCTTGGTTTGCCACATTTCAAAAAGAAACATACAATCTCTTCCAGTGCTTCTTTGTTGGACTGCTACTCTCAGCTGAGGTGGCTGCAGAATATCACACCAGCATTTTAATGAGGAATTCAGAGAAGTTAAAAGACCTTTCCATTGGTGTTTAAATCTCACACAAACAGCAGGCTGCAGCTGTAGCCTTTGCTGCCTATGGATAAATGTATTATTTTAGAACATGGCCAAGACCTCTTTGTAGGAGGTCCTGCAGGAGTGGAGCCAACAAGTGATTATGAAAGGCAGCCTAAAGAACATTTGACACTGTTTTCTGCCTACGCTTAACAAGCACCTCGTAGTTCGGGCTGCAGTTTGCACGATTTTGGCTTTCAGAAAATATGAAACACCTTAGTAGATGGATTTTACGTCTAGGAGATTCCATCTGAGGCACTGAACCCACCCAATTTTATTACTTACACTTTCAAAAGGTTGGGAAAAGCTTCAAAGTCGCATCTGAAGAATTCATGAACTTATCCTAAAAAAATACCTGGAACTCTGGCATCCATGCACTTTTTTTAAAAGTAAACATGGACAAAAAATCTACTCTTTAAATAAAACTCACTAGACTTATTTTCTTAAGCAAAAAATTAATTAATTTTATTCATTATCTTGTATTTAATTTCCTCTGAATAAACAAGGCTTCATTTACTATCTCTTGAGACACCATTCAGTATGTCACACACAGCTCTAGTCTGCCTTGTGAGTCAGTCACTGGGATGGAAGAACCAGCTGGCAGCTGACAACATCTGAGTCAAATAAAAGCAAAGATCAGAAACTGCTGACTGGGCAGAGCTACAAAGGTGAAGAGAAGGCCATCTACCATTTCGGGAGAGAAGCTGGGACCACTGCTAGGAACACACTTCTTCCTGAGGACTGGAGACTGACTGCCTCCCTCTCCACCTCTTTTCTCATTATTTTAATAAAGACACCCAGGGCTCAACCCACAAAGGGATTCAGGGAAGTGATGACAAGCATGTCAATGGCTATCTTATACACTGCATGGCCAGTAGTCTCAAATCCACAGCACTCAACAGTCACTGGTGCTCTCTACACTGTGCACAGGACTACCAGGCAGGTGAAGACTAGACTGGTAACTGGGACCATAGTGGGAAGCCAGCAGAAAACGCTACAGAGAAGTGTCTTATACCCTATCCATTTGGGATTTTAATTTTGGGTAAAATAGTGTAAACAGCCCTAAAGGGTTGATTAGAGCCCAGCTCTGGTTCCCCCCCGGGTAACACTCAATTATTTGGATGCAAAGTCATCTGTCAAGGTCCAGGAAACTTGCATTTATTTCTACAGAGCATCCCAGCTTCAAAAGGAAGATTGGAAACTGCCCCTTATTACTGTAAACCGGTGAATACTCTTCTCCTTCAGTACTCTTCTGAGAGAAGAACTGACCTAGGTTTCCTATTCCCTAGCAGTGAATAACACCATATTTGTAAAGTGGTGCTGACTGCTGTTTTTTTGTCCTGACCTCACTAGTATTGGTTTGTGCTGGCTGTGGCTTGGACACACTTCCTGGGTTGGCTGAGTTCAAGGTGCTCATCAGAGGAGCACCACCAAGTCTGAGGATCCCCAAGTGATGGAGGTGATATACCCTGGCAAAAAAAAGGTAGGAGAGGTAGAGAATGGAAGAGTTTCACTTGTGAATTTTGACCACTGAACTGTAAGAACTGTGCTGATGCGCTGGTCTTATTGGCTGCTTTTAGATATATTGTAGTTGCTCGCCAAGGTGCGAGCAAGGTTCTGCAGCATTGCCTCCTGCTTATGACTTTAACCCAGAGGGAGTGGAGTACAGGTGCCAATGCATCAGAGGAATAGAAAGGAACTAAAAGCCTTTTACAATATCCTGCCTTGGCATCCCATGAAAAAGGCATTCATCCACAGGAGGAGATCATAAGAAGTATGGGGGCAAGGGACAAAAGAGAGGGAGCAACCAGAGGAAGGCAGCAGAAAGTAGGAAAAAGGGGGAAAATCAGCATAAGTGAGAGATGGATCATAACAAGTTTCCACACAAGCCTGAAGTCACGAATGAGAAAAGAAATTAGAAACTCCCATTGAGGTCATTAATGAAGAGAAAGCCTGGAGAAGCAATCTAATGTATCAGAGGCAAGGCTGGACTTGCGCAGGCCTTCAGCATTTAATTGGGAATGGAGGAGCTTGACTCTATCCAAGAAGGAGCTCTGAGGCTAAAAAAGAGGATGGAGGACAATATATACCATGGAGACCTGCAGGATTACTAGCTCTCCTTTAAGAGATTTGAGCTTGGCAGCAGATATCTAGGGACTCAAACACTTCAAGGACATGCACAAGGGAGCAAGACCACTGGAAAGCTAGTTACTAAGAAGAACTCCAGACTGAGAAAAGTCAGCAAGCCAGACGATGTGAGGAAAGAGCTTGCCCACATGTAAGTAAAACAGTAACATGACATTTTGTTAGCCCAGTTAGCTCTCCAGCATTGCAACACTCCTTGTCCTCTGGTATCTGGCATCAGATAATATGTCTAATTCAAGAAATTAAGGTGGAGAACAAACTCAGCTGGCACTGCTGTGTTTCTAAAAAATATGCATTCCTAAGCAAAGAGTGCAGCTTTTCAAAAAAGTTGCTATGCTACTCAACCTGGAAAATGAATTACTGTAAAACTACCTGCAAGGACCAGGTAGTGATTCCCACCATCATACTGCAAAGCCTGAGGTTTTCAGTGCCTGACTTAGTCTTTGTGTGCTCAGTGCTGACAAATTGGCTCCAAAGTTAGCCCAGGAACAGGTTAGTTCTAGACTGTTTTAAATCATTATTCTAGAATTCAGATACAAGATTTGGCAATTTGTGATCAAGGTGTTTGAGCCTTCACCCTTCTGCTCTGCTTTCCTTGGATGTGTTACTAAACATATTACAGCTGAAAATAAACCAAAATGAGTGTTGGGCTGTGGCAATGAAATTAAAAGCAACTGAGCATGTCTTCCAATGTAAGGCAAATAATATATGGAGCAAATTAGGTCAAGTATGCTTGATGACTCTCAGTTTGGGTGCTAAGACTCTTACTCACGCTGTTCACAACTAGTTGCCATCCTACCTCATTCTCTCTTCTTTATTTACTTTTCCACCTGTCGTGGAATATCAGGATATGTAGTGTTTTCAAATTCGGAGAGGAGGATGAAAGTGTTCTTTTCTCAAAATGATCTCTTTTGTGAGAGTACGTAATGCCTAAAGCAGGACTGTAATGGAAATTATGGTTAAAATATTTCTAGAGGAAAAGGTCATCTCCAATAAGAAAGAAGGAAGAAGGATGATCTCATATGTCTGACAGTTCAGATACAAGCAAATCTTAGCACCTATAAGTTATGTCATCTGTTAAATTCACATAAGCAGAATGCCTCTGCACATTTTGCACTGTTATGACAAGGCTGTACAGAGCAAGGGTAAATTCTCCATATGAAATAGCTATCTATACAGGGTTACTTGTATCTATTCTTATCTTTAAATAAATCAACTGAGAATTAAAGCCAGCATGGTTTTCTGTTCTGTCTTAAGAGACCTAAGCTGTGCCACATTAAACAACATAGTAAGCATAAATTTATATTTGGCTGGATTGACACTGAAAGTTATAGCTTAGCATCTCACTCACTGAGATACTGTCCATCCTGACCTTGGCTGTAGCTTCATATTTTACACACCATTACTGTCATAGTAAAAGACAGAGCCAACAATAATTTGCTCATACAATTTACAATACATTGTCTCCCAGCCACACTGAGGGGTCTTTAACCATCAGCAGATGTGTTGCTTGTATTAGCTATATCTGAACAAAGCAGAATCTATTCAGCCCTAAAGTCCCTATGGCTGCTTGGCTGTGTCTTGAGCCTAGTGCATAGCCAAGCTGGTGTTCATAGCACTGTAACTAATTACAGCATGGCTGAGGAGTTTTAGAAGTTTTAGCCCACAACCTGCTGCCTAAATTTCATGCATTTCTCCCATTCCCAGCATCTAAGTTCTGGGAGTCCACCCCTGGAGAGGTTAATCAGCAGCTAATACTGTAGCTGCTCTGTGATGTTCAGTCCTTTAAGTTGTTTCTATGTGAATACTATCCAAAGCTTCTTTCACCACAACCCTACAAACATTAAAAATCACTTTTTAAATGCTCAATATTTATGCTTCATTATCGAGTCACAAAATCTTGTACAAATCTCTATATTTATGTTAACATTCCTAAAAAAGAAACTAATATAAAGAAGATAAAACACCATCGCTCTTGACCTGTGTGAAAAACAGAAGGGCTGTGGCGTTCATTAACATGTAGGTATCGACCCCCTTCTGGAGGCAAAGGCATTAAAGCAAGAGGAAAGTGGACACAAAAAGAGGTAGCTCTTTAGTTCCAGGTTTAGCTTCCTGATATAGCAATACAAATGTATCCAGCACAGTGCAATAAAGAACACAGCTATCATTACATTATTTCTGGGTACAAAGCCATCCTTGACCTGGTGAAAACTCTTGGCTAGGATCAACAAATAACTTAAACCACTTGTCCATGAACCCAAATTCATTTGGGCAGAAAAGCTGTCTGTCTTCGGAGATCAGTAGGCTGAGAGCTACGACTACTATTTTAGCAGCTGAAGTAGGCAAAGAATTGCCTTCCCAGAAAGTTCACCAACCAACTTTTGCTCTGTATTGAAAGAATATGAAGGAAAAAGAAACAGCTCAGAATGCTGCAATATATTTTATATTTTTTTGCTAATTTTTGCTGGTTTACTTTTCATAATAAGAACTAGATGACAAGGAACAAGGCAAGTCTGAAATAGATGGAGTTGACTTAGGCAGCTTGTATTTTCCTCTGCCTACTTGCCCCTTCTTCTATCAGTAGTTCCTTGCACGTTTTACCCAGTGTATAGCCTTGTCTTTTTAATACCTTCATCCTTGTCATTTATTTCCCTTCCTAGTATCCATAACACCCCTCTGTCCTGGTTTCAGCTGGGATAGAGTTAATTTTCTTCTCAGTAGCTGGTACAGTGTGTTTTGGCTTTAGTGTGAGAATAATGTTGATAACACACTGATGATTCAGTTGTTGCTAAGCAGCACTTATCCCAAGTTAAGGATTTTTCAGTTTCCCGTGCTTTGCCAGTGAGCAGGTGCACAAGAAGCTGGGAGGGAGCATGGCCAGGACAGCTGACCCAAACTAGCCAAGGGATATTCCATACCATAGAACATCACACTCAGTATATAAACTGGGGAGAGTTGGCCAGGAGGGGCAAATTGCTGCTCAGGCATCGGTGAGTGGGTGGCGAGCAACTGCACTGTGCATCACTTGTATTTTCTTCGGGTTTATTTCTCTCTCTCTTTTTTTTTTGTTATATTTCTTTTCTTTGCAAATAATATTTTTATTATATTTTAATTATTGTTATTATTGTATTTTATTTTACTTTAGTTGTTAAACCGTTCTTATCTCAATCCATAAGTTTTACTTCTTTTTTTCAATTCTCCTCCTCATACCACTGGGAGGTGGGACAAGTGAGTGAGCGGCTGCGTGGTGCTTTGTTGCTGGCTGGGGTTAAACCACGACACCCTCCCTGACATCTGGTTATTAAACCTACTGTGGTAGCACAATGTAGAACATGGTGTTTATAAAGCTTGTTGCCTATTTTGATGGTGTGGCTCCACACCCCAAAGATTAGGCTCTTAAGCCTGACATATCCTGCAAGGGAATCGTACATCTGAAAAGGAGTGCTCTTATGCTTGCTAGAAAATGAGAATTTAGGTTCAGAATTTCCCCTCCTTCTTCTTACTGCTTCCACAGGAGATGATAGTATTTCTCTGAGCTGATCTCCAGCTGCTTTATTGGCCCCTTGAGTCCATTGCCAGATAATACATAACCCCAAACAGCCTTAAGTTTGCTGGAAGTTCCTCCAAGGGTCTGGATGCAGGAACACTGCATCCCAGAAAAAGGCTGCTTTACACTTCCTCTCCTGGGTGTCCTTTTTGCTCCTTGGACGTAGTAGAGCATCCGGACTTCATATTTCATTTCTTTCTCTCTGCTTCCCTTTCTGCAGTCCTGATGCATCTCAGGCCTCCTGCCTCTTTGCAAAATCCAGGTGAATTTGCTGAAAAGTTAGGTGTTGGTCTAATTATTGTAGACTGGATATTTAATCCTTCTACTGCTTCTTTTTGAAGGATCACAATGCCTGAACTGTCAAGCATTGGCAATGCTTCTCTTATATAATAATACCCATCATAGTTGTGATGATTACGAAATGAAGGACCTTATCCCTTTTCCTGAACTGGTTTTGCTTAGCTCCAACGTGCCTCCAAATTTTCTGAACTTCAGGGTAGTAATTGTCATCAAAATAGATAATTCTGTTCTTATACAGCTCTTCATTGTTCCTCCCAGCTGCCTATAAAAAAATATTGCTGAGTTTGTTAATTCTGGAAACAGAAAACTACATTATCTTCGCTGGATCTGGGGACTTTTGTGCTTCTGCCCTATAAGGTCTTTATATAATACTATCAAAATGCAAGGATTATGTAAGTGACGGAGGCAACATTCCCACATTTTTGTTATTTTCTGCATTTTTAGGAATGCCATAAATCCTGTCATTGCTTCTCCTTTGAGCGTTTTCTAAATCACCACATTTTGCTCTGTTTTACCAGGAAAAATGAGATGCGTGTTCCCTGAAAAAGGTTAATTGGTAAAATCTTTACAATCTCTTCTCATCTGGCCAGCCTCACTTTAATTTCAGTAACAGTGTAGTCAACTCACTCAGAGAGGCAGTTTAATCTTTCTGAAGCTTTTCTACTTCATTTCCCCATTTTTTTACTCTTTGTTGCTAACCCTTTTGAATATATTATCAAAGTTTCTGGTAGCCAGTGGTTTCCACAAAGCCCAAGCTCTTCAAGTCATGTTATCTGGTGAAAATCGCAGTTTTTAAGAGTATCTGTTACTCCTCAAGGATGTGGAAGAAAACTTTGAAAATATGTTGTAATGTACAGTAAAGATTGAAAAAACAGGATAAATATCTCCAAATGTGTAAAGTTTCTAAAAAATCCCCTTTTCTTCTTAATCTTGTGATTTCTGGGGCCTGATTCATGATTTTGGAATGCCTGAGACTGGCAGTACTATTTATTACCAAAAGTACAAAAAATTTTCTTTTCGGCCAGCTGAGTAACTCGGGAGAGTTCTGGACAAGAGTCATCCTGCATCTTACTGCTTGACCCAATCACTTTCCCCAGCAGTGCTTACTTAATATCACACTTTCTCTCCTCTTCCATGCAGACATAAGAGGCTCTTATACAGTTTTCCTAGTCCTTTTATATCTATTTTTTCAGCATCTAAGTGTCAAAGTGGATAAAATGAAGCAGGCAACCTTTATTTTAAAAACATATTCTGCAATATGACAGTCACAGTTACACATGCATCTCTTCAGTGCTGGATTAAGGAGTCCCTATAACTCATCATCTCTTGCATACCCCATCCTGTAACAGCACTACCCTCTGCGTGTACTTATACAGAAACACATCAGGAAACTGGGTGATCAGACGCAAGTGCAGCAATGAATGCTGAAGGACAGTTAGGGTTTGTTTCTGCCAACCCATTTGGCACTTGTGCCAAATACCTCACCACAGCCTGAGATGTGATGAAGCTGAATGTTTTGGAGAACACTGAGGAGGCTGCCAACATTACCCTTAAAATTAAAACAGTGCATTAAATATTATTTTATATTTTCTGATTCTAAGAAAAGTCATTTATGCAGGATAAGCTTTATGACTGTAATAGATTATTTTTTTTTTAAATTGGCAATTTCACTGTACTTTATTTTTTCAGACATATCTGCCACATTGTAGGGAACAGGAATTGATATGGTGCATAGAACTACAGCAAGGTACCAAGGTTGTTTCCATTTTTAATATTAATGTACTAAAAATATCTACACTTTTTTCAGTCCTGTCACTGTAATATTTGACAACTTGAGATTTTATAGTCATAGCATACTAGTTTTTGATTAAAGAGATTAAAAATAAGATTAAATTATGGACATTAAAACCAAGGAAACAAGAACAGTGGCAAACAGTTAATCAAACATAATTCAAAGTGAATCTTCCTTCTGTCATGGCCTAAAGATTATTGCATAGGCAGCAAACTCAAGTGTGTTACAGGGTTTTCAAATAAAAATTACTCTAGACAGACCTGAAAGGTAGAAAACTGGGTTGTTAAACACTGAAAATGATGCAAACCAGAAAGCATTAAAAGGTCTCTTGGATAAGTCTGTAAAGAATATTTTTAAATACATCCTGAGGAGAACTGGGAATCATTGCAGAGATTTGCAAGATAGGTTAGGCTGGTTTATCCTGAAAAACTTAGGTCAGTCTACAGTTTAGGGTAACATGAAGAAAGGTTCAAATATGCATGGCATCTTCCAGTGTGAAAAGCCAGGAGCCATCAAATGGAGCTAGTAAAAGCCACATTCGAAACAAACAGAAGGAGGTCGCAGCAGCCTTTGAACTTGTGCAGCTCCTTGACAAGGGGTGTTGCAGATAAGGCACGGGTACCTCATCAAGGGAAGGAACGACACATATTTACTGGACAGATCTACTGAAGATTACAAAATAGATGACAACGGATCCAGGAAATCTCCTGAGGTGACAGGGTAGTTGGAACTGGGAGAGTACAGTGGGTTTTGGGGCAGTACCAACACATGCTTGTCCTGTTCCTGCTCATTCCCAGCATCTGCTTACAGGCACTGCTGGAGCCAGGATAATGATAAAAGGGGCCCTTGCTCTGAACTGCTGAGGCCAATCTAATGGTTTTATGACTTCAACACAGGTATTGTGCATTTGTATCAACCTGCTGGACCCCCAAGCAATCCACTGCAGTGATTTTGCCAACTGGCTTCTAATTGGAATGAATATCCAACAGATTTTAGATTCTGTAGCATCACATGCCTAGATTTTTATTAAAAGAAATTATTATTATTCCAATAGTCACAGATGCAATCTTTAAAAAGATTTTTTTATTCCCCAAAGATTCCTTTTAGAGAACTTTTTTTGATTAAAAAAATACCTCAAAGTGAAGGTCTTTCTTTAAGTAAATAAAAAATTTTAAAGAGGTGAGGAGTATCATGTGTTTTAAAAATTACCAGCTTGGTGTGTTAAATAACAAATACATAATACAAGAATAGATCTTTTTCTGTTCCCAGTTGTTTGAAAGTAATGTAAAAAATGTTTTTAAACAGCCAGATTAAAATACTGCACATTAGTTATTATGCTGTTAGCAGCTGCAGTATCCTCTGCAAGCTTAGCTTTTCCAAATGATTAGACCTATATATTCCAGAATCATGCTTTGTTTACTTTTCTATCTAATATCTTTAATTGGCACTCTGAATAGAAGTGCTTTAGGTTCCAACTCAAATAACAGTAGATCCTGAAGCTGTAGCCATAAGCACTTTAATCATGTGCTATATGGAACAAGTTCTAAACATTAAGGAGAATATGAGCTCTACTGGCTAAATAAAAGGCTGGGAAGCAGGCAACACTTCTTTGCAAACACAAACTAAATCTCACTCTCTGTGTGACCTTGAGCAAGCTACTTGATCTTTTTGTGCCTTGTCAAGACAATTATTAAAAATTGGACTTCTCTGAGTAACAGATGTTACTGTACATCAGCATAGAGAATACTAGAGTAAATGCATTACCAAAAACATTCATGATAATAAAATGATGTGGAACCAAATTTCTTTCATTCCCTGTGATTTGTGTCTTCATAATTCTTACTGCACTCACTGACAAAGCCATTTAAACCATGAGATCACTTGTTTTCCAACAAATTAAGTCCCAATACTTGCCAATCATTCTGCTTCAGAGGTCAAGGAAGATAAAGTCCTTCTCTTCCTTGCATAGATCCTTGAGACCTTTATAATTACATCTATTTGCAAGAAGTGCTCACATAGCTAACAAGTTCCAAATGTTTCCTTTTCTTAACCACATGTTTGTTTCAAATCACATGTTTTTAATCTGTGTAAACTGCCCACTTTTTATTTATCTCCAGTGTATGCCATCCAAGAGATACCATAACTAATACAAGTTAAGCAAATACTTTTGAATGGCCTATCAACACAGACTATTGAGCAAGAGGAAAAAACTCTAACTTCTCATGAGCAGGTTAAGAAACCTGTAGCACCGGTAAGTAAAATACAAATTATGGAAGAGTATCATTATTAAAGCTTGTTACTTAAAATAGGCCTAGCCATGATTAAGACTAAATACACCGTGGTAATAGGTTTGAATACCTTGGAGTTAAAATCACATTTACCTAAACAGTATAGGATCATTACATGCCATCTCAAAGTAATCATTCAAAGGTTAAATGCTTACTCAAAGCTCATCTTAAATTCTAGCTGTAGTGAAGAGAGGGAGGGAAACCCTTCCAAGGGTGGGACATCCCACCCTAGACCAGCTGTTTAGAAAGAGCAAGGTGAAACATGGCAGTGCCTGTCTCAGTGATAGAGGCAGTCTAGACTAAACTCCTAGCTGAGTTTCCCACTTGAACACCTAAATTCCGGTGAGAGAAATCCCAGCCAAAAGTAGGACAATCTTTTTAATGGTGCCAGGCAAAGAATTTAAAAACAAACCAAAGCCAGCAGGTCTATCTGATAGTGAAATACTTCTAGGTCTCTACTTCTTTTAGGTGCATTGTTTGGTCATTCTTGCCTGGAAGAAAGGGCTTTGCAGCATTTTAAAACTATATGTTTTGTTTTAAACTTATATTAAAATGAATATGCTTTGTAGAATTGTGACATCATAAAAGAACATGGAGAAAGAATATGCTTCAACATGTGTCCAACAGTTCTATTGTAAAAAGGACAGTGTTGAAAGAGACAATGTGCAAAATGGGGTAGAGAAAACATTAAACTTCAAATTCAGGAGAAGCAGTATTCCATAGTGTGACCTCTGGTTGATGCAGATTATTACTCTTTAGGTTAATGTCAAAGAAACACCCATTAGAGTTTGAAGACTTAAGACAGCCCCATGAAACTTGCTCTCTCAGTAGACATCATTACGGATTCTGGGCATTATTTTATTTTCATAGCATGATAAGCCTTTTTTCCCAGAGCAGTTAAAACACAAGTGTTTAAACAGGTGTTGGGCTTGGAGAGTTTTGAGGGGATTTTTTGGCTTTCCTCATGGAATAGTTAATAGCAAAATGTTCAATAAAAGTTATCACTTTCTCTTAGGGCTATTACATGTGAACCTGTGTCTTCCTAAGGGTATACTACAGGTTGTTTAACAATTAGGGTTTGAAAAATGAGTCCAGGTAAAACAGGGATAAACCAGAGTCTCTCTGGTGTCTCAGACTGATTCCAGAAGGTCATCCAACAGCAGCGATGGTGTATTTATTTACATGTTAAATTTATGACATCTTGTCATATCACAGCAATAACCTATTTCATATCAAATGGAATCTGAAGAGATTTTGGCAAGGAAACAACATGAGATCCTCAGGACATGTAACCTGGCATGGTTCTAGTGGCATACATTCTTCCAATGAATTCATGGGGACTGGAACTAGCTGCAGAGCTGGGAAGGAAAGATAAAAGGGTAATTATAAAAGATCTTTGAGTAACATTGTTGGAATTAGGCTTCTAGTCTGAGTCTGGTGTGAACTCTAATGAGGTTTCCCAAAGAAAGTGGGAAATCATTTCTTTTCCACTCCTGTTGAAATAGCTTCAGCAACTCTGCACTTGGCTCTTGCTGCAGTGTCCTGAGTTTCTATTCTTATCTGATTCTTAGAGACATTAAAAACTTAACAATGCCAAGTGCTTGAAAGACGTCTTCACAAGACAGATTCTGGCACATAGCATTGTCAAGGCTGTCTGGTCTCAGCCACTTCTATGCAGTGAATGAAATACTGATGTGTAAAGATATTAATCTGAGAAGCATTTTTCCACTTCTAGGTTAAAAGGCCCGTACAATCAAACACTGCTGTATGTCAATATTGCACAGGCAGCTGTCATTACAACCAGCTCTGTCCAGCTTTATTACTGTGATCAGAGCTTGATATGAAACTTGAAGCCTTTTGCCATACCTCTCAAGAAAAGAAAAGAGAAAAAAAACCAGCCAAAAATCTGACGTAGGTTTCCCGAAGATATAATTGCAGAGTAATGCTAGTCAGCAGGTTTCTAATGAACCTTATGTGCAATTAATCAGTTCTCTCTGAGGCAAAACAAGTCTTCAGACTGTAACAGTAACATTGCTGACTAGAGGAAGAGTTGGTTTTCAGGGGGCTTTAAGACAGTAGGAGTAGAAAACTGTAGGGACTGTTCCTATGAAGTGCCATCACCTTGCTGTACACGGAACTACAACATATGCTTCTTTCCTGTACAGAGAAGTCCCAACTCAAATATAACGTTTTTTCCTTTGAGAAGGAAGCTACTAGAAGGCAGCTTCCACCAAGTCATGGGACCTCTCCTCAACGATCTCCTCCTGGCCCTGGCCAAACTGGCCCCCCAGGTCCACCGGAGGAGGGCATGTGACAGCAAGGATCCCAGCAACTTGGAGGGTGTGGGGGGGATGACATGTGCACTCCCTCCTCCACCCCCATTTCTGAGTAGAGCCCTGCACACCAGGCAGCTTCCACCAGTTCCCTGGGCACTTGGTGTCCCCCACCCCATCCCTTAGCCACCTCTTTCCCAACCCTCACACCACGTCCTTTCAGTTTTCATCAGTTCTCCTCCCGACTTAATTCTTCTCCTTGTGTTTCCTGTTTCTTTGGCCCCTTCCCAATTGGTGAAGACTTGACACTGGTTAGGGCTGGGCATTAGTCCTAAAAGGAAAAGGACAAAAAAACCACCATCTTTTTGCTCCAGTGGTTACAGATGCCCTTCTAACTTCCAGACCACATGTATGTGCATCAGTATGCAGTCCTGTGCCTTCCTTCCAGAGTTAGGTAAGACTAAGTAGTTCCCAATTGTGTTTATTCTCTGTTGTCCTAACCCACAAAATATATTTACAAACTATTCACATCCCTTCTCAACTTTCAACAGTCAGGCTAAATACCAAATTTTTTGAGTCTGCCCTCCTAAAGCAGGCTTCCTCTTCCACCATTCTCTGCACCTGTACCAGTTTGAATCTTTTTTGTGTTTTTTAACACAGGCAGATAAAATTATGTAAGAATTCAGCTAAGGTCATATTCATACCACACAGAAAAATTCCTCTTTTATTTAATGCCTCTGCCAGCAATACTTCTGCTGAGATTTATATTTACTTTTTTCCCAGCTGTGCCACATCCTTGGCTCAGTCAGAAACCTTTGTCTTTCCCTGCTTTCAACTGCAGCTTCCTGCTTCACATAAAATTTAAGAGAAGTTATGGCAATGAATTGAAGTGTGTTTAATAACTTCTTGTTTCACTTAATTTAGTCACAATGAAGATTAAATGTTATTTATAGTGCTATTTTATTTGTTTAGATTAGAAGAATTTCTTATTCTTGAAATTCCAACTCAAAACTCAAAAATTATGCCAACAATTATAAACCAAAAGCAGGGTGAAGAGCCCGCATCTGTGCCAGGGTCTGGGGCTGCAGTTCCAGAAGCTTCAGCTTTGCTACTGTCAGCTTCAAAGCCTGACTACAGTTTCAAAGTTGTCATCATCTCACTGCAAAAAATTAAGGCTATTTTAAGAGGTTCCCCAGCTGTTTATAGGGATTCAGATCTCAGCACAGTCAGTTCAAGAGGTGGAAGCACATGTCTGAGGACATCTTTGGACTCCTCATATGTGCGCTGAGCTATCTCTCAGGGCAAGTTCAGCATCCTGTAGAGCCTGAGAATTATCATGGAAATTAGCAATGACTTGAGCACAAAAAGCCACAGTCACACTAACCTAACTCTGCCATGATAGCTGAAACATAAGGTTCTTTGTTTTTTCCTATTCCTTGAAAAGGTCATGGCAAAATGACTGATTTATAGATAGATAAGCTTTCTACAGCTGTTGCTGAACCCCTGTCTCCTCCTATGCTTGATATGGCCAGTTAAGCCAGCATTGTGGCTGTGAAGCATCAGTGCAGCAGCAAACCCAGGGATCAAGGCCTTTCATAGATTATGAGGCCAGATAGATTATCTGATTTCCTTTTAATAGAGTCAATAAAAGTCCTCAAATCTATATATCTCACAGTTGAAATAGCTTTATCAGTGTTATTTAACTCTTCCAGAAAATGCATTATTTCCTCTATTATTTTACTGGCTCACTTTGCTGATCACTGGAGTGTGTGCACATTATGAAGCTGGCCTTCCAGGCCATGCTCTCAATTCTGATTTTGCTTTAATTCAATGATTTTCCATTAGATAAAACAACAGAGCCCTGGGAGCATGGTCTGGAATCCCAATTCTGCCCTTGGTCCCGGCACAGCCCACAGTGCAAGGCTAGAGTCAGGCTTCCTCCTGCCTCCTGCTCTCCACCTCCCACCATGCAAAATGCAGATGACAGCATGTTAGGAGATGACAGTTGCTTTCCTGACCAGATCCAGTACCAGACTCCATAGAATTTGAATATCAGCGGGAAATGAACTCCTCTCTTGAGCAAGTGAGAGATAGACTCAAGACTAGACATGAGTGGCTAAATGTAACTGTTCAGGCTGTCTGGGTTGGTGTGTAACAAATCTACATGCCTATGGGGTTGTCAGGCAAAAAGTAGGTAGATTGGATCACAGCTTGGCCTGTTCCAGAATATTTCTGCCTCACTCCACTGTAAGGGTTAATGTGGATACAGGCTATAATGAGCTGGCCAGCTCCTGACATGAACAGAATCTGATTGATTATATGCATAGTACACTAACTCTCTGCAGATGATAATGGCCATCCACGTATCATGCATTCAGCAATCACCAACATCTTTAATACAGATGTAAACCTTTGTATTAATGCCAGTTAAGCTACAACGAAGAGAGAAAGAATGTCAGAGAACATCCATTTTATTTCAAAGGGTCACTCCCAGCAGTGCAGCATGCCATTTTGTGCTGCCGTTGTTTCTCAGAAACGTAATTCCTGGGAATGTACTGTTCCTAGTTTCAGAAGTAGGGACACAATTAAACTGAAAATTGCTTCAAACAGATAAAAACCGTTGTGGCACAGCTCTCATTTTTTATGTAATAACCCTTTGAGTTTGTGATAAGACACCAAAGTGGACATGGCGACCACTGTGCCCCACTAGACCAGTTGTGATCAGTTAGCCATAAAATGAGTTTCAGTAGGTTTTTCTCACCTTCACTTCACAAAATCCATTTTCAGGTATAAGGCCCTGGAGTTTTCAGAGGTTCTGAATAACCTCAGATCCTCCTGGAATCAATGGGAGACACAGGTGGTATCACAAAAGAAATCTGCAGAGTAATAACTCAAGGAGGAATTTGTGCAGGGAATGGAAAAGAGTTTTAAGAGGTATGGGTGGAAAAGAGGAAAATATGCAAAGGCAACAAGAAATGTCCCACAGCAAGAGAAAGGAAAGAACGGTGAGATACCTGCATTTTGTAGTTCTCAGTATGGTGATGCCACATAAAAACATGCACAACAGACTAGAAAGGCAGGGGAACGGACAGCAGGGATATGCAGGATGGGTCATAACACAGGCATCTGAAATTGCCAGGATAATTAGGTTGAGCTGAAGAGAGGGGAGCCAGATAATAGATTCAAATGATATGTTTCTTTGCAATATAAGCTGAGATCAGTACTCCGAAGTGCAAGCTCTACATCATATTGATAAATCCTAACTTTGTGTTGAGCACAGCCTACCGCTAGAGATGGCCTCGCAGACCCTGCCCCTGCTCGGTACCTATTTCACTCTATGCTCAGTTCTTTTCTCCCTTGTGCCAACACAAGCATTCAGGCAGCAACAGACCAAAGAGTTCACCTGGCCGAAAAGTAAGACGCAAAACACAGCCATTCCTCACCTGCATTGGTTTCCTGATCTAATTCAGTAGGAACCATTGTAAATGGTTCTGTCAGCATAACACAGGAGTCAGCAGGCAGAGACTGGTACAAAGAGCAAGCGTTCATGGAATGGGGCATGGACAGATGCAATGAATTACACCCTTAACTTGACATTTGCTGTTTCTGCTTCATATCTGAAAGAGGACTTGTAGGCCTGAAAGCTTGTCTGTCTTATTTTATCAGTTAGTCTAACAAAAAATAATAACAGAGAAGGCTCAGAATTAAGATTTGGAGCAAACCCAGCTCTATTTTGTAACTAAAATAGTTGCTTCCTTAAATAATTCGTTTCACTGAGTTACCTCTGCTTCATCTGCATGGTTCTGTAGACTACTGTAAGCCAAGTTTTGCAGCAGTTAGAATTAAATCACAGAAATGGGATTGGTCAGAAAACAAATGACAAAGTAGAATAGCTTAAAGGTCGAAGCCCCAAAGAGCTAAGTATTCTTTGAGGAACATTTCCATCCCCTGATGTAGACGGGTGTAACTCTCAGACTTGAAGTCATTGGTAGGAGTGGCTGATTGCATCAGGTGCATGAATATGATCCCGAGAGGCCCAAGTATCCCATGACATCAAATTAAATAAATGGGAGGCCTGCTTTCTCTTTCACTCTCCGCCTGGTATTTCTTGATTACTTCCTCTCCCTCTCTACCCTCCACTAAATGTGTAAGTCACTTACTTTTCATGTCAAAATGTCCAACAGGGCTGCTTATCCTTCCAAGACCAGCTCACACCATGTGATGTGCCATCTCAAATAACATGACAGATATTTAGCAGATTTGCATTTGCTTACACTGTATTTAGCCAACATCTTCACAGGGGTCATTTAACACTGGGACAAATGAGATGTTCTTAGGTGTCTGTATTTTATGAAGGAGCGGAAACATATTTGGCACCACTATTTTTATACATATGTCATTCTGACAGATCTATGTATTCTGATAATTAACAGCCATGTGTCCAGAAGACAAAGCAGCTACCAATTCAGTTTGTTCAGCAGTTCTTGCTGTATTAAGACAATAAGAAAAAAGAGAAGTGAAAAAAAAAATCCACATGCTGGAAAAGAACAGCCCAAGACTCCAGAAAGACAAAGGAATTCAAGTTCACTTAATGTATAAGCAATTCACCTCAGTTTATATTAGGAATTAATCTCAGTTCTTCCCATAAAGTAAAAAGGATGCAAACAGAAAAGTATACCTGATGAACATATCAAGAAATGTCAAACTTTCCACATGTGCAAGTCAGGAGCTCAATTTAATTGGCAAAACACAATTAAGAAAGAAAACAGATGTAAAGACTTACTGGACTTCTCTATTTGTATAGCTAATTCCTGTGTCTGGAAACACCCTGCAAAAACTATTTGGCCTCAAAATGTCACATGTACAAATCAGAATTAAGTAGCCCTTCTATACCAATGATGTTGTTTTGGGAGACTACGCTTCAGCATTTCAACTGCCCGGTAAATAAATTTGTCTGAATCCTTCTAGAGCTGATTACTGAAAATAAGATCGGTTGCTCCATTTTTATATATAAAACTACTATGGGAATTTTGGCCCTCTGTGTTTCCTCCTCAGGAAAGTGTCCCATTCAAACCTGGAATTCTGGCATGGCTTCAGTTGCCTGTAGCTCTGTCCAGACCCTCATCCCTTCCACTCAAGTGAAGACAGATACAGCCTTCCTACAGCCACAAAGTTACATAGAAATCAGCTGAACACAGTCATCAGGAACACATATAGCACTCATATATAAGAAAACAGTGTTGGTGAACTTCCCTTTTTCTCCTGCTTCAGAATTAATCACAGAGAAACTGATGACGATACTGCCCCTGCTGCTAATGACAGTTCAGTGTGGTTACCCAAACCCAGCTTCATCTGGTCAGATGCAGACATCTATATGGAAACTCGTTGTCCAAGGTAGGTTTTCTAGACAATGATGAAAAATTGCTTGGGCAAAATCTATCTTGTAGGATAAACATCTAAAATAGGGAATGATTTGTGTGACCTTAGTTGTCTCCTTCTCTTGACCTTGAGTGACTAGTTGAGATGCAGAAAACTACAACAACCTAAAAATAAAACGTAGACACCTTCAGGGCTTGGGATCCCAGACAGTGGCAGATTGTCTTGGAGCTCACACTGTTATTTTTCAGTGGCAATTCTGCCCTCCCCAAAACAGTGGGTAGCAGAACCCACACTGAGGTCTCTAACATTACAGTAAGGTGGAAGCTTGTTCCTCTGCTCTGCCATATCTCAGAGCATCAGTGGAGAGCTCCTTTGCTTACTGCAGAATTTGTTGAGCACCTCTTGTGGATCATTTTCAGCGCTACATGCTAAAACTGCAAGCCCAAATACAGCCTCTGAGCACCAGTATGATATCTTACTGTAACAGCTGTCCTCACCACCACAACTTTCTTGGCTAAACAGAAGGAAGAAATGCCCACAACCAAGAGACCTTAGACAGAATTTAGACACTAACATCCAAAATTGCAGCATGTAGTGCATTTTACCAGCCAAAAATATGCTTACTTCTCCCCTGAAGTCGCATGCCTAAAATCCATAGTTCCCTCTGCCCTTCAAACTTCATTTCTGGACAACCACTGGGAAACACACCGGGATGAACTGCCTGAACAGTTCAACACCTCCCTGAGGCCTGAACCTTGTTCAGATACACGAACCAAGCACTCTCTGTCAGTCTCTCCTGAGACACTCAGTGCAGCAAGTGCCCTCAGAAACACTCAAAATGCAGCAGCAGCTACCATCCTTTTTCAAAACAGCTCAGTTTAACCAGCATCATTTCCGCTCCCTCTCTTGCTGCCAGCTATGGAGACCTACCCTTCCCTTTCACCAGCTCTGGCATTCATTTGACCCCTTAGAAAGTGAATTTAGCTCACTAAACTGGCAGAAATCTAACCCAACAAAACAAAACAAATCAAGAAAAAGTGAATAGTTTTCACCACTTTAGTGAGCTAATGGATCAGACACATCCCAGAGATGACAGAAGGGAGACAAATGGAGCATGTGTCCAGGAACGGGCCTGCCCCTTTCACCAGCAGCAAGTTCGTGGGATGACTCAGCTGCCTCGTGAAACCTCACCCGCAGGAGAGGAGAAATCCTGTTGGAGAGGCTAGATACACTAAAGAGGACTAGGAGAGAGAGAGTGAGCTCTTTCCAGTCCAGCCACAGTGCTGGAGGGCCCAAGCTGCTAGAAAAGCAGGGCTAGGTATGACTGTCTTCTCAGAGGAGTATTGTTGACACCATCTGGCTTCAAGTTTGGTCACTCATCGGCTCAGAAATGGAAGGAAAGGCAGGAAAGGCAAGGGAGGTTGTGAAAACCTATCACATCCTGGAGAAGGGGTACTGCTGGACTAGTGCCTTTGAAAGGGTAATGCTTCGGTTGGCTGTGAGCACAAAAAATGATGCGTCCTATAATAAGAAAATTAAGGAACAATCACATCAAAGTTTACTACAGCGACTGAGGACATTAAGGACTGAGCTGAAAGAAAAGCTGATCTAATACAGTAAAATTGGATGACTTGCAACATTTTCTGGTCAGTATACACAATTGAGAAACATCAGAGAGTGAGAAGTCTGGGTTGACAAAGCTAGTAAATAATTTGTCAAAGAGAAGAACCTGCCCCATGTTAAATCTATGTATGGATATAATTGACCACATTTCATCTTAGGAGAAAAGAAAAGTTGTGGCCAACTTCAAAGGAAACTGAACAAAAGTATCTCTAATGATTAATGAATTAGCATCGTTGAGTAAATGAGCTATTCTGAATGCTTGCCCAGAGGCAGTCATGGGAAAGTTTCCAGAACTATTGTCATTTTTCCTGGAACTCATTGACTTTAAGGACTCCACAGCTGCAAGAATTGTGTGAGCATTTCAAGACTGTCAATTTCACCACTGATTTTCTGAAAAATTCTTCCTGAACTGAATTTTATTGGTTTCAGCTGGGGAATCCATTGCACCGAGCCAGGAAATGCCACATGCCTCCTAAGCTACTGCTCTATTCTTCTTGCACTGATACTATCAGAGACTCAAATTCACTGCAGGGAGAACACTGGGGGCCATATTTACCCTCTGATGTATGCACGCAGCTCCCATAGAGCTAATGCAGAATTTTTTTGCCTTTGATGCCTCTTATAAAATGCAGTTTAAAGAAGCCTGGAAGTATTGCATTAGAACAGGGAGTTCACACTATTGGTGGTCCCCATTGTCATTAACACAGTCAGTGGCATTCCAGTGAAAAACACAGAACAACTCTTTTGTTTGTTTGTTTTATAAGCAAATCTTTCAGGGTGGGATCCGGCTTGCTCAAATCCCGCCAAAGATGGAACTTCAGCGTCTAAAACCCACGTACACCAACAGTGATCCACTTTGCCTGCTTTCCAGAACAGCCTAATCTTTTAGGCGCCTGAATTCATCAGGCACTTCCCTCCTCTGACTGAAAACTCCCCAGGCAACTAATTTACAGCTACATGTTCAGCAGAGCCAACTAAGCGGACTCCCAAAAGGAGTCAGAGAGGGTGTCTCACTCCTCTTCCCTCCTCTCTTACTCCCAGCCACGCAATGCCATCCCTTCTCTTGTGCTAGCTGTGATGCTCATGGGACCCTCGCTGTGGCAATTTAACTCACTACACAGCAGAAAATCATCCACTTTGCTGGGCTTGTTTTCTGCCACTTCAGTGAGTTGAATCAGCTCCCAGCAGTCTCAGTCCCACAGCCAGCCCAAGGTAAGTGGTTTGGACATGCAGGAGTGGGAGTGGGACCACTTTTCTGGTAGTGCTTTTGTCTCATGAAACCAGTTGCTCAGTTGCCAGTCCGTGTTCAGAAGCTCCATTTCTGGGGAGACAGGAGTTCACTCCAGCTGAGATATCTGCTGCAACCTGTAAGCAGGAAACTACCCAGGATCTACCTCTAGCCCCAGAAAAATCTGAAAAATTAAGTAAGGCCAAAGCTACAGCTAATGTCAGTCACTGACTCTTGGAAAACCTCCATCAGGCAATTTAGTTCAGTTGGCTTAGCTTTTCCTTTGATATACAGTTTAGATTTTTTTCTATGAAGTCTAATGAAGAAAAACAAATTAGAGTGAATCATTAAAGTAAATTAAATACATATAAACATAATTTCACAATGAAGGAAACATAAGCAAAGACACGTAACTTGGAGCAGAACTGAAATCCACACCCGTCCGCTGTACTCAGCTCACCTCTGCCTTCCCCCACAAGCACACACCCTGGGTGTGCTGCTCTGCAGAAGCGCCTTGGTCCTGTGTCCAGACTCCCATTTTCAGTAGAGCTAGGGAGCTTTGATCACAGCTCCTTCCTGAATGCATTCTTGTGTGCTGGAGCAGCCATGTGAGAGCCCTTGATGGGACTGAATGCTGAGAGCAGCAACAGAAATTAATTTAGTTTGATGTGACGAAACTGCTCCTCAGACAAATGCTCCATGGTGGTCCCATGGTAGGAACATGTGCAGAAGGCCTTGCCGAAGTAATAATACTGAAGTAATTTCATGCCTCCACCCACTTCCAGGCCTTTCATTAATACAGACCCTGGAAAATTGTCATCCTCAACTGGTATAAATGGATGCAGCTTCTCCGACTTCAGTGAAGCCATGTTAATTTACCTTTCAAATTTGCTGAGGATCTGGTCTTCATGGTCTTACACTAAACCAGCTTAAAGAGCTTTATTCTGTGTCCTATTTATTAATAAAACTTGTTTTTCAGAAGTTCAACCTTCCTCAAGTCACAAAAATGCTTGCTTTTTTCTAGTCTGTGATTAGAGAACAGACCTACAGACTACCTGTATTTATAAATATCAAAATATTTAAACTTTCTTGTTTCCCAAAATTAGGGACCAAGTTCTGTAGGAGACATCCTGTAAAAGTATTCTTTCCCAGATCTACAGCTAGCCTTCAGTCTTGAATACCTACAAATCTGATATCCATAAATTACAGAGAAGCAACATTAACACCTAAAGCAAGGAAATCAATGGGTGAACTTTTACATTACTTTCTGAAGTGCTATTACATTGCACACATTAAGTCAAGTTCTTATGAGCTCATTTTTTAAGTGAACAGCTCCATCACTTGCATAACTGCCATCAGTAACCTCTCCTTCATTGCCACATACATACAAACCTCATTCTTGGCAGTCTACTAAACGATTGGCAGCATTTCTCAACAGGTTCAGCAATTTTTCAAGCACAGAGAGGGTCTAGATCCCCATGGCCACCACTGATAGAGAAGAAGAGAAGATACAGCAAACTGCTGTCAAAAGAGACTGGCAGTGAATCCGCCAGATGCAGTCTTGAGCAGAAGGACTTACAGGTGGGTTTAGACTTGATTTGGGTGGTATGATCTCTAAAAGCACTCAGAATGCAACAGAAAAAGTTACAAAGAGCTTGATGTGACATTTAGGCTGAGACTGCAAACAGCTTCACGTCTTCGCAAGAAGGGGCCAATATAGTCCCATATCTCACTTGCAAATCCGGTATTTGAACAATTGCCTGAAATTCTGAAACTGATGCAGAACATTAAACCCGTTAAGCTGTTTAAGTCTGATGGGATGCATTAGGTGGGGCCAGTTCTTTAGTAACTGGATATTAACTGAAATATATTGAAACAGTGTTTAACAGCTTTTTTATTTAATGAAGTACAATCACAACCAGGTTTGCCATTTTTCTGACGCCAGCGGAAAAAATGAGAGCGTTAGGGAATTTCATTGCCTGCCTAGAACACGACATTTCACACTGGAGCAGGATGGAAATCACGCAGATCGCTGCCAAGCATGCGGGTTTGTTCTTATAAAATCTCTCAGACTCATACTAATTTTAGAATGAAGAAAAACCCTGCTTCAAACTACTCTGCAATACAAAATTTCCAGTGAGAAACTTCTACTTTCTTCTTTTATATTCATATACGCTATCAAGTTCCTCACTACTACACTGTCAAGTTCTCTAAGCGTCAACACACCGTGAAAGAGACTGGGAACAAACCACAAAAAACCCCCCCAAACAAACAAACAAACCAGTTTTATTAAAGTAAAGCTGATTTTTTTTTTTCCTGTGAGCTGACTAACATTTTTAAAAATTAGCATTTTATTTTACTTTAGTGAAGAGGTTTGCCAGAACTGCAAAATTTTGGACAGAAACTTGATTTTTTATTTTGTCCTTCAAATTTCTGGTGAGAAATACTTTCAAAGTGAAACAGTTTTAGGCTTGTGTTTTGACCTCTTCTGCATGCTTTCTCCTCAGTGGCCTACCATCTCAATATCCTCTCTCACATCCTAAGCTTCCTAGTAACAAAGAATATCTTTGCACACTGGCTTGCTGACATAATGAGCAGAGTTTTAAATCAGAACTGGTGGAGACTAGAATTTTAAACTCTCAAGGAAGGGTTAAACAAGGGCAGCCTGCAGGAGAGGCTTAAAATCATAAAAGATGAAGTTACACTAATGTTACAGAAGGCCAAAGGAGGATGGTGGTCACTGAACTGTATCTTTTCCATGAACAAAGGGGAAAAAGAGCATTGAGCCCAAAGTCTTATACTAAGATCAGAATCATGACTTCATTGACATGGAAGAATTAGTTGGACAATATATAGAATTGGCATATTTATAGGCGGTTACAGTTCATTCAAGCAGGAGGGACAGGAAAAGTCTTAAATACTAAGCACATATACACCTTCTCTGAGATCCAAATAGAGAAAGACCTGCTGCTTTAAGGTCTTTGGACAATGTTAGAAAGGGTACAGGACTATTGGGGCTGTCTTGGATTATAGCACAGCATAAGATCACTTGGGAAATCCACATGGCAAAGCTTGTGATGATCGTAATCAAAATTACCTCAACTGTATAATTTGGTGTTTGGTAGAATCTGTTAAGATTTTAATTTCCCAACCTTTAGTTGAAAAAGGAATACTGCAAGGCCTGTCTCATCCAAGTTGGTCAAATACTTTTATAGTCAATGAAGAGAGATAAATACTTGACACGAATTATTAATCCTAGGCTGATATTGTAGAATGGAGTCAATCACTCCTGGATGTGCCCCTATGTATCCACTGACTGGAGAGACAGCCTGGACATCTGCCCTGGGTACTTAATGTCTAGATGTCTATGATATGTGAGCTGACTCCTCCCCAGAAAGTTCTTGGAATGTGCCCATCCTGGGGCAAAAAGGAGAGGACTTGTCTGGGCTCCACTCCAAGGAGCAAGGAGGGATGGGGTAAGGAAGGTGGAAGTGTAATTGTGACTGTGGATTCTTTAGAAGAAAAAGAGGCAAAGAGCAAAAACATCAATGGACTTCAGGAAAAGAGCCATCAAGAAATGTCATTTTAACAGGTCAGAGGGAAAAAAAGAGTCCAGGAGAACTGGCAGTTCTTTAAAGAAGGAATGATGTGTACTGTCAAAAAGCAGTAATTCTTCCAGTCCATGCCTCATTGTCAGATAGTGGCACAGCACTTTACAAAAGATGTGAGCCTCCTGTGGGTAGTCTGGAGAATATTTCTAGAAATAGGAAGAAAATTTGGAATTATTGAAAGACCTCAAGCTATTTAAGTCCAGAAAAAACCAAACTGATTTGCAAAAAGGTGATAGTACTTTAAAGATAAAGTAGCGCAAAGTTATTGGGATTAACCAGTTAGCATTAACATGGTTCATTTCGAATAGGTCAAGAATGTTCTGAATTTACAGCAAGAGAGGTTTAGTTTAGACATGAGAGAATTCTTTCTCTGGCAAGACTAGGGAGGTAGTGCAGTGGAAATTCAACAGTCCCAATCTATTAACAAGGAGTTTTAAGAACAGCTTTCATCAATGCCTGCAATAAATGTTGTAGATAATTGCCTTGGAGTAAGTGGTGGAGTAGACGAGGTCTCTCAGTCATTTCCTACAGCAAACTATTACTCCATGACTCAGAGGACTAATTTTAGCCTAGAGATGCTAATTCCTCTTGGCTCTCTCCATAGTCAGTAGAGAACAGCTCATTTATATGCAGATTGAGAACAGGACTATCCTCACTGGTCTAACTAACATGAATAGCCCCAACAGTTCCCAAAATCTGAGTGCACCCATCCTGGTCTCCTCCCTCCACTACTGCCACGAATAGCTTCATGCTCCTTCCAATAACTTAAGATCTCCCCTTCGTGATCTCTTCAAACACTAGACCTCAGCCTGTGAATACCATCTAGATTCACACTCCTTCTCACTGATATACCTGCCCCTGATTTCCTACTTTTGAACCAGCACAACTTATCAAGAAGTTTTACAAAACATCTCAGACTTCCAGGGGTGTGTATGAGGAATGCCATGGTCTTAATTACAGCCAGGTCCATTATTCAGGAAGTGCAATTACAGTATCACAAGTGTCCTTCATCTCCAATCTTTTTAATCAATGCTAAATGATTGGCAGATATTGGTGCTCTCTGTAATATTCCCTCAGGTTTGAAAGTAGCAACAAGTCAGCAGTCATTCTTAAATACTAGCACAAGAAAACATGTCATCTCTTTGCCTTCCAAAAAAAAAACCTCTGAGCCTCTTCTGAATTAGCTATAGATTAGCAGGGCACATTGCCCAATAGTAAAAACAAAACGAAAACATAATCCCTGACAGACAGAGGTCAACAATAACAACAGGCCCACCGACAGTCTCAGGTTTCTGCCAGTGATAGGTTTCAGCTTTCCCCATACAGGTTTCTTGCAGGTTCAGTGACCACGAACATGCCCTTGAGCCACCCACTTTCCTAAGAACAGGCTAGCTGCAAAGCATTTTGCCTAGTTCTATTGTGTGCAGATGCTTCAGTCTCTATTGCACGTGCAGGACTAAAAGACAAGTGACAGGGATCATTCATAGTAAGACCACAGGCACTGCACGAATCTCAGATGCACGTGTGCAACCCCCATCACTTCTCCCAGAAAAAAGGAAAAAACCCACTGTGGCCACCTGGTCATTTCATAAATTGCTTTTACTTGTTAAGAAGCTCTTGGGAACCCCTTGCTCAAACAACCCTCAGTTTAGAAATCAAGATTGTATCTAAAGCCTCATGAGATAAAGCATAGCACAAGGTGATCCAAAGAAACATGCAGGTTTCAAAATTATCAGAAGAGTTAACATTTAAATCAAAAGTACTACTCAGCCTTTAATATCAGTCTTCCAACTGCAATGTTATTCAGCTTAACGTCCTCTCTATCATTCGCTTCTGTGTTATAAACTACCCTGCTGGGAGCCCCTAGGTGAGTGCAGCAGATGAAGTGGTAAGACAAGGCCACAAACTGGTATCGACGCAGACAGAATAGCACCAGTACTGAATCCAGCTAATTTGCCATTACGTTCCCACTAGTCTGCTAGAGGACAAGAAGGGCTCTGAATATACTAGTGGGGCTGTAATGATTTGGAAGGGAGCAAAAAAGATGTTTGAATGATCAAAGAGGTCCACAGGTCACGAGTTCTTTCTTGGGAGATACTAAGCAGTATCAAGCCAAGGGAGACCACTGGACTGAAGTGATGTTGGCAGGAGAGACTTGAGGCTTGGCAGAGGGACTCAGCTATTCAACAACTGTGAAGGGAGCAGAGGGAGCAAAGTCAAAACAGCATACTCGCACACAATCAGACAAGCCTACTACGCCATAAGGAAAGGAAAATAGAACCTGAAAATGGCAGAGAGAACACATGCATTGCTCTGTGTAAAGAGCATAATGAAAGACAGGAGTGATGGTTTGCTGAAAGTAATCAGACAGTGGCCAGAGAGAAGGAACTTCCCAAGAGAGAAAAGTGGAGCAGCACTTGGTGAGGAGAAGGTACATGCAACAGCCATTTTTATAAATGCCAAAACTAAGGGTCAAATATGGAAGTGAGGTCAAGACACAAGAGATTAATGACACTGTCATTTTAAACCCCCAGCTGGAAATGGGAGACTGTTCAGGAAAAAAGTAAGAGCAGCAAATAGGTACAAAACATACTAAGAAAAGTAAACAAACCAGCATATGTCATTCAACAGACACACCTAGTTTATTTTTCTGCTCACTGAATTGAACTCATTTAAACAAGTTAAAATTATGATAAATACTAAGTCCCATTCTGCCTAAGAAAACCAACATTGTATTAACATAAGCCATGCCAAAAGAATACTGAATGCTCCATAGGAATGCTATTGAATAAGAATGAATAAGAAATATTGAATGCACAGAGATTATTATCTTGATGATACCTCTATTATTCATGTCATGGCCAGAGCTGAACATCCCTATAGACTAGCCATGCATAACTCCCAGCAAACTTCTGTTTCTTTTCTATTCCAAATTGTGAAGTTTTGTCTCAGTGTTTTAAAAATGTTTATCTATGAAGGACAGTTCATATGTCTTGCTGAGGTATATGATCAGCCATTCAGTCTTCTGTAAATATTCATCATATTTATGTATTTACAACAAAATTGTTTGGGGGCATTTTCAGGTGCTGGTCTACAGTTTTCCACACATAAATTTTGGATACAAATAGCAGCAGAATCAAACACTGTACTGGCATTTTCAGTAGTCCATAGTCATCAAACTGCCAACCCTACTGCACCAGCAATGCTACCTGTAACTTAAGATGCAGACATAAATAAACAAGGGTGTAAAAGTAGTCTGACAGTTTGTTTGTGAATGCTACAGAGCAAATCATTGCAGTCCCTTTTCTGAGGTGATTTGTACTTGTAAGGAACAAATTTCTCATGAGTTCTCAGAAAGTATGCAGACAACTGAATGTTAGCCAAAGCTCCAACACAAAGGTAGGCTGAAGCACAGGAAGAGAAGTGTAATAGCAGCAATATATAATTTATTCCAATATCCTAGTTACACTTGTATCTGCTTTCATCTCTACCCAGATATTTTCCTGCACCTTATAAAGAAATGTCAAGCACATTCCTAATCTGGTGTTGAGTGTAATCCGACATTTGGAAAAGTTTGGTAACTAGAAGGTGAGGTCACATGCACCCCTGAGAGAATCTGGATACTTCAAAGGATGGAGCTACCAAGCAAGCAGAATTTATTTTTGCAACTTGCACCACAATACCAAGGTCACATCCTTCTCCGTTAATACTGCATGGAAAATAATCCTTATTCAAATACAAATCCTCAAAGACAGGCAGCCAGAGGTCCACAGTAGATAGCAGGGACTTTTCACTTAGCACCCAAAACCATGAAAAAAAACCCCAAAACCCAAAACAAAACCCACATACATTTCTAAAAGAGGAGGAAAAGAGGTTCTCCATACAACGCCCCAAATAATGATCAACATAGGAGGGGAAGAATGGCTGTTTATGATGGCAGAATAGCCCAGCTTCTTCCAGTGGGACCACGAACATTCCAGTAGATCCAAAGTCTTTCCCTTGTTCCCTCTCCCCCTGGTCATGCCCGACCAGCAATAGTGCCGTGGTCCTCACCTTTAAATTATCACCAGGTTCCTGCTCTCCTTTCCCTGAATACAGACTCCTGCCTCCCTCCCTCAGCCCCCTGTCATGCAAACTTCACATGCATTAGTTTTCAGTCTGGCCAGCACCTTCCACACGCACTTCATGCTCTTCCTTGGTAGCGCCTCACAGCACCATGGGCCTTCCTTAGCCCCTTTCCCAGCGGAGGCCAGCTCTACACTGACTCCCTTATCCATTCTTACCCTTCCCTGTCTTCTGGCCCTTTGTGAACGATCCCTATCCCACCTGATGAGAGTAAATCATTGAGTCATCACCACTTCTAGCCTGTCATTTAGTAGAGATCAGTTCATCTCCCCCTGCACTTCCACAGCTTCATTTCCATTCCCGTCTTCCCTGCTCACAATTTCTTTTGTGCAGCAGGCAGCTTGAAACGTCATTTTTACCCCCTGGCAGACAAGCAGCATGCTTTGAAGAGTTTCTCTCCATCATACTTAATCCAAATCCTTTAGCCTTCTAGGGATGAGTTGGTTTTGTGGGTAATTTGAGTAATAAGAGCACAAACATAATTGTCAACTGAGCCAAGCTGTTCCTGAGCTTTCCGCAGTAAAATTCTTGTCCTAAATCACAGCTCCCTGTGTTTTCGGAGCTAACTGCCCAGCTCCTGGCCCTGCCTTACAACCAGGATGGAGTCAGTGTCTTACACCTGCCAAACAGACAAAAGATTGCAAGAACCAAAGAGTTCAAAATTCGCTAAGAAGGGTTGTGAAGAAGAGCTGTGCCAGCCTGCTTTAGGCATTTTAACAAACAAGATCAGTCCAATTTATACTGGCCTTCCTATTTTCTCTTTCAGATCTATCCCTGCAGTAGAAGAGAAATACTTGTCAGGAAAGATATTCCCAGCTTCTGGTTTGGAGTTGGACCCTATAGTTAATATTTTTCTTTAAATTCCATCGCCTGTTTGACTTCATTCCTGAAGACTTGTTTTTTCAAATCCTATGAAAGCTGTTATTAAGTGTTCATCTGAACACACACATTAGATCTTGTGTGCTGCCTTCTAGCAGAATGCTTTTAATTGAAAGGAAAACCCTGCCTCCTGCTAGGTTTGGGTGGGCTGCAATTAGTTCCATACTACTTAGTTTTGCCAGAAAGTCATATAACTCTTCTACACAGGCATTCCCACTCTGGTCCAGCTGCAAACAATATGCTGAGTCAGCAAAAAATGAGGCAAAAGGAATTTTTCATTGAATTAAGAAGCCGGTCTGTCCTCAAATCTTGTAAAATATGTGTTGGATTCCATCTGTCCTGGAGGATCCCCACTCTGATCGTGCCAGCTACCAGGACTCGCATGGGACCCACATGCCTGTGGCAATACTGCAAACTGCCCCACCACGAGGAGGCTTTGCACTCCATCGACCAGAGGTGTCATCTTGCAAGCTAATGACATGGGCCAGTGCGGACAGTAAAATACAAACGCCCCCTTATGCCTGAACAGCAATGCTTCCATGAAAAAATGTTTCTTCTGTTCCTTACCTGCAAGGAAAACAAAATCCACTGCCCTACTAGTAAGATGCAGTGACTGAAGCCAAGAGCAAAGCGTGCAGAACATCTGAATTTTGGCAAATTCAGATGCAGACAAATGAAAGTTGGAGGAAAACTTTTTCTGGGTACTTCTGGTTTATTTGAAGCCAACGAAGCATGAAATGGTCTTAACAGTTTGTTATGTTTTCGTGTAACATGAGGATCTATAATCTCTTGACAAGTAGAGTATGAGCTTGAGTTTCAGTTCACTGATTGGTGTTTTTTTGGATTCGTCCAAGAAATGTATTTAAACAGTATGTGCAGGGGAAACTATTTTTAGTCATGGCTGTTCAATAGTACACATCCGAAAGTGGACATAAGATAATAAAAACAACAGTTGCCTAATTCTTTAAGTTTAAGTAATTTCCAAAGTGACGACTGTTGTAACTGGGAGATGTTTATCCTTTTACATATGCCCAGGTATCTGCTTAGATCATCCCATGTTCTAACAGAAATCCATGAGCCGCAGGCACATTCGGGAGCTCTCATTTGCCTCTACTAAACCTAAGAAACACTTACCTTGAGACCCATGAATTTTGGGAGTTTTCACATCCACGACTTGGATGGGTGCAGTTGGTCTTCTAACACAATGACTACTGCATAAAAATTCAAAATAGTGAGCCCATATTGAGGGCATTCTTTCACGGGCTTCTCTTGGTTGTAATAAAAGACACCAGGTAAATTCTACCTTGTTAACTAGGAGTAAATGGAAAACCACTTTTTCATGTGGGAAATGTTTTATGGAAAAAAAAAAAAATCTTTATCTGAACTTTTTCCTTTGAAATTGTAGGTTTTCATCATGAACAATTTTGACAATTTTAAAGGAGTGTTTTAGTTTCACTTTGACTTAAAAGATTGTTATTTTTTCACCAAAACCCCCAACATGCTAAATAAAAATAATTAAAAAATATTTCATTCTGAAACACTGATTCAATATGAAAAACACTTTTGGATGTATTTGCTGCAGGGAAATTGAAAGTTTCCAGTGGAAATAAAATAACACTATAAAAATTTAGCTTAAACAAAACAGTGTTTTTGGTAAGAAAATTTTCTGCACTAAATACTGTGGCCAACAGTAATTACAACTTGTCCAAAAGTCTGGGAAAGCTACAAAGTTTTTTTGGGACCTTTTAAATATCCCACCTAATGCAGTAATAACGTCACACAGTGGAAAAGTGTGAAAGGATTATAGTGAAAAGGCTTGTATTCTAACAGCACCTGATTATAAACAGTATGTTTGTTTAACTGACAACAGCTTCTTCCATACACGATTTTAAATTTGCAGAAAACTATAAATAGATAGCACTTTCACTGAAAGCATTAAATTAGCCAACTGGGTACTCGACTTTGTAATGTGGAGCAATGTGGAGTGATAATGAACACCATGTGTGTGTGATAATGGGGGTTGTAGAAAATAGATCTGGCCAGCTGAGTGAAAAGGAAATGCTAAAGAAGAAAAAATCTGAAGTCCAAGCCAAAACAAGTGACCTAGAGAAGCAAGTAAAGGTTTGTATTTGGGGCAGGCTAGAGGCCTGAGAGAGATCAGCAATTCAGCAGGGTATTTTTAAGCATATACTCAAGGCCCTCCTTATTCAGCAGGAAACTTAAGCATATGCTCAGAGGTTAAGCATCAGCTAAAGTCTCATTGATGTCAATGGGTCTTAAACACATGCCTAGAGATACATATGTGCTGAAGTGCTTTTACAAATAAGAACGGACTGGGGATCAGGGCCTCAGTCCCCTGGTATTTCATAGCAGGCTAACCCTGCAACCTCCTGGCTTTCCAAATTCTTCAGAGTAGATCTCATTTATTATACACACAGGACCAGACTTAAGCGTGTAAGAACTTGCATTACTGTACAGAACTGCCATTGGCCCTTTGGTACTGAAATAAATAGGAAAGTACAGATACGTTTATAAAACACCAGTAACTTCTACTGTAATTTGCCTAAAGAATTCTCTTAATGATAACAATGAAAGCATAAAATAAGAAATGCAACTTTTGAGGATGTCATTTAGCCTTTTCATTACTGATGTAAGAAAACTTCCACAAGAATGAATTTAAAGATAAACCTGAATCTTAACTGAAACCTCACTTAAAGTAACTTACTTTGAAAGAGTGCATGGTATTCTTAATTTTTGTGCAACCAATGGCTCTGTACTTCCTTGTGACCTTCGGTACCCGAGTAGTCCACTTATCAACTGCACAGCTGACTGGGCATCACTGTAACAACAGAAAAGCAACTTTCTCTGCCAATCCAACTTCATGTAGGCAAACTGCAAAGCATTAATGTGCACTGATATAAATTTAGAAATCCACAACAATTATTCTCTGAATCTGAGATGGCAGGTTAATATTATGAAAAAATCTTCAAAATTTTTAGATAAGTTATGTCAGATTCAACATGGCTTCTCCTTCTTTCTCCTTCTTTAAAACTACATGAAAATATACCATAAAGTGGCAAGGGGAATTATATGGTCAGATTATTAATGATATTAAATATTTTTCCATGCAGTTAATACAGGATTTGAAATTATCAGTAAAAATCCTTCCTGTGCATTTCAGTGAACCTGAACAACCAGTTGGTCTCTACATTTCGTAATTCTCTGAGGAGAAATATGCGGTGGAGGAAATGGTCATAAAGACGCACTGCAGGGCCAGCTGAAAACTCCTTTAGGTGGAATCTGTAAATGATGGCTCACTTTAAAACACCTTATGTGACAGGAGCAAACTGGGGTGCATCTGAGCAGTAGGACATTGCCAGAGTACTGCTGTGTGCAACCACTGTGCCACTTTTCTCCAGTGATGCCACAGTAGCAGTTACCACCCCACATAAATTATACAAAAAGCTGACTTCAACAAACCAAAAAAAGTTAATTTCTTCATTAAAATTTATTAAAGCAGGCAGAAAATAGATTGTAAAAGCCCAGTCATTAGCTTTACACATGCGTTTTCCTTTTGTCACATGACTCTCATGTTTTAAACTGGAGAGCATTACTGTTTGGCATTTCCTGCAAATGCACTGAGGAAAAGCCACAGCAATATAGTGTTACTTCCATAGATGTTAACATTTAAAGACTCACAGAAGTGGCTAACGTTCAATTTCTGGTCAAAATTTGCTCACTTTCTTGCTTTGTTTTTTCAGATGAAGACAACCTGGTGAAAGCGTTCCCACATTCCTCTTTGCACTTTTGCCATGACAAAACTTAGCTGACGCAGGCAAATTCGAGTTCTAAAAACATATATCTTAGTCCGATTTTGTTTCAAGTTCCTGCCTCTTTATTAACTATGGAAGAGCACCTCTTCCTTCTTGCCCAAGCAAGCTGCTGATTATCATTCCCATCCCTCCGGTCGGTTGAGTAACACATGATGCTGGCCTAGCATAAATACAAAACAGGTTCCTATGGAATCTGAAATACTATTTGTACATCCTACCACTGACCACAGCGGAACAATGGTGTGCCAATGATACAGAAAAAAATAACTCTATTTGCTCACTCTTTCTGTGCCTCTGTCCGAAATATACCTAGCTCCAAAGCTATTATTTATAGTTATGAGGTGACAACTGAGAGCTAGCAGTCTGCTGAGTGAAAAAATGTTTGCATTTATGCTTTTCAGAGGTATCCTATATATACACACACACATCCATGTGCAGCAGCTATTCATGCTGCATAAGGAGATGTACCTAATCAACTACAGTGCTTATTCAGTGGTATGAAAAATAAAGGAGTTGTTTTATGTGAATTAAGTGACAAACCTTCATTTTTAAAGACTATTCGAAAAGAAAGTAATTTTTAGCAAAGCCTACAGCTTCACTAGCATTGTTTAAAACACTGAGAAGCAGTTTTGTAAGTTTTTTGTGAACACTTTTGCCTATCATTTTTAATATAGAAAATCATGTCTTCTAAGTTGCTTGAAAACAGTGTTATTTTAAAGTCAAACTTGAGCAAAATCTTTACATCTTTCACCCAATCACCGAAATGTTGATGTTGGGGGGTCTTCTGGAGGTCATATAGTCCAACTGCCTGCCTGCCTGCAGGACTATCACCAGCACCAGACCAAGTCAGCCATGGTTTTGTTTAGTCAAGTCCTGAAAACCTTCAGGGATAGACATTCCACCTCCTCTCTGGGTAGCCTCCTCCAATCCTGCACTACCCTCCAAAGGCAAAAGTTTCTCCTAACTTCCATTCTAACCTGCAAAGCCACAAGTTGATGCTGTGGTCCCTTTTTTTGCCACTTGAAGCCATCTAGAAGGGTTTGGCTTCATCTTCTCCACAGCTTGCCTTCAAGCAGTTGCAGGCTATTAGACTGCCCCATAGCTGCCTCCTCACCAGGCTCTACAAGTACAGCTCCCTTCACCTTTCCCTGAAGGTCATGTCCTCCAGGCCTCTGACCACCTTGGTAGCCCTCCACTAGGCCCTCTCCAGCATCTCTACACTCCCAATGTTTCATCCAACCTCAGGCATCACTTCTGTAGTACTGAAGAACAGGATGATCTCAGCTTTTTCAGGGTTGCTCAAAAGATTGTCACTGAACAACCCCTTTACTCTCCATGGGCTCTATGGATCAGCTCTGCCAGGCCCAGATGAGGCAGTCGAAGACACCAGCACCTCACTGTGTGCCTCTCCCTAATCCCAGAAGTGACCACCCCTAGTGCTGAGATGGCAAAAAACGGTGTGTCCCCACACCTCTCTTCAGTTATTTCTGCTCTGGGGGCAGCAGGGGATAGCAGATCGTGGGGTCTATAACGGCTGCCACCACCACACCTAAATGCCTCGCTTGAAGTCCATTCTCAGATGGACTTTATATCTGAATTTCAAACAATCTCATTATTCCTGGAACATTTTTCCCCATGAATGGATCATTTCAAGGCAATATAAAAACCAGTCCTATGATCAGATGCAGTGCAAGTCCTGTGACTGCTGCCCTTGATTTAAGAGGAGTAGAAATCCCTGCAGAACTCTTTCCAGCAGACGGGCATTTAATAAATCTTGTGAAAGTGTGAGGAAAATATGAAAAAAAAGGAGACACTGATAAGAGAAATACTTTCAAAATGGACAGTCAACACCAGAAGTTTAAAGTTATTTTCTGGCCAAGTAATTACAATTGCTCTCTGTCATAACTTCCCATGGGTGAAAAAAAAAGTCAAAAACAAATATGTAGTAATCTGCAAGTCTGAACCACAGAAAACCTGTTGTGCTGTCTTTCTCAGGGAAGGTTAGGAATGACATCAAAACAGGAGGGCTGTGCTCTTCTAATCACACAAAGCTTAACACTCCACATCAGTTCTTGGCCCCTGACTGCCTGGATCTTGAGACATGTTGGGTATTAACTCTCTCACGAGTAGCATGACAGGTTTTGGCCTCTTCATCAACAGTTCAGCTGTGTACTTCCCTCCTTGAGGTGGAAGAGACAACTACTGAACAGAAGAACCATATTCCTCTATTCCACTCAAATCTCAGTTCTCCGCATGTAGGGACATTCAGTCCATGCTTCCTAATGACCAAAACCAACTCCTCTTCCCTGTTCCTTTAGATACCTCCCTGCTCAGTGTCTTGTTTAGACTCTCTGGGTTGCTCTCCAGAAGCCATCAGAGCTGCCCAGCTCCCCATAGACTAGGCAGAGGGGCTGAGATGGGATTTAGATATCTGACCATGGCCTGAAGCAAAGAGTCCAAGCATCCTGACAACAGGTGACAATTGCTCAACTCTGCTCACCTTGGCCATCATGCATCCCTGATCCAGCCAAAAACTCACCCAGTCCAGGCTATCTGTGCCTACGAGCTTCCAGTAAACCTCTGGGAGTGCAGCGTATACACATACACTCCTCAGGCAGCTCCCCCTGAGTGTGCCAAGCCATTAAAAACGTATCTTGTTCCCAGCTTGGAAATGTTTGACCTGCTGAAGAGAAATCAACCTTTGGCATGTCCTTCCTTCAGTCCTCCCAACCCACATTTTGTTTTCATATTCTTTGCTATCAGTGAAGACATTTTAACAAGCCACAAAAAAGCTCTGGATGAATTTGCTTAGTTAAAAGCATTTCTGAATCTACAGTGTAAACAGAGAACGGACTCAACAGCACTACTTCCTAAAACCCCAAGTACTCAACAGTAAGTTACATACAGGGAACAAGACGGGGTCATAAAACAATTTTAGTCATAAAAAACCCAACTTTACTCTTATATTGGTATTTGTCATCTATATGAGACAGTAAAAAGTAATCATACCTCCTTTGTGTTATTTGCCCATTGCCTTAACATGCAGATGAATTCTAGAAAAGTAAAATCTAATTTAATAAGCCTATTATGACCATATGAAGGAGATAACATTCCCTCTTTTACTCCAGGCAACTTAAAAACTCTGAAACTGCCTCTGTATGTTAGCTTACCAGCCATCAGCCGACACAGGATGTCAGTGGCAAAAGCCAGCAAATATTCTCCAGAACTCTTCTGGAGACCCATTGATTTGGGCTGGGACTTGGAATTTTGAGTTAAGCTAGATGTCAACCCAGTTTGCACCACCACAGCAGCATGGAGCAATTTCAACATTGTTGAAACCACAAGGACGATGAAGCTCAAACAGCAGAGCACTGGAGCTAAACTGAATGGCACAACAGATCTCTGAACACACAGTCCAAACTATGCAACAGGATCTGTCCCTTAAAATGGAAATCTTTCACTGGGTTCAAGTACCAGCATCAGTGTCAGATAAAGCACAGATGGAAACACTGGGACAAATACAGAGCCCAGACCAGAGACCAAATGAGAACCCTACCCCTGAGGTCTTTGATCATACATGTAAGCAGTGCTTGCTGTTACCTCCGCTTGGATATGCTCCTATTTCCTGCACTGTTAAAAGGAGAGTGTGTATAAACAATTGCATGAAGTTGCCTGTTCTCAAGGAATAAACATGCTAATATGCCTTGGAGCTGGGGGAAAAAAAAAAAAAAAAAGGTATGACAGGTTCCGCCCACTTTCCATGCCTGTCCTAAGAGTCAGGGGTTGCTATCAGGGCTTGTAAAACATTGGTAAACAATATGCAAAGCATCTTAAGGGCGGGGTGGAAAGGTTTGGTAGTCGATTTGTTGGGTTTGTAAGTATTCTGTTATAAACTCGGAAACTGAGCTGTTTTCAAGGTTTTGCTTTTGCAAGGAGAAAAAAAGTGCTCCCTTTCAAACAGATGATAGAACTGCACTGAAAAAAAACCATGCATACTTTACAAATGTTTCTCACAGGAAAAAAAAAGACTATCCTACAAAAGGACATATAAGGCAAAATTTGCAGGGGTGTAAGGCTGTATGAAAGGAAATATTAAAGCTCACCACACTTCTCTGCTAAGCACACACCTAACCTATCTGACTGCCTCTTCTCTCACATACAGCCAAATAAGCTGCTCCTAGGTGAATGTTAGTAAAAACATGCTATACCAGACACAGCATTTTGACCCGGACTAACACTTATATGGACGCTAAGGACATTGCTAAAGAAACACAGACCCTATTGTTATTCATTTCTTTTAGCAAACTTCCTCCACAGCCTGAGCTAAGTACCATATTAAATTGTGAAGAAATCACTAGAACTACTATGCTACAAGTGACTTTTAAATCAAGTGCATCAGTTACACAGTATTTAGCACTGTGCTGTAAAGGGTGGTAAATGGAGGTGTCATAAATATCTGATTTTATCATCTGTTGACTCATAATCCAGATGCCAATGGGATATAAATCATGTAAAGCATGTTTCCAGATTAGGAAAGTCTGACTGTTCACTATTGTTCTAGCAAACCACATTATTTCTTTGTAGGATCAGGAGTGCCCTCTGATGGTTAGTATCTATTACTGGGAAGTAAGAGCTGACTGGAAAGTGGCACATCCTAAATTGTCTACGCAATACAGAATGTTCTCACTTCCTGCACTATACATTTACAGTCTTCTGTATGCTTAAATATTTCGATAACCAACCTTGTTTTGTTGGAAATAATTTTCTGCATATTTCTCATTCCATTTAAGTTATTTATATTGCTACTTAGGGGTGCACACACACCTGTTAGGGATGCAATCAGAGCACTGCTTATGCATACATCTAGTTTTAAAAGGAATAAATTTAAAGAAATTTCAGACATAAATTAGAGGATTTCTACAATAGGCTCCAAGAAAGGCCTTGAAAGGCTCTGACAAATTCAGACACCCAGAAATTCAGATATTCAGCTGAATACCAGAAAAGAGGATATAACTGGAAAAAACAGGCAACCTCTCTTAAGAAGTGCTTATGTGCCCACGAGCTTGTACATATTCTTCCAACTGTATAAGCTAACCTAACAAAACATGTTAACTCTCTCTACACAGCTTGCCTCACTTACATCCTTAGAACATTACATCTACAATGGAACTGTGAGAAAACAGGAAATCAATTCCCCACCACCTGTGACTTTACCTGTCCTTCAGGTATTCAGCATCTCAGTGTTACTTACAATTTTAAATGTTATCACCTGCAATTATCAACTGCCCTTTCAAAACAGAGTTGGTAGCTGGAAGGGAGCCACAGACTTAGAGCTGTCTGTGAAGATAACTACTATGCCAACACATAATAGATTCATGTCTCTCCCTTCAACTGAAGGAGCAGCAGGACTGAAGCTAACGCCTTCGGTGAGACAAAATCCCCCCAAAATGGTATCAACTGCACACTTTCTCTATTATACACTGGAAAAAGAAATGCAAATTTGCAGTATCCAAACCGTTATAATATTCATAAACTGCACCTTAGGTTTAATACTAGCCTGACCACCTGAATACCCTTGAAAACAGTCAGGCAAAATATTAAGAATTGCACATTGTTTAGTAAGTTACAAATGCAAACATCCGCAAGTTTCAGTGCAAAAACCAATACCTTAGACTTGCAAAGGAGGATGGATAGCGTCAAGGGATGTAGCTGGGGAGCAGACAGCTGCGTGCATTTTTCCCTACTTCTCTATCACTGCTGCTGATGTGCAAAGGCAGCAGCCATGTTGTTCATAGGTCTGTTGCACTCTGTTAGCAAAGAGAGACACACAAACTCAGCTCTCACAGCTACTTTATCTGTTATTTTTTGTAACCTAAACCAAATGTCATTTTTAGATTTTCTCTCTGACGAGGAAAGCAGAAGATAACAGCTTCCGACGAAAGAGACCAGCGGCAGGCCTCTTCCCTGCCAGCTTTTACTCCAGTTTTACATCCACTGCAGAACCCTAAATATTTTGAAATATGGCAATACTTGGGAATTATGACTGGAGCACCCCTTTTCCACCTGGGATTACAATCGGCAGAGACTCAGACTGGGATTATCCCGACACTGACCAGGAGTGTGAGCCATCTCCTCAGCAACACCCGTTTCTAGAGATCTCTGGCCCTCCTGCGTGAAGCCCAGCAGCCTTCTAGCCCCCACAAGGGCAGACATACTGCCGGGAGCTGCCCCGGACCCCTGAGGGCTCTCTCCCTCCCCAGCCGCCGCCTCAGAGGGGAAGCGCCCGCCGCGTCCCTCGCGCCTCACAGCGGCTCCCTTGCAGACAGAGCTTGCTACCGCTAGTTTTGCCTCCGTCTGGAGGAAAAACTGCTCAACCTCTTGTCCCGGAGGGGTTTCTCCATCCCGAAGGGGTGCTCCGGGGCGAGGGCGGGAGGACGCGGGGGCCCTGCGGCAGCCGAGGCGGGCGAGAGGCTCCCGCCACTGCCCGCCCCGGGTCCGGCTCTGCCCGGCGGCCACTCTTGCCCCGGCAGCAGCCCCGCAGGGAGGGAGCAGCAATTCCCCTGCTAGAGACGGGGAAGGGGAAACCTCCTGCTCTTTCCTCTCCGCTGCCCACGTCCCCCAGTTAGCCAAATGCCGCCGCGTGAAGTTTCACGCTAACGCTCCCTCCTGTCATTCCGTCCCGAAGGCTGCAGCCTCCGCCGCGGGCGCCCGCTCACCCCGGGCTGCAGGAAGGAGGCAGCGGTGGGAAGACCGAACCACGAGAAGAGCCGGAGCCCCCTCTCATGGAGGTCGGGGGGAAGGCCCCCCGAGGGGCAAGGCTCTCCCTCCGCCGCCCGGGCGCCCTGCCGCGGCTCGGAGCCGCGGTGCTCCCCGTCACGCAGAGCCATCGCCTTTCCCAGCCACACGGCGCCCCGCCTCGCCGTTGCCAGCTGGGGACTCACCGCCGGGAAGGGTGAGTCGACTGCTGCCCGCAGCGATCCACCCCGCGGGGGAGCCCACGCCCGTGACCGCTGTGGGGCGCGGAGCGGCGGGGAGGCAAGCGGGCGGGACGCAGGCGTGCAGGGGGCGGTGGAGCGGGGTGCGCCGGTGAGTTGCGCGGGCGCGGAGGGCAGCGCAGGCAGGGTGGGCGCTTGCAGGGAGCCTTCGGAGCGCCTAAAACTAAGGGCGGCTCGGGAGCGCGCAGGGCAAGGGGTGTCGGAGCCGGGGCAGCCGCCCTCGCCCTCTGCGTCCGCAGAACCGTTAGAAAAGGCGGGAAAACGGCCAGGGAGGGAGCTGACACCAGCGCCACCATTTCGAGGAAGCTGAGGTGCCATGCCAAGCCTCGGGGCTTTTCTGTGCCCTTGGCACCTCCCGGGACTTGATCCAAGTCTGTCTGAGTCTAGATCCTGCCTCGTGGCCTAAATGCTTCTCCGCATTTTTTTTTTTTGGTACTCTCTTGCATTCATCCCAAGCGGGGTTGCTGTCACCCACAGGCCTGCTGTCCTTGGTGGGCCTGGTCCGTAATTTGCACGTACCTGCCCCTGGCGAGTGGTGGTGTAGCTGTGTAGGAAAGGTTTATAGCACAGAGCTGGAAGTCCTGCTCTAAAACCAGTCCAAGAGGCAATGCTATAAACACTTTCATGAACCAGTAATCCGAATAGAAAATAAACCAGGTCCACTGAAAAATGGAAAGGATGTTTTATTTTGACCTCAACACTTTTCCACCCATTTCAGCAGAAATTAGCTAAAATTCCAAATGAATGTGCACTTCCAAATTAAAAACAAAAAAAAAGTTTCAATTTAAAATGTGAAACAGGTTGTGCCGGTAACTCTTAGCAACTTTTCTACACAATTCTGAGTCAAGATTAATGGGAACTGATGCTTTTAGCCTGACATTTTGATCCAAAAGTCAGCATTGTTTAGTGGAATAATAATAAGAATAAGAATAATGGTGATGATGTCACCAACACTGTTTGGCATCACAAGTACCAAGAGATCCCAGTTCTCTTCTGAAATCCCAGTGTCTCTGGTTTCTACACTTACTGGTGTCCAATACCTACTGTTACTCTTTAGCAATAGCGGTAGCATCTCAACAGGCAGAATAAGCACATAGCTGCTTAGAAGAACTGTTTCTGAAATGTGAGATGGATGGTGAAAGGGGTGAGCTAAGGGGAAATACTTGTAATTTTCTAAGAGTAGTCTCCTGGCAGTCATGGTAAGCTCTATGGAACTAGCTCAGAAACAGCAGCGGGTTTATGAATATGCAAAATAATATGGCAAAAGAAGAGGTCTACTGGGTCCTTCCTGTGTTCGTGGCCTTTGGGGATCAGGAAGTGCTTACATTATGGACAGCATCAGAAGGAAAGTACCAGAGCTGGAGCCAGGGAAAGAGAGTTACAGATTTTTGAGATTGTTCTATAGTGAAGTCTTTATCACTTGAAATTGTCCTGGGCTTCTGTAGAATAAAATACCGCCTTTTGTTGCTGCATAGCACTGGAGGCGCAAAATTAATGCCATTTACACTTTTAAGGGATTAGGGTATTACCAGCTAAGTAGTACGACACCATTCCTTTGTGAACACATGGTTTAATTTTTTAATCCGAAGTTTGACTGGATTTGCTCTTTATAGATGAGGCCTTTCAGATCCTGCATCACCGTCTGCCATAAATAAGGAGTCAGAAGTGCAGTACTGTACTTTTGTTTTGCTTGTCATTCCACTGATGGAATCTTGCTTTTGCTTTGCTGACAATTCAGGTCAAACAGGAATTGAATGTATTAGATATGAGAAATACAGAATTAAACACAGTCCAGAAACAGAACTCCATGGACCAAAAGGTAGTAAAGTCGCTAGCCACTGGGATGGATGGACTTTAATTTGCCAATAATTCATCAGTGTTATGGAGGAGAAGTATCAATAATAAAATGTTATGAAAATACTAGTCTTGTTGCTTTATGGACAAAGTGACCTAGCCAGTCCCAACACCTTGAATGAGGGGAGACTGACATGCAAACCATGGTGTACACATCTTTACCCTTCAGGCATGCTGAGGTGATGGCAAGATCAAAGAGGCTTTTGAAATGCCAAGTTCTGAGAAAGGAAATTGGGAAATATAACTCCAGAGTTAGCTGGAGGGGGCAGGGATGAGGGTCATGTTAGAAGGTGTTAACCACTGTAGAGAGAAGAGAGACTCTTACCCCAGATGGTGCAGACATTTCATTGTTGAAATATAACTGCGACCAGCCCATGTTATAAGGTAATGAAATCTGTCACAACTTGAACATCAAAAGTGGTCACAGGCTATAAAGGAATGGTGTTCATGGGAGCAGTAGGGACAAGAAACGTTGGACACTAGAGGCTGTGTTTCTGAGATGCTGTAGTCAAGAGGATCAGAAAGGAGAGGAAGGAAGAGATTGTCTTGCTGACAGCTGCCCGAGGATAGGAGCAGAGGACAAGTAAGATATTGCTTCCTTTGTAATGAATCCAAGATGTATCTCCCTGGCCTGACATTTGCTGAGTAAACTGAGTTAGTTACTCAGACAAGTCCTTTCGGTCCACTTGGATTTTCCTATACATTCTTAGTACATTCTGTTTTAATTAGACCAGTTGAGTCCTTGATTGTTTGCAAATTTCATGCAGACTTTTCCTTAGCGGTGCTTCTAAGGAAGAGGAGCTGCAGAAAGATGCCTGGAGCCTATCATAGTTGGGATGTTTGGTCAAAGGGGCATGGACTATGGAGACCTCTCTCACAAGAGATGGGACTTGTAGAACTGAGGTCTGGCAAACACAAAGGAAACACCTGGATGGTCGGATGTATTTCCCCTCCTTCATCTTTTTTTCTTCCTCTAATTTTCTTATATCTTAGGATTTGAGTATAATGGAAGCCAAATCATAAAGAGGGATGTCAGTTTTCATGAAAACCAGTGCTGCGAAGTAGACATGATTTGTGCTGAAACTACTTGTACTGAAAAGTGCTGAATACAAACTAATTGCAGGAAAATAAAAAATGCAAGTGACAAACTAGCCACATCCAGCAGAGTGCAGCATCACCCTAAATGAACGGTGCATGAGCACGACAGCTGTGAACCGTTTGCCTTCTGATTAAATAATAGGTGTCAGCTGCAAATTAGCAAATCTCCCATAAAAAGAATTATACCTTTCCCTTTATGCATTTTGAATAATACTTAGGTGCTTTTAAGTGATTGACTGTATTTTTTCAACAGAATTGTTTTGGGGATGGAAAGTAGGAGGAAGAATCTGGGACTGGAATTGGAAGTGGGTGCCAGGAAGATCCAGGCTGGATGTGTGAGGAGAAGTGGAGGGATAGCTGAAGAAATCAGCTTGGTGGTAGGGCAGAATATTGAAATCAAATGAACTCACAGGACTGACAGAGTGGAGTATGAAATGAGAGGTAGTACAGGCAAAAGAGAATGGGATTAGTACCTGGAGCCAGAGACAGGGAAAAAAAAACATGGTGGAAGAGATGAGACAGGAGGGATCAAAGAGGGAAGGAAAAAGCAGGAAGTGTATTCTGTTAACCAGTGAACAGAGGCCTTGGGATGCGTATGTGACACTATTCTGCTTCCTGCAAGTCTCTGTGAAACCCCGTGTCTGACCTAGTACAATATTGCACCACGAAGGATGAAAACATGTTATCGCTGTCTGTCATTTTGGCAGGAGTCAGCAGGAAGAGGTCTATACTGTGGATTTAGAGGTTCCAAACCAACTGTGGTACCATGGAGATAATAATATGCTGCCGCATGATAGAACTTCTGGTTTTGTTTTTGTTCTCATTTGTTTTTTTAAAAACCCTAGGACATTGCAGACAAAATTATTTTTAAAAACCTTGTTAAGGTTGCAGAGTGAAATCTAGAAAAATCGGGCAATGCCAGCGTTAAAATTGTTTTTACCCAGTGCCCTGTGAAAAGGCATTATGATGGGGTCTTGAAGTACATGCCCACCTGCTATTTCTCCACTGGAATTCTGTTTCATTCTCTGTATGGAAAAAAATTGGTTTAGAGGTGATCTGGTTTGTACAGTGAAGGAGGGTGCTTTCCCTCCCTTCGTACCTCATTTGATGCAGAAGTACAAAGGACATAAGGCATGAGACAGGGGTTTATAGGAGAAGCATGGTGTCATGGTTAGAGTCACTGGACAAACCCTCAAGAAGAGCACTTCCCTTCAGCACCTCTTCACCTTTGTAGGTTCGCCGTGTTATTTGGAAATTCACTTAGTGAAACTTTTGCTAGTCACTGCTCAGTTTTGTTTTGTAAGTGGTAATCATGTCATCTGGTGCTTGACTTGAGGATCAGTGGTCTGCAGTGTGTAGGACTACCAAAGGCTACAACTGAAGTTGTACCGTGCTTGAGAAAAGGTCTACACCCAGCCGAGTACTCTGAAAAGCCATGTTTTAGGAGACTGAGGCTGGGGAAGATGACACTTCTTATCTTAATTTCTGTGCATCATAAATCCCTGATTTGTGAAACAGTGATGAGATCACTACGTTACCCCAGAGAAGTGGTTTTGGAATTAAGGAACATTCTGGTAACATTGAGGTACAGCAGTGAGGGGTTCCATAATCCTGCACAGTACATGAATCAGAAGTCCAATTGAAAAGCATATTTTATGGTCTTATAATTAAAACCTTATCATAATACATATGCACAATGAAGTCAAATTGAGATTGTATGGCCAATGTTGGTTGTGAGATTTCCTGTCTTCTAAGATTATTTTACATCTTCATCCTAATTTTATATACCACTACTATGTGAGTATAAGATTGCATATGTGTGTTGAGAGGTACGCTTAAATCCTGTATGCACATGGGATTTGTCTGACCTAGCTACAGTCATCTAGATTTGCTCCAATCAATAGAGATTTTATTCTAAAGTAGGTGCCCGTGACAGGTATGATGCCTGTCTCTCTGCGTTAACTACTTGTTAGCTGTTTCCTTGTAGGAAATGTATTTAAGAACTAGATATTTTGCATTATGGCTTAAAAAATACTATGATATTTCAGATTGTTAGTGACAACCAACATACTTTATTAATGGCAGGTGCAAAATATACAACTACCCAATTAAATGGGTCAGGCAAGAAGAGACCCACCTAGTCTGTGGATTTGGTTTCTAAACTGTATTTTCTGACCAAACAGTAAATGTTTAAGTAAAGTCCAACTTTGATCTCAAAACATTTCTCAGATTTCGACATTATCTTTCCCAGACCCTTTTTTCCATCTGATACTTTTCCCTACCCAATTATTTGTTTAACAGCCTGCTCCATGTACTCTTAATCTGGACTGTAAACTCTGGCCTAAGGGCTCTTTTTTATGTCCTGCCTCAGTAACACCCAACATCTGAGACACTTCTTGGGTTGGAATCCAAGCACTTCTGTAGAACAGGCAATAAATACTCATAATACCAGTATCATAATCGTTTCCAGTCAAGTAGAAATGAAGCACTATATGCCAGAGATACATGGCTGAATCTAGGCACTGCATCCAGGAGGTCTAAGCAATACTGGTGAAATGCACTTTGTTTACAGTGAGCCATGGCGTGCAGGCACCATGGGAATGGGAACAGGGGCTGAGGAAGTTAAATCTGCTTTCAGCAGCAGCACAGGGCTCAAACAACCACATGTGGTTGCTGTTCCATTCTAAGGGAAGAAGTAATGACTGTTCCTTACCAGGTGGAAGAGATGGTATTAGTCACTGGCCCCCTCCCACTCCAACTCTACTGTGGGAAGGAAGGAGTCTTTTTTCTAGAGGGGGTTTTTGTACATTTCTGACTAGCCGTACTGCTTGAGAAACCTGTGTATAGAGCCCTCCCCAAAAATTTATGGGTGGTAGATAGCCACTCTCCTTTTCCCTATCCCCATAATCACGTGCACAGAGTAGTTAGTGAATTATTCTCAATAAAAGCAAAGTACTTCACCTTTTGATGTTATTAAAGTAAAAGCACTATACCAGAGATAAAGCAGTAGATACTACTTCAATTAATGCCACGAGTCCAAGAACAATTAGTAATACCAAGAAAAAAAAGAAATACAGTTGCATCAAAAGCGACTGAGTCTGTTTGGACTAAGCATTACAATGAAAATTCATACTTGTAAGACACAGGAAGGAGAGGTAAGGGATGAAGATCCCCACTTCACCAGGATGGAAATGAGAATGATGTCCAAAGGATTTACTGAGGGAAGCAACAGCGTGGAGGATTGTTCTGTCTTCTAAGGCATACCGAAGAGCCCACTGCCATAATGGTGGGAGTGTACCTAAGGAGGAAGTTCATCTTGTTCAGCACTGGAAAAGCAATAGCAGCATGTCTCAGAGGTTATGTGAGCTGGGGCAAAATGAAGCCATGCATGGAGGTGATGAGCTGTATGAGAAGCCAGTGATGTTGTTTATGACACTGACAGTCTTCTGAAGTCCGTTGAGACAGGTCATTGTTTCTGGGTTCTCACTCTTGGGTAAGAAGTGGCTGACCTCAGTTTAGACTCTCTCAATCATACAGCTAGAAGGATAGCAGAGGAAGCCCCTTTCTATGTAAAGGCTGAAGAGAGAACTCTGGTTATTCCTGTAACACCTTCAAGCAGAGTAATCCCAGGACCACCATTCCTGGCAGCTCGGTTGATTGCTGAGCCAGACCACCCTCGAATGCTAGTGGTGGGGCATGAGAAATTCCACCTCTGTGGGACTTCTACCCCGCTGGCTGCCAGAGTCTGTGACAGCTCTTAGTCATCTCAGAGCCAGGCCCTGAAAAGAGAACTCGCTTTGCCTCAGTGCCCTGAGATCCTCTAGAATCCATCCAGTGCAGATGAGTGGCCCATTCTTGGCCCATTCCAGAATATTTTGAAACCAAATATGTTGCAATGCCTGCTGCTGGGCTCTGCGACAGAGATGCCGTGAAGAAATACAGTGGCAAAAGAAGCCTTTTAGTGGAAGCCCTCTGCAGAAACTCCAGAAATTATTTCTAGTAACATTTAACCCAAAAAGTCAAGACATATTCATTATCCTTTGTTCCATGCTGGCTTCCAGAGCAAGGCCAAGAGCTCGTTGCCCAACAGCTCTGCTGAGTGACCTAGAGGAACAACACGGAGCAACCCACTTCCTAGAGGGAAACCACAACGAAGGAGAGGTAATACCCATGCTCTTACAAGGTACTGCTGGCTGGCTGTGTAATTCACCCTTGCCCAGCAAAGGGCTGCAACGCTATAGCACATGTCAGAACCAGTCCTGTGTCAGAGCTTTGGAAGTGATTAAAGAAGCTCTGGAAGAACATTCCTGAGACATAGACCAGTGCTGAATATGAAGACTGATCTCCACTGTCACAGGATGTGCCACTGACATCCTGGAGCATGGCTTAATCGCTTCTTTCAGAGGAGCAGAAGGGGAGAAAGGAAAGAGTCAACTAACAGTTACGCACGAAGCACTTTTTTCCTCTCTTTAGCCCTCTCTAATAGATTTGTTAGGCACACCCTTTCTGGTTCTCTCTTGTGTTCTCTAGCTTCAGTTCCAGCAGCCTCAGGTGTATTTCTGTGCATTTTGACAATGTTGTACTTTTCCTTAAAACATCACTGGTAGGCTGGAGAGGTGGATAAGGTATCTAGTGGACATTCTGTTTTAGTAGCACATCCCTTGGGTCAGATATCACTGCTCTGGGCATCCCAGCATGGTTCTGGAGTAGGCCTTTTTAGCACAAGGCTCATCCCACATATTCTCCCTCTTCTTGCCTTAATTAATATCCAGGAAGCTGCTTCCCAGGATAAAGGCACTGTCATCAAAGAGCCCTTCCCACAGCAAGAGGATGCCTAGTTATGTGATCACCTTGTAAATGCATGTTGTGTGGGATGAGATCTTCGCAGAATCAGAATGAGAAGCTTGATAAGGGAGGCATCATGAACGGCCAAGGCCAGCAGGCCCAAAAGGCAGGGTGGCCCCGCATTATCCATCCCTGATACGTGAGGTGCCGTGTCTTTTCAGGACAGGCTGTTTCTGATACACTCTCCCAGACCAGACTAAAGCATGTTCTGGACATGAAGAGCTCTGCGCAGTTTGGGGTAGGGCTGTGCTGTGTAAGCCAAAGACAATATTGTGTATGCAAGAACATTCTGCTTTCTTTGGGTTTTTGCCGTGTCTCTGTGTTTGCACAGAGCTGTGGCAGGCAGAACTGGCATCTGTTTAGAAATCGTGTGGCTGGGGACAGTGATTGATGAGGAAAGAAGACAAGGCCAGACAGATACTAACGAGGTAAATGGTGTTTGGTGCACACACGCATGCAAGTTTGGCTGTCCAGAAGCAGAGTGACTGACCAGAGTTGTCTTCGTTTCTGACACAGCTGACTTCCTAGCAGATTTGGGCCACTTGGTAATGCTGGTGTTGCTATTTGTCTAGCAGGTTCAGAGCAAGGCCACTGGATCAGGATGAAGTGTCTGTGACTGAACTCGGGACTGGTGTTTACTTTCTACATGTGACAAGCTGTTTAAACTCATTAAGTCAGTGGAGATCTAGGCAGTACAGGGAATGCACTCTAAAGAGCAAGCCAGCAGACCAGTCGTGACACTCAGTTGCCCAAAAAGAGACATCCAGACATCCAAGACAGCCACATGAGCCTGGCAGATGCAACACAAGACCTACACAAGATCATCCTTTCTGGAGAGAGACCTGGAGACCACCAAGACCTTTGTTTAGGTGATGAATCCTAGCCGGTGTTTCCACTTTAGGGTGACTGGATCACTCTCTAAGTGCCAGCAACTGTCCTGACAAGATTTCCCTTGGCCACAATGAAAACTTAAGCAAACTAGAGCACTTGTAGGCACCTACTTGTGGAGACCTAAATGCGTCTTGGCTTTGAACTGAATCCCAGCCAGGCTGTCAGCACAGGCCAGCGGAGGGAGGAAGCACAGCCAAAGGGGATGCGAAAAGGAGGAGAGGAAGCACAGCTCCAGATTTTGCTAGCGCAGCTCATGCCATTAAGGGATTACCCCGGGATGGGGCAGGCAGTGCGCAGCGCAGTTCTCCAAAGGAATGACAAGATACAGCTGTTTCAATTCAAGTCACGTATGGGAGCACAGGGACAGTGGAGCATAGCCATCACGGAAGAAAATACAGGTTCATTCACTTTCCAGCCATCTGAGGAGACAGACCAAATGAGTTCAGATTCCATCCTGCAGACTTTGAGTACCCAGGAAACTGGGGCATGACATCATCCAGCGGAAAGGAGACAGCAACTTGTACAGTCTCTGTCATGCTGTAAGAAACGGTCACTTCTCTACACAGTGGGGAAGCTTCTGTTTTTAAGAAGAAAATCAACCAGTCAGTCACTGCTTACAATGTGCAATTGTCCAAGAGTTGCAAGAAAGTATACGGAAGTTACAGCACTGTAAAAGCTAACTTTGAAAAATTTCTTTCTCCAGATGATTTTGTCATTTAATAGCAGTAGACGATGTGGACTGACACGGTGGATGCGTGACTTAAAGGAGCAGTCAGTTTGATTTCCCAAAGTGGTGATGAGCCCATGCCGAAGCCCTAAAGGACTCTTTATCTAAGGCATTGGCAGGTTTTCCCCTCAGCGTGCCCACGCCAAACTGCAACTAAAAGCTTAGCATTTAACCACGGAAGGAAAATCTTGAAAGCGGTTCATGGATCTACGCTAAAAACACTAGAGCTGTAATTAAATCAGCTCTTAAAGTAGCGTAACTCTTCCAAGGGCTGAGATAGCACTATTTATTTTAAGCGCATTTGGAGAAAGAGGAGGGGAGGTTGAGTGGAACCCTTAAACCAAACATTTTCATGTGAAGGTTTGGAAACTCCTTTCAGCGTACTAAACATTCACCAAGGCTTCCCGTAAGCGTTGGAGTTTGTCCTTTCGCTGCTGGCTCAATTTTCATCTCGTTTGACCTCCTGCAGCCGCCTGAAGGCCCGTCTGCAACCCGGCGGCAGCTGTGCCCTGGGGAAGGACGGCCCCGAGGACCGGCGGCCAGCTCCGTCCGCCGCCCGGCGCACCCAGGGGCGCCGAGGAAAGCGCCCGGCGGCCCCGGGCGGCC
>JAVJGG010000013.1:10592616-10603963 GCA_035590195.1 Aviceda cuculoides
GGGCTGCTTCGGCGGCGTGGCGCGGAGGGCGGCGCGGGTGGCGGCGGAGCGGGCCGCGCACCGCAACGTGCTGCTGCTGGACGCCGGCGACCAGTACCAGGGCACGGTGTGGTTCTCCCACTTCAAGGGCCGGGAGGCGGTGCACTTCATGAACCTCCTGCGCTACGATGCCATGGTAAGGCGGGCCGGGCACGGCGGGGGGCTCCCACCCCACACTCCCACCTTGGGTGCTGGGTCTGCGCCTCCCTCTCCTCCCCTGCTGCCGTGGTTTTTGCATTGCCGCCTTTGGAGTGCGTAGCGTTGCATCAGAGAAGGCGGTAGGTTAGGCTAAAACCCTGGTCGAGGGCGGCCGGGAGGTAAGCGAGGAGAAGAGAAGCAATGCGAGAGGTGGGGGGCAGCCGGCCGAATAAAGTCGTGAGCTGGCAGCCCCGCGGGCAGCCAGGAGCCGGGAGCCAAGGCTGCACCGAGGAAAAGAGGAAGAGCTGCCTTTGGGAGAGGCAGGGGCTTGAGGCAGGCAGGGGGCTGGAGGGGCTCTGTTGGAGAGAGTTGGCAGGGGCATGGAAGCGAGCCCCACAAAAGCTGGGCAAGGAGCCTGCCCTGCGATGGAGGGACTAAGCTCGGCCGAGGCTCGCAGCGTGTGCTGCTGGCTTCGGTCCTGCGGGAAGGGACAGGTGGCACATGTTGGCAGAGCTGTTTTGAAGGGTGAGGGGTTTTGGTTTTCATCAGTCCCACCCTGGGTGTGTCCAGTCCCACCGGAGCTGTGGTCATGGTGGGGTGTAAGGGGCTGTGTGCGAGTGGGCCGGGGACTGTAGTGGCATTATCTTTGAGGGAGCTTTCTGAGACTGTGCCAGTCCTGCACCTTTACTCTGTCTCTTTTGGTTGTCTGAGCGCTGAGAGGAAAATAGAAAATTTGAGACTGATATTGGGGGATGTCACTCCATGTCCTTAACTCTTTTGTCTCAGGGCAACAGCCTGTTAATATATAAAGAATTATCATGGCTTAACCCCAGAAAGGAGGAGAGAGATTAAAGTTATGTTTGAGGGTGAGTGCTGTTTGAGAGTAATCGCGTATTTATTTCATCCCAATTGACAGCTTGAGGGGAAAATCTTCAGGGCCATATCACATCCTCTCTCTTCACCTTGTTAGCCTTCTCTGGAAAGGACTGCACTTTCCTTTCCCAGGTAAAAATGGCTTCATCCGTTTCTTTCCCCCTGCCTCAGAGCTGCTACAGAAGGGAAAGGGATGCCCTCTCATAGGCTAAACACAGTGCACTCTCATAGGCTAAACACTTCATACCAGACAGACAGGTCTGTGAAGGATACTGCTCCCCGTTCACATGGCCTAATGAATGGTTTCCTAATCATAAAACTAACATTAATAGGGTTTTTCCTCCCGATGGTGATGGGGAGGAGTGTCTGCATTCAGGACTCCTCCTCACTGAGGTCTAGGGAGCACTTTGGGGTTCTGCAGTGCAGAAATAGCTCGAGCTGTTTTTTCCTGCCTTTCTTCCCAAAGCTTACTGCTGGCTGTCATTTCTTGTGATCATATCACAAGACGAAATTCTTTCAGACAAAATCAGCAATGTCGAACTAGTGCTCAGTTTCAGAAACACATTATGTAGGAAGCAACTGCTGACTGTTTAGGAGATCCCATGAGCTTTTTCATCAGAATAAGATTAAAAAATTATTCCACACCATACTGGATAGCCAGAGGCTTGTATTGGGTGCTAATTCCTTAGGTGAAGTAGTCAGCCACTTGCTCTCTGTGGAGGTGCTGCATATTATAATTGAAATATTGTCAGTGGATAGAAGGCGATAGGATAGACTGAGAAGCTGCAGAGTCTTCAGCACTTTTCTCTGCTACCCAAGAGCCTGAGGACAGATGCCTGATGTTGGGCAGCACTGCAGCATCCTTTCTGGTCCTTCTGTCTATGGCCCATGGGGGCCATGCGGTGGGGATGGTGGCCGGGGGTGGGCACAGGGAGCAAGGTAAGAGCCACACTCCAGAAGGGTGAGCTAGTGTTTCTTTAAGCAAAATTTGGGAAGTCACATTCCTAACAGAAGAGGTGAGGATTACTGAATTGGTTAAAAGTGAGATACAGGAGTAGGATTACAAACAAACCAAAGGAAGGAACGTGAGTCATAGAAATTTTTACAGGGTGGGGGCAGGAGCCATAGTTGGATTTAGGGCAGCCAGGCAGAGTTAGAGGTTTGTTCCATGACTGGGACAAATTTTCTTTTTCCTTTTTTAGGTTTCCGCTTTTCTCATTTATGCCCGTTATCACCTGAAGCCTATTTTCTCCTGTTTAGCTAGGTATCGCCTTCCAAATATTCTTGGCACTAGCCTTGCTTTTTGGTGTGATTAACACCAAAATCCAAATTAAGTACCACAAAGGCAGTAATTGGAGGGGCGATAGAAGTCTTCTAATTTTATTTTTAAGTTGCATCCTTCTGTTAATTTGTATCCTGATTTTGCAATATTTTTAGCCTGGTTTCTTGTGAAAAGGAGGATTATATGATCACATGCTGTGTGCCTGAATATTTCTGTTCTTTCCCCCTTGTGACTTACACTTATGTTGGTCAATGGATTCAGGTTAGGTGAAGGTATATTGCACAGGTGCAGAGACCTAGAAAGAAGCTCTGGGCATGAGGGTAGTTAGGTGGAGTACAGGAACCCAAAACGTTCCCCATCCTCCTCCCGAAAGGAGGAGCTGCATCAAAAATAAAACTATTATTAGCCACCAGTGATTTCTCATGAACAAGAGACTTTATAACCACCCACACCATGGGAAAAGTTTTGATCAAAGCTTGTAACCTAATGGACATGAAATAATCCAAATGCAAGATACAAAGCCAAGAGAAACAATGTTTCATAAGTGGTTGGTTGGAGGATTTTTTCCCAACAAGCTAATGGCAATTATATCCAATTCAAATTCTTATTTCAGTTGCAACCTTTTTGGGGAGGTTTAATCGCATATTTAGGAGGAACAGAAGCCATATGCATCAGCCAAAAGGAAATAGCTTGATACCATTCTGAGATGCTGTACCAGTCCATGGATGTCTTTTCAGAACATCAGGTAGCATCTCCTTAGAGTGTTGTTATTTTTTTAATTATTTTTTTACAGCAAATTAGACTGCAGTTAGAATACAGTTAGAAATGGAATATAATTGGAGTGCATTGTGTCTTCCCAAGTCAGGATTTTCTTAAAGATAGTTCTCGGTTCTTTTGAAAAAATGCTGCAGCAGCATGCAGACAATTTGGCTTCTTTCCTGCCGTGTGAGTAGTGTTCTCACTAGTGTCAGAAGGAGCAGTTGGTTGCCAGTGCAAGTTACTGCCAATACCCTGATTTTTCCACAGGACCATTGACTACCTGCCTGTGGGGATCAGAGGAGCAGGAGTCTTTGTCTTCTCCAAAAGAAAGACAGTGCCAATCAGTTGATTGAAATACTGAGCTTTCATGCCTGTAGTGGTTTCACGGTCTTGCTGGGGTTGGAACGTGATCAGGGTTAATATAATCTGTTTGGGGAATAAAAGTTGGAACAAACACATAGAGGTTGTTTATCTAAGCAGACCAGAGCAGTATATAAGTCCTTTTAGATGATGAATGCGGCTTTCCTCACTTAATCTTCAGAACGAAATTATGAGCATACTTGTGTCTGGAACTTTTGGCACACTTTTGGCCCATTGGCTTTAGCATCGCTTTCATGCTTTGCTCCAGTTGCCACCTGAAAACTTGGCCCAAGTTACCATGTACCAAGTTACAGTATTACCACATTTCTGTAGATATATCTTTTCCTTCATTAACACCTAAATAAGCTACAGGGTTGTTGCGTATATTGTGCTTCTGCAAAGTTGCTGTCTGTGGAGGTTTTGCTGGCTATTGCCAAACTTACAGGTACAGGCATGTGGCAACTTAGGCTGAGCATGAAAAAGGGGCGGGTAGGAGAAACTTCCATGGTCCCTTAAGGTAAGTCCCTTTTTTGTCTGCTTAACCAACTTAGAACAACTAAACATTCTCATCTTGTTGGTATTACCTTGCTAATAAATAACCTGGACTGCTCATTTTGTGTGATAGTCTTAGCACTTCACAGTGTTACACATACACCTGCATGTGTGCGCACGCACCTACTATGGACTGTCTATGGAGATTCTCCCTAGTTGATAAATGTTAGGGCTGCCACTAGGTAATGATATTGATGATGGCTAGAAAATTATATTTCTTGTTACATGTTAAAGCACACAAGAACTCTTACAAACGTGAATTAAATATGTTTAAAAAACTGTAGTCCAGGCACAAACTCTTAAAATCCATGTTTTGTTTAAAGATAACAAATATTGTCATTGGCATTTAACATATTCTTTGGTATTTTTTTAAACAATGTATTTTCTGTGCACAAAATACATGTTTTCCTTTGTGGTTATTGTTAATCCTCTTTCATGCAGTTACAGGATGAAAAAACAGTGGGTTTTAATCTGCTATATGATTATGCTTATTTAGATAGGTTTTAGATTTTGAATTTCACATCTGTATTGATATAAGAGAGTCTGAAAAGCAAAAACCTAAACCTAAAAAAACCCCAAAAAACAATTTCTGTGTTCATGAGAAACAGGAATGTGCTGGTTTAGACAAGATAGGGTTTTGTTCCCTGGAACATAGACTTTGCTTTCTCAAACATGCCTTGTATATCATTTATGATAGTATTTAGACTGAATAGTGGAGGTAGGGTCTTATATTTTCTTCTTGCTTTTCACAGGCTTTGGGGAACCATGAGTTTGATGAAGGTGTGAGTGGATTATTGGATCCTCTTCTTAAAAGTGCTAATTTTACAATCCTGAGTGCAAACATTAAGGGGAAAACCCCATTAGCAAATGAAATGATGAAATATGTTCATCCTTTTAAAATAGTACATTTTGATTCAGAATCAGTAGGAATTGTTGGCTACACTACAAAGGAAACTTCTTTTCTTTCACAGCCAGGTATGTTTTCATTAGTATATAAGTTTATATCCTTTGTTGCTATTTTATTACTTGCCCACTTGTTTGAATCCAAAGATAAATGTTTTCAGCTGAAAAATTAGAAGTTTGTTGTTTTATCAGTATTTACTTGTATTATTCAACTTTGTAACCGCCTGATTTTTAAACTGGAGAAGGCTGTTAACATTGAAAGCCATTTTCATACAAACCTGAATTATTTAGCATCACTGAATTATCTAAGAATAAAAGAAGGTCAATGAGATTGAAGGAGAGCTGGGGGTGGGGGTTTTATTGTTGTTTGGGGTTTTAAATTTATATTCTTTTATATTTTATTGTTATTTATCCATTTAAACAAATGTTAAAACATGAATACAGCTTGTCTCCAGAGTGAAATGTGTTCAAACCAAGACATTTCTGTGTGTGTTGAAATTTTGCTCTTGGATGCCTCCCTGCTCAAGCCCTAGTAAAAGCAAGGAGAGCTTCTTAAGTGTTTTTGAAGCAGAAGTTGCCCAAGATGGTTTTAGCCTCTCAAATATTTCCAGAAATTAGACTACAGAAGGAACACCCATTCAGCTTTTACCACAATTGCTTCATTCATGAGTAAAATTAGAATTGATGAGGAAAAAGACTTCTCAATTTCTGGCTATTTTTTCCATCACTTAAGGGGTTTTGGTTTGTTGAGTTTTGTTTTTCTTTAGTAAAATAAAATAGTCTACTGGAATGAGAAACATATTTAAATCAGCTGTAGGAGATCTGAGTCACTGCCTGCTCAAAACTCAGCCTTCCTCTGACAAAATCAGACCTTCTTGCCTGTTTTTTGCAGTAGGGATGCCCTAAGCACTGGTTTAAAACATTTTCCATGTTGAAAAAGGACTTCATATTATTACTTCTCTTTCTGTTGCTTCGTAATAAAGAAGTAATGCATAGCTTTCTTGAGAAAAGGAATATTCAATACTTTGAGGAAGTATTAGAATATAAAACTGTTCTTTCTATGGTTTTTAATTCCTATGCTGCATGTTTAAACTATTAGGAAGTGGACGTCTGAGGTCAGAATAGACTTCTGTATCTCACTTCTATTTTACAGTGGTGTGTTTTTGGAGTCCTTTCTTTTTCTCCTCCAATGAAAAAGTACGTTGATCTGTATTTTGTGTAGGCAATAGAATTTCACCTGTGCTTGAGGGCATGAGGGTAGATATCATCTGACATCATGCTAAGTTTGAAAAATGGACAGATGGCCAATATTGTTCTTCGTTAAGGATTAATAAAATAGATCTCAGCTCTTCTTCCAAACAACTGTGCTGGTGCATTGAGGTCATCAAACTGTCTTGCAAATAAATATACTAGAGGAAAAGCCAGATAGTGTTGGAATGATTCTCTGAAGCATTTAAATACATTTCTAGTAACATCTAGACATCATACTGAATGCCTTAGTATGCTGAGACTTTACAACAGAGACCACAGCTAGAAAAAACAGTGTTAAAAGGGAAGGCTTGTTAGGTCCATAGATGGAGCTGAACCATCCGTAAGCCAAGTATATCCCACAGTGTAGTTGAGCAGCAAGCAGGGCAAATTCTAACAGCAACATTTATAGTGATCAGAGTTTTTATAATTTTCCACTTTGCCTTCTCAGTGTGTGGAGGAACATTTGGAAGCTTTGAAAATATGAATTCAGGATATGTTAATATAACTCAGTGACTCTGTATCACCTGTGACCTAGCAGTCCTTCAGACTGATAAAATCAAGCACTATGGGTAGGTGGCAAAATGATTATCGACCTAATTCCTTAATTCAACAAATAAGATACATTGTGAATTTTAAATTCAGCACCTTGCTTATCTCTACACACTTCTTCAGATGATTCAGTTTTCTCAGACTCTGCAGCAATCGCTTTGGCATGCTGTACACTCTTAGGGCATTCTCAAGGCAAATAGGAAGCTTGAAAATGCTGAAACGTGTGAGTGCCTACAGGAGTACTTTCCATGGAAATCTTTTGAGTGTGATTTCTTCTATTGTTAAATCTCAGTAACTTCCGCACAATTACAAAATTACAACTTGTACTTTCCATAGTCTGCTTAAAACAGTTATCAACATGCTTGAGCAGAGTATAAAGCCCTTAAATCTCAGTGTTTCTATTGTGAAGGAACAATTAATCTCTGCTGAAGGTACTGTTAATGTTACTGTTTGGAAACCATAGGGATGGGGAACTCTTAGCACAATTTATAAGTTACAGCCAATTGGCAGTTCTTCTAAAGTTCTCCATTTTGCTGTATACAGCTATCTCGGCTGAATGCCCAACCAGTTTTTCCACGTCCTGCAAGAGTTGTTCATAACTTGGCACATAGACTGCGTTGTCTATGTATTTGCTTTGCACTGATAATCCCATGGCCATCTTTCCAGTGTTTGATGGTACCAGCTCACTTGCTTTAGTTCTGCTATGATGTTGTAAACCCCACAAAATAGTTAATGTCTTTATCTGTCCTCAGAGATGCTACATACACATTTGGTGCTGTGAAATGATGTCTCATTTTGTCCACCGTCTTTTCATATAAGGTGGAAACCCAAAGCTGCTTACTCTGTAACCCTACAGGAAGCAAAATATTTACTAAAACTATCAATTTGGCAGAGTTTTCTAAAATGGAATTTTAAATTCCATTTATTCCACTTTACTCTGGCTAGCTTGCATAATATTTTTAACGTGCTGCCAGTTCTTTCTCCTTGTTCATTTATAGCACAGTTTGGATGTTTTACCTGAAACTCTACCCATCTAAAAAGAGACAGGGATGTCACATCAATTTGTGGCCTTGAAAGAGAACTGAAATACTGACACGAGCAATAACTAACTCTTAAATAACCACTTTACTTCAGATTCTTCTGAAAAATGTTCAGTCGAGCGCTAAGCTTTTTGCCTGGTTTCTTAGAGAAATGACCACTGTGTAATTGCTCTTACAGTCCCCTGCTGTACAACTTTTGAGCCTTTTGGCCCGTTTCAGCTCAATTAGATCAAGTGCTGAGATGACTAGGATGTGAAGCTGTGCGAGGTGCCACGGCTGGGTCACGGAGAGGGGGTGCAAGAAGCCCCTGCAGCCCCCGGGCAGGAATCCCTTTCTGAGGGTGAGGTGGGCAGCAGGCAGTCGCTGGGTGGGTGAGGTTTGTTTGGTTTAGTGTGGGTTGAAGATTAGTAATAATACATCTTCAGCGTATGGTGCATTGTGGGCTGCAGTGGGGTAGAGGGGTAGCAGAGCTGGTGTTGATGGGAAGAGCTTTGTTATCGTGGGCCACCTGGCTGCATGCCGTGGGTGAAGTTAGCCTGCAGGCAACTGCGTGCTAGCACGGGTAGTCAGCGGCTCACCCTTGCTCTTCGTTTAGAGAGCTTTGTATAGAACTGGTCCCCGGACCGTGGTGTGCATGGCCATTGTAGCTGGTCCGTGGGTGGTGAGATGAGCACGGGAAGGGCCTATGCTCAAGGAGCATTTCTTGGACTTGCCCTTTTGCCAGTAGCTCTGCATCAGGCCCAGCTTCTGTCAAGCATAAGGATGTACAAGGAGGGTCTGAAGCTGGTGGCTTCCTTCGGCCTGGAGAAGGAAGGCTAAGGGGCAACTAAGTGCAGTCTTCCACTGTCTTAAGGGGGTTTATAGAGAAGACCGGGACAGACTCTTCCCAGAGGGGCACAGAGGAAGGACAAGAGACAATGGGCTCAAGTAGTACCACAGGAAATTGTGGTAGGATGTAAGGAAAAAATTTGTCATGGTAAGAGCAGTTAAGCCATGAAACAGGTTGCCCAGAGAGGTTGTAGAATTTCAGCTTGCTCGGACGAGACCCTGAGCATCCTCATTTGGCTTTGAGTTCCTGCTTTGAGCGGGTTTTGGACTAGATGGCCCCCGGAGGTCCCTTCCAACCTCAATTAACTTATGACTCTTTGATTCTAAGAAGAGGTCCACAGGAAGAAAATGTGGGGATGCACTGCACAATTCACTCTGCAATGTGCAGTACAGAGATTCCCTCTGGCAGTAACAGAACTATTCAATGGGTGTGGTGGTGAACCAGTTTATGTAACCCTCTTTTATCTCTTCCATTGTAGCAGCTTCCTCTTCATTTCCTGAGACATGTTGCACTGGATTGTGAATTCGTTTCACTCCTCCCTTTATTATGAAATAATGTAAATCTTTTGACTTCAAAAGCGTATTGCAAAATGGTTTGATCAAAAAACTCTGCAGGAAGGAGAGGAATTAGGTAGAGGGGGAATTGGTAGAAATGTTACTTGGTTGTCTTCACTGGAAAGTTTAGGATTACAGTTTGTTGACTCTGTTCTTAAACTCTATTCTTAAAACTTTATGAAATAAGTTAGTCTCTTATGTAGGGAGTCCTTTTGCACAACCCAGAACACTGTGCCCAGGATAAAAGAGCATGTTTGTCTAGGGCTCTTCTAACTGTTTGTTGTGTTAGAATAATATCAGCAGTCACAGAAACCTTGCAGAAAGACTGTGAGTTGCCCAACATTGTGGTCCAGAAAAGGTTTCTCCGTCCTAGACTTTCTGTTCTCTATGTTGTCATTTCAGGATGGTAGCTCAATTGTGTGCTGTGCTGTATTGGTATTACTGAGAGTGGTTCATGTAAGGTGAGATAACTTGTGTAAAAAGGCAATTCAGAGTTTAGTGCAGGACTTTGAAGAAGCTGCTATTTAAAGCCTCGGGGAGGGGGGAAGAATGAGATGAGTGTGGAGTAAAAAGAGAGAGATTTAACTCAGGAGAAGATCTTAAAGGAATAAAATTTAGGAAGAAAAAAAAGCTTTATAGTGCAATACAAGTGTTTATACTCAAACAGTTACTGACTTATTTAGTTTCCTTTCTCTACTTAAATAATAAATGCCATTGAATTTTTGATCCCACAATTGGTGTCACTGAAATTTTTTTATGGAGTTACAAATTTGTTTAGTATGGGCAAGTACTCAGTGCAGGAATGTTGTATTAGTCTAAGCACACAGGTGCTCTTGAGAGACTGGACAACATCAGATCAGGAGTTTGAACCAAATAAGGACATTTGAAAGCCACTGACATTCAAAGTTCGTTAGTTATACAAAAATAGTATCAGATATCAACTACTTTTTATAAAAAAACTAGTAATTAAGGTACTTTGTAAATACATTCATGTTTGTTTTTTATTTTTAAGGGGATGATATAATCTTTGAAGATGAAATTGAAGCACTGCAAGTACAAGTCAATGAACTTACTGCTATGGGAGTGAACAAAATAATTGCGCTAGGACATTCTGGTTTTACTGTGGACAAAAATATTGCCCAGAAAGTGAAAGGAGTGGATGTTGTAATTGGAGGACATACAAACACATTTCTCTATACAGGTACTTCTTACTAAAATATTGTTTCTAAATCAAAGCTGAAACTGTTTCTCGTTAAACTTAGAGAACTTTCACAAATACAGTTTACTTCTGGCTGTACTGGGCCAGATTCATGGCTGGTACCTATCCATAACTACCATGGAAGAAATTAATTTAAAACAGTCTGTGAGCAAGAAGTCCCCTAACTCACTGAAAGGTTCCTTAATGCTGTGGATGTTCAAGGTGATCTGTACAAAGCAGGACAGAGGAACAAAGGTAGTAGTACTGGTAAATTACTGCCAGATATATTTTACCTATTTCAAGCTCACACATATAAAGGAGTAAATAAGATGTTTACGTTTAAACTTGTGTGTGACTCAACCAAAAAAATCAGTCATATAAGACTTCAAAAGTGATGTTGATTTTCTGTAGAATCTAATTCTGAATTCACAGGTCTCCATTAGCCCTGCCATTAAAAAACTTTTCCCAAGTTTCCTCTTTTTCAGTCCCTCTTTTAATCTCTGACTTTATTCTTCTTTTCCCTAGAGGTAGACATCATTCCAGAGATAGACATTGTTGATCTGACTTCCTCCGCAGCAATGCTACTTTAGGCAAAACCTGCCATCAGCAGCTTCTCTGGTGCTGCTGCCTTCCCTGTGCCAGTGTGCAAAGATAGCTCATTAAATTTAGCAGAAATTTCATTAACTGGTTGAGACTATAACAGGAACTTTCTGTAATTTTCAGTGAAATTTCCCTTTTGCCCTAGTCACAGCGGTAGCACCGTGTACCCTAGGAACTTAATCACTGTCCATTTCATCCTCTTCTCTCCCTGCTCATCTCCTCTCACTTTCTCATGCCTTTTTTTGTCTCGTCCAGGCTCTCACCTTTTACTGTCCCACTTGTTAAAGAGAAACGATCGCATGCTACAGTTACACATTAAACAGTTTGGAATCTCTCTTGAATTTGGCCATAGGGAATAACTTTGATCACTAAGCTGGAGCCACAAAGCATTTACACACCTAGCTACAAGTCAGAGGCCAC
>JAVJGG010000013.1:10621520-10645563 GCA_035590195.1 Aviceda cuculoides
CACCAGCGCCGAGTGGAGGGGCAGCATCACCTCCCTCGACCTGCTGGCAGCACTCCTCCTCATGCAGCCCAGGACACATATATATAATTAGCTGCTGAGATACAAGAACAGTTCAGCGGAGTAAAACAGCAGAGCTAAGTCAGGTCTTTTTTGCAGCATATAAGTCACCAGGCTAATTCCTTATTCCCTTGGTCGGTTGGGTCTTTTGTTTATTTTAACTGTTTGAACACTGACGTGAGGAGGCCAGCTACAGAGCTGATGCACAAAGTAGGTTAGACTTGCTAAGCTGGCCTCATTTCAGCAAAAACAACGGAAGGTGCCCTAGCTTGTTCTGACATCTAACATTTGTTTCCGTTTATCATGCAAAACAAATCACTGCTGGCACTCTGCAGTTCTCAGACACTGGGCTCATGCAACGAACATCTCTTGTGAGTGAGGGGGTTTTTTGGTTTGTTGGGGTTTTGGGGGGGTTTGGTTTTTTTTATATCTAGTTAACTATCTGATATCTCCTGCTTACCGTGAAGACCAAACTGTAAAAGTACTATGTTAAACTCTGTGAAGGTTTTATACACATAAGTACAAATATCAGATGGATCACAAACCTAATGATATGCATTTATATAGCATTTTGTGTCATGTGAATTCTTTTTCCTTTATCTGGATAGTTGGAGTTAACGTTGCAGTGACCAAACTAGAGGTAAGAAACCCTCCTGCCAAATAGTCTCAAGAAACTTGCTGAAGCTCAACGTGACCACTGCATGCAGAATTCACTTCCTGAATCAGGAAATGCGTAAAATAGAGTGGAGACAATCAATCAAAAAGAAAGGCACAGAGATCCCGACCACTGATTGCTCTGTCCAGTTCTACTGAAAGGCAGCTCAGTCTTGCTGTATGCTAGACAAATGGGCCTAAACTGATTTGCAAAGAGATAATTAACAAAAATGTAAATAATTCCGATTTCAACGATTTCAACATATGAGTAAAATACAGGTTTTCCCCAAAATTTAAAATTAGTATTACAAGAGAACAGCAAAAATGCACCAACAACCAGACTCACTAGCAGCTTGAACAATTCTGCAGCTCTTGAACAGAGTTAGCCCATACCTTACTGAGCTCTGGAAAGAGTTCTTGAATCCCAATGTCCAGCAGAACATAAGTTAACTAGAAGAAAGTAAAGAAAATTAAGAACACTCCAAGGCAACACTACTGCTTTTTATTTTTAACTCTGAATTAGAGCTCACTTCTCTGCTATAGCCATACATTCGCTTCAGGAAATTCTGTGCCAAAAGGCCCGTTCCTCACATGTTACGAGTTACCTGTTTGTTGAGCACTGGTTGCTGCATTCCATCAAACAGAAGCCTGATGCCTTCGTATTTAGCCTCTTCCCCAATGCACTTGCCTATTAAATCTAGATCAGGTACCAAAAACAAATACACAAGTCATTAGGAAGCACTGCAAAGCAGCTATACAATACAGTTACAGAACTCCAGTAATTAAAAAAAAAGTTTAAATTAAAGAAAGATCTCAGATTTTATCCATCTAAAGTGGTAAATGGAAAAACAAACACTCCTTTGGTTCCTCCTTTTTTCTTCCCTTTCCTTCAGGGCTGCACAACTAAGTAATTATTACACTTTTTATAATATCAATGTATTGTCCTGATGCATTGTTTAATAAACCACAAGCTGAATTTTTTTAATTACTTTCTGAGTAACCTAGCAAATGGGCTCCTCTTCCCTAGTTTATACAGTGCAAGGAGAGCCCAGATTTATCTTCCGGCTTCACGGTGTGCCTTTTTTGACTCAGTTTTCATCTGGATAAAATACAAACCACAGGAGCATTCTAAAGATGAAGAACTTACAGTATTAAGTATATTTGTAAAGCTCTTGATTTCCATCATGTCTATTGATCACTATGCTACAACCTTAGTCAGCAACACTTAAGTGACAAAACTGAACTCCTGGGTTTTTTTACACCTAGTATTCTAGTCAACTAGTCTCAGCAGTGTAAGTATTATTTGTTTTGGACAGCTAATGTGACTGTATTTGGGTTATATATCTGCTTGAACGATTAACCATACTGATATAGAGTCATGAAATACAGAACCTGGAATGTATCTCATCATTTCTTCAAAAGTCTGCTTTGCTCGCTTCTGTTTATCCTGGAGAGAGCGAGGTTCGGTATTCTCACAGAACACAGCATCTGCAGTGAAGACACATTGAAAATAATGTCTTTAGGCAGCTATACATCACTGACATTTAAAATGTGTTTCGGATAATGGCTTCGAAGTTGAGCTTCTTTTCTGTATGATCTTGACTGGAAGCGAATTCTAGCCTTGCCAGATAATAGTCTTTTGCTTACATTAGCCTGATCGAATCCAGAATACCCCACCTGTGTGGAAGACAATGATCTTTTTCCAATTTGTTTCCATTCTTTTCAGATTTTTAAAGCATTATCTTCTAGGTTTGGATCAATTCTACGTTAGGTTAGTTATGATCTCCTTACTTACAATTTCCCTTATACTTTTGAAACTGTAAGCAGTATTTATAACTTGTGCTAAAACACTGCCTGGAATTGTCAAAAATTTCATATTTACCTATGAATGAGAAAACAAGAACTGCTGTTCATCAGAAATATTAGGCACTCAGTTTTGGTTTTAGGCTCTGAAAGACTTACTCCTTTCTTTTTTTTGTCTTTCACAAGCTTTCCTTTACCAGAGCTTTGGCCAGATGTGTTGTTTAGATCACACTGTAGTCAGATAATACTTCTCTACAGTTGTGAGGTCAATTTTCAGGTTTTTTTTCTAACCTCTCTCCCCTTCCCTTATTCGAAGGTCAAGAACGCTCAAGCCCTCTCAAAAGCCCACCACAACTAAGGAAACAAAAAACCTAACAATAAAGGATATTGACACAAATGAGAAGTAATTGAAAGACTGCATGAAATACTTGCACTCTGATATAATAGACCACTTTCATTCTGTTTTTCTTGTTCTTTGCACACCTTAGCAAATTACTATTCATAATACTTTCTTCTGTAATCATCATTGACAGACAACACAGCTGGCTCAGCATCTTTCCACAACGAACTTTTGGAATCTTGTATAGGCCCACTTGATCTTTAAACCTCCATTAGCTTTAATCAAGCATTGCAAAGTTTAGTGCTTGCAAACTTAACAGAAGGGATTTCAAATATCAAACTAAAGCAATATTTTCACATCAAAGAGGTAACTTTTACTAACCTCGCAGCAGTGTTATCAGAGAAACCAACCGGTGCTCCTGAAATAGCTGTTCTAACTTATAATGCAAGTAATAGTCTGTGTACAGTTCCAATGTGTTTTTGAATAGAATTCTTCCTCCCATCAAGAGATGATGCAGCCAGTCAGGAATGTGAAAAACTACCCTACCTGCAAAGTTACAGTAACACACGTTTATAAGGTTCTCCTAATACTGATGATAAAGGAATCACTTATTTACAAAAAAAAAAAAAAAAAAGAAAGAAAGAAAAGAAAAAAAGAAAGATTGCAAACAAGCAAGTAATATTTTAGTTTTGTTATTGCAACACTGAAAAAAAGCGGAATTCTCCAGATTGCTTATCAAATACTTCCTTTAGCTGTTTGTATTAATTAGCTCCCAGAGTGTACAAGCAGCCTAGGCACATCTGAGAAAAGAGATGGGACATACTCCCATAAGCTCTTACTCCAAAATGCAGAAAGAAATAAATGTAACAGAACAACTGAGCAATAATGAATGATAAAATTATGATATTTTAACACAGCAATAAAGTCTTTTAAAGAATGACTGTGTTATATATTTATATTATAGTTATATATTGTTATTATAGTTATATATTGTTAAGCTTGGAAATGCTGAATTATATTTGAGTACTACAATAGAATTTTATTTCTTACCAAAGAACCTGAACTTCATATTTGGCATGAAGTATAAGAATAATTAAGAGAAATCACTCCTTACCAACATACATTAAGTAGTCATAGACTCCTTCTACAGTCATCACTTCCATGAAGTAGTTCTGATTTTGTCGTCTTTCTGTATTCTCAGACCGGTTTGCATTATTCTTGAATAAATCATTGAAAAGCTAGAAATAGAAACATAAGACTGAAAACACTATATTCAAAGGCAAAAGGATAGCCATCAGTTCTTGGTTGTTTTGTTCTTGTTTTTGGTTTTTTTTTTTTTTTAGAAGTAGCTTTTTTCCAGAGCTTTCAAACAACTAATCGGTTTTCTTTTTTTTTTTTTTTTTTTTTGTAAAAACTCTTCACTTTCTGGGACAGGGGGGAATAAAGAGCATGTCACATGTCGCCAAGATACCTGAGAATCAAAATACCTGGATTCAGAACAAATCAGCAGGGTTACCAAGACATTAATTTGTGAGCCTTTCTGCTCCTGATACCTTCATGTATCTAGACTTTTATCATAGGCTTTGATTCCTTTGATGCACCCCGTTCTGTCAATGAGGGGCATAAAGGCCATGGAGTTTGTCAGCCTTAAATGACAGGGGAATCCTACGACATCCTGCTGGCTTCCATTTTGAAATAAATACAATGGTTTCTGGACAAAATACCCAACTTTTTACAAAGAGAAATCCCTTTTTCCCCTGCCAGCTTCATTACTTATAGCAAAAACTTCATGAATCTTTGTAAGTTACCAAAGTTTGGGTTTCTTTCCATTTATCCCATTTCCCAGTTTATTCCTTTACCCTTCTATTTTCCCATGTCCTGCCCCCCCAATTCCTTCATTTCCTTGCCTTTGGTTCTTCCCCAAAAGATATCACTATAATACTTGTAAAATCCCTGCATCCCGTAAGGAGTCCCATACCACCTAGGCAGTACTCCTTGCCTGCCCCCCCAGCCTGCAGGCTCCAGCAGCTGGAAAGGAGGAGTTCTCCAAATCCTGAGGCTCTCCACATTTAACAATACCTAGCAATCACCATTAACAGTTTATTTTAAATTATCTTATCCCCAAAACTGTTAATCTAAAGATAAAAAAGAATTTATACAAAATACTCTGTATTATGAAAAGAAAGCTCAAAAGTTTATGCCAAGCTTCTAAAAAAGTATCCCAGAACTAGAAGCAAATGCAATTTAATTATAGTGCTGCCTGGGTTGAGATGATTGCTACTGACACAGATTTTTCTGCATCACACCCAAATTAAAAGTAGTTCAAAGAAACAGGAAGTAATTTGCTTATATACGGTTCACTTTCTATAGAGCAATTCTCCCTGAAATAGGTAAGGCCATAAAACATCAAAATCACAACAGGCTCTGAATCATGCAAGTCTCTAAACAGAATGCTCTGCGCTCTTAGGAAAAATTACATCAGGAAATCTGGCGAGGCTCAGGTTTTGACTTGTACTTCTTTAGGCCCTCTCTTTTGTTAAGTGTTGAACTGCTGGCATTATCTTCACAAAGTTCACTCAAACTAAACAACACCAAGTTATTAAATAAATTACAGGAAAGAGCAAATATGGTTCATGCACTGATGGATGACTGGTATCCAGGAAAGTAACAAACCTAAAAAGAACACATAGTTATTCACGCCTACTGTAAGAAAGAGTCCCTGGTATGTTGTTTAAAAAAAACCTGTATAAACCAAAGTCTATATCCTTCTCAATAGTGAAACTAGGACACTGGGAAAAATTTTATTTGAATTATTGTAACTTAAACAAGAGCCTCATTTATTTTTCGGATACAGCCCATGGCCTGACAGAGGCGATACATACTGAGCCAACTCAAAGCAGCCCATTGTGCAACATAGATATGGGCTCAGAGGAGTGCGTACAGGCCAGACTAAATCATTAACAGTCCGGTAGGTGATCTATGAAAAAAAATACCAAACGTGAAGGCCATCTCCGGGAAAAGCTTTTTGAGTTCCAAAAGTTATTTCAACTTTCACCCCAAGCAGTATCTTTTGAATGTTGCATGTACCTCTGCACATGGATAATCTGTCTTGCACCTGAAGTATAACGGTTCCTTGATCACTGTCAAGCTTTGAAAGCTTAGACCCTTGCACATGGCATTTCAGAAAGCAACAGCAGATCAATGCATGCCAAAATTACTGAACTAAAGAGCAGTGTTTATAAAGTATATACTTTGCACTATTCCAGTACAAGCATGTATTCTGCAGCCATTAGCAATGCATGTCTGAAGGATGCAGCAGCTGTAACACGAAGTGGCATTACATCTCTACTTAGGTGTTTTGTGCTTTCCAGGATTTTGACTAGGAGGAAAGCTGGGTGAAAAACATACAACTGGATATCTAATACAAAAATTAAGATTATATTCAAAATTCAGATAAGCACAGGATTTTGCTTTTAGATGTTTCTGCGCGTGTTAATATTTGAGATGTGATATAATGCTTACTGTTGTAATTAGACTAAAAGACAAACAAAGACAAACCCCAATGCTGTCATTATTCATATCTTCAAGATTAAACAGTAACTGTGATTATAACCATGAAATATTCTTAAAAGGCTTGCAATGAAGAAATTCCATGGATTGGTACTAGTTAAAAATGGAAGCCAAGCTCTTGAAACAAGTGAAAGATAAAAGGACTGTATTAAGAAAAAGACCAAAGTAATCTCTTGTACAATAAGGCAAGCTATTGTACCTCGATGCAAAATGCTAGCAAAAAGAGTATGAATGCTTACGTAAAGTGCCTAATAGAAAAAAGAAAGTTACTCAACAGTTAGTGAGTGCATATGCAAATATATGCCCCTACATTCCAGCATAGGTGTGAAGTTTATAAAAGCAATACCACGATTATGAACAATATCCACAGCCAGGGGCATGAAACTCTGCACCATTTTTCCTGCTCGTTTGCCAAGGACAAACAACTCTACCAAAATGGTAAGAAGAAAGAATGTACATAGTGTCTGAACCACATCAGTTAATGTACTGAAAAGCAACCGTGTCTTCTTCCAAGTAACTATGCATAAACATACATTATACTGTTGATGTTCCAGAAGCAGTTTTTATTGCTGTTGGCAGATAATCACAAGCCAGCAGAACAATGCCTTTGTAGGCATATTTTGCAAAGTCTGCATCAGCTGAGAAGTCCTGACCTATTCTAGCATGGTCAGAAGATGATCAAGCTGCTTACAGACCTTCAGAATAGAAACATAGCTGGGAAAGCCAGAAATCCTGTTGGTGCCCCTAAGAGGAGGGAGCAGGGTTTTTTGTTCGCTTGTTTGTTTTAACCAGGGAGGTTGGTAACTCTTTCAATGTAGCGGATCTGATACAGGATAAAATCCAATTGCTACTGGTTGTACTAAGGTTGACTACCCATGCCCATTCTGCATTTTTAACCATAAGTCTTTCCACTGACATTTTAAAACATGCAAACATGCACACACGCCAGGAATATTCAAAAGGAAGCAGCATGCAGAAAATCCTTCAGAGGAGTAAGTACATTTCTGATTGAACTCAAGCTTCCTCCCGCCCTGACAGACTTTCAAGCATTTCTTATTCAGTCCATTGATGAAGAGGTAGCCTGGGTGTACCCTATTTACAGCAACAGCTGGCAGCACAAGCACCAGGGAATGTGTACTCTACTCTCAGCAGATTCCAACATGTTGATACTAGAATAAACAGATCTGAGTCAGACCAGGTACATGGGAACACTGTGGCAATACAAGCATCAGCTGGAAATTGACCATTTACCAAAAAATTCCGTGTTGGAAGAACTTTCTTGCTATGAGATAACATGCTCTTCTCACAGATGGGCACTCAGAAAGTGCCAAGGTTCTCTCTTCAGCTGCCTGCCACATCAGCTCATTGACTCCACACAGGCTGCTCACACAGTCCTGGTACGGACGTTTAGCATTCACCTCCATCGCCAAGAGGGGAGGGTGCCAGGCGACTGCGCGGTGCCTATATCTTCACAAAGACGTCGCGTGGCACAACAGAAGCGAAACTGCAGAAGTGAACAACTGAAGTCTATGCCATGTGTATTTGGGGGGTAGGGTGGGGTGTTACCTCAGTCTGCCTTTGGTCTGGCCTTTGGACTGAACACCCTTGGTGCCTGCATCTCTAGACAGCATTTTCCAGCTTAGTTTCATCTGAAATAAATGCACTTCATGAGTTCTAAGACAGCTCCCTAGTACAAGAGAAAATGCGATAAGCAGAGATGATCAGGAGATTTGCTTCCAAAAGCATCACTGATCTGAACTAAAATCGTCTGGCAGATGAAACCAGTGCGGCTTACAAATCAAATCCAAGAAGTGACAAGATGTAAATGGCGCGGTGTCCTGGCACCTGACACAAAGCTTTTCACAAGCATGGGCTGACTTCAGAAAGAGAAAACTGTCTTCCAAAGAAGGCACAAGCACCCCAACAAATCAGCAAGAGGGATAATTTCACTACGTGCATTAGAAGACTCAGCAGAGACCGTAACACAGCACAACCGGGGATATCAGATCTCTAATAATTACAGTTATTGTGCGAGTAAGTGTATGCGCTCTGGCTAAAATGATAGAAGGGAAATAGTGAGAAAGCAGTCAGCACATGAATTCTTTATGCATACATGCCTCTGCTGGTCAAAAGTGGTAATATAATTTGAGCATAAACAGGTACTGAGTATTTGATCACGGAACTGTCTTGCAGCATCCCCCAAGGCAAAGTGTCTTTCTTGAGTGCCCACCATTAAATAATAATCACAGCTCTGCAGAAGACACACTGGTCTGAAACTTTCCATCCATTTACAGCAAATGGCTCCCCAAAACAAAACAGATTTATTTTGGGAAAGAAAAAAGAAAATCTACAATATATGTAGAACCAATTACTTATTCATAAGTAATTATTATAATTATTCATATTTCATATTCATATAATTATTCATAAGTAACTAGAATAAAGTTGCTTAGAAAAACAGTGAACTCACTCTCACAATAGATAGCGAGGAGTAGAGAGCTGGGGCCAGCCTCACCTTTTTTGCTCTCTGCAAAGAAACTCGTTATCTCATGACAAAAGCACCTCCTACAGGGTAATCAGCAGTACTAGCAACAACTTTGACTATAAATTTCTATCTCCAACGGAGTGTGTACATGGACAGTTAGACAGGAGTGGTAAGGAGGTTTCCCCCACAATACTATTTCTGCGAATGACATTAGAAAACAGAAGGCAGTGAAGATCTACGTTTTGTTTAAGGAAACGTCAGTATTCCAAAATGAGAGCCGAAGTGCGGCCAGCTCTTTGCTCTCCTGGGATCACCACGGTTGACAAGATTTGGGAAAACCTCATTTCAGAGCCTGAATTTCTGTACGCATGTTCATTTACAAGAATAACAGACTGACACTTCAGAGAATGAGTTTGTATTTTAACTGAGCAATGCTATATACATTTTTTTTAACCTTTTACAATTCAAAATGGGTTTGAACATCACTTTAAAGAATTAATTTTGATCCTTTAATAAAGTTCTTCAAGCAAAACACGGAAAGAACCCTGTCTTCATAGGAATGCTTCAGAGTCCAAAGCTTGTTGCTCAAATATTTTATTTAAGCACACTAAATGTTTTAAAACTACCAACTTCAGTAGTTCTTGACAGATCACAGTAAAAAATTAACTGACTGTTCATACTGTGCTGTAGTATGCTGTCAGCTGTTGACAGAGAGAGAAACTACAGTTAAGTTATATAGTTAACCTGTTATGTACACCAGACATCAATGAACTGTATAGTAACGTTTTAAAGGCAGATAAACAGATATCAGCACCTTGACAATTTTGGCTCGTAGCACTTTGACAAGCCACACTTTCACCAAACACTCAAGCTCTTCACTTTGAAAAGAAAGCTCCCTTATGGCATTAAAACATTGCCCATTTTACACCTCTGCTCTCCCTTTTCTCCTGTCCGTACTTCCCAGGGTCTCCACTCTGTATCCTCATCTCCAAATCCAGTAAGAATTAAAGACAAAAAGCCAAAATGAAAAAACCCCACAAGCCTCAAAAGTAATTCAGACTTAAGACATTTACAAGGCAGAAGATGACAAAGCTCTCTGCACTACTATTCTCTCTCGTGTGAAAAAGACAACGCAGAATAGGTAAGCTGTATATTTACGCCTTTTTTTGCATTTTCAGAGTATGGTCAATTTTCCCCACTCCTGTAAAGCGGGGAAGGAAGATGATTTACTGTACCTTCTTGTTGTTTTCAGAAGTGGGACTCAAAATGGTAAGTTCAGGCCTACTTGGTTTAGGCTTGGGAGATTCACAGGAGTTGATAAAATTCATGATGAATGGCTCCAAATGCTGACCTTTCTGAAATAAGATATGAGTGAAACTGTCACTTGCATAATTATAGAAAGAGAAACAAAATACTGAGTTTCCAAACAAATTTTTGACTAGCTATAAGTTAGTAAGCACATAAAATTAGTTCTTCAAGTTACAATGTTGGCAACCTGGAAGACTTACTCACCTCTTTCATCAGCTTTCCTGGAACAGATTTTATAATTTTACCTATAATTAGAAACAAACAAACAAAACCTTTCTGTTATCACTGCCAGATCTTGAAGACATTTTGCTCTGCTACATTTTATGTACTCATTGTCTAGTATTTAATTTAAAAACACAATAGTTTTTGAAATCTGTATTTTTTTTAATTTGGCACAGTAAGCTAGGAAAATAAAGTCTTCCATATATACAGCTTATAATTTAATGCTTAGTACTCTTCAAGAAAAGATACTCAAAATATGAAAAATATACAGGTGATTATCTGAATACTTTTTTTTAAAAAAGTACTCTAGATCTGCCTTTGTAATTTTTCTAGAGGCTCAAACATATCTAGAAATAATACTAAAATACATAATACTAGAAATATTAAACATTGCAGTTTTCACATTAAAACAAACAGATTTTAATCAACTAACAGCCAAGGGTACTTTATATTAAATCATTTATACCATCACACCTGTAAATAATGACTGACTTGTGGAGATTTGACCCCTGACAATACCGTAAGTCTTCTTAAACTATGAAATTTGTTACAGAAATCTTATCACCTTGCTTGCTGACACAAAGATTCAAAAGCAACCATTTAAATACTTTTTTCCATAATCTCAAAATGTCCTTTTTCTTCAAGGAAAAAGTATCAGCATATCTTGCTTGCTGAGCTATAATTTTAAGGGCTGTGAAGGAGCAGAGTTCTTATTTGCCACATCCATACCCTTACACAAGAGTTACCTATTCATTACTACTATCATTCAATCACGGTATCTACAATATTACTATTTGTCAGCATAAACAACTACCATATTACATACCAAGATTCACGTCAGGCAACATTTTATCAAGAAACTGAGTCTCTCCTCCATTAGGGGACAGGAAGTCAGCTAAAAGCTGGCTGTTACTTAGTTCTGGATGTTGCAGAAGTTTCTTTGAGACAGAAGGAAAGAAAGAAGTACAAGTACTTTAAAACTAATCTTTAAAAATCTGTTTCTCTATAGCAAAAAGATACTCAAAGAGCACTATATTACCGTAGATACTGTCATTCACAAAAGATTTCTGTTTTCAGTCACGTGAAACAAGTTTTATTTGCCCACTTGGACCTTTTCTATAACTCAAGTTACTTGGAAATAAAAAAAAAAATGGCAGTTATTCTTTTATTAGTTTTTTAACATTAGCTTTAGAATATTTACTCCAAAAGTTTGTTTGATACCTGCAGATATTCCTGAAACTCCTCTCTCTTAGATTTTAAGAACTCGTAATTCTTGGGGCCAATGATTCTCTTTGAGGGAAGCTGAGCATCAGGAAATGTGCCTAATACAGATATCAAGGAGATTAAATTATTCTTGTAATGCAGCAAACGTTGATTTCATTATTTTAATTTTCAGCTCAGTACTAAATGATAATCACAGCAGTGGGAAAGTGGCTTTCCAGATGATGGAGAACATACCGTGAAATTCTGTTAGCTTCGACTCAAGCACATAAAATTCAAGATACCGCCTGTAGACAGACCAGTGTTCAGGTTCATGTCCAACTGGGGGAAAAAAAAAACAAAATACAATGTTAAAAATAAACCAGGCTTTATGCCACTTGAGAGACAAATTAAGCAACTGCAAATGTATACCGGATTATTGTAGGAAAAACCTCAATGATACTAGTCCCCCATATTGCAGTAACATTAAAAAAAAATCCCAGCCAAGTAATTTAAGTGTTAAATTAAAATTCACACCTGGTAGACAGGTATGGTACTAGCAGAGAAATTATCATCTCATTTAGAGGATCTCTAAAATCTAAAAAATGGAGTGTTGTATAACTGCAAAGTTTATTAGGCTATGTTAGATCTACTTTCAAACTTCTAACCAAATGATTTACAGAAATACTACTTGTTGAATACAGTCTTCTGCACCATCAGCTTGAATCCTGATCATTCTTCCTCCTGGAAGATATCACTAAATAACTCTTAAACAGTTCCTGCTTATTGTGGAAGTATTAGTTTGACTAACACAAATCTATGCAGCCCCAGGATGATGCTGATTTCCCCACTCAATATGGATGTACTGCTATCTAGATACTGATAAACTACCTGCAAGCCAGGATGGTTCCCAATAAGCTAAAACATTTTCACTTCCTAAGAACTGTATTTTAAGGTTACATAAAAAGTTATTTACTGTTCATTATTCCAAAGTTCAGAGTGGCTGAAAGAAAAGTATGCCAAATGTTTATTAATATGAATCATACGATGAATATTTTTGGAAAGAGAAAAATCTCAAGTTTTGGCATGAAGTCTAAATGGAACTGATTTGTGCTGAGGAGTCAGTTCTTAACTTGCAAATACTACATGAGAACATTTAGCCCTCAAACATGTTTCCTTCAAATTTTCAAGTTATTATTTCAAAATCAGAAGAACATGTATGCAAAATACATTGCAACATCCATCAGAATACAGCACACTAGAATATTTTGAGTTCATTTTTAAATTACATTTTATTTATCCACAACATTGCATACCTGCCCTTCTATCGTTTCTCTCTACATCAATGCAGAACACAGGAATTCTCTCCTTTCTGTCTTTTCTTTCCAAGGAGGGATCGTCAAAAAAATCTACATATGGGATGCTAATTTTCCATGCAGCAAGGTTGCGAGGTGTATTTGGGGTACTAACAGCCTCCTCAGGAGAATCATCTTCCATCACCATAACGCCTTCTTCAATCTGTAAAGATTCACACATCAAGATCTACAGTTCTATTTTAATTGGTTCAGTCTACCTTTGCAAAACTTATATATGATAATGAAACACAAAACGAGTCTTTAAGTATGTGTTACTAAGTAATAAAGGAACAAAAAGACCATTTCATTAATGGAGTTTCCATGTAGATGAATTTCTGTTTTTAGATCCAGTGCAAATTAATTTGAAGTTAGCAACTTTTAGTGAGATCTGAAAGTTTTTATAGCACTATCAAGTTCTGTACCTGATACTTCAGGGAAAAAACAAAAGGGGGAGAGGGAATAGAAGTACTAAAGGAGACAGCTGGCAGAATGCCTCTGACACAGACTGAATGCTACAGGAAACAGCCTGGGTCCAGCAGATTTAGATGCACTGCATTTTCCAGCATACTAGGACCCAAATTGAAGACTTGAATCTACTAAGTCAGGCCAAGAAGCTCCCTAAACACAACAAGAGACAGAAGTCAACAGTGCACCAAGCTAGCAGGTCTCCCACTCCCACAGCCAAGTGCAACAGAGCATGTTGTCGACACGTGAATCTGAGTTGCTCTGCAAGGTGCAACACAATCACGATTGAGACTGAATTATTCCCACAGCCCAGAGCTATTTTAAGCAAAGCCATCGTAAGCGTTACTGCATTCCCCATCAGCTCCAGTTTCAGCAGCACCCTCCCAGAAACAGACACGCCAGGGAGCAGCACGGACCGAACCCTTGCCGGCTGCACGTAGGGCAGCTCCAGTGCATGGAGTTCATAGGCTCCACGCCATGAAACACAACGCTGATTCCTCCATATGCAAGCAGACCTTAGCAGCGGTGAATGCTGAAGAAATCCTTTCAAACTTGAACAGCAGCCCCAGCACCACGCCGACATTCACTTGATGCCCCCAACACTGCTCATCACAGACAGGCTGAGCTGCCCACAGGTAATGAATCACCAAGAACCACACAGCTCACTGAATTCTCAGGTCCCCAGCAATGACAAAAGAAGTGCTACAAATCTTTTAGGACCATAAACAACAGAAATATTATCTTAAATATCTAAAGTGAAAAATCCAAGCTTCAACAGCTACTCTTGGAAAGCTATTTATTTCTGCAAACAATGCTTAACCCAATTTCATCTTCACCACAGAGAAAAAAAAAATAATAAAAAAATTACCTAAAGTAATGAAAATGATTTTTGCAAATGAGAAGATGGCATCTGTGAGAAGGAAGAGTAGGGCCAGCCTTAAACTCAAATAGGACTCAAAGCAGAAGGGAGAATTTGTGGGGAGATTACCCATCACTAAAGATGTGCTTGAGAAAAGAGTTCTTGTATTTTCACAAGTGTGAGCAAGCAGGTGAAAAAAGAGTAGTCCTACTTCCCTGAAAGAACTGAAATTGTTTGAATCTAATTTAATCTGCTGCCACACTGCAAGGGCTTCTAAAACACTGCAACCCTGCAAGGGAGGCGGGCGCTGCCTGGCGAAGAGCAATGCCCAAGCCCATCACCCTGCCTCCAGCCTGCGCCCGCTGCAGCGGTGGTCAGCACCTCGCTCTTCCCTCCACAACATACAGAACTATTAATTATGTCCAGATAGGTTAGAGTTAAATGACAATTCAGAAGTACATTATTTCAGGAAGTCTCACATAGCGACTTGAGAGTACTGCCGCTTGTTACAATAGGAGATTTTACCACAGGAATTTACAACGCGAAAACTGGAAAGCATGAATGCCACTTTCAAGTTCTTTTCCCTTAACTTCATAATTTAAAGCCAAATTCCCCTCAAAGGCCAAGCTTAGGTGGTTTAACAAGTTTTGCCTGTATTGACATAATCTAATTAACAGATTAAGGCAATACAGTATCCCTGAAATAATTTTGGCTGTGTCTGTGCTACAATACTCACATTATTATGACTCAGCTGCAGCTGAAACATAAATGGTTCAACACACATGAGCAATCTTTGTTCAGTTTTGTTTTGCCTTTGCATAGAACTGAAATGACCCTCAAACTCCTTACAGTGTGGACCACTGTCTTCCAAAACAGACGTCTGTAGATCCACTGACTGAATCTCTTCAAAACACCTTTTTGCTTCCACTTACCTGGTTTATTCAATGAAAAGAGAAACCGTGACAAGCAAAGACCAGTATCAGTTGCCACTGCACAGAGACCACACTCAGCTAAGGTGCTTCACAATTTGAGAGCTAAATCACATGCTGTGCTCTTTAACAAAGCAAACAAAAATAAGCCCAGCCTGGAATGAACAATTAGGGCTAACAAACTGCAAGACAAACTTGGATAGAAGAAAGGAATAAATAGGACAGATGCTCTCTGAACCACAACAACAGGGTTGTCAGGTAGCTTTACATCTACAAAGCCTTCTGTATGAGGTCTTACACTCGTTTTCCCCCCTCCCCAGGCTTTACACAGTTGGCACCACTGGCTAGAAAACAGCAGTACAACGTCTCAGGATAGAAACTCCCAAGTCAACAACAGCTGAGTTTCTGCAGAGGGGGCAGCAGGAACTGGGTGCAATTGGCACTCACTCCTGCAACCCGTGAGCCTGAGCTATGGGCTGACAAAACTAACACTTTATAATCTGTCCTGACTAATTGTGTATATTTTCATTAGCACTATATAGCCTCCACTAGGACCTCCTTGCAAGAATGCAAGATCATTCTAGAAAGACTCAGGCTTATTTGACTCTGTAGTTTTCGACTAAACTAAATGCATAGGCATGGACTGGATCGAAACCTCAACTCCTGCCTACATTTTCTGATTCCTTCTTTTTTTAATTTACCACTGCTTGCAGCTCTCATCTCCTACCATTTATTCAGTTTCATACACTGCAGAGTTAGGACAAGGCTTAGAGCAGGTACGGGTCAGTCGTTTCCCGAACTGCTCATAAAGGGGCCATAACCTCTTCACTCGGCCCGTCGGAGGTTGTACTGGATCATCAGCAAAGTTTCACACGCTCATAAGCTCTTTTCACCAGATCTCTCACCTGACTTCTAGGTAATAATCCTACGTAAATTTGCAGGCTTTTCCACTATGACAACCACAGCACCTACATTAACTGTAAGCCAGGAAGCATGAATTTCTGGGGTTTTTAATTCTCTTTCTAAACAGATCACCAGCCTATAATAGTTACAGGTTGCCTCGGTCTCCATTTGTTTTATCCAACAAAGCTACAAATTCAAGTCTACAGGTCTTCTGGATGCCTTGAGAACAATACCCGTGCTTTAATATGCAGAATATCTTGTGCTATATTTAAAGACAAAGATTGAGTGTGGTTTCATGGCATTACTATTATCATGTTAGCAGCTTACAAAGCTGCTGCCCAGAGCCACAGAAAGCTGCTAACGCATATTTCTATCCCCACATGATTTCCTTAGACTAAATGGATGTTTCCTATAGGCTTTAACAGCAACCAACATGACTATTGTCAAAAAAAAAAAAAAAAAAAAAGGCAAAGACATTGTTCAGCTTCTCCCACAATGCACAGAACTCCATTTCACTGCCATTCTTTACATTTACCTTGAATCGACCAATCTTACATTAACACCAATTACTTAAATACCTAATCAGGATCTGTGTAGAAGGAAATAACTCCTATATCCTCAGTACATAAGCTAATCAAAAAGTTGCTAAGTCATGTACTGCACTACCACCATCTTAACAATTATACTATCATTTCCCAGATCACATTTTTCTTGCCCCAGAGAGCTCTTCCTCTGACCCCGTGATGCCTGCTAGGAAACTATACCTCAGCACTTACTGGGACATTATTAGTGTTGAATTCAGTATATTCAGTATTCACTCATGAAGTGAAGTCATGGCTCTGTCCAACTGTTCAGATGCACAGTAATCTTAGACCAGTTTAGTGTTTTCTTTTCCCATTTCTTCTTCCCGTCCACACGTACCAAGTGAAGGGACTTAGGTATTTTCCAAATTTTGTCTAAGGTGGTTTTAGTAAAAATGTAGTATCCTCCCTTTATTTAATGAAAGGATTTGAGACAATGCACTTAAAACTTTCCGTTCTTGTCTAAGCTAAAATCATTCTGCCCAGTCAAAAACTTTCCTTAGTAAGGATTAGACACTCTCTATTGTCTGTCTCCGTCGCTGAATTCAGGAACTTCTCACAAGTAACTTCTTGTGCTCTGGCACAAAACCATATTCCTTCTTTGAGCTCCACTGCTTCAATTATACTTCTACTAATTCCTCTCCTACAGGGCAATTATACTTCCATGACCTTTGGCTAGCAGAATTTGCAGCAGCAATGCTGCAATATTAACCCATTTTCATTAGAATCTCATCTCAAAAAGAGAGAAGTTACAACAACAAGAACTGTCCAAGAAATTAATTGCAACAGTTCTGCCCCCTTAAAGGCATGACACATATGATGATTTAGCCTGTAGAGAGAATAGCTTTTTTTTTTCCTCCTCCTCTTAAAAAAAACCCACAAAGCAACCTAGAGTTCTAAGTTGCTGAGTCCTTCCCACCCTCTTCTGAAAGCAATTCTGCACAAGGTGAATAATATAAACTCATGCTTACACTTTCATCTTTAGGCTGTGGAAAATGAGCTAGCACTTTACCAAGGTGATAAATGCTTAAATGTGTTGTTTGTTAGGAACAAGTACAAAAGGTTGAATTGGCAAACACACTATAAAAAATACATGACTACCAATAGCTTATGACCACTTCCCTCTTCCCGTTTTAAAATTTTCCATTTGTCCCCCGATTGTGCTTCAGATACCAATGTCCTATGCAGTAATTCTACCGTTAGTTCTACTCATTGCTGTTTAGCATGAAAGAAAAACATTAGTTCAGTGAGACACCCAACACAAATGAGAAAGGACTACTGGCTCATGATCTTTAGAGAAAATGCTGCATCACAGACTAACTTGACAGCAAGTTCTCCACTCTTTCTCTATGGTTTTAAGGTCTTGTGGCAAGCTTCAGATGAAAAGCCATGCATGCATACCCTTATTATCCAGAATTAGAAAATGTCATGGTAAGTTTTTAGAGAAAAATTCATTGCTTATAAAAATGTCTGACTGCTATTTTTAGTATTTCTCTGTACTAAAGCAATAAGCTGAGAGGCATGCTAACTGGAGTGTGGCCTTGCTTTGTGAATGAATACGGGGAAAACAAGGCAAGTTAATGAGAAGCCAGCATATGGAAACCCAGCAGTGAAGTAAGACAGCGGTGAAGGCAGAAACTTAACATTTTCAAATAAGGAAAAAAACCCAAAACACTAACAACAAAGACCTAGACAAATTTAAAGCTTTTACTCACAAAGTCATCTTCTCCTTCATTTAAGTTATAGTTAGGCAACATAGCTCCTTCCATTGCAGAACTCTTGAATACACCTTTTATTTTGTTGCCTATTCTGCTGATTCCAAATGATTCCCCTCTCTTCTGTGTGGTCCTAGGATTACAGAAGCCAGAGTTCACAAAGCAAGGGACATTACTACACAGCAGCTCAGCAGGGCATTGCACATCATTTACAGATAAGAGAGACAACTTCATAAACAAGTAGCCAATATATTTACAATTCCACTTAACTGAAATTCATTTATGGCAAATTTGTTCTCTGATCAACCAGCAAAACTTCTTAATTACTCTTTATAGAGATATGTGATTCCCATATGCTTAACCATGACCAAACATTAACACTTAACAATAATATCCCAGAAACGCAAGACACAGAATAACAATTAACTATGCAAAACAATTTTGTTTTGACAGCAGAAACTGTCATATGCTACAGGCACGCACACCAAGGTCACTAACTCTGTCCTTTTCCATGTACTTATATTTAAATATTTATCCACTCTTGCCAAGTACTGTAAATGGTGTAGTTAGATGCACTGTTTTACATAAACATCCCAGAATTTTACAAGCACGTATGATTCAAGATAGATCTCAACTTTTAAGCATTAGGGACAGACAAAAAGAATGTGAAAGGAGCAAGGCTAAGCATGAGAGAAAGCAGATGCAACTGAACAATCTTGGCTTGAAGAGCCAGTCTGACTGAAAGATGAAGACTTTTTAAAGTCTTGCCACTTAGGACAAAGCATCCAGAAAGCAACAAGGTATAGAAAAAGAAAGATAATTGGGCAGGAAGTGCACTCTGTACTGAGAGAACAAATTTCTTATGCCCTTACATAAGACTTGACACTGAAGATTATTTCTTATGTAGAAATGCTAGTAATTCTGGAAAGAAAAACATTTTTGTTGAATATGGAATCAGCCTAAAGTTACTTCTGTTGATCCAATAAATAGAGCTGATAGGTAAGTTAAAAATCAATACTGTGAACTGCAGAATCAAAGACTCAAAAGAACTTTATAGATTACTGAGATTAAAAGCACAATTAGTACTTTAGAGGACCAAAAAATATCCCAAGTGTTTCTTTTTCCTTTCAACAAAAAAATAGTACCAACAGAACAGCAGAGACCAGCAGGTAAAGCATCTTCATCGCCCATAAAACCATGTTGACAGCATCAGCTGTTGACTCAAAACATGCATGTGCGTGTTACTAATGGCCTTCCTGTTTATAATTTTACCCAGACTGTGTACATCACTAAAATTGTGTAAACAATCCACTATTTTCCCAAATCTTTTGCTTTTTCTATCTCATATTATTATCAGCTCCAAAGCAGACAGGCACCATCTATCTTACTTATCTCTGCTAAACAAAGATAAGGTTGCTTGGCTGTTTGTACTCTAAATCCATGTTTGAACAATTTTACTCCATTTTAAAACAATTTCTTCTATATCTTATTGTGCTGAAGTGAACTTGGGGACCTACCTGATTCTTGTTCAAGAGCTTAAACACTGGGCTAGCAAAATACAAACCTTATTCAGACAAAACTAGACAGCTTTTCTCAAAGGTTAACACTTCAGACCTCTGGCTTGACTCCTGTGAAAACTTCTGCAGTTCTTGATTTTGAGCAAAAACATTAATCTGCACAAGCTCAAAGATTTCATAAGAGTACTCCAGGCTCAGATCAGTTCTCTCCTGGTCTGAGCTGCAGTACTGAGCTGTATGAGGCCAGGACTAAACCTGATAGCTAGGAACCACCCGCTCCTGCCCGAGTGCCAAGCCCAAAGATCCCACCTAGTAAGTACAGAGCAATCACTAAACTGGAACAAGTATAAAGTAACAAACAAGGACGGGATTCTCTTCACAGGAAGACACACAAATTCAGAACACAAACTGGTGAATAAGAGGGTACACAGACACATGGTGGACAACGCATGGAGAGAACATAGGACTGGTTTTGCAAAAATCCTTGAGCAAGCACGCAGAGCACAAACCAGATTAGATGAGCATGGGAAAAAAAAATATGGATGTTAACAGAGATGGACAGACAACAGGATGATCAAAATTTTGAAGAATCTGAGCAAGGACAAAAAATACATACAAAGAAACAATTATCAGAATGAAAATCTAATATAGATCAATGAACTGCACTTACATCTCAAGTACTTCTTATTGCTCAACACTCTAGCAAGTTATATATAACTCAATACACTGAACTGGCACAAAAAAGATAAAAAGTCCCTCTATACCTTGATAATGCTCCCTCAGGACTCCAGAATGTATGAGTAATATATGAAATACTGATGCTCTGACAAATTCTAACAAAAAGCCCATAACGAAAAAATTGTTTTCTGAGTTTGGATAGCATGTATTTGAAGAGGCATGAATAACGAGAAAACAAACCACAGAACAGCTATTAAGGCATTAATGGGTGATCACAGACTACCTAGATCAAATTTTAAAAAATAACCTAAGTTTTAATCAAACCTATAACAGTCACAAGAAAAGCTGCAGAAAACTAATTTAGGGAATTGCTGGTTCTGAGTGCTTGATAATATTCAAAAAATGGTTAGATTTGCATGCAATGTTAGGCAATAGTCATCCTGGACCCAGCTGTGCAAGATAAAACAAGCAGTTAAGTGGATAAAACCTCAAACAGGATCTGGAAATGCGACATGGAGTAAAGGAAATTTTGGAGCAGCTAGCAGTCACAGGCCAACAAAAACAAAAAAAAACAAACAAAAAAAACCCAACAAAAAAAAGCTTCAAGTTATGCGAATATATTTCAAAACTAATAACAACAGACAAATCATTAACAGCAAACAATATTAATATATTGCAACCTTGGGAAATTAGTAATTAAGCAATTTCTAAACGCTTGCGAAGAGGACATGGGGAGTAAAGCTTATTGTGCAGAAAAATGCAGTTTAGTCCAGACAGGACATTCACATGTTTTTTACAAATGAAATGGATAGTTAATTGCTGTTATAAAGGCTGTATGATGCAGTCATGATAGATGCAGCGTAACTAACACACAACATTATCGAGTGTTAGATAGACTTACCGGAAGTCATCCAAACTCAGGCTACTTCTGCAACAACAGGCACATAAATTACCTCAGAGCCCAGGAGAAAGTAATGTTAAAAGAAAAAAAACCAAACAAACCAAAACAAACAAACAAAAACCAAAACCCAAAAACCACAACCAAAAAAACCCCTGAAACCAAAACAACCCAAATTTCACAGACCTATCCCAACAAAACTGAATAGGCTTTGACTATCACTACAGATTAATAAAAAACGTGGTACAATTAGGAGTTCCTGACCTAAAATCCTAAGAAAGTGAAAATGTGAATGGTACCTGCACATTTCATCACCACAATCTTGACCTTTGAATTTAAAACCTTGGTTATTGAAACTTTCAGGTCTTCACTGACATTCAGCACAAGCAGCTACCACTTTATAGAGAACAACTTTCATTCTTAAAGTTACCTGTAGTGCCAAACAGGCAGCTAACTTTTTCTAAAACCTATGTTCATAAGTCATGTAGGAATATAATTCATTTGGCCAAAACAAAGAAAAGGCTGTGGACTTATTTTATGTAATAACATTCCCCCCTCCGTATTAGATATGGTAAAAACCACTATTAAAATATCTGGGTTTTGGTTTTTGTTTTTGTTTTTTTTTTCCCCACAAGTTTCAAGAACTATCATGTATATTTGACATTCTACATAACCTAGTACATGGAACCAATACCTCAGCCATCAACTCAGTAATTCCAACAGAGATCTTTAAATGGATTAATCATAAACATAGTAATCCCACACAATTTTAATTCACTGGAGCTACTGAATTCTGGACAAAAATATTAAAATATTCAAATTTTACATTTTGTTTTACAAGAGGAACTTATTCTAAGGCATCTTACACTGTCTTTAGTCCTGTTAACCGTGAAACTGGAAATATAACCTGCCAAGTTGGAACTGATGGTGACAAAGAATTACACTGCACACAGCTGTTTACAGATTTGATTCTGTGGGTTTTACTCCTAACCACTCCCTAAAATTGTTAATATCTTTTCTACTTGGTCCTTTACTTGAAAAATGCTTTAATTTTATTGCTACCCCAATGATAAGAAACCCAGATACATCTATTTCTATATGTGGTCATGGTGTGTAGAAAATCAAGGCAGACAAACAGCTATCCAGAAATCTGGGACTTTATATCACATAACGGCTTTTCTGTTTTTGTTAGACTGCCAACACAGAATACCCTGAAGTAATGTAGTAATGTATTACAGATACATAAATATGAGAGAGGGAGAGGGAATTCTTGTCCTCTCTTCCGCACACCCAAAATTAAGTCACCAGAATTGGAACTTAAAACATCAGTTTTCATTGGCCACACACATTAAACATGAGGTGGACAAAGTCAGTTACAGAGTTAAACTGTTGACAACCACAGGTAGTCATCAAGTTATCAGAATATCATCAATGTGACTTCTTTACTTGGGACTTCTCATCTATTACCTTAGCAGTTCTCATAGCACCTTATTTGTCCTATCTGTACACAAAAAGCTATGATTTTTTTGTACAGTTCAAAGAAGTCATTCAAACCAGAAATTACACACTGATAGTCACTTTTTCCTACTTTCCCACTTGTATTTTCTAGAAACTGCTCTATAATTTTCTTGTCTTACAATAACTGAAATCTTTCAACACATTACCCACATGTACATTCCACTGGAGTTTCTATCTACTACTTGAACTTTTTAACCAGCAGTATCTATGCAATGCACATGCAGTACCCCTAGCAAAGCACCAAAGATACGGAAAACAAAACTCATCTCTTTGCATGTAATTACTCTCAACTGGAACTAATGCTAGAATATGGAAGAGAAGGCTGGGTAAGGTATGTGCATACGGATAACATCTGGAACAATTCCATAAGTAACCTTTCTTTTCCCCCCCTGTGGCAGTGTCTGTCTGTACCAGATTCTGCAGAGGGAAACTCCAAAGCAACAGGCAGACTACTTTCAGATAGGATCTCAGATAGGACCTCTGTTTCATGGAAATAATCACTAAGGCACCACTTCAGGAACATACAGTATAGACTCATAGAATTGTTTAGATTGGAAAAGACATTTAAGATCATCAGTCCAACTGTCAACCATGCTTACTAAACCATGTCCTGAATTGCCTTGTCTACACATCTTTTGAACACCTCCAGGGATGGTGACTCCACCACTTCCTGGGCAGCCTGTTCCAAAGCTTGGCAAACCTTTTGGTGAAGAAATTTTTCCTAATATCCAATCTAAACCTCCTTGGGTGCAACTTGAGGCCATTTCCTCTTGTCCTATTGCTTGTTACTTGGGAAAAGAGACCAGCACCCACCTCACTACAACCCCCCTTCAGGTAGTTGTAGAGAGCAATCAGGTCTCCCCTCAGCCTCCTCTTCTCCAGACTAAACAGCCCCAGCTCCCTCAGCCGCTCCTGATAAGACTTGTGCTCCAGGCCCCTCACCAGCTTGGTTGCCCTTCTCTGGACACGCTCCAGCAACTCAATGT
>JAVJGG010000013.1:10645914-10670538 GCA_035590195.1 Aviceda cuculoides
CCTACCCTCAAGCAGATCCACCCTGCCTCCCAACTTGGTGTCATCTGCAAACTTGCTGAGGGTGCACTCAATCCCCTTGTCCACATCATTGATAAAGATATTAAACACAACTGGCCCCAATATTGAACTTGTATCATAAACCAGCATATATACTCAAGGCATTCAAATTGTTCTAAAATGTAAACCGGATACATTTTCAGTAATGCTATGGATGCTGTTTGAACTCCAGGGGAATATGTTGTAACAGTCCTCAAAGAAGATTTGCTTATTTTGTAGCCAGAGATGTATTTCAAAAACTCCAGGTAGAGACTGCCTGTAATTTCACCCTTTCTGTTTTGGAAAGCAAATCACCAAGGAGGTGACCTAAACGTTTTCATACTTTTTAAACTAGATTAAGAAGTGTATGACAGGATAATTTCAACCCTTGACATGAATAATTTTGGGAAAGATACCAGAAGGCAGACTTAAACATCTGGATGAAACCCTGTAGCCATCTTCGACAGAAGCTGGAGTGTGTTTTAAGGTCACCATTCCTAGCGCAGTATCACATAGGAAAGAAATGCAGTTTGGTCTAGCTGCCTTCCACGCCTCTTTGCTAAGAAACAGAAGCTTGTCAGCACCAATCTGAGAAAGCACTACACCAAAGCTTGAGTCCTGGATCTACAAGAACTATAAAGACTGCATAATATATGTCATCAACAGAGATGTATTAGAGAATGATCGTGTAGTTTTCAAAGAATGTTAGCAGAGAAGAAAGGAATCTCACAATAATATGCCTCACAGCAGGCTGCAAATCAAGAGGGCTGCTGCTAGGTGTATCTCTAATGAAAGCAGAAAAAGTGAAATAATTTGCTGTTACTCCTCTAGAAGAGTAATCTAAGATGATAAACACTAGCATTTCGTACAGTACTGTGGATCTTATTTCATACCAAGAAACCAAGCCTATCCAAATTAAAGACTGTCTCACTGAAGTTTTACTTCTTTTGGCTAGAGGGTAAGAGCAATTCAGTTGGGCTAGTCTATGACCAAGCCATGCAGCATAAAATGAAAGACAAGAAATGATGAGACCTCAAGTTTACTCAAGCCAACCCCATGGCAGAAGATCACCCATCCATACCACAGGAGATGCTCTTCTCCTCCACAGGCCCTAATGAGCCTGAAGGTGGTCTGAAAGTATATAGCCCAAACCCAGAAACGAGGCTTCCGATGCTACATTTATGCAATGAATGGGGAGAGCTGGGGGACAGAAAACATACTTGACATAGGAGAAATGGCAAATCCTCCTTGTCACAACAAGAGGAGATTCCCATTTCATGACCAGGTTGGTTAGACACAGGGTCCACTGTACCTATCCCTGTAAGACCTGAAATCCAAGAAGACTTTGCACCAACAAAATGGTATTATCTATACACAGTCAATTACGTCACCACTTTATTTCCACGTTACCTTATTTTCACTGTACATTTATTTTTCCCTTCCTTCTTCTCAAATGCTGAAGTCTAAATCACGTTTTAAATTGTTTAATGTAAAACACTTCAAAGCAAAGAGACATCTTGTATAACGTTACTTGCTCCTTTAGCATGTAATTTGTCCATTTAAAAAAAAAAAAGTAGAGCTAAAAATTTAGTCATACTTAGTATCAGGCAGTAGCAAAAATCCTATGGTTTAATATTTTGATGCTTTTAACTAAAAAACAAAGAAAACCACTTAAAATTCTACCATACTTACCTGTTAAACTTTGAATTGCGTGTTGGTGACTCTGCTCCTCTTAAAAGGTGCCTGAAGTACTGCAACAGACAAATAAGGCATCAGAGAAAACACTGGACTAACTGAGGTAAGGGCTACTATGCAACAACATTGCAGAATTCAGGAAACAAGAACAGAAGTAAAAGGCAAGATGACCATAATCTAGCAGTTAGAATAATCACCTGGAAAATGATAGACCAAATTTGCAACACATGCTCCCAGGACTACTTATTTTACTTTATATAGTCTTGGGATTAAAAAGCAAAAACCAAAACGGAAATAAAACTAAAATTAAGCATCAAAATCCACGTCTCCTCCTTGTTAAAAAAAATCAAGCATTTGAACCATTATAGCTATTATGGGCAAGATGACCATCGATACCCTTTTTGAGAAAAACACTTTATTAAGAATAACGCCAAGTAACATAAGTACCCATTCTCAGGACAAGTCAATATATTCTGCCTCAAATAAATGTGAGAAGCTTAACATGCAACCTGATTTACTCACGCAAACTCTAAGAGGCAAAAGAATTCAGACTCACCCCTGTGTTTAAAGTGTTTCCTACTAGAAGGCTCTTGACAACTGTCAACTCAGTGTGGGGATGTTTTTGTTTTTCTTTTTTTTTTTTTTTTTAAACTTGCATTAATATGGAAATCATAGAACAATCTTAAATGCCTACTAAACTGCTTTGAATGACTGTCCTGAAAACACACACCTGACTTTTAACTGCTGGAATGCAAAATGCTGAAGGTACCTAACTACAACCTTTGTATCTTCCTTTAAGATTATATTTTAAAAAGTAAATAAAGAGATTCTTAATAGTGCTCTATGTCTATCACGCAGGTTATTTTTGTACCAAATTTGCAATCATAAAAGAAGGGGTGGAGAGCATTTTGTATAGCAGTAATATATACAAATTTTTACATCAAAAAATTAAGGATTTTTTTATTCTGCTGATGTTGTGTTGAACTAGAATAAATTCAATTTTCTTACTGAGATTGGTCCCAGCTCTGGCATGCTAACTAAAGTGGAAAATGAAGACATATTTTTCAGTTCCACATGTACATGACTCTTGTAAATAGGGTACCCTAAAAACAAACAAACAAACAAACAAAAACCCAAACAATTTTGATTTAAGACTACTCTTCAAATCTTTCACACTTACCTCATCACTGTGACAGAACATAGGAGTAAAAACATTCTCAAGTAGAGATAGTACATGCTCATAAGCTTCAAAAAGACACCTCATAGTTTGAAGTTTCACAACATCCATAAACGGACCTTCAGCAACTATAAAAAAAATTTATAAATATAAATAGATCTATATATATGGGCATATAAAGTTTGTTCTTTTCTGGTCTGAGTTTGCAATTGCTTTGCAAGCTACTCCAAGTCTGACAAAAATTAGAAATAAACTGACAAAACAAGGCTTAAGCACAGTATAGCAAGGGGGTAACCATTTTTAAAACTATGACAAAAGTAAAGATTGATCATATTTAGATGAGTAAGTCTTCACTTTATTACGGAATGCTGTTTAAATTCCAGTGTAAATTATTCCTTTCAAATTCAAACTTACTCCTTTGAATCTCTTCCACAATAAAAGGGTCAAATCTGATTTTGTCAATGCTTTCATCCAAACAATAAGTTTTGTAAATTTTCTGTACTTCCTCATGAAGAGACATCTTTTCAGTATCTGATAGTTCTGGTCGCAAAATTCGGTCATTGAATTCCTCTAAGATGTAAAGGAAGAAAATGTATTTGTTGATCAACTTGGCAACAAATAGCATCTTGAGCAACCTATAACATCAACCCATTTTCCAGAAAATATAGTAATTTGTAAAACTTTAAAATTAATAGAAACAGAAGACATCTCAAAATCTCAGGGAATAAGGTAGCTGCCTTCTTATTAACTATAATTCAGATTTGTTCATAAAATTTTACTAAAAATATATTGCAATCCAAACTAATTGTTCCTTATCACAGTAAGGATAAATCCATGAAGTTGTTCCTGGCAGAAGAATGAATCCGAAGAATGATTTTTTTCTTCCTAAATTACCACATTGTAAATTGTAGTTTTCTTTTAGTGTGATTTCCAGTTCATGCTAAACACACACAGAGCCCCAACAGCCTTTTACACCAGTTATCTGCCTATTCTACTGCCACTTCATTCCTAAGACCCAACCCATCATAATATTTTCAATAATGTCTTTAATATCAGACTAACTTGAGAATGAATGTCCCCTGAGAAAATAAAAATTCTATTCAGCACAATGATGGTGCAATCCTATTGATTTATTAGCCCACCGCATTAATAGCATGACTACTGGCCAGAAAGAAGGGAAAATAAGGGAGCGTTTGATTCAATTTTCAATAGACAAAACCAAATTTCTTCAGAGAAAGTCTACCAAGACCCTTTTGGGATTTTTTTTGGTTTATTTTCCTCAGTAAGCGCTTCTTATTCAAAGTATTTCTATCAAGTGAAGAACCGCCAACAGTAGACAGTTTGGGACACCATAACTTCAGAGACCTAAATCTCATTCTTTGTTTTATCAGCCAATATACAGATTTGCCACCTATGAGAATGCAACTGAAGTTTAGAAGGAAGAAAATGCTGAGGTTTACCCAGAAAAAAAGACTGATCATGGGCCAGCGTTTGAGTAACCTTCCTGCTAGAGGAAGCAGCTCTAAAGAGCCCTAGAAAGGTCAGCTTAGAACCCCCTGCAGGTACCACCCACACGGAAAAGGGAATCACTTTGTTGGTTTTTTGGTGAGGAGTTTTTCTGACAAAAAGCCAACATGTTTGGAAGGATTATGAGCATGTAAGAAGCTGCATGAGCCGAGATTACTTATATTTCTCTTATGTAGTGATTAATGATTTCTGCAGTATTTTGAGATAAAGTCTGTCTAATTTAATTTCACGTCTTCCTGATGTATGTACGGGCTTGGGATATGAAGACACATCCATTATTTTGTATGCAACATGGAAATACTTGTTTACTAAAACAAAAAAAACCTATTACTTTGGTAAGCCAGTAATTAACTACTAGTTGACCAAAAAACTTGAAATAAACTGCTCCAACTTACAGGAACTTCACAGAAAACCTTATCATTGGAAAGCAGAGGACTTTCCAAACACTTGTATAATGGTAAACCCAAATGCATGCTTTATAGCCAAGGTACACGTTTCTCAATAGAAGGTTTCAACACCTTTAATGTTCCTGTTAACGTTTCTGTTCTTTAAAGAAATCAGAATTTTAAAGCAAAAAGGACATAAGAAGCTTTTCATGACAAACATTTTAGTAATACTTTAGTAAGCACATATTAAAAAAAAGGCAGCTGTACTTTCTATCAGTGGCCAGAACTTTTTTCTTACAAGAATATTCTATTTTAAAATGTCCAATCTTTACCAATAAAAAGAAGTACATTTAAGTACTACAGTCCACACTGACATTAATGTTGCCAAGATCAGCATTCGAGAATCAGGACATATTAAAATAAGTGAACACAGATCCTGAAAGGTAATCTTTTGCTTAAAAATGCTGCCTAGTTTTGAGACTTCAAATGTTCACTTCAACGTGCAAACACTTAAAGATTCCAAAGATCATCAAATATACCTCAGCACATGTATGCAATCTTACCTACAGTCAGGCAGAACTGCAGCACATGGACTGCCCCTTCCTGTTTCAGGAAGTTCATAAACCGAAATAAAAGGTCTTGCTGATCTCTGATCTCCTTTAGCTCCAGTTTCAGGACCTTAGTAGGTTAAAAATGCAGTCAGCCAATTTTCAAACTTTCAGTGAGTATATAAATAATGCAAAGAGTTGTAGAACAAAAACTGCAGGTAAAGTAAAACACTTATTCAAAACATGAAAGGAAATAAACGTTGCCTTTGCTTACAGATGGTTTTTTATTTCTTGGCTCTGCAAATTTCTGAAGGAATGGAACCAATGAAGAAGTAGGTTCAGTTGCTTTCTCAGGCTGCAGAAAAAAATGATAAGAGACAACTGAGTAAGAAAGCTTCCTTAATGGGTGAACAAATTACTACTGTTTTAACTTTGTCAGTACTCACCGGACTATCATCAATGAAGATCAGCAGCAAATGGTTGACAGTGTCCTGCAGGTAAACACAATACAAAATTAGTATTAAAGAAACTCAACAAATTAGATGAAAATCACTTCACTACTATGTTATGCCCAAGTTTAAACCTGTGTATTAACACTTTAAGAAAACCAAAGCCTGGCAACATGTTTGAGAATTGACCTTCAGCAGTCTCTTCAAGTATTTGCAAGCCAGGGAATTTGCAAGTCAGGAAGAGACCTGCACAGAACAGAAATATTCTTACCCAGTGAAGGAAAGCTCTACAAAGTATTTTTACTGTTCGTGCAGATCTAGTGAACTACTAATACTTCCACAGATACAGTACTTTCTGCCTGCAGCTAGATGATACATTCATAAGTATTGCAATTTTGCCTATTATAATACACGTATAAATAAAATCAAAGATGGAAGTGTTCCATCTTTAGCAATAAATGCCCTCTTATTTGCAGAATTAAAGACAAAAGAATTTATTTCAATACAGCTGCAAAGAAGGCTGGTTTACTTAGACTGCTATAAAGATACATACAGCTAGAGTTCAAGAAATCGAGCCCTTGTTTAAATGTAGCTATAGCAATTTGAAGGTGCTTGTACCAGCACAGCATTCTCCCATTTGATAGGAATTGTAGTTAAAAAAAAATTAAAAATACAATCATTAAAAATACAATCTTAAGAGATCACGCCAATACTGTATTTTAGTCAGTTCAGTCAGTTAAGCACTCAAACCAGTTATAAAGAACAAAAACATTAACCACAAGTTTTTTTTTTCTTTTATCCCATCAAAATACACAGCAAGTAAGTCATTGTGCATGATTTGCTTTACCACAACATATTTAGTAAGAAAACTGTAATACTGAATAAATTAAGATTATTCCTGTGCTCCAGAGTCTTACAGGATCAGCTAAGAAATCCATTGAGGGAAGGAAAACAGAACCAGGCAGAATCTCTCTTATCAGAAGAGCCAGGGATCTGAAAAGGGGTAAAAAAAAAAAAAAAAAAATTATCAGAATCAATACTAGATTATGTAATTTTGTAAGTGAAATTTCCAATGCCATTATATTTTACTGAGAAATATTTTAGTATTTAATAACACCTTAAGCGTACTACTTTTAAGACCAGTCAAAGAACTCATAAGCAAAAGGATAAGAAGGAAGGATGAGGAGGATGACTTTGGAGTTCATTCTTTCACTCACCAAAATTACTGTACTACATAGTATGCAGATACTTTAAAGAATACAATTATAAGTAATTTCTATACCTGCACTCTGTTGACTTTGGGGGCAAAATATAAGGAAAAAGAAGTTCAGTAAGTTTTCTTAAGTAGTGAAGTTCATCTCTTCGGCTTCTCAAAGCAACATGGAGTTCTGGTCCATATTCTTCTAAAGCAGCTTGCTGTAAAAATTCTGCATTTTTTACTGCAAGTGAAAAATAGTATTATGAGTGTTTCAGCTTTTTCTTATTGTGAAATAAGAGGCGACTGCATTTCATTTGAGCTAAAAAGTTAATACTTTTAGTACATACACAACTGCCAAAGGGATACAATGTAGAAACTTTACTAAAGAACCTTGGCTTAGACTTTGAAGCCTGGCTATGTGAAAATAAAACCCCGCACTGAAATAAAAATTCCTTCACCAAACAACTGCAGTTTGCATGGTTTCCGGAATGTTTTCTCATTTATAGTTATTGAAGATCTCAACATTTTGATTCTTCCAAAGAACTGCATTGCCCAAAGTCTGCCTCTACTTGCTTTTTTCCTGACCTCCTTCACGGCCTCCTATTTATTGAACTTCTACCTGTTGACTTGCCTACAACAAAATTTTAAATCAGCTTTTATTCAATCCTATTATATCTGTTTCCTGCTTAGAACATTTAGAAACAAACATGAAGGAGCATGTATTTTAAACACAGCATAAACCAAAACCAAAACCAGCAAGCGGATCTGCAAGAGTGCTGCCTCTTACAAGTAGCTGTATGGAGTTGAAAGAATACTTGCTTTATCAGATTAAAACCTATACATATTAATTAGAAACAACAATGTTATATTCCTTCGCATCACTTCAAAAAGGCAAGAACTGAGCGGTAATAAATCACACCTAGCTGCACTAGCAATCTGGCACAGCCTTATGCCAAGAACCACACCACGCACAGGTCAGTACCTAATACTTACCTGTTATCTAGAAGGTTAAAGCTTGTTTCCAGCATATTGAATTTAGTATACAGAAGCCTGCTAGCTTGTCCTTCGCAACCAAGAACCATGAGTGGTATCAGCTGGTATGGGGGATGCAGGAACGCATGTTGCCTGATAAACCTGCCTAGCTGCTCTCACTAAAAGCGCTCTCTGGCAAGGACGGGTAATGAAGGAATCATGGAGCTGTCTGTGCAAATAGTGAGGAATTACTAGGAGATGTAAGGGTGAGAAGAGTAGGGAAAAAGGAAATGCCTCCTAAAGCAATCATTTGAAAAAGGATATAGAAAATAAACAAACAGAAAAGGCTAGGCTCAACCAGCAACCAAAGCAAGGCCGGAAAGCTGCCTCTGAACCATGTATTACAGGTGGCTGGTTTAGCAACATTTACTAGGAAGCGCTACTAAAAGTCATTTTCAGCCGCTGCTTCACATATCTGCCCTCAGGGAACAAGTCTTTTCCTTCAAAACACTGAAGAAAACAGCTATATTTTCAATGCCATGTATTTGAAATCCAGTTCTTTTTTGCTAAAGAAAACTGTTTCCAACTCCTTAGTAGAAATCAAAGGACACAGAAAATTTGGCATAAACAGCACTGCAGGATAATCTAGTATCTTGAAATTGTTGTTGTGCCATGAAAAACATCTAATGTGATCACACTATGCCTCATTATTCATGATATTCATATCCACTACTCACAGGACCAACGGCATGTATTTATGAATATGAAGCAGATGTTTTGAGGGAAGGGAGGAAAGTTCATGACTCCAGTGAAAGTAAACATCTATGCTTAAAAGCTGAATGAAACCACATTTAGTAGATACAGCATTGTGGAACACAGCCAGTGAAAAAAATAAAGATAACTATTTTCCAACACCACATGTTCTATTTTCCAAATATTCCTTCAATATGCAGATTTAGTATAATTTTTACATTAGGCTCGTGAAGATATTTTTATTTGGATAATAATTAAATATGCCTCTGCTCAAAGTCCCTCCATGGCTTCTAAACATAAACCTAACTTTTCAACATATTGAACCCCACTAACTGCTCACGTTAGTGTGCAGATGTGAAACCATTCTAGCTATAAGAGTTACAGTTACAGTACAGTGCATGGACATGCAAATCCTTTCATTTATAATTGCTCATCCAGAGTACAGAGGAAAGACTTCAAGAAGCATTGCTAAATGATCTTGACTGCTCTGAACAGAAAAAAAAAACACATTCCTGTTTACCATACAAAGAAATTTAGTATTTTAACATGGGGAAATGAAAATCAAAACTGAGAGATTATTTGTAATGTAATTTTTCCCCTATTTGTCTTTGCAACCTCCAGAAGAAAAATGTAAAAGGATCACTTTTTTTTTTTAAAGAGAAGCCAGTGAGGATGAAACTATTTAGCAAATATAGTAACAAACAAAGTAAAAATATAAAAACAAACAAAAAAGAAACACTTATACTTGCCCCTTGAAACTGACAACATATCCGGTCTTTACATTACCTTTCTGCCTGGCCTTGGCTATCACTTCGATGTGTTTCATTGCTGCCTTAAGCATTTTCTTTGTTACAACAGTTGGAATATCCACCTAAAGAACAGTTTTGAAATGAAAACAGAATTGTTCTAGTTTTTTCCACAAATTTATTACAGACAACTATCAAACATATTAATTTGCTTATATGTCCCCACTCTAACCATAAAATGAACCCTTAAGAAAAAACCCATGAATTCTCCAGATGAACTGATGGTATGCTCATTCTTCTGGGCAAAGCATATAACATCATGTAGAACTAAATGCCATAAACAATACTGTTAACATATTTATTGCCAACCTGTTCCCGTTATGATTCTTCCATTGCAATAATTATAGTAATGCAGCTTGATTTCCAAGTCACAGTATATGAAGCCTAGCTCTACATGAAGATTTGACCATCAACAAAAGCAAGTTAACTACGCTCTGCTTCTAGTACTTGTGTACCTTAACCCTCAGCAATCATGTCCACAAGGACTAAAAGCAAAGCGAAACCCTCCTCTCTCTATATATGCAGAAAAAACGTCACAGCTCAGGTGATGGCAGAACCAAAAGAAAGTTTGAGCTACTGAGTCAAGATGACTGTGAGTGCCAACAATGATACCACGTGATCATAAGATGAACAAAAAGCATGTATGATTTAATCAAGGATTACATTAGATTCCTGTGTTTATACTTTCCTTGATGGCTATGAAAATGAAAGGAGAATTTACAGAACAATTCAGGCACAAATGGACCTCAGGATGTCTTAGTCCAACCTCCTGCCCAAAGCAGGCCCCGATGAGGGTGCTTAGGGCTGTATCCACCCCGGCGTTGAAAATCTCCTGAGATGAAGACAGTCACCTCCTCACAGGTCAAATGCTCCAGGCCCAACCATCTTGGTGGCCCACTGGTTGAACTTGCTCCACTCTATCAATGTCTCTTCTGTAATGGGAAGCCCAAAACTGAATGCAGTATCCTAGCTGCTGCCTAAAGAGCATCAAGTAAAGGCAGATAATCACTTTCCATGATAGACTGGCTCCACTGTTGGCGTTCTTTGCCGCCAGTACACACTGCTGGCCCATACTCAGCTTACTGCCTTCCATGGGACCAGGCCCTTTGCAGCAGAGCTTCTCTCCACAGCCAGTCAGTCCCCAGCCTCTGCAGTTTCAAGGGATTCTTCTTTATAAGCTGCAGTAGTTTCCACAGAAACTTCTCTAGAAACTGATTTACACTTTGCATGCCCTTTATTTTAAGCAAGAGCAAAAGACATCTCAGAGAAGCAGAAACATACAGTTTCAAATGTTCAAAATTTAAGACTTCTGAACAAGTTTCTTTCCTAATGGAGTTTGTCCCTCCTCAACACTAAGTCAAATAAAGACCTTAAGTAATGAAACAGAAGCATAAAAGTGCTTCTTGCCAGACAAGGAAAGAGACAGTATAATTGCAAAGGTCACCAGAGCTGAGAGAAAAGATGGTTTTTTTACTCATTTGTACAAGGAGAATAGCATGTATTCCTGCACCCTCCCCAGTAATATTTGAGGTGCACAGCTATGACCTGACCCAGGCAGCCCAGACAAGCTAGTACAATTGACTAGAACTGCCTCAAAATAACTAACTAAATTAAGGTCAACTCCTATTTACAAGCAAGAAAGTAGGAGCTTCTGCTCATCAGCGGAAAAGCCTGTCCTTTGGGACTCACATTTCAACAGTAATTTCAATAAATCAAGAGTTCCTATGGAACGCAGGGGGAGTGTTTACTCCTGCAGAGGTAAGTCAAAAAGCACAGCAAGCAAACTGTTATTGACACTGGAGCAGACACTATCGACTTCTGACAGAAATTTCAACCAGATGCAGGGCTAGCTACACCACACCACACAAAGGGAAACCCTCCACTTTCCCTTCAAAACCCATAACCAACCCAGAAATGGCCACAACAAAGAAAACGCGGGGCAAGGGAGAGAGAGGGAAAGGAGTATTTCAGCATATATTTAAGAGCTGCCTGGCCTGAAGTGCTCAAAAACCATGCCTCAAAAAATTCACCTAGGTAGTCTTAAACAGAAAACAAAGAAATTCTTTTCACTGAAGCATTTCGTAATTTTAAGTCTTAATTCAAAAGCAGAAGATTCTTTGCCAAAAGAAGTATAAAAATATAACGTAAAAAAAAAAAAAGGGAAAAAAACAGTCTGGTTTTTCTTACACATAGTAGTTCTTGAATTTAAAAATTTTATCTCTATTAGCTAGAACTATTGCTTTCAAGCATTTAATAATAAATCCAAAATAAATTACAGCTGTTTGGCAACGGTATAAGACTATTTTATTTCACAATCAGTGACAAATTGCTCCTCAAATGAGGTTATAAAGGACACTTTATCAGAGCTGAAAGGCTATAAAACATTCTGTCATAACTCTTTTCAGCTAAATACTGAAGCTTTAAGCTAGGATTCCAAAAATGAGAAAAAGTTGCTATTTTATTTGCAACTTGCATATCAACTCTGAATTCTACACACAACATTTTCAGTAGTATATGCATCACAGCTATTAATTGAAGCTGTTTGAATCTGTATGTGGGTATGTGCGTACACAGAAACACTTGTTCAGCAGAAAAAAAAAGTACGAGCTGAAAAATATAGCATAGCATGAAACACCATGCTCCCCTGCATGGCCAAGCATGCCAAGTTTCAATTTTGTTCCAAAACACAAAGTTACTATGAGTATCATTTTGCTTGAGATATTCTGTACCACTTCACACAAGGAGACAAAATAAATCATATTATTCTGTAGGATGGATACAAATAAATCTAAACATTTGTAAAGAGAAATGCATTTCTGTGATGACCTTTATTTTGTAGTTCCCCTGACAGTGCTTAATACTTGTACATGTCTTGAGTTTTTGTTGCATGTACTGTCTACCCAGATATATGGAATTGAAGATACTACATTTACTTCATTACTGTCAAAGGCAGATATAGTTAATTAACACTCTACTTAAAGATGCTATAGCTGATCTAACATGATTAATACCTTATTACATGATGGATAGAGGAGACATCATCATTTTCTGAATCAACAATGGATCTACAAACAATGCAACCAACACCTGCATGTATTACAACTCCAAATTAAATTTTAAGACCTTGCTCTAGATTTTCACTTTGAAAGATCTACTCCACTTTCACACCTCCATATAATGTCTGTGCTACACAGACATTTCCTAATCTTCCCCCACATTCATTTTAAAAAGCAACATGCTTGAGTTAAACAAGAAAGTCATCTGGATTTGATATATTACAAGGACAGAATCAGGCTGTTAATCAGTCATGACAGAGTACATGTACAACTTGTAGCTCAGGAAATATTGCTGTTACTAAGGAGGGGGAAAAAGACACACGTTTATGGTAGTTGCTCCAACAGAGGGGCCAGCACTGAATAAATCTGAAAACTGAGTTAGCAACTCTTCCTGCTTAGAGCAGTCACAAAGTGGGAGGGAGTTCCTGTAAAACAGGCTTGAAGCACTTTACCAGAGAACAGAGTATCAGTGCTAATATAGTAAACACAGCAAATAAAAAATTTTAGCCTTCAGAATGTTTCTTAAGAACTACATTAATGTAAGAATGATGCCTGTTTTAGTTCTTAAATGACAGTCTATTCTTTACAGACAATGTAAGGACCTTGTCTGCATTTAAAAAAGTCAAGCAAGCAGAAGCTATAATACAGGTACACTGCTAACCATTTTCTAATAATTCTTTTTCAGTAATTCTCAAAACTGTTTCCACTTGGTTTAAGTCACTAAAAGACAGCTAAGATATCATCCCAAGGTTTTAATAATGTCTTGCACTGGTGTAAAAAAAATATCCATTTGCAAGAATCATAGAATACTTTGGGTTGCAGGGGACCTTCAAAGATCACGTAGTCCAACCTCCTGCCGTGGGCAGGGACATCTTTCACTAGATCAGGTTGCACAAAGCCATGTCCAACCTGATGCTGAACAATTCCAATGATGAATCTTCAAAGATGGTTTATAACCAGGAATGGGATAAGCTCCAGAAGGAGCGAACAGATAATGCAAAGAAGAAACTTAGATGGAAACTGCCTATACTCTCTGTAAGACTTATTTTGGAATCACCATTTTAAAAAAATTAAAGAACTCACTACAAATGAGTTTCCTGATGGAAAACCAACATTGATACCTTTAAGTCACCTTACCTTGTGAATTCTCCGAACTAATACTGATGCAAAAAAACGCAGTGTGCCTCTCAGTTCATCCACTGAGGATTCATCATCAGTAATATTCCTGCAGCATTGTAAAGCATGTCATGTAAAAAAACAGAATAAAATACATTTATATTAACCCAACCACAATATATTTGGTACTACTAAAAGCTGGAATAAGAACACTCAACAGTGAGACTTCAACTAGTATTAATTGAAATGAAAGCTACCAAGTGTGGGCACAGAGTAAGCAACCTTCTACAAAAGGAAAATACACACTATTCCCACTATGTTTGTCCACACAACAATGACTTAAGAAATATGTCAGTAAACTGGAATTATGTAGCAATTCCTGCTCTAATATACTGTCTGCATGATTTTGACCAAGTAAAATCTAACTTAGTTTCCAACATGCGAATGTTTCCCAATTCAGTGGCATGAAGTGAGACTGAATTAATATCAGCAAAGCCTTTGGAACAAGAGTACTGCAAGCACATCCCCCAGTTAGGCTAGTCAAAATTGGATTTTCCATATTGCATACTACAAGACATTCTATACTCCAAGATTTGAAATAATTTTCGTCTGTTTTAGTACAAATCTGGCTTTTTTAACCTCTTTTGTTTAAGTTTTATTATAAAATTGGTAGGTTTTGATACAGCTTTTAATGAAATAGGTACGTCCCCTGTATTTCAGCTCAGGCTTTTCCAATAGGAAATTTTCACTGGCATTTTTTCAACAAGTTCTAATACTTAGATGCCCTTTAATACAATAATATTCTCTCTTCTAAACATAAAATTGGGCCTATTTCTGGTCTAAATAAAGATTACCATTTCCTAGAAGAGAAAAAAAAAAAGTTGATGCAGAGAGAAAAATAACTAACTCCATGTCTTTTTTGGGAAACCGACTGAGAATGGGAAACACACTAAGTCTTAGATGCAGAAACTGCAACTAAACTGAGTGGAAAAAGAGACCATGATAACAGCATTCCACAAAATGCATCAGAAAGAATAAAAAGTCTACCTGCATGTATGAACATTAGAGTATGAGTAAAGATATTGGTAAAACTGCATTATAATAGCTGAGTAATGACACAACAAAGAAAGTTACATTCTGCTTTAGCTAATGACCATATATAAATACCATCACAGTTTGCAATGATAAAGGAGTTTGCATATGTAGTAAATACAAATATCATTTGCATTAAAAAAAAAAAAATCAGTACAAGCAACAACAGCACAGTTGAAAAATAAAAATTTTATGCCTATAACATCATTTCACATTATTCAGCATCCGATTTTTTAAAGCAATGTTAGCCTGGGTTATACAGCATTCAAACGCATGTTGAAGATGAACTGCCAGGTACAGATACTGGTGACCTGACGGTCAAAGTATGCAACTAATTGCATGAAAAAGCACCTTAAAGAAAGCAGCCTGGCATAAGGAATACAACCATCCTCTAACAGCTAATCATATGCTGGTAAGAATACTGTAGGGGAAGGTTTGATTTGTTTTAAGATCAGCAGCTGACATTCTGGAAGCAATATGGTTAGCAAATACCCACACTGTCAAAAGCAGACAAGGGATTAGCAAACAAATTGTCTGACTGTATTACCAGTATTTGACAGACAACGAATGACACGAAGTCATTTGGACCAAGGAGTTGTTAATTTATGGACACTTGGATAACCAGTATCTTGGCTAATTCTACTTGGACATGACTTTATGCCACGTACTTTCACAATGCGCCATAGGTTTGCGGAGACATTCTTTTAACCACCAGCATACTGAAGATGGGTGAAAAACAACATCAAAAACACAAAAAATCTCAAATCTCTACTGACACAGTGGAAGGTCCAAATAACTTGCTTGGAAACATCTTAGAAATTGGCTGCATCTTCCCAGAATTTGAGGAAAAAGTTAAAAACACAGCTGTCAGTGTAACGGAGAGATTTGCTAAAAGAAAAAGGCTCAGTCTGTTAATTGTAAACAGTTACCGAGTCCAACGTCTCAGAAGAGATACACCCAACTGCTATTGCAGGAAAGCCTTACAGGATCTAGTGATAAATGAAAACCATATACAAATACCAAAGTGATTTTTTTTCCCTCTGTGTGTCAATTACTCTTATGAAATTTGGCCAACTCCTATCAGAAACATGTAGAAAATAAGTTGCAAGCTGATAAAACTGTAAAGCTATGGTTTGTAACTCAACAGAAATCTTGAATTTTTCTTGCATTACTTGCATTTAAAATAGAAGCAGCTCCATATGTGAAAACACTAATTTTAGTCACTATCAAAGAAAAAGTTCTCCAGGGTGAGCCGAGCTAGGCAAACAGTGCAGGTACACCTAAGTAGGAAAAGTCAGAACTAATATGCTCTACACGACAGACCTCAAATGGCTGCATGCAGACACACAGTTCAGGCCTCCCTGCACGACTGTTGCTGGAAATACTGGAAAGCACAGAGACACCTGAATGTCTAGAGGGATTGAGACCAGATCTGACGTTATTACTGTTAAGCTGAAACCAGTAATACTTCCAGGATCACGTTGCTTCCTGCAGAGTTACTCAGATATTCACTGCACTATAGCTCACTGAACTCCCAGTACTTCAGGTTCATGGCAAGCTTGTTAGGTCTGATCAGCATGGTGCGGATTTATGGAGCGAGTTCAAAAGCTGGGGAGGTGCAGCCATGTAAAACTAAAGACAGTGCAGGAACATCTACACAGCTCACTAGAGGGCAAGATGTAGCAGAAACCAGGCTGACTGGCTCCATACCAAGTATATTTTCCACTGCACTTCTAACTACACATTATTACTATCCCCACCATATGATGTGTTCCAGAATTCCACTGTCTTGGGTGTCAGGCATGCAAGTAGTATGTGGAATCCAAATTTCCTTGTCAGTCCAGAACAAAGACATTGAAGACACCCTCCACCAGCCAAAAAATCCTACCTAATTTCAAATTATGACATACAGAAGATGGTTCCCTTATATTCATTACTTTATCAAACAGCTCAATGGCACATGCTCTAGTTCTCTGTATTTGAAAGTCAAAAACCTCGAGTTTTCCAACTTGACTGTTCACAATACGTGGTACGACAGCTCCCTCTGCTGTTTGCATAAGCAGTTAGGTTTTATACTTCAGTGTATTCATCACACAAATAGATGTGAGACATGCAGGTATTGGCCACAATTAAAAACCGATCAGGCAAAGAAGTCTGCCCACAAAGTTTTAGATCCCAGAGAGACAGAAAACAAACAGTGTAGAGTAAAAGAAAAAAAAGTATAAATTTATTTTAGCACAAAACCGAACATTTCCATCCAACGAAAAAGTCAAATGCAGAATTGAGGCAAAATGTTGTTTTAACACATTAATGCCAGCATGATCAATTAAAAATATTTTTAGTATCTTTTTACAAAGTACTCTGAAGCACTAATTAATATATAAAGGTACAAGGCAAAAAAGCAGAAAAAATAATTAGCCATAGTCTTTTATTTATATGCTATTTTAAAGTTATTTATATAGTACTAGACCATTCAACTCAACGTAACCACTCACAGCCTTAAAAATCAGCAAACCACCAAACATTCTGCAAGGTGGCCACAACGTATATTCAAAATACCTTTTCTATATTAATTAAAAGTAGAATTTTTGGTTTTAAAAAACTGTAAAGTGATTTATTTTTTTTAAAAGCAGTATGGAAGATCAGTATGCCTCTAATCTGGAAATAAATTTCTGGGGATTTTTGAGTTTTTACATAGGTTTTAATGAAGCCAAATGTATTTCTAAGTAAGAGTTATTAGAAAATTAACATATACAAATGAATAATCTAGAAGTGGTTTTAGAATGAAATACAAATTTCAGAACCACCTCTATCATGCCTAAATTATTAAAAACTCTGTTCTACTCTGCTAAGAGACAATAAAACAATGAAACTGTAGCACTTAAAAAGTATGGTTTTGCTAAAGAAATAGAAATGTTTATTTTCAGGAGACTATTTCTTAAACAGTTTTACAAATATTTATGATATTCAAAAATAGTAACTTTTAGGTAAAGCTCATACCTGTACCATGGATAAATAAAGTTTTCCAGCACCAACTCAAGCACCTGCGCAGAACAAAGACAGACGCATTACAAAATAAAGTTTACCATAAATCCTTTAGAAGGGTTAAAAACACAAACACCTTCCAAAACTCATAGAACATAATTCATACATCATAGAACTTCAACATACAAATGTGTACATTGCAATCCTATTGACAGATCAATCATTTTGCATAGTACTCGGTACTTTGGGCAAACACCAACAAAGTGATGGTTTCATCAGATATCAGTGTGAAACAGCTGCCACTAGTACTATCAACAACACAAGCACAGCGCTGTGGCCACTGTTAGGCAAATGCTATGAAAAATGTAATCTCAGCTTGAACAGCCCTTCCCTAATTTTTCAGATCAGTCCCCGTTCTTTTCTGATGTAGTGCGGAGTGTCCCACAGGCACAGTTACCCATCCTGCACTTCCACACATCTCTATCCTTTTTCATCCAAACCTCTACCTTATCCAGCGTCTCTCCAATTTAGAGACAAGGATGTCACGCGGGACAGTGTCAAATGGTTTGCACAAGTCCAGGTAGATGACGTCAGTTGCTTTTTCCCTTATCTGCTAATGCTGTAACCCCATCGCAGAAAGCCAAGAAATTTGTCAAGCACAATTTGCTCTTAGTGAAGTCATGTTGGCTGTCACCAACCACCTCCTTATTTTCCATGTGCCTTAGTATAGTTTCTAGGAAGATCTGCTCCACGATCTTGCCGAGCACAGAGGCGAGACTGACTGGCCTGTAGTTCCCTGGGTCTTCCTTTTTCCCCTTTTAAAAATGGGTGTTATGTTTCCCCTTTGCCAGTCAGCAGGAACTTCAACAGGCTGCAACAACTTCTCAAATATGATGTATTCCCCCCAGGCTACCTGTCCTTGCTTCCACCCCCTGTAGGCTTCCTTTTTGTGTTTCAGATTTCAACATAACTTGCTGGCACTCTCCTCACCCACAGTCCAGAGGCTTCTAAAGCCACTAGAAGATTTGTTTCCAACAGTGAGAGATCTCATTCTTACTGCTAGCTAAGCCAAACACTTGTGGTTCTGAGAATCATCTTCCTGTGGTTATTAAATCAGCAAGGAAAGAAGGAAAGATGCAAGACCCGATGACCCATCCCAGCCTGGATAAGGTCTCCTTGAGATTCATCCCATGTTTGTAATAACTGACTACCATTCTGCAGTGTTTCTCTTGTTACCTCCCGCTTCCCCTGTAAGGGCTTTACAGTAATGATTCCACAGGACAATGCCATGCAGATAACCCCACTAGCCAAAGACCCAGAGGCAGCACGCACAGAAACAGACAACTGACTCAAAATGAGCTTTAAGTCCACGTATCGCTGGTCCTGATACCAGTGGTCAGACACGTTCTACTAGAACCCAAGTTATCTATGTGGCCTTAATAAAAAAATGCCTTGATCCTGGACACACAGAAAGCAGCCCCTATTTGCACATTTATTAAACACATAGCATGGCAGAGGCAGTTATGTATGATGCTCCATTGCACCAAGGTGCTGTACTGAAGCTAAAAGAGAGCTACAGTGTGAAATCATCCATACTGCAAAATATAAGCACTCCAGGAATAAGAGGCAACTGACTGCCAGTAACTGGAGTTCAAAGCATACAGTTTTCCCATGAACCCTATGAGCCTTCCAGGCTGTAACAGTGTGATTCTGTAAGTCAGAAAAAAACCTGTCACATCATCCACTGCACTTCCATAAAGCACTAGGAAAGCAGGACATGTGTACCCACTTCCATTCCACCAACATCAAAAATATTATTCAAGCTCAATTGCTCACACTACACAAATGTGCCAACAAAACAGATAGGACATCTCAAAGAATGACAGCTAATGACAAGCAATTTCCTTGTCTGTAAAGTATTATTCTCCAGTTTTAAATACAAATGATAAGTCACTTCATTTAAAGCCTACCTATTTTTCAAGCATTTTGCAAAATGACTGGTTTGAATATGTGTGAGTAGTTTTGAACTGGAAAGAGATTACAAGTGTAAAAAAAAAAAAAAAATGCAGCAGGTAGCAATACAAGCAGCAGCTGAAATAAAAACAACAATTATTTTCTGGCATGCACTGCAACACTGCAAGCTAGTCCGACTTTGACACTGAGACAAGCTTTCTGTGGAGTGCCATAGAACAGACCCCAGTTGTCAGGAGGAGGAACTGTAAAGCTGAGTGATGAATGATTCAGTAGCAGATCAGAACTACCAGGCCAAATTAGATTGGAAAGGAGCAAGGATTTGATAAGTAAGCTACAAAGACAATTTTAAAAGCCTTAAAAGACGGTACAAGTAGATAGCTGAGACCCCTTCCTGGCGATTCAGCGATTCCCTGTAAGAACGCATGCAGGCCACTGCGCTGCTACAAGAGTTCAGGACTGGCAAAGAGCACGTTCAGACAACTGATTTCTTGTCATGCATTTGTCCATTTCTTACTTTTAGAAAAGAAGAAAAAAAAAAAAGAAGAGGTAAAATTCTTGTCCCATAATCAAGTCAAGAACCTGAGAACTTAAGAATTAAAGAAAAACTTGTGAGATCAATAGACAGTAACTTGAGCCACTAACGCATTTCTTTCATGACGCTGATCAAGAGTAGCTGAGCAGCTTTCCGCAGATTTGACTTCCAACCATCCCTCACACAGCAAAATTGAGATTGTAGGGAAAGAGCTGAGTTCACTAACTGAATAATAGAATTAAATTCTCCTTTATACAATCTGTAGCACCTGAAATTATATACAACATAAAACTGACCAAGAGATACCACATTCTAATTCAAAAAGAAAGAAAACATTGGGGAAACTCACATAAAGCACAATGGATTAGAAACTGGAAACAAAATTACTCTTAAGTCACTGTGCTATTTTTGCGCAGGATACAGCCCAAACTATCAAATATTGATAAATGCATGGTTGAGGTAGTTCAGAGTTCAACTATAATAATAAACATAAATGAAGGGGGGAGGAAAGTCCAAGCACAGGTTTTTGCTGTCGTTCTAAACCATGTACAGCAGCTAGATAACTAAAACAAGAGTGCAAAGGATTAAGAATTTGCAAAGTGAGACAAACTGTCATCACAATCCAAGAGAGAAAAAAAAATACTTGTTGAGAAAAAAAATTATTTCTTCTGATTTGAATATGTATTAAATTATTCTGTAAGCACTTGAAAACACAAGCTTAAAGACTATACAACTAAACCAAATTAGAAACATTTGGAAATGAGAACACCACCAAAATTCTTCAACCTGCAAAGGAAGAACTAGAAAAAACAATCCAGAGTAAAACAATCCCGGAATTGTTCCAAGTATTTGAAGAACCTGCTTTTCAGAAGCAGGCTGCACTCTGCACTCCTTTAGAATCTCATTAATCTTAATTCAGTTCTCACTGTAGCAGCTTCCCTCTAACGTATGACTAACCCACAAAAGAAAATAAGAGCAGCCTCTCCTTCCAACCCAAAGCAGGCTATCCAATTCCAGGCACACGTTACATGCTGCCTCCCCAGTGCAGATGGTCAAGAGGAATATGGCATGGGCAGAACCCCTGCTACCCTTTTAACCAGTACAGAAGAGTTGCAATGGGGAACAAGGCAATGAGATTTCTCGTTCCAAATAGTATCCTACACAGGTGAAAGTGGTGGCTGAAACAGACTGCTTGCTTGGGTCCACTAAAGCCAGTCACCCTGGCTCGCTGCCCCAGGAGGCACAGAATTCAGGTCTGGCACTTCCCTCTACTTAAACACCCAAAGAAAAGAAAAGAATGAGAAACACGGCATAGATATACAAAAGCCATGTCTACACTGCTACATAAAGCAGGGCCAGGGACATGCCACTGAAGTAAAAAGAAACAGCAAAGAAAGCCCACACCGCTTTGGTTAAAGCAGAATTACAGCAACAGCAATCAAATACAAAATGCCAATGTGCAGCAACAGATTTTAAAGATCTGTCTTAGAAGATAACTATGGTATCTACTTGTATCTCTTATGAATAACATACTACAAAGAACATTTTTAGCACTAAATTCCCATTTAAGTTAAACAGGAAAATTTCAAATTCTTCAGCGTTTACCACATCCTTTGGTAAACTGTCACAGCTATTTGCTACCCAAACTCCTAAAAATATTTCATGCACAGAAGCATTTATTTTACATTCTATTATTAAAACAAGAGGTTTAAAAAAATAAGCCTACTGAAATGATATTTGCAACTACTGTTATTTTAATATACTTAAGCCCCAACTTATTAAAAAAATTAATAAAATAATTTTAAAACAATAAATGGTTGCTTCTTAAATTGCAGAGGAAGTCACTACACTAAACCAAAGGAAGTCAACGTGTTGTTATCTGTGGGTTTTTTTAAAAAAACATTCCTCAACTGTCCATCCCTCCCTTCCGTTGAGGTTTTTATCCTTTTGCTGCAGGCCATGCCCGGGACAACATTACGCACAGCTAAATTAAAGTGTTAGCTTATACCACAAATGCATTCAGCTTTGACTTTATACACCATGTTGTTAATTGCGAGAGCTGACACGCAAGAATCTTCTCACTTCTGACGTGCCAATTGTTCATCCATCTACCATAGAACTCCAAAGTTGGAATTCTAAATAAATGGAGATTAAGCTACCTATGTGCCTGTGTATTTTCCTAGCTTTAAAAAAGGACAAAATATTATCTATGTAGCTGCCAATATATTTCATCAATTACCAATCAAGGTAAAAAAAAAAAACAAACGCAGAGAAAAATTGTTCTTTGGACAACTGTTCTCTTTTTAAACAGAAAAGAACAAAACAAAATTCCTGATTTACAGTCCTATTAAAAAACAGGTATTTATGCTATTCTTGGAGTAAACCCGCTAGTCTCTTTTTTAGACAAATTTTGCTACAGCTTTGTCTGATGATTTTAAATAGCTACCATCACATTACCATCTTCATTACAGAAATTTTGTAGCTGGAGCAAATAATCTCTTAACCTCCACTTCAACAAACTAAACAGGCTCAAATCTTTAACTTTTCAAGAATCAGACATGTTCAATTGTAACTGTTCTTTCTTATACACTTCCCAATTCACATAGATGTTTCTTCTGTGTTCTAGGCACACTACTACAGGAACAGTCACATCTGCGTTAACAACTAGGCCAGCTCACCTCTCTGCTCCCAGCATATATTCTTTTGATTTGACTTTTACAGGAACAAGTTAGCATACGCAGGAAGTACATCTGAACTATCCACTGAACCAGAAGCAATAGGTCTAAGAGATATGTAATAAAAACTCGCTGAATTTCAAAGTACTAAAGAAATAAAGCATCAATTACCTCCGAGAGTGATGCATCAACCTTGGAAGGCACCTTCAGATCCAGCCATGGCTGATAGTTCTCCAGAAGCAAAGTAGGTCTGTGGGAGAGCATGGAAAAGTTGATGTAACAATATTTAATTGAACACTTCCTACTGCTATGTGCAAAACGTAAGATATACTAAGCTTACCAGAGCCACGTATTTAATTTACCTGTGCCTCTTGCATTTGACCTTGCCACATACAGCACAACTGTGACCATGGGGAAATAGCTCCGGCAATTCTAACTGCTAAGAGAAGATATTTAGACAAGTTTACATTCTTCAGAATTACGACCCTCTTTAAATAATGGTACATTCATAAATTTCCTTTTAGAATATACAATTACAGAAAACTGAACAGCATGGAGACAAAGTTGTTCTCCCAGCAGGAAAACAAGACAACAAAGCATGGTGTGAGAAACAGCTGAACAGAACAGAAAAATCGCTTCCACTAAAACATCTCCAGTCAGCTCCCCATACATCAGCTGGTCTACTAACAGGCCAGCTGGTTTCTCCACAAAACTTGCTTTACGCATAGCCTTGGACTATTGCAACTATAATGTTTTCAGTCCAAGGAAATCCTACATGAAACCGTTTTAAATTAGAAAATGGCAATTTCCTTTGGGAATGCGTTTTTTCTTTGAAATGCAGTACCGCTTAAAGAAGTTTGACTGCAATCAGCAAAGACCTAGCGCTGCCTTGCCAAGGAAGAGCATCTTTAGAAAAGAAAAAGCCTTGATAAAAGAGAATACAACTACATAATATCTCAGCTGCTTGCTACTCAGATGCCAAAAGTGAAAAATGAGTGAAGCAGAAAATAACACCTGTGAACACTCCCAACAACGGGTTTTACAGCCACATGTGGATTTGACAGGACTACGCAGAAACGTATGAAGAATCCAAAGTCTTAATCATTATACATTTGCTACAAAGCATCTATCAGTTGGCGGACATGAGCTGTCCGGAGGCGTAGTGTTCTTGAGAGCAGCTGGAATTACGCACGAATCGCTACCCAGCATAAATTCTTACCAAATCTAAAGAAAGCGCAAGAACGTTAACAGATGCGTTTACCTTGGGTTTGTATTTTACTGTAAAAAGAATATTGGGCAAGAGGGAATCCGGCCCCAGCGAGCAGTAGAAGGTGACGACGCCGGCCACAAACGACCAGAAGATCATTAAAACGTGCAGATACCTTCAGAGGAATAGAGAGGACGGGAAGATTACTGCGTGACAAGGTACCAGCGCTCGCACCGGGCCAGGCCCGCCCCAGCCCCAGCCCTCCGGAGCGGGCCCGCTTACCGGTTGAGGAGGAGGGTGGCGGCGCCCAGCCCCAGGAGGAGGCAGCAGAAGAGCGGGTACTGCCGGCAGGTCTCCCGCAGCACCTCGGCACCCCGAAGCCGCTGCCGCAGCCGCTGCCCGGCCGCCCGCAGCCAGCCCATGGCCGGCACGCCAGCCGG
>JAVJGG010000013.1:10670957-10688457 GCA_035590195.1 Aviceda cuculoides
GGGCGGTGGCGGGGAGGGGAACGGGCGGGCCCGGCGGCTGCCGGTCCCGCCGATGGCCGGCGGGGAGGAGCGGCGGCAAGGCCGGCCGCGGCTTGCGCTTCTCCGAGGGCAGAGGGGGAGCGGAGGAGGACGGGGGGCCCGAGCCGGGTCGAAAGCAGGGGAAGCTCCCGGAGGGATCCTCCCGGCGGCAGCCCTCGGGTGGCATTTCGAGCTCCGCTGTGTAACATAGCGCGCTAAGCCCTGTAAATAGAAGATCTCTGATGACAGAAAGCTTACCTAGTTATAAATACTTAGGTTCTGGACAACAGGGGCTTCCCAGCGCCAAGCAGCCAGAAACTGCTACATCTGATTAAATGCTCTATACTTAGATGATGACTGAACGAAATCTTTTAGTGACTGGGACACTAAAACCATATAAACGCCACTCAAAACTTCGTAGTTGCTCGTAAAGAAAAGGAGCAGGGTAGGAAGCGTAATAGCCCCGTTGTTAACATCAGTAAGTATACAAGGTTAAGACATCGACAATACACTAATTCTGGAATGTAGTTTTTTGCTAGTGAGAACAATTTAAAGCCAACTTCACAGGACTAACTGCCTTTAGCTACAGCAGAAGTCACAAGCTTTCAACCTGCTTGAATGCATTCAGCCACTCTGTACTCAGTCTTAGGAAAGTCAGAGTTATATGACACTACTGGTTATGGGAAGATTAGTTCAATGGACAAAATAAAAGTGCTTAAACAACTTACAGGAAATCTTACTGATAGAGGGGCTTCAGACTTGCAAATATGAAAAAGACCTACTCAAGGAGAAATGCCTGCTTTTGGTTTTGAGTTGACACATTGCTGTTGCCTTCTATATTCACTTGCAATAGCCCCACACAGGCATATTTGGGCAAAGGGTATGCGAGTTGCGTATGAAATACTTCTGTTCACGAGAGTTGTGCTTACAAATCTTCAGTGAAAACCCTACACCACCACTTTTAAGGAAAAGTCAGTATTTGGAAGGTGAGTCAATATCTAGAAATCAAAAGCTGAAAATAGCTTTTAGAATCTTTGCTCAGATGTTTTGTCACTTTATGCAACACTTCCCTTGACCTCTAGAGCAGGTGAAATGCTGCAGTTTGACTTCAGTATGTTGACCTTTCTCAGAGACTTGGCAAAAGCCCAGGGTCAGCTTGAATTTCAAGAGTGTCTGCACAGCGTTATTTCATGTCGGTCCACATGCTTTCTATTAGAAAGAAACCAAACAAATAGCGTGCATACATACACAAAGCAAATCTCCATGCACTCTATTCAGAGGATATTAATGTTCTTCAGAAGATGCATTTTTTTTTGCTACCTGCTTGCTTTATCCTCAGCTTTACTGCTTGTGATTTTTAGTCATTTATTTTGCAATGTTTTTAAAAAGGAATAACTTTTAGAAAACTGTAATTCTTAAAACATTTCATGAAGATGTCACAGCATCACATACCTCTAACACAGGAAGTGACTTGCACAACAAACCAGCAGGAACAGAAGTCAAACTTCTGCTTCCATTTGTGTTCTCTAGTCTGGGTGATGTTTCTTTCATTTGTAGCTTCATTGTTATGTTTATTTAATATAAAATTGCCACATTCATATTTGGCACTAATTGTGCCTTATCATCTGAGAAGCTGTGTGATTTCCTTCAATTCACAGTAAGTGTCTGCTGGGCAGACGCTACAACAACCTGCTTCATCCCATCCTGCCCTGCTGGAGATAGCAGTGTTAGCATTGCCTGTCACCCTCTGTAACCCTCGCCCCTGTGACTACTCAAGACTGTTCTGCTTATATGGAAAGACATAGCTGAGGCTTGTTTTCCAACAAAATAAAGTATGGAAGAACAAGAGTGAAATATTGACAGCACCAAGCTTTTCAAAATTCTATTGATTTTATGTGAGAAATAAGAACTTTATCCATTACCCAGCAACACAGCAAGTCTTTCTCTCTTGACCTAACTGGAGAACTGAAAGGGAAAACATGCATCTGAAGGTGGGCTCTGAAGCAATGTGGCCAGGACTGGGTTATTCTGGAAAGCTAGATTTTATTTTAACACTGAAAACATAAAAGGATCTTTCACTTATACAAGTCGTCTTATGGAGTCAGTTCTCCATATTATTTTTTTTTAAGTAGCAACAGAACAGTGTATATTCTAGCATTGAAAAAAATATATTGTAGATTTTCAACATAAAATACAAAGCTACATCTGTTGGCTGAATAATATCAGTTACAAGACTGAGACTTTAGTTACCAAAGTGTTTTTTCTTTAAAAAAAAAAAAAAAAAAAACTTGTTTTACTAAACCAGGCAGTGCACCATAATACACAGATTCTCACCAGCTGATTGCATTTAATTTACTCTGCAAGTCTGCTTTTGCTCTTTTCAAGGCTTTATAATTTATCTTTTTGAAAAAGATACAGTTGTCCAGGCTAACTTACATAATGTAATCCTTCGTATTTACCCAATGAGGAATTAATTTTCCTTTATAAATTATTCCCCACAAGTCCCTGATCATTTTTGTGGGCCCTTTCCAGAAGTGTAAATGGAAGGCTTCATATTATCCTTTAACTTCAACCATTTGCAGAAAACTTTAGAGAACATTGATTTTAAATATTTAGCAAATAGCTAAGCTTAAATTAGCTTAAAGCTAAGGGAAACTGAAGATGGTGACTCAGATCCCAAGAAAATTAAGCATTAACAGGAACTTCAGACTTGACTTTTAAGTTTAGAACTTAAAGGGCATCCATCAACAGTTACTGGTTTCAGTCTGAGATAATTCAGTTGTAGGCAAAAAACACAAGGTGAAAATTGACATTTAGTAGGGTTTCTTGGCCTTTCTGTATTAAAGGAACACAAACTTCAGAGGAGAGTAGAGACTGACTGACACACATTTCTGGTTTGGTTTGGGTAGGAGGATAATTATTACCACTTAGGTAAACAAAATTAGCTTTACTGGTACAAATAGTCACATTCATTTGTTAATGAGTTAATAAACTGCTAATAGATTTATGGCATTCCGGACAAAATCCCACACAAGTTGTCTTCTAGAAGAATGGGGGAGCTCAGCTGCTCCAGAACAGCAAGAAGCGAAATGGCAGGCAGAAGGGAGAAATTTTAAAAAAAAAAGATGGGCAACATACTTCTCAAAAGATCACTGGTCTCCACAGACACAGATTCAGCAGGCAATTGAAGTTAAAGGGTAAGGGCTAAGGGGTTTCAATTGTAACAGACCACCTAAAAATTCATTACCTTTTTTAAGGGACTGTAAAATACAATTCAATTAGAAGACCTGAAAATACCTACCAGGTTGTGTTTACGACTGAAGTCATGAAGTCAAGTGACTGGCACCAGGAAAAATAAAGACTTGCAGGGGAAGAAAGGCAGGGAGACTGTTCTGGTAAGGAAATTCAAATAAAAGAACCCACTTCAAGTGAGACAGTTTCCAAAGGGTCAGTTTAGTATGTCCAACAGGAACAATGCTGGGCAAACCCGAGGTGCTGAGGAGTGCTGAACACGTTAGAATTTCACCAGGACAAGCAAGGTCCATTTGGGAAAACGTACCACTGGGAAGAAGGGGGGTGGGAGGGCGGGCAATGTGCTAGAGGCAGTTTTGCCTTGAGGAACTTGTAACTCTCAAGGAGAAAGTAAAAAGGGTCAGAGCAACAGTACTATACATTTTCTTCAAATTGTTTACATGAAAAGGATTTTTCTGAATACGTTCTTTCATAGACTAGATACTGGAGAGAATTTGTATTATGTATTAGAGATGAAAATTTGTCCTATCATAAACTACAGTTTAAAGGAGAAGGATATAGAGCAGAAAGTTGCAAGGTGGATGCAGAAGATGACTGCAGACAACAAGAAATAGAGGCCTGCAAAACTGAAAAACAAACAAACAAACAAAACCAGCAAAAAAACACCATTAAGGAATATGCGTAAAGAGAGTCACTAGACCTGTGAGAAGACACTGGAAAAATGCTTCAAGAAATTAGTATTAGGTTTGTGGCACCATTTGGCAAAGGTATAGTCTATGGAAATTTTGTATTAGCTCACCTGTGCAAAAGACAAGCTCTCTGGGTACGCACCTTAATCAAGTATTAAGTGAGGTAGCTGAATTGGTCAGTATGTGCAGGGGAAAGATCTGGAAAACACAGTTCCTTCCAAAAACGTAGGCTGATCAGGGAGGAGCGGGAGAGGGGAGGTAGCTGCGTTTGAAGAATTTGTAACAAAAAGTTTGTGAAAGAGATAAGGAGCTGCACCAATGCAAATAGTTAAAACAATGACATAGCACATACTTAAGAGCTCAGCCTAAATGAAAATTAAGCTGTTTACTTACTATGGGGATAAATAAAACCCTACCCTGGATACACACTTCATGAAAATAGCGGTGTCAGGTCCTTCCTGAAGGGAATTTCCACTGCCCAACTCTGAAGTCAATGGGGGAAATTTTCAAGTAGGGAGTCTGAGGAGGAACTTGAGCCATGTTCCCTTGTTTCAGCTGAATTAAAAAGTGTCAAGAAAATCCTTGTAAGATGACATGTGTTTCTGTTAAATTATTGCAGTGTTGCAGCAACTATGCCTCATAACTATGATGAGACCTTGAGAATTTAAAGCTAGAGTAAGTTTTTCATCATAGATACTTGACGGATTCGTAAAACAGCTGTATTGGATCAGCAAAGGTTCAACTAGGCGAGCATCCTGTTTGTGATGATGGCCATCAGGGGATACATACCTAGGAAAAAGTTGTAAAAGCAAGAATATAGTAATACTTCCCCAGAACATTCTTTTATGCTGATTCGCAATCTTGGGGATATCCTGAGAAATAATTTTTCTCCCAAGTTTCAAGTTGCTTTCTGAATAGCCACAAACTTTAACATCCACAAAAATCACACAGCAAGGAGTTCCACCACTTATTTACGCTTGTGTCAGTGAAGATACAGCTCTCCAAACATTCATGTGTTTCATTTAGTATTTTGTAAGACAGTGAAAAATCATTCCCTACTCAGCACATTTGCTGCTTATTTTATCAAAACACTCTGGCCACCTGAACAAACTATCTTTTCCAAAATGAAGATTCCTGCTCCAGTGAATTGTTGTTCACAAGAGCACTTCTGAACCCTTTATCATCTTTGTTGTTCTCCCTTTCCTTTTCCAATTTTATCATCTCCTCGGTTTTGTAGTGCTGGAGTAGGGACAGGCTGCAACAGGGAGAAAAAAAACTGTTCGACAAAATAGCATTTGAAATTATTTTTATTAGTAGAACTAGTGCCTTCTTAAATTATTCCTTAACTATTTTTTGCCCCACCTCACTGCATTTTAACATTTTAGCCTATGAAGATTTATGATCCATTTTTCCTCATTTGGGTACAGCTCTAGTTTTTGATGGATTCATTTTTTTCACCTTAGAAGAAAAACAGTGGAAAAAAAAGTCCTGATTTGAAGTCTTCACATACTTGGGAAGTTCTAATCAACACACAGAACTTGTCTAAAGTGGGAAAAAGACTAATTGTAACTAAAGGCTGCTGCAGTAAGCCAGCTTGTATCAGAGACAGCTTTCTACTGATACTAACATGTCCATTGGATGTGCTGATAATGACCATGTAAACCCAGACATAGTGATGAGATCTGTGGGGGATTTTTTGGTGACTGGCAAGCTGGTATCCTGCAGCCCATTGATTTAGCTTCTGTGGATACAGCAGTAAATGCCTTGAGTGTTTTTGTCAGCTCAGAATTCCACAGAGATATTTTTAGTTCGAGCAACCAGTTTCTCCGACAACACAAAGTATGTAAAAGCAGTATAGGGTAAGAGATAAATAACATTATCATCCTTGAAAAGTTATTTGTGCTTCAGTTAAGTCTTTCATCAAATGCTTTACAGGAATTGTTACCAAACCAACTGTATAACCAGGATATTGTTTTGTTTACCATTTGTTGGCTGAATGTGTATGGAATCAGTTTGACATTCTCCTCCATTTAAATGATGTACTGCAAAAACTGAGGCATTTTCAGAACATTTAAAGATAAAATAAAAAGCAATAGGACATAAATGTTATGTTTCCATAGCAAGACTATTGAATGCACGACAAAAGCAAAAAAATTCTGATTTATGCTAACAGGTAGAATGCACAAGATGATACTATGAAAGAGCCTGAACAGAGGACTGTTCCTCCTCATATGTAAGGATGAGTTTTGAGGCTTTTTGAAAACAATTTTTTGAAGCACATGGGCAGCTTGCCTGTATTACTTATTTTCTGGTATAACTGGAACATATAGCTCCATGGTAAAGTTCCACTATAAGAGGAATATGATAGTTTTAATGAGAGAATTTAAGAAGTGGGGCTAAGTACCAAGCTCTGCAAGGCCAGGCTTCTTTACAGCTCATAGCTGATCAATGCTATCTTTATCAGACAGCTGCGCAAGTTTCTGAAACCTTTTTCCCCACCTAAAGTGCTGGCAGATTTAATAGAAAAGCGATGTGTTATTATATACCACTTCACCACTAGCACTTGCATTAATGGTGCTTCTGTAGAAGCAGACGACCCCTCCGTGGGCATATCAGCAGACATACCTTGGCAGCACAGAAAGCCACGGTCTCTCTTCCGGAGCAGCGAAGAACAGTTACTTGTGATTCCTCCAGATGTTCTGCAAATGCAGTTCCTGGTTATGGTGCACACTTGCCACTTGGAACAGTGGTTTTCCCTAAAGTCCCCTTTGGGGAGTGTAAGTGCATGCTTAGGCAGGTAAGAGGACTTTGAGCTGTTTGGAAAAGGCACAAATTGTGAAATCAAGAAACAACAACTATTTGGGAAGACTTAGTTTTCTGCAGAACTCCATTATTTAAAAGTTTTGCTTTGCTTTTAGTTTTCTGTTTTATTTAACTAGTATCCTAGCTAGGAAAGGCACTGGAGCTAGTAAGGTCTGATATTGTATGGGGGACTATTACTAACACTCAGTTATTATTCTAAAACTTCCTACATAAATTTCTGATTTGTGACTGAATGACTTGCTACTGTATAAGCTACCTGGCTCATCTTTGTTGTTCTACAGAAGTACAAAAGTAACAGTTTAAAAAGCTAGGCATGAAGTTTTTCCTTTTTCACAGATACATACATGGTTTTAAGGATATATTAATAAAGGGGCATTTTAATATGAAAATCAGCTTACCATCTTTCATATGAAACTGTAAGGAATAACATTTTCTCCCCTTTAAGAAGCTGTGAGTCCTCCAGTCTCATCTCGAGTTTGGGGTATTCTCTGTAGGTCCAGTTTGTAGTATTTCCCACCCCCGTCCCCTGGAGTTACAAGTGAAGATTGAGGTCTCTGGGATTTCAGTTTAAGACAGCTCATAACACATCACACGGAACTGGGAAGCCTCAGATAGACCTCAAGTTGGGGTCAGTGCAGTTCAGATGCAAGAGGGAAGAATTTGTTGGGTTTTTTTTTCCTTGAGAAAGTATCTTCGGAAGATATCAAAATGGAGAACAGATACTCTTAAGATCGTCCAGGTTCCTAGAGGCTCATGTATGAGTCTCAACCATTATTTATCTAGTGGTAAGTTCTCCACTGATGACCATTCAGCTTGGATATGGTAAACGGTAGATCAGGTACTAACCTATCACCATACTGTGGTGCGGTGTCTACATCCAAGTGTTTCTGTGATCTATTGTGGTCAGGAAACCTGGAATACCAGTCTCAACCCTGAAAAGCCCATGTATCTGGTGTTCTGGACCACAGTGGTGGGGACCAGTGCCCAGCTGTGCTCCTCTCTCCATCTTCCCCTTTGGTTGTTTGTTAGGCCTGGAGAACTCAAGCTACCTATACAGTAAAGACTCTCTTCCTCCCTGAAGCCCAAGGGCAATAGTTAAAAGCCAGGAAAAGAAAGCAACAAAACTGAAATAATGGATTATCTGGAGGACCTGTTTTGGCAGTGAGGAGACATGGAGTTAGTGCATTTAGTCCAAGGTGTCTTAGTTCAAAGCTGCTCACCTGAGTTTCACCAAGAACTTAGAACATGCACCGATCTCCACTGGATGCTCACTTCGCTTTACTTCTACAGTCAGGAACGTTCCCATCTCCCACTGAGTCTTCAGAGATGCTGCTCACCATGCTCACCTGCAGAGAAAATGACAACTTTTCCCCACTGAAAGCTGTCTATAAAAACAATGGTTCTGTAGCTCCCGAGTGCTGATGAACAAGATACAAAGCCTTACCTATACTCGATCCTCTTTTAACTCAGTAAGGAGATATCATCCTGACAAACTAAAATTTGGCAAGTGTATTCTACCTTACCACATTCCTTCTTCAGCCTTCTCCTACCTTATGATCTGATACAGGCTTTTGCATTTGACAGCCTTAGAATAAAATGCCTTTTGTTCATTAATGAAGTCTATTTTCTCATATTAAGACATATAAGCTGTAGCCTAGACTTGAGGAAACTGAACATCTTCAGATAAAATTCAGCAACCTTCATACTGGCTCTTAACTCTTTCTTATCTCTTGAGGTCCCAGACATCTGTTTCCAACTGTTCATTTTAAGTACCTTCATTTCTGAGCACATTTAAGACCATCTCCAGTGTAGAATACACCTATTTGGGCTACCTGCACCACCAGGTCTTTAATGAAAAGTCCTGGCCTACTCCCAAGAAACGATCAGGCACTTCTCTCTCTCAAGATGCTGGACTTGGATTGCACGCTTCTCCAGAAAAAAATGCAACTCTGTACAAGAAGCTGGTGTACTCGGGCCCATCCTGAATTTGAAATCTGCAAAGGGGCTGCTGAGTTGTTACTGATTCACCCCAGCTTTACAAGTGGAACACCTGCTCTCACTTTGTCCCCTGCACTGAGACATTCCAATCAAGACTTTAGATGCAGCTTTGCTATGAACACCGCATTCCTACTAAAGACAGTTTTTCTCAGTTACCCTACTTTTCTCCACCCTTTAAGGGATTAAGGGCAGTGAGTGGCAAACATGTTATACCAGTAAGAGATGGAAGAACGCCTCACCTATACTGAAAAAAGGTCCATCTTTGGAACATGTGTATCAGATATTCAAGACCGGCTCTTGCTTCCCTGGGGCGGAGACTATTAGTTCATCACTTCAAAACAGCATATTTACAAACAGCAGCTCTACAGTATCACTCACTTCTCAGAACAGGACATTTGAAATGGCAGCATTAGGTATAGTAACAGGTTTTTTTTCCCCCCAGTTTTAAATTTTGCGGTTTTCAAAACCTCCTCCCTTACAGGGATACTTCCAATTTTCTTCTGAAATTTCTACCAAGATAAAGTGGCCCAGATGATTAAGACAGCCAGGACAGGATCTTCTTACCTTTTGACATGTAATCCAAGGACCCTGTGTCTGCTTTCAACCTGATGTTTGAATCTGGACAAGATCCATCACCTGACATTCCCTTCACATCACGCTGTGGCTGCTACATGGTGCCTGGCTTAGAGTGTACCTACCTTTCACAGGAAAAGGATAGACTGATTAATAGCAGGAAAGATCCTACAAAGCTAACACAGCTAAATGAAGTTGTTCTATGTTGTGGTTTGCCAGGTTGTTTCACTGGCTATTTTGCCTTTAACCCTAGACTACAAACTTGCCAGTAGTGTAGATCAGGCACATTCAGTGGCAGTCTTGTGCCCACAGGTAGATGATTTCTTTTCCCAACTGTTCCATCACCTTACGTTTTCTCAGAGAGAAAACAAGCATATGCTTTGTTAAGAGCTTTCCCAAGTGGGGAGTGTTTGTGATTCTATCACTCCTAGGTCAACCTTTTAAATACAAGACAAATATACTCCTTTGTATTCCTCCAAGAAGGAACTCCCCTGGTTGTCATCACTGCTTCAGAAAAAAACGAGGTATTTACAGAAGACACTGTAAGTTCTCCTTTTCACAGGGAGGGACACTTTTTGCCCTTCAAGATATCCACGTCAAGACATGTCTGTTCTTTTTTAAACTGATTGTTAAACACAATTTTAGTTTGTGAAACCTGAGATCTCTCTACATAATTTTTAACATGTGATCGAGAGGCAGAAGTTCCAAGATTATCACATTCATCTCACTTGCCCCAGATCTAAGAATTCAACACCTATCACCTATTTAACCTGAATACCCTTAGAAAGTGTTGCATATTCAAGTCCTCTCCTAAATACCTTTCGGTGACAGGGGAGGGGGGGATGTTGTGTTCATTTTTTTCCAATATATGCATTTTCACTAGATACAGGGATTCCAAGACAGAATGAGTATCTGTTTAATAGCAGGGCCTTTCTTCACAGAGTCAAAAAATTACCATGATTCTAAAATACATGCCTTGATTACTGGGCTCTAACTACACCCAACCATCTGATCTTAAAACCATAATTGCTAAGATAACGTGTCCTTGTATCTTTATACTGCATGCAGAATTTGAACCTTACATGTTTTCATCTTCATGTATTAAAGTAGAAAAAGGTTGCTTCAAAAGGACTTAGAAATTTAAGAGATGCTTGAAACACATTATGCATGACTGTCTCTTGTTCTACCAGAGACTACAAAAATCAGAGTGGATCATCATCTACCTGCCATTGTACTAGAGTTACTGTCCTAGTTGCTCTTTACTAACTACACAGTAAAACTACACAAGCATTTCAGCACACTTCAGTACCAAACAGTCTGCTTTAGCATAGGCCATCACTGAAGGTACTCGGAGCTAACGTTGCCGAGACATGACCACTACCCGATTTAACTCAGTGCCACTTGTACCCATTTGGCGAGCACACCTTAACGTGCCTCAAAGCACATTACAAAACTCAGAGGCTTCACTTTTCAAAAGCTTAGTCGGCAATGGTTTTTCACCATTAACCTGTATACTCCTCCTCGCTTTTTACTCAATGAAAGCAGTACTCTTCAAAACCTTTACACTGAGGGCAATAAACTCTGCAAGTTTAGATACTGCTATTAAGAAAACTAAACTCTGTACTTCCTATTAGAAATCTGTACTGATTTCAACAGTTAACCTAAGAAAAGACCAACTACCTCAAAGAAAAAACTATTGGGTCTGAAACTTACTGATCAGTTCATGCCATACAAATACTAAGATCATTTTCTTGGACAGAAATATGACCACATGAATGGCTCAGAACATCAGCAAACCAAGCTCTGTATATTTCAGATTAGTATACCATTAAAAAAAAATGCAAACTGCCATTTATTACACCATTCCCATTTTAAGATCACTTCTACGCAAAAACCAAGTTGGAAACACACACACACAAAAGTTACTTTAAATCCAAGGGATTTAAGACCTTCCAGATCCTTCTTAATTTTAACTGGAAGATTAATCTCACTGGTGTTAATACCATAATGGGATTTTTTAAAAAGAATTTTCTGAGAGGCTGTGTTTTCTTAATGGTAACACAGTCGAGCAAGGCAGCAGAGATTACTCAACTATATGAATCCAGCTTCCACTTTGTACTCGCTGCTAAAGATTAAAGCCACCTAAAGCTTGTGGTACCTTCAGGACTTCCAGTGAGAGGAGCTACAACATTCCCCCCCCACACACTTTATATTCAAGTCTAGTTTTCCATTAGCATGAAACCTGCAGCATATTTCTTCATTCGCAAATTCTGACAGATTTTAACAATATACATGCTGTTTTCTTCAAAGCGGCTTTTACGCATACCACTAATTCAAGAGCAAGCGTAAACTAACATACTTCTGTAAAAGTGTAAGTAGTATGAATACAGGACAGTTTCACTGGACTAGTTTGTCAAGTTACATATTGTTCACTTCTTGGTGAAAGTATTACTCGCATACATACCAGTGATTGTCACTGAAGGTTTGTCTTCTGCTAAAAATATCAATTTAAGCACACATACAAAACTCAAAAATCCTGTTGAAAAGTGTGGATTGGAAACAGGTTAGCTTGTTAGAACAACTGTTTGCACTGGAAGAGGTTTCACTGCACTATCCAAAGGCAGCCTTTGACCACATTCTGGAACAGGAACAAGTCCTTTGACAGCCACTTCAGCTTTTCTAGATGCAGGGACTAGGTATTTTTATCTGTCATCTCAAATGCTGTATTACTAAAGATTAAAATCACCTTCCAATTGTGATACATCTGCATTATGAAAAGATTTAACTATAATTTATTTTAGGCTAGCTCTCACCAGTGTTTTTTAATACAGAGCTTCATTCTTAAGAATACTGAAACTGTACCTTAAGAGAAGCCCAAATTTACTAATGGGTATCTCCAAAATTGCCTTTGTTGAAATTCTCACAGAGGAAGCTTTTTAATCCCAAATTAGCTACATTTAGTAAGTTTTTAAATAACACTACTAGTGACAGAATTAGGTGCATTCTTCATCCCACTAAAGAGGGGGAAAAAAAAAAATCTGAAAAATGTTACTTTAGCTGGCAGAACAACTGGAAATGCTACACTTGGAACCAGGAACTCAGGACCTGATATACTCAGTTCCTGGCTTTCAATGACTGTGTTTATGGAAATTCCCTTTAACTACTATGATTGCTAACTCATCAGTTTAAAAATACATACTGAATTATCTATGAAACATTTTGGAGGTTTTTAGATCTGAAGTATTTAACATGTAACAATATCAGACCGCACTCAACAGATTTACACGCAACATTCACTTAGCACTGAAGTGGACACACTAAAATTGAAGAGTTAAACCCCATTACCTCCCTAATAACTGCAGATAAGGAGTCAACTGAACAGTCTACCGAAGTTGGATTTTAGGTACTGCAAGTCATTTAAGTACTAGAATATTTTTTTTTTTTTACTTACCATTATCTTCTGTGCAGTCAAATGGCATAGGCTATTCTACTGGCTGGGTAGCAGAACTAAAAATGCATTTCATAACTTCCTTAGTGCAAAGAAAATTAGCAGTAAGATTCAATGTCTTTTCTACATGTTAGTGACCAAAACAAGTAAACTTTTATTGTCACACTAACTGTGCAAACAGAGATAGTGAACTGTCACCATTAATCAGCCAAATGTATCAGACTAGACGGAATCCAGATTTCTGAGACTGCAAGTGTTACCTAAATGACTGTCAGAAAATAAGTGTTGGCTTTGGAGTAAACACTAAGTTTCATGAACATTCAGGAATGAAACAACTCTTGGAACTGAAGCGTATCTTGTGATTCGAACTTTAAATATTCAAGCTGTTTTTAATTACCTATTACCTACATACTATGACTCTGTTTTCTAGACTGTCACAGATACTTTTTTCCTTTTTTTTTTTTTTTTAAGGTTTTTGGTTTTTTTATGTTTTTACCAGGTCCCTTGAAGTCTGACCATCTAAAGAAGCTTTCATGAAAACAGCTTTAAATAATCAATGTCACCCAATGTTTCCAGATGAGGTCAGCCATGCAACATCCACTCGAGAGCTGGCCATTTAAAAATATGTATGTTTGTGGAAAAAAAACCTAGTAACCAGTTAACGTTGGCAAGAAAAAGATATCATTACATGAGACAATCACCCCTCTCTCCAAATTTGAAGTAAACTAACAAGTCCTAGTGGCACTTTTCAACACATCTGTCTATTGTAACAGTCAAGGCAAAGGACCACCAGAGAAAAGTCACTCTTTCATTTTATAACACGAGTAAGTATAATTAAACACTTGCAAAGTATTAACTAAATGACTATGTGAAAATCAATGTCCCAGAAAAAGTTTAATATCAGAGCTTCTAGGAAGCTTTATGTTTGTTTACACTAGGTGGCTGTAAAGTAACAACCATTTATTCCTCCTCCCCCCACTACCCATATTAAGGGTCAAGGAATACTCAGCTCAACTTCCTCTCCTATTACCACAGATCACTTATCTGACAGAGCAAATGACAAAATACAATCTGGTGTTTCCTCTGCCCAACTAATGCAACTAACTCACCCCAGCCAAGAGATGTCATGTGCTGGTGCTGGAGTTAATTCAGCAAGACACTCGGCAAAGACAGACTTTTAAGTCTATCACAGCCAGTTCTAAAGTTGGGACTTGTAAGCTTCAGGCTATGAACACAAAATCAAGCTCCGACTTTACTGATGTCAATTCTCAGAACACTACGTTGTAAAGTTTATTGCCTACTTTGAAAACCTGCTATGCCATTGTAAACAATTAATATTTTCCACTAAGTTTTCACTAATGAAAGTGAGGGAGTAAGAGTCTTAATTTTGTCAAACGTATCAATTTGAACACACTCTTTTTAGAAAATGTTACACATGTGTTTATGCCCATGTTGCCTTCCAGTTTTACTTCTTTAAAAAAAAAGTCTCCCCTCACTGATGTATGGAAGCATCAAAATAACCGCTAGGATGAACAGAAAAATTAAGCCTCTGAAGAATTATCAAAGGCACAAGGGGAAAAAAAAGTTGCAGCCATATAACATTTCTATCCTGAAATACTGAGTTGGGAATCCTACCTTCAGAGGGCGCTAAGTTTAAAACAAACTATGTCATACCCCTCACCCCCAACAAGAACAGAATTAGTATTCCTTATTTAAGATTTTAAGACAGTAGAGTGGTACAATGCAGAAATTCAGAAATTGGTCTTAATATCTATAACAACAGCCTTCCTCCAACACTAAAAACACAAACTTAAGTTCTGGGTCATAACAAATCTCTTTAAGAACTCAAAAAAAAAGTACAGTTTTATGTCCTGTATGAAACCCTTCAAACAAAAATGAATATTAAAACAAGAGTATAATTTAAAAAGCTGTGTATTGGAGTGTTTATAAACCAGAAGTGTTAAGCAGCAGCAGTTTCCAATTTCTTATTAAATTCAACTAGACTTGAAATTTAGGAAAACATTACAAACCAATGTGGAACTATGCTAGCTCATACTCAAACCTTTGCAGGTGTTTCAGTAAAGAAAGCCTCCCATGAGAATAAACAGAGGCAGCATAATACATTAAGTCAACACTTGCCTTCAACATGCCAAAAAGAATGTTACATGTCCATTTGTCACCAAAGCACCCAGTAAGAGATGCATTATTGCTGTAGAACATTTCAAGTTTACCAACACCCAAGTGCAAACAAACTGATGTTGTATATATGCACTTGCCCATTCTCACTAGTATTTCCACTTAATGAATGGTTTTTCTTTACACAATCAAATTTAAAGCTTTGAAAACAGTTTTTTGATTTTAGTTTTTTTCCACAATATTAATCACCACATGCAATTTAGTTTTCTGATCATTTTGCTAAAAAACTGCACCAATATCAGAACAGTGCAAATCATATTTAATTTTAAAAGTTATAATGGCTTGAGTTCATAATTAGAGGGAACACTGTCAAGATCTCGATATTTTGCTCACTCACCATTGCTTGCATTCCATTAAAAAGAAACACTTTCCTGCCAATTTTGCTTTTTTTTTTTTAACAGTACTCCCCCATGCTTTTATCAGAGCTGAAATTAAGGATATGATCCACAATTTCAACACATGTAGTGCCTTAATAGCAATGTTTTTATGCAATTCTATCAACTATTATAATTCCACAAATATATTCCCCCCCCTGCCCCCGACACATTTCTGGACTAAGAACTAGTCACTAGCACTTGTGATCCCACAAGTGTTTTAAGTTTTTCAGCAATGGAGAGATTTCAAGATTAAGAAATCTGAGGACTTCCCCTCTCCTACAGCCCCCAGTGTTTTCCACTTTATAGTAAATTCAAAGTTGGTTTCCACATCTTGACAGTGTTCCTTATAAAACCGTATGACAGTAAAAGTGCCAGTAGGCATGGCAACCTCTTTGAAGGGAGCATTTAAACTCCTTGGCACTGGGAATGCCAGCACCAAGGATTACATTGAAATTCAAAATTATACTTAAGGCTACAATTAGCAAACCCACTTTCCATAAGCCTAATATTCTATCACTAGATTTGAAAATTCAGAAGCTAACGCAACCGTATATTTTTATACTCAAATTTGAGGAAAAAAGTTACTTTTCTTTAGCAAGGGCAGTATATGAAACTGTGGTAGCAAATGTTTCTTATGCATTGACTACTCATTTCACCATCATTCACTTACTTTGTCTTAAAGTTCAAAACTGGCAAGGCACATTTACATATTCCAATGAATACTTGACAATTTTAAATTACACTTCATGTCCCAGCTATCCCAGTAATTGACATACAACATACTAAAATGGTTTATTAAGATAACAAAAAAAAAAAATCAATTAATGTGAAACATACAGGCTATTGGCAACCACTATTCTAAAAATTATGTAAATACAAGTAAACATACTGAAATGTGTGCGATTCTAAGTTTTTAACCAGAAGATCTCTGTACTAACACACATTTATATTAATGACACATAAAAAAAATAAAAACTTTATTACAAAAATAAGTTACACTCGCCTCCAGCTTACAGTATAAAACAATTTTATTTGCAGGAATGCAAAATGATTGTTTGCCATGAGCATTTTCAACATATGACATGTCTAATTTTGTTAAAATTTGCATTTACTGGGGGAACTGGTGTGTATAAAACCTTAATTAGGTAGAAGCTTCAATTTTCCTTGTGGTGCCTATGGGTATGTAGTATAACTGCAGTATCCCTTTGGGCAGGGGGTTAAGGGAAGCTCTTTATGCCAAGTCCAAAGTAAGTCATAATTTTATCTTTTACCTATATGAAGTTGGACTTGGCAAGGTTCTTTTGTTTTTGTTTTGTCTTTTTTAAGTAAGGGTGGTTCAATAGAGGATGCTTCACCACTGAACACTCACTGTCATCAAGGTGCTTTAGAAAATTAAAAACATAGCACAAATGATTGTACTCTACTCTACTCTACAGGTTATCATGATCTGCGTAAGAGAAATGGAAAGCTGATCCACATGTTTTTACAGTGATCAGCAATAAGAAATGCACTAATGAAAACATACCTTTTACCTAAAAAGCTAAACTACAGCCATATACTATTCTATGATTTATGAAAAACTTCAAAATATCCAAATGTCAGGCTTCACTGTACAGTTGTCAGTTTTAGTCTGACCTTTTATAAAGGGACACTGCAGTATTTAGTACAAGTTGCTGATGCACTTTTTTTGAACATCTGATGTCTTACAAAAGTAACATCTTGCTAAACTATTATACATCCAAATAACTACAATATCTGAAGAAGCAAGGCTGCTTTTTCAGCCACAAAATACGACAAAAGCAAGGCCTGTTATGATGGTCATGAGGAAGTCTTACAAAGCCTCTGGAACTAAAGGCAACTAAGAATGTTACATTTGGTATATTATAATCTTACCCTCATATCATATTAAACAAGCCTTGCTTTTATCTACAAAGATTTTCTATGTACAGTACAGACAGGGTATAGTTCAATCCTCTGCTACTGAGGTAGTTAACCAACCCTTTAAAAAAGGTTCTGAAAAGAACCACTATCTGGAATGCCTGACTAACCAGCTCTGATGATTACACCTGAAACTGCTGTATCTGAACACAATTCATAAGTGATTACTATATAGACAATCATGATTA
>JAVJGG010000013.1:10693457-10711577 GCA_035590195.1 Aviceda cuculoides
CTAGAAAAACTGTTTGTATAATGCAGTATGAGAATGCTTTTTGGTATTTCTCAAATTCAGTGAGAGAAAACGTATCTCCAACCAGAGACAACACAACCGTGCAGACAACTGCCTGTGTTGAGAGGCAAACTGTGCAACTTTCAACAGCATTTTATATTGTAATTGAACAAACAGGTATTTATGGTGGTGTTGCCAAGATACAGAATATACAGAAAGAAATAAAGTTGTATCACCAAAAGATTTAAGCATAACAGAAAAGGCCTGCCTGGCATAGAAAAGAAGCAAAAGAAGAAAGAAGAAATCCACTTTTCGCAGTAACGCCAGATGCCCAAGGAAGAAGAACAAAAGGGCCAAGAAAGTTACGAGAACTATAAGCAGGGCAAACTTAACCAATTCCATGTGTACAGTAGGTCACCATCTGGAGATCTGTATTAATCTGGTAACCTCACTATTCCGTCTTCTTGGATGCTGCACAGCAGCACTAGCAGAAGTTATTTTTGGAAATAAGGTGGGGGAGGGAAGATGGTTAGGAAAGCTACAAGATATCCAAGAAGAAAAACACATGAGAACATTAAGCAGAACACACTAGCAAGAAATGCCTTTCCCCGCCCTCCTCCCATATTCAGCATTTATTTGTGCAAGATCTCTATTAGTATCAGTTTATAAGCTTCACGAGCAGATCTATCTTACAGAAGTGGCAAAAAAGAATGTCAAGATCCTACTTTCAGTGGGTACTTCACTGAACAGGGGGGCTGTATCAGTACTACTAAGCCCACTCAGAGAAGCACGTGTTGCTAAGTTCATCCACATGACATAGCAGTGCAGAAGTACATGGAAGTTTAGAATAAAAAGTGAGAAGTGTGTACATTTCATGACATTCAAACATTTCCTATGGTGCTCTCACACTCAATGAGCAGTGCAAAACGGTACCTGAATTCTCACCAACACCACTACTAGATCTTAAGTAAAATTCAAACAACTTGAATCCAACATTTTTAGAGAAATCAGAAAACCTGTATACACTATAGCATACCTACTAAAATATGCAGAAGTTACAATTCTGTAGGAGTGTACATGTCTTTCAGAAGTAACACAACATATGTGCATGCATTTACACTTACATCTGATTTTTAGCCGCTTGTCTCTGAGCTTTCCGTTCTTTCCTTTTTTGATCTGGTGGCTTAGCAAAAACAATTTCAATGTTTTCTCCCTCTAAATCTTTGCCATTCATTTCTTCCATTGCCTGAAGGAATTAACCAGACTTTAAATATACTTCTAAGCACAACTGATGTTTTTAATTTTATTCTATCTTTGAGAGTATGCATCTTAAAACTTGTTATCCAGACCTAAAATAACAATGTAAAGCTAAAAAAATTTTAAAATAATCAGACAACATAGTATCATAGGTTCCAGAGTTACACATTTCCTCTTAACTTGGCTCTCAAACCCAGGACTGGATGTATCAGTTGAGAAACCTTCCACTCAAAACTGTAAATAGGCTTCAATTTTTACAAGCTGTTTCAATTAATGAAGTGACAGAACTGTCCTCTGAAAGTACAGATTTTGCAATACAGCAATAATTTCTAATGTCAACACACACACAAACACTACTAAAGCTAGAGATCAGTATATGGTTTTTTTCCTTTATTTTACTTGAAATAAATGTTAAGTTTCTTTTTAAACCAGAAGCAAAAAATTAGAATGTAACAGTCTCATCCCAACCACAAAAAAAACCCCATAACAAACCACCACCAAAAAATAAAACCAAACAACAAACTACTAACACACCCCCACACACACATCCAGTTCCCATGGGTCACAGTAATTCCTACAAGCCAAATTCAAGCAGGGGAATCCTAAAGATTCTACCACTTTTAGGGACTCTACATAGTTAAGCCTTGACAGGATACATATGCTATGAAAAGACTCCTTCCATCATCTTCCTAAGCATCTGATTTAAGGCATCTGGATGACTAAGAAAAACTGAATCCTCCTGTATCCTCCCACAGAACATAAAAAATACAATACAGTACAGGCAGGAGAGGAATTACACTTTCCCTTCCTAACAACAGATGACAGAAGAAAAAGACCAGGCTAGCAAAATTGAGGAATGACAATTACTCAATTGTCCAGTATATCTCATCAAAAAGAAAGAGGTGCTTATTCCACACCATAAACAGGAAGTCATTCTGTCCCTGGAAAATAAAAAAATTACCTAAGTTTTTAACACCTGCCCTAGATAAACTGCTTTAGATTCTTCCAATAATCTGGTGAGAAGAGTCATTCAACTTCTGGCACTTCAGTTTCACATGATAACATGTATGATTATCTTAGATACTCATAACCAGAATTACTTAGGATAGGTGCATCTAAGACCCACTTTTCAAGCTAGCAACTGCATCTTCCTAGGAGACACCCAGAGAGGACAAAGTTATCAGTGACAATGTGTTACCATTTCTCCAGAAGGAGATTTTTCTCAGGTTAAAAGAAGTATACAGCTTCTAAATGTTATGTTTAGTCACTACTTACACACAGTTACACTCCACTTACCTTTACAGCACCATCCCGTTCATCAAAATGAATGAAAGCATAGTCTTTTAGCTTCTTCACTCGCTCTAGCTTTCCAAATTGACTGAAGGCCTTTTCTAGTATCTCCTCTGTTACAGTATTGGCAAGATTGCGTACAAACAAAACTTTTACCTAAAAAAAAACCCCAACCAAACAAAAAAACACAACAAAACTTAGAAGTATATGTAATTCCAAAACACTGAATGAAGCTTTGCAAGTCATTGCTATCGGCAGTACTGAAAACATCATTACATTTTATAAACATGAATATGTATATTTATATATTCATACAGCATGAGTTAGCTCCAAAATTCCCTGACTGATAGAAATACTACATCTGTTTTCAAACATGATTACATAAGTATTAGTTAGTACCCTGAAAGTCAATCCAATTTGTGTTAATGTTTAAAAGAACCCTAGCAGCAGTAGTTTTCAACTCAGAACACTTTCAAACTTGAAAGAAGACAACCAGGATTGGTTACACACCAAATAATTAACTTATCAAAACATTTCATTGTTTAGACAGGTTTTTGCTCAGGTATTTGCAGAACAGTCATCACTATAATATCTAGGTCAGAGGTTACAGGCCTGCAGCTCTCAAGCTGCTTGTGTCTCCTGTGCTACAGCTACACCAAATACCTAGCATCAGGACTGTGCTTGCCTGAGGAGCACTCAGTGACTTGAAGCCACAGCTAGAAGAGAGAAAGCAGACAGAAGGGGATACACTAAGGCTGACACTGCCAAGTCATCCTTGGACTTTCTCACAAGTCAAACTGCGTCCTTCCCTTGAGGAACAGGAATCTCCAAGTAACTCTGAAAAACTATTCCCTCCCCCAGCTCTCTAAAGCATGCAAAATAGCTCTTAAGCTACACAAAGACTGCTATGCAGCTTACAAGATCAGAGAGGCTGGTTATCTTTCAACTGTTGATATATGCCCTGTTAACTGCCTGATAGTAACTAAGTCATCAATATAAAGTTTCATCAACCACCAACTACTTATGATAAAAGAAATACAGAGCAGTCTAAGACTCTTAGTTTAAGCCTCTGTTAAATACAGCAGACAATATACACTGGACATCAGGAATCACATGTATTAGTGACCCGTTAGTATTCAAATACTCATCTTTGCATACACACTGAGGTTGCACTAAATGACTGTACATTAGCATGTTTACATGATGTCATCCATGGATTCTCACAATTTACAAGCCTCTTGACTTGTTGGGGAGAGTCCCTTCCAAACACTGCCACCATGCCACCAGTCTAATCCCCTCCTCCTGCCAAAGAATGCTCACAGTCTTACCTTTCTACAATGCAGCTGCACATCAGCTGCAAAGACCTGCAATTTCTGTTCACATCCCCTCCACTACTAGTGCTTTCACATTAGCTGATGACAAAAAGTGAACATCATCGTACGTGGCAGCACTGACTTAGCACTCCTAACCCTGAAGGTCAACACCAATAACACAGGGTGTGAAGGAATCAAATAAGGCATGCTTCGATTTTTGAACCGGAGCTACAATCTCTACTCCCACCACATACAGGAACTCAATAAACCCAGACACCCTTTTTATTTTTAACTTAATTACATAGTAATTCTTATAAACAGGACAGACTTCCACAAATCTTGCTCGCTAGCTGAACTAGGATGGGATGCAGAGTTTGGAAGAAGGGACACTACAGATCATAAATGTAAACCACTGTACCAACTCTAGTCTTTGGCAATAGCTACTCTTGCCAGTTCTCAGGGTGTCATAGCCAGCTCCATGAGGAAAGCTGCTTCCTATCCTGTGTTAAGCTTCTCCTACATGCCTTGATGGCAAGAGCAACCTTTATTTCTTGTAAACCATATGTAATAACCATTTTCAGTAAACTGTCCTAATTGCTACCTTAACCTTATTTCATGAAAATCAATTACAGGAAGTTTTGTGATGTAATCAGTGGATTTAAAAACCGGTAACTTTCAATCAAACATTCCTTAATCTTCTAATTTAGGAAAGGGTGAAAACTAGAATCACATGAGGAACCCTAAACAGCCTTCACTAATAAATCCACAATGACTGACAGTGTCAGACATGATAAAAAAACCTCACAAATCATCACTTTTTTGTTACAATGACTAACACAACATTTTTTTAAAGAAGCAAAAAGCAACTAATATAAATTTTTTCCAGTGTAGATGAATCCATTCATCTCTAACAGCTGAAATTTTTTAACACCTTTGGTCATGTTACAGGCTAAAAGTGTAGCTGAACCAGTCAAGGTAGATGTCAAAGCTAGGAGGCAGGTTAAAGAGCAGGCTGAGAGAAGATGAACCCATTTTTACTATCTAAAGAGGGAAGGGCGGGGGGGGTGGGGGAAGAAAGTTGTCATCTTCATTAAGGCTCACAGACTGCAACACCAAGGATCCATAAATACACATCTAACAAGCAATATACCCAGCAGCACCATTTTGTCATAAAGACAGAACTCACTTTTAAAACTGCTTAAGACTAGACTACCCCCAAAACTTCTGGGATCTGCTCCTTTTCCTCCTCTTAGCTACAGCACAAACACTTCAGACTTCATTACCACATTCTCCAAGGGTTACTAGCCCTGTCTCCTGTCCTGTAATCTACCAGGCAGCCACAAGCACAAGACTTTATTTAGCTGCTTAACCTGTCACTCCAGAACATCCTCTGTGGCCTCAGCCATGCTACAGAAATCCAGTAAAACATTAAGAAATTTACCTGCACTACATGTCTAAGAGGTATCAAAGTAACACTCAGGAGAAATTAAGCTATCAACACAGCTACTGAAGTTGGAAAAAAGTTCACTTTGGACCAGAAATCAATTACTTAACCAATTATACTCTGATCTGTCAGTACAAGCACTAATCTCCTGTAGAACATATGTCTAGCTTCAGAATCTAGCTTTCTACCTCATCATGCTCAAGGTACTTCATATTTAAGGTAACAGCTGATTTAAATTTTATACTTATGCATCCGTACAGTACTCTCCACAACATTTAAGCAAAAGTCTACAGGAGAAAGGAAAAAAGGCTCAAGTAAACATTTCAGAAATTTAAATTAGTAGGTGTCCATATATTGATGAAATGACATGCTGCTTCTGCAAGGTATTTAGAACAATGCTGGTCACCTTCTGGCTACAAAGTGAATTTGTCTTCCTCATAGTTGGCTCTTATGGACTAGCTTTTCTAGCAGTCTTGACAAGAAAACCACCAATCAGATTATTATCCTGATAAAGCAATAGCTCTCCCCTTGCTCCTGACTGACAGTCAACCTGCAGCTCACATCTGGGAGGTTACTGACTGCAGCAGCAGTTCAGCTGCTCTTTCTCTTAGGAGAGAGACAGCAATAAACAACAGAAAGTAAATCTAACGCTTCCAGAAGTGCCAGATGTGGTCAGAGTTTCTCCAAATGTACAATAAGTGGACAAGCAAGACTGGAATAGACTTTCCCTGCTGCAAGAATAAACTAAGGGACTGAACTAAGGGACTCAGCCAGCGAGAAAGGGCAGACACCAGTGCTTGTCTCAACTTCTGCCTTCAGACACAAGCTAGACGCTGTCTACTTTTTCGGTATTCTCATTCACATAGTCCCGCTTCTCCATACATCTTCAGCCTAAGCTCCATGCCCTATCTTTGGCACACAGCACTAGAAGTATACAACTTGATTATCTGCACATTTTCTGTATTTATGTTTCTTCCCTTTTCATGTCCCATTTAAAATACAAAACAAGGCATTAACACGTTCAAAAAACTGTACATTAAATGGGGCAAACCACTATCAAGCTTTAAATTTATTTAGCCTTTCACTCCCCACATCTGTAAACTTACTTAGGAAAGATACCTGATTATGTCCCCTATCACTTCCTGCTCATCTATTCAATCACGTCAGCACAAGTTCCTGCTCATTTATTTTAACAGTTTGCAGGATTAGGTCTCTTCTCTTTTGAACCAAGAAGCTGAACAGATAGATAGGCTGCCATATTTAGGAAGTACCACCTTCAACAAATTTTACCTGCAAGACTCTCCCCCGTTGCTGATAGTCTATGATGCTGGGCAAGAAAAATAAAGTCTGCAGAAGGGGTAGTCCAAAAGCTTCTGTATTGCCTGTATTATAAAAGCAGCTTTTTCCCTAGAACGAGCCCCCACCCCAACCCTTTTCCCTTATGGCTCACCAAAGAGGAGATCCCAGCCAAGCTATCTTACTAGGTCCATCAAAGTAGGACTCCAGCAAGTGATGTGTCTCAGATGAAAGTAAAAGCACAAACAAAAAGCAAGCAAAGAAAAAGAGATAAGGATATGGGCTAGCTAGGAGTTTCCATTAAACAACTCAGCTACACAACATAACTGAAAAAGGCAGGGTTGGGCATTATCTGATGCGAAAAAAAAATCAGGTAATTCGTTTCTGGCAAAATATCATACACATATATAAAACAACTGCTACAATGTACTTCAAAATGTTACCAGCCCAGACTTCAGTTTTACTGAAATATTTGAAATCCAAAATATTACTAGTCTTATTATTTTAAGGAATTAACTCCCCCCAAAATCAAAAATAAAGATACAGAGTTCCAAACACAAAGTAATTGCCTAACTTCTCAGAAGTAACTGCTAAAGGCAACTTTGAAAACACATTTGTGCATCTTGCTGACATGTTCCAATTCTGAAGTGATAAACAAAGTTCCAGGGTTAAAAAGAATTAAGGCTTGTTCTGTGAGTGTATCTAGATTTCCATCCCTCCAAATATTAAGCTACAAAACCACTTTAACTTTCGGAGTCACCACCACCACTTCCAGATAAGAACCAAGTACATCAGGCCTATGTGTCATTTTGGCAAGAATTACATTCAACGTTCAGCCTTAGGAGCACAAAATAACATCAGTCAATAGAGCTTTAAAATTTGCATCAGTTCTAGAGTGTATTCATACTTTTATCATCTCACCTACAACATCTCTGTCAGGAAGGGTGAAAGATGCTATTTAAACTTAGGCTAATGTCAAGAAGTTATTTACTTTGGAACAAGGCACTTTAAATGTATTATGGTTCCCTTATAGCTTTATTACCTTTGCCATGACTTCAGGATCTGGGTCTTCTATAGGGTCAGCCCATTCAACTGTAACAACATTTCCCCAAACTTTCACTTTGCCACTCATTAACCTACGTCTGGCCTGAGCAGCAGTTTTGTGATCTTCATATTCAAGGAAACAGAAACCCCGGTTCTTTTTCTTGTCATCAGGCTGATGATACAATATGACATCTGTAAGACCCTCTGAAATTAAGCAGAATATTTATTTGTTATGGCTTCGATTCATGAATTTGTATTATAAAGTAGGGATTATCTTTCTGGTAAGCATGCATCTGACAAGCAGTTCCAAAAAAGTATGAACACACTACACTTTTGAGACCATGCACATTACGAGACTTCCCTACCTTTAAGACTAACATTTTCAAAAAGAAACATTAGACTACCCCAACTTAGGTTCCATTTTTATTACATGAAGAAAGTTTAGTAGCTATGGAAGAGTACCTTTCCTCTAACTGAATAGAGAAGAGATAAGGGCAGCCAAAAGTTGTGCTTTGTCAGTTCTCCTCTCATTCCCCTAAGGCACACCACTTATCAGCATGAGTTTTTTTTCCATGGATGTTTAAACAACAAGAGATCAAACCTGCATGATTTTAAGACATCTTTGAAGTTCCAGTGTTGCTTCAAGGAACCTGAAGTATATCACTCAGTAATAGAGAAAGCCATGAAATGTTACCTTTCCCAGTTTATATGCTGTTATCTCCTTATCGAATCACTAAGAATTCTAAAGCACAGAACTATTATGTTTTCCAACCTGCTTCAGTTCTGCCTTGAAAAGTTTTAAAACATCCATTAGTACTGAAATAATCAAACAGTCTATTTCTTGGAATGTTTGGGTATTTTTAAACATTACACACATTCTCTAGGTAAAACTTGGAACCACACATCTAGTCTAATCATAAATATTTCAGCCCTCAGCATAACGAGTTCTAAAAAAAAAATAAAACCCCTGAAAGTCAGGACAAATGCTGAGTAGTCTTCGTTTGGATTCATCATCATTCAACCATAAGCCAAAAGATGGCGAAGAGAGCTCATCACTGATCATGTTTGATATCTTTCCACCTCTACAAAACATAGTTATTGACTTACCTGTTACTTTGCTAAATTCTTCAACAATTTGCTCCTTGGTTTTACTCTTAGGAATAGAACCAACAAAAAGCCTATTATTGGCAACAGAGATGCATACACCAATGTGTTTTCCAGAACGAATTTCATGGTTGTTGTACTGAAAGAAAAATAATTGGACAATCATCAGTTACATTATAGGTAATTTTCACTCCCCTCCAACAGCAGCATACCAAATATTTTACTTCTGCAAACACAGCATTAAGTAATGTATTAAACTCTTTGGAACTTAACACATTCTTACAATACATATTCAACTGTTCTGAAGTATACCCATGCTAAGACATCTCTGCAATTTCAGCCAACAATTATTCTTCCCTTCATGTTCAAGCCTCTTTCTTAATACATGTTTCTTTAGAGACTTTTTCATGTAGAATCATGAAAGGTAAATCTTATGGCCAAGTCATTAAGGTCAAGGCCTCTCCCTTCACAACAGTGCAGAAAGAAAACACAAGTTCCTCTATAGATTCTATCTATGAATTCTTGCTTTGTGTATAATACAAGACAGGCATTACAATTGAAGTCAGATTCCCTTCTAAAGTTCCATAGATAACAAAAGAAAAGAGAGCCACGATCAGGTCTTCTCCACAAAATGTGCAAATACTTTCCAAAGCACATAGATTATACATGTAAAAATAGTAAACAGTAAGAACAACCTTCTACTGACTTGAAATCCTAAGACTTCTGTGCAAATGCTTCTCCCATAACAGATTGTTTAGAAGACACCCTGAACAAGTCAGCAGTTTAAGGAAAAAAAAAAAAAGTATTACTGTAGACATCTGTTGATAAAAAATGCCTTTCATTGAGATGCAGACACAGACATGCATCATCCAAATAAGCAGCAGGGAGGTCAACTGGTGGTACATCAACCCCTTTCCAACTGGAAGCCCTGGAACAGACAGCTCTTTAGCTAGGAAAATGCATTGTGGTCAACATCTTATTGATAAGTAGGTTTATATCATTTAATCTAGCTATTTATTCTATGAGTTATTTTGTGTTCAGTGGTAAACCCTCCTGCATAAGCAAGCTCTCCCACACCCCTTCTTGCTTTGTGCACCAAAATCAGGGCAAAGATGTTTGTTTATTTATCTTCTGCAAACTAAAACTATATCACTGAAAATTTTCAAAGCTAGACAACTGCACCGGAAGTGAGCTAAAAGAAGAACTGTACATGTGAAAGGGATCTGGAGTGGCACCTTCCCAACTAATTATGTCTCAAAACACAGCAGGATACAGTAAAATTCTGTCTCCGTATCTGTTGCCCATGTGGCAGAGGAATAGTTGATTTTAAAGAAGGAAACAGCTGCACAGGAAGGTTGTATATATTATAATCACTAATAAACAGACTTACACACATTAATGAAGAGACAGATTACGTTAGCTAAAAAAAAAAATCCCTTAAAGAAGCTGACAGTTTATTAATCTGGAAACAAGACAAACTGATTCTTCATTAACTGAAGTGTACATGAGGAAACATTTCTTTACATTAGGAAGCATTCTTTTACTGAAAGGGTGGTCAAACGCTGGAATGGGCTTCCTAGAGAGGTGGTCAATGCCCCAAGCCTGTCAGTGTTTAAGAGGCATTTGAACAATGCCCTTAATAATAATACTTTAACTTTTGGTCAGCCCTGAACTGGCCAGGCAATTAGACCGGATGATTGTTGCAGGTCCCTTCCAACTGAAATATTCTATTCTACATGGATAATAGAACGTATTATCCGACTGTTCCTGTTAAAATCTACAAAGTTTGCGTACACATTTAATCTAAAGTGAGCCTCTCGTACAACTCCTGGCAACAAAGTAGTATTTCATAACTTAAAAATTAAAATATTCTACCATATTGCAATTCCACATTGACAGTAGCTCCTAGTAGTTTTTTCTTAGTACAATATATTAACTACTACTTTTCATTGTAAGTTTCTCTTAACATAGAGAAAACAGTCTCCAATTAGGTGCTCTTGAATATAAAGTTGGTGGGTTTTAGGTAAATAGCTTGCATACCATCTGTAAACTTAGATTAGAAACGAACAGGCCCAAATCATGATCTGGGTAAAATGCCAAAACAGTCAGGCTACCAGATTAGCTATGTCAGCATACTGCTTCCCCCTCCTGTCACCACTGAATCAATGCCCAAAGTTAGTAACAGAGATATTACTACCCTCTAGACAGCATGATAGATTTTGTTTTTTTGCTAAGTTATGCAAGAACCTACTCACAAACAAATCAAAGTATGCATAAGGTCTGTCTTGTCCTCTTATCCACTTAAATTTTCACCAGCTATTTTAGATTATTTCCAGCAGCAAATGGCAAGTTGTACTGCTGTGCATAGCTGGCAAACTGCTTAAGGGGCATATCTGCATAACTCACCTGTACCTGCAACTTGATCAAGCTTCCAGTTGCTCTACTCAAAAATACACTGTATGCTACTATAGTTTTCAGTATGTTTTCCTACAAGCTTCACCTCACAAGTATTTATCCTGTACATGTCTACAGTAACCTTAATCACTCAGGAATCTTTTGAAAAACGGTTATCTAACAACTTCATATGAAATAGGAGGGAGAATTGAACTTGTGTACAAAAGAATACAACTGAAGTTATAATTCTTAACTCAAAACAGCATAAAACAGAAGATAAACATAGGGAAACAAGTGTCTTGGTTAAAAAAAAAAAATGAAGTCAGACTTCGGATAGTCAGTGCTTGTGTGAACATCTGAGATGCCATTTCTACTTAACCAGTGAGGGTTAACTACACTAGATTAAGTACTGGGCATAGAATTAACTACTGTTCATATCTGTAAGTCTTTTCAGTATCAGCCCATAGCATCACTCCATTTTTGTCTCAAGCACAGCCGCATAAGTATTTCAAACACAATTGAGGAAATTCTTCCCTTTTTTTAAGTGGGTTAAAAATGCATATGCATAAACAAAATCAAGGCTTCAACCTTTTAAATTGCAAGATTTCTTCTGGTTAATGAACAGGGTAAGTTCACATCAAGCTTATAAAAAAATTTTAGTCCAGTTTTACATTAAGTTGTTAAAAAGACCGTGGATGGTAAAACAGCCACACAAATATGAATTGTATGCAAAATATATTACACCAACTGCAAGAGCCTGAAGACAGGTCAGTTTATTCTCTGGTGCAGTTTGGGTATTGACAAAGCCTCACAGCTGTCTCTTATTACTCAGAAGCCTACAGGCAAATGCAGAGATTTTTATTCTCATTTTTACTATACTTCAGAGTCCTAAAAAAAAGCCTCTGGGAAGAAGATGGGGAATTAGAGAACCACCCCTATCCCAGGGAGTCCTGAAATAAGTTGTATACACATCAGAAGATTACCGGTAGTATCAAAAAGAACACCACTTGTCAAAATACTAGGATATTAAAATGTCTAGGACCAAGGGTTCACCATTTCTAAGAGGTCTTTCAGCAGCCTCTCCCACGCATGTGTAACTAATACAAGTGATAGACCTACAATTTTCAACTGAGCTCTACAGCCATATGTTGCTAGTACCTCTGCAAATCACTCCTAGACAACTTTGGAAACTTATAATACACCAAACTAGCCAGCCAGCTATGGTTGGAACCATTCAAAAGCTGACAAATGTCACAGGATCCAATTTAAAACTAACCCTGCCCTCAGAGGTTAGCAGGAAGGCTGAAAAACTGCCCCATCAATCAAAATGCTTCTCAACTGTTACACTCAGTTGCTATTTAACTGAAAAACAACACACTGCATAACAAAGACGAGATATAAAGGGACATTAAGTACCTCCTTCCTTTCTATCATTTAGTGGAAGACTAAGGCTAGGATCTGATGTTACTTTTATGGAAACACAACCTGAATTACTTTTCAGGTGTACTGCCTTTAAGCAAAATCCAGCTAAGTGAAGAAAAACTCCTTTTTGTTCATTTACTAGGTGCCTCTGAGAACGTATTTGATTTGATTCACTGTTTGCCAAGTCATATGCATTAACTCTTAGAGTTCACACACCATATAAATAGCTAGGTTGACAATGAAAGTACAAAGAGGTATACACAGTTATCCTCAGTGTATTTGGATTGTGCACAGGAACACCAGCTGTTCTTATTTAAAAAGCTGAACAGCATATTCCAGACATTTCCGTACTTCCACTTCTGTAGACATTTCTATACTTTTTCAGAACACATTCCCATCTTCAGCTTGATTTGCCTCCACCAACTGACTTACATTACTAATACATCAATAGGGTACCCTGATGGTTCAAGACGTAGCTTACTACAAAACAAGAGATTTTAACCCTACTATATTAATACCATATCAGTACACCTCAGAGTGAGTATGGTTAGCACTCTTGAAGGTCATACCACACAATGATCTTGGCCATATCGATGTAGTACTAAAAAATTCAAATTCAACTTCACTGGGAAAACAAAGGAGCAGTGCAAGGATCAGGGTGGCATTTCTTTCCTCCCCTCTTTTTTAGTGATTGATACTTCATGCATAAAAGCCGGAAAGCTTATTAAGAGTAGCCTATTCCTTATATCAAACTATTTCACACCTCTGCGTAAAAAAAAGAGGCAATGTTCTTTAACCTGGCAGGATTTACGACTTTTTCCAAGTCAGCTGCAGTGCACACAACAGACCTTAACACTCAAGAGTGATTATTTCCCATCTGAAGTATCTTACGAAATTCTCTGACTTCAGGAACATTTTTCCAGCACAGGGCCCCCTGCTGGTGCACAAGCAAATGAGAAGTCACAGACAACCTGACCAACGCTTCCCTTGTACCACAGCAGCCCGGACACCACTTCTCCCCAAAACTCATCCAGATCCAGACAACTCATGAAGGCACTACTGCAGATACAACTTTTGTTAATAATAAAGGCTCATCTAACTGGACCAAACAGCAGTGCATTGGTGCTTTTTTTTTTTCCCCATCCCTAATACAGCCAGTAAAAATTTATACACAATGTGGAAATATTTAAAAACACCTAGTGGATGTTTATGAAGTGATCTAACAATGACAGTTTCATCTTAAGCATTAGGATCAGGACAACTGCTTATAAGCCAGCTACTGTTCTTACAAAAAAAAAAAAAGTCCAAGTAAGAAAACTTACCAGTTTAACAGCTTCCTGAGCTGCCTCTTTAGTACAAAAAGTGACAAAAGCATATCCTCTATTTAGACCAGTTAGTGGATCCATCATTAAGCGGAGATCCCATATAGGGCCAGCTTTCTCAAATAATGGAACAAGTTCATCTTCAAACAAGTCTCTTGGAATCTTGCCCACGAATATCTACAACAGACATACAGAGTGTTTATAAAAAAAATACTTCCAATGAATAAGAATACATCTACATAAACATCTCCTTCTTACCTCTGTACCAACAGAAGGCTGTTGTCCTGAATATACAGACTCTGGAGGAGGTCCACCATACTTTCTCTGTCCAGTAGTCACATCAAGAGTGTAGCCAGTTCTCTCCAAGAGTGCCTTCAATTAAGAAAATTAAAATTTTAAAATCATATACAAATTGAGATAGTTTAGATGCACTTCACTGACAAACAGACATGCTTATAATTCCTCTTAAACTTTACTGCTCTGAAACTCCCACAGGTAAACAAATCTACTGCTAGTACTTCAACAAGAAACTTGCAAAACAATTATTAGAACTATCAGGTAAAGAAATACTGTTAGAAAATTACGAGATTCACGTAGTTTTCCCAATTCCTTCATTTTCATACAAAAAAAAAGGCCAAGTAATAGAATAGCAAGCTTCCCTTTAATTAGAAAGATCTTAGTCTGAGCCACTTCTTGTTTTGGCATGCCCAATCCTGCAAACATTTATGCACAGGAGTTCCCTTCACTTAATGAGATTACTCATAAGTGTGAAGTTAAAGAACACATGTTTAAGTGCCTACACCCCTGGAACACTGTACTGACTGCTTTGGGTATCCAGCCACCAAAGTGGTAGTACTACTTCCTTTCTCCCGCTCTCTCCCCTCACCCCCAAATTCCTTGTGAGCACATACAGCATCCCAGTACAACTGATCCTCACTAGAATCACTGCATACAGTTACAGATATACTGCCAATTTAAAATGCTAGATGAAATTCAGTATGCAAATACATGAGAAACTCCCCTGAAATTAGCCTTTCTTAGTAATTTTGTACAAAGACAAAACAACTCTACACACAAAGAAACAGCACATTAAACAAGCCTAATTATAATCAAGACTTAGTAATTTCACAACTGGAAAATTGCAAAGTTATTTAAAATGCTATAGCCATCAGCAGTAAAAGCTATGCTACTTCAAGTTTGTTAACAAAGACCTCATACTATTGTTGTTTTATGTGGTAGTGACAAAAAACTGTATCAGTTTTTTTGAATTTATAATTAATGGCATCTCAGCCTCAAAGCCAGGAGAAAAAAGATTTTCTAGTTCCACAAGCTGCACAGTCATTTGTAATATATATCAGGTTCATTTTGCACTTTACAGACAAAAAGTCAAAGATGAAAGATTCTCTCGCTTTTTAAGACATCAACTAAGCATGCTTAAATTGTTTTCACTTCCTTAAGCTTTGGTAAAGTTGCTAATCACAGAATTTTTAAATAAATCATAATATGCCTAACTCTTGAGACAGGAGTCTCTTGCTAGCTGAGGACTCGGTCCAAGAAATAACACCTCCATTACTAAGACAGTTTGAGGTACAGTTTATGAGAACAGCGATTATGTCATAAGAAGTGGGCTAAATCCTAAATCCATTACAGTCTGTTTTTTCAGACACATGTGGTAACTCCTCCCTATTGTGGAGTTGTTCTAAATCTGAACTGAAGGAAAAAACAGAGAAGGACAAAAAAGAAAAGAAACAAAAAATCACCAGCAGCTGAAGTTATCCATTCTGAACTCAGAGATCTATGCTGACAAGTTTCCAAAAACTTTTAACTGTGAAATAGTATAACTATCTCAACTAGACAAAGCAAACTGTCAAATCTTTTTCACTTTTACATACATTCAATTCCAGTAATTAAGAGTATATTAACTTTCCTCTTAAAGAGGAAGAGAGCGTAAGACAAAAATGCAAGTGACAGCTTTCGATAATGACAAATAATCTAAAATAACCTTTTTAAGAAAAGCTCAGTACTAAAAGTATCAAGGAATCTGTCAAAACAGCTTTGAAACACCACAGATAGACCGCATAACTTTTAGGCACATACCTTAATTTTTGCCTCATCTGGTCCTTTGCTAGAATCTGCCACCTTGGTCCCCTGTTTTTCCCTCTGCCTGTATGTCTTCATGACTCCACATAAAAAGGCACTTTTGTTCTGCAAAAGATATATTAATCTTCAGGTCTGAAAACATGACAAGCCAGAATCTAATTTTACCCTAAACTAATACTGTGCTTGTTTTACATATTGCATATGGATCACTGAAGAGACTTAAGCAAACCTCTTGCCAATCAACTAGCAGTTTATCCCTCAACATTATATTCTAAATTGCTTAACATTACCTGAACATGTGAGAGATCACTGTCTTTAAACTGCTGAAGCACTGCCAATGCACCTTCTTCATTAAATTCCTTTAAAGCTTCAATAGCTCTTTCATCTAGATCGCTATGTGCAACTAGCCCTAGAGAAAAGAAAAAAATTACTAATTATATTTGGGTAGCAACCTTTGTTTAACCACATTTAACACATCTAACACATTTCAGTGACCCCTAAATCAATCACTGATTAACATAAGTTACTATACCCAATAAATCACTTAGTCCTCTTAAAGGTAAATATTTAAGTGTAGTTAACCTTTTTCAATCAAAAAAAGGTCAAAAAAAAAGTTAAGATTAACAGTTACTGCATTTCTGACTTACGTGAAACACAGATGTTACACAGGCCAAGTTTATTTTCAGTATCTGGAAGCTGAATTCAGAAGGATCTATCAAAACCTGACTTTGCTTGCCTAGCAATGGTACCCTGTTACATTTTGAGAAGACTATAAAGACAAACTGCAGCACTGAAAGTGACCACCACAATCCAAAAAAAAAAAAAAAAAAAATCAAGCTTAAAAAATGCTAGCTATTACTGTGTCTGAGGAAACCAATACAATAACCTTTGCATCCATGAGCCCAAATACAATGTCACGAATTATCATTTACATGAGAAGATGAATACCAAGGCTTCAGTTACTTACAGTTACCCACAACTAATGTAAAAGATGCACAAAGACCACATCACCTACTCCTAAAAAATCATCTGTTGCCTATTCCAGCTGTTGCTATGGTCACCTGCATACTTCTTCCCACCCCGCAGCCCAAGTGGCCTGGCCCAAGGCTCTTCTCTGAAAAATACTATGACAAATTAAAGCACTGAATGGAAAACATCCACAGATTTTGGTAAGACTGCAGTTCCCATACTTTTGGAAACCACAAAAAGTTGCTATTTTAGCCCAAAGACAGCAGAATCCAATAAAAGATTGTAAGTGTGGTTTTGCAAGTTTTACATCTTACCTGCAACGTAAATTTCATCTAGTTTTTCAGCAACTTTCTGTGGTAAACCAGCATCAAGCAATGTCTGGAAATGCTCAGAATGGGTAACTGCAGCAGAAGTATCCATGGGCTCTTCAGTACCATTCCCATTAACATGTTCAGTAGCCATGTTTCCAGATATCTGTTCAAATGCAATAAGCATCATAATTAAGCTAAAATATCTTCAAGAACAATTCAAGTGACAATACATGCAACAGACTGACCTATTCTTAAAAATAAAAAAAAAAAAAAAAAAGAAAAAAAAGAAAATAATAACGGTAGACCACTTCCCTGATACTTTCTGGCTTTGGAAGATGCACAAAATTCCTCAAAAGAAGCACTAACACAAAGGAAAGCCCTAACACCACTGCCTAGCGGGGGTGGGGTAGCTTTCACTGCAGGTTTTACACAACCCAGCCAGACACTCTGACTCACCTCCCTCTCTCCGTCTCTCTAACACACTCCCTAAGAGGCTCTGAACAAGTTAGAAATGGAGCAAGAAGCCAATGGCGGGGGTGGGAGGAAGAGCAAACCTGCCACATGCAGCCGCCGCTACCGCGATACCGTCACTGACACTCGCTGCTGCCTCCACCTCCCCTTGCAAACTCGCTGCCCCCCGGAGCGAGCCGCCTCTCCAGGCCCCAGGCGCGGCCGGGATCCCTTCCCGCCTCCGCTCCGGTATCGGCCGGGCAAGCGAGAGGAACAAAGCGCTCTTCCCAGTCCGCACCCACCCACGGTGGCGGCGGCAGCGGCAGCCGCCATGAGCCCGATGGAAACACGTGCTCTGCGCGTTCAGATGTCCTACAACTTCCTCCAGTGACCGACGTGGGCGCGGG
>JAVJGG010000013.1:10717261-10742625 GCA_035590195.1 Aviceda cuculoides
ACCCCGGCTGCGGGGGGGGGGGCGTCAGGGTGGACTGGGAAATCAGAGGAGAGGAGTGTTGAAGGGGCCGGTGGTGAGGGCGAGCTGCCAGTCGATATGCTTGTCTGACTGAGCCTCTGCTTGACCACTGCAGTCTGCCCTATCTTCTTATTAAATCCTTAATTTTTTCTTTTTTTTCCGCTGCGTAATCTCACTTTGCATCCCATGTGTGAGTGCTGCAAGGCCTAAGTACCAGCAACTGGAGAAGGGACCCACAGGTCTTGGTGCCAGCAACCAGAGAGACCAGTATGCAAGAAGGTCATGAGTGGTCCCAACTGGAGGGACCATGGGCCATAAGGCTTGTAGGTCTAGGTGGCGGCAACTGGAGGGACCAGCGTGTGTGTTTATGTGGGAGAGGCCTAAATAGCAGCACCTGTAAATACCAAAGTGTGTTTATTCCTCCCCCCCCGCCCTCCCCCCAGTTAATTTAATCCTCTGTGCATGTGTACATGTAATTGTACAGCAAATTTTAAGCTGGATTAATTGGTGAGCAGGAGGAAGCCTGCATCTGCATCTGGACAGACTTGAGGTCTGTGTAAGGGGACCCAGGGTCTGGGCACGGGTGGACTGAGCAGCTGTGCTAATATTCAAGGAATCCGTGATCGTGGGGACACTTGTGAGGCAAGTGTGTAGCACACGCATCTGCTTGCTAGCGAACTTCCAGCTGGACTGGCTGGAGAGCAGGAGGAGACCTGCTTACTGGGAAAGGGAACCTGAGCACGGGTATTAGAGGGCTTTGCAGGCTGGGCTGGTACTTGAGGATCTGTGAATGTGACTGCGCTTGTGAATCTGGAAAGTGAGGACACATCTGTTTTCATAGAGGACTTTGATCCTGATCAGCCAGAGAAGAGGAATAGGACTGGGCTTACTGATATTTAAGTGAAGGTTGTTGGTTTTTATGTGAGTGTGGCTAAAGGCAGCGCTCTGTCAGGTAGTCTGTGTGTCCGGCTGCCTTGGTGCCCTCTGTGCGTACGTGTGTGTGTGTGTGCCTGTCCGAGAGAGATGCTCAGCTGTGCTGCTGGCCAAACCTGCCCACGGGGACAGGAGCCGTGTCCTTCAGGCTGGGATGGGGAGACCTCCTGAGTCCCCGCATGCTCCTGGCTGGGCCGCAGCAGTCGGCAAGGAGGGACCCCGGGGTCCTGGAGTCCGTGGGATTCAGCAGCCAGCGTTTACATCCTTAACATGTACTATCCAAATATATATTTTTGACATTATAGCTGTTAGAATCAGGTCAGAATTTAATTGTTTATGTTTGAAAGTGAGCGTAAAACCTAGGCCATAGTCAGAAGAGTAGTGGTGGTGGGTCAGTGAGGTCATACACAGTCAGGACTAGGAGAAACAATGCTACATGTCATTAGGAAGCTAATACAGTTTACCATAATAGAGAATAAATGGGACATGAATGGGAATATGTGCTGGAAGACAATCTAGATTTATATCTGTAGGGATTAAATACCAGATTTCCAGTAGGAATGGAAAACAGCAAAAAAAGTACAATATAGTTTCCTTACATTGGAAAACGGCTGAGATAGAGGCTAGATCAGTCATATATATTTGAGAGGACATGGAGAGACAATGTCACAGAATCAGAAGAGAGACTAATCTCTTGTTTACACAGATAGCCAACATGCATATTCTATATTTTAGGAACAGGCTACTTGTGCATGGAGATAAAATGAAGTCCTTGTCAGTGTGTAGTAATAAACCAGTCAGGCTGATGCTGTGGATTAAAAGTGCTGAAGATCAAGCAGGCTGAAGATAAAAATGATATGTTTTTACTGTCACAGTGACCTATATAAACCTATACCACCATAGTCCTAATAACAGATTCATTTTGTGAGCAGAGGGACTAGTGAAGCTTGATTTCCTGATGATTTGTGCCCTGCCTCACCCAAGATCTGTTTTGCCATGTCCTCAGCAAACCCTCTCCCTCCTCCCTGGGCAGCCCCATCGGATGCCCTCCCGAGCTGCTGCAGAGCCATCAGCCAGAGCCAGGGCTGTGCCCCTGTCTGTCTGTCCAGCATGTTTTCTTAGGGCTGCTCCTGACTTCTTTTCAGTCAGACCCCAATTTTTATATTTTGCCATTAGCAGGTGTTGCTTTTCACAAAACTGGTAAGACCTTCCAAGAGCTGAGTTCATTACCCATCACCCAGAAATGCTCAAGACCGACCAAAGGGTTAAACAGTTGCTGAGGAACGGCTGTCAGACAGCTGTGTGGACAGACAGACAGCATGAGTGCCTCACTGTTTTGAGGTGCCAGGCTAAAAATCCTTCCGATGATTCATAGGTATTGTGATTTCCAGTCCACAGCTGGTGAGTGCAAGAAGGGTGTCTCCTCGGCAGAAAGATAAAGCCCTCGAGCTGTAGAGATTTTAATGAACTGAAATTTCGGACCAGGCTTCTTACTCCTAGCAAGCCTGAGAAGCTCCGAGTGAGCAGCAGCCTTCCTTTTCTCTCCCCGTCACCCTGCCTAAACAATGATTTTAAAGAGTGGTGAGGGAGAAAGAAGGTTATCCCAGGGCTTGTGTTGGATAAGTACAGGCTATGTGTCTCCCCTTTACAGCTGGGTGAAAGCTCCTTACTAACTTGGAAACCACCTAAATATGTTCATATATAGCAGGAGCCTCTTGCAGTGGAGGGAAGGGCATTTGGCTGTGTCAAAACAGATTGCCATGAAAAAAGAGAGATTTGAAGATGATGTCAGGAAACATGTAAACACGATGATGGAATAAAACTAACAGTTAATCACTTCATTAGTCTCTGGAGGATTTCCCCATTTAAGGGGTTTCCCTGTTGCTCCACAGTTTCCCACGTCTCTGGCATATGTTAACCCAGCACTTGGCCTGTGGTCGGGTTGGAATAAGATGCCATCTCATTATATGCACACATGTAAGCAGTAAATCTAACAGTTACTGTCCTGCCAAACCATTCTGGGTGTTGAGGTATGACAGAAACCAGTATTCTTTTGGTTGAGGGAAACAAAAAAGCCAGCAAATTTACTTTGGGAGAGGATTTCAGCTCAGTGTAATTTCTTGGGAATTTGTTTTTTATTTATTTGACAATTTGTTTTTAAAATCATCTATCTCTCACCATGATTTGGATGGTCTAAAAGCATAAGAATGCCTTTTTGGTCAAAGCAATCATCCTTCTAACCCAAGTACTGTGTTTCTGACTCTGGCAAGATCAGATGCTGTTTATGGGAGCACATGAATCTGGCCACTTCTTGCAGTCAGTTCTCCTTGTGCCACTCCCAGTATCTGCATTTGTTTAATGGGGTGTATTAGAGGGTACTTCTCCGGCTTGTTCTTTTTGTATCTACCCATGCACTTCTTTTCTATGAATTTATCCAGTCTGGTTTGAACCTGCTGATACTATCTGCCTGCGCAACCTCTTGTCACAATAAGTTATGGAACTATAAAAAATACTTTAATCAGTTTTAAAATAATTTCCTAGATACTGCCTTCATTATTTTGTAATATTCAGCTGTTCCTCTTCTTAGCATTTTCCTCTCCATTGCAAAGAGCCCAGCATTTTTAGGTCTTCCCTTGTCAGGCAGCTGCTTGATCATTTTGGTTGGCTTTCCCCATACCTGCTTTAACTCTACTGCATCCTTCCTGAAATGCAGAGAGCAGACCACGAACTGTACTTAAGTGTGGTTACACCAAAGTTATATGTAGCATCAAAACGATGCCCTCTGTCTTGTTCTTGGTACCCTTTTTCATGATACTGTTTTGGCTTTTATTGATGACCAGAGACTTGTCAATCATGACTCTTACGATCTTTTTTCCTGACATGCTGCTGTCAGTTCTATATTCAGCATCACGTAGGTGTAGTTTGGCTTATTTTTCCCTAGATGCATTAACTTACATTTATGTACTCTGAAGCTTTTCTGACACCTGTTTGCCCATTTTGGTTTTTGTGGTCTTCCTGGTTGTTCACCATCAGCATAAGAGTTGGCTGCCTGAAAAAGAGTTTAGTACAATCTGTGAATTTGGAAATTTCACTGTGGATTCCCTTCACTAGGTCTCTGATGAATATGTTGAATAAAACTGATTCCATAATTTTTCCTTGAAAGTAAAAAGCCCCATTAAGCCTTATCGTTTGCTTCCTATCCTTTAGCCAGCTTTTACTTTGTAGGAGAAACTTTTCCTCCAACCCTCTGCCAACTTAAGTTTCTTTAAAAACACCCTTTCAGCATTATTTTGGCATGTCTCCATTTTCTGCAGTTATAATTGTAAACCACCCCAAACCTTAGTATCCAGCTCAAGCTGTCTCAAGCTGTTGCTTGATGGAGATTGAACAACTGCCTGGTGGCTGCTAGGACTTCCTTTACCCTGCCGCTGGGTGTGGAGTCAGGTCTCCTTACAGCTGAGCCAGTTTTCCTTTCTCGAAAATTTCATAAGGATATTTTCTTTTGGAGCAAGCCTAGCTATAGTTAGGCTCAGAGACAGCAACGCTTGAGCTTCCTGGCTGCATCGCCACTTCCTACACCTCCGCATGGGGAGAGCCTGGAGAAGAATCAGTCCAGAAATAAAACCAGCACTCTGACCACAGCTCCTGTCCCTGTTTCTCCTCCTTCCAGAAATCATTATAGTAAGTCACTGCTAGCCTGTATCAACACAATAACCTCTACCACATGGTCACAGCTAAGCTAACCAGTGTTTAAAGAGGAAGAGCCAACATGCTCTTTTTCTCTCTCTTTTTTTTCCTTTCCATTTTCTTTCCCCTCGTCATTCTCTGCCCATCTTCTCCGTAGTGATACTGGAGTGAGTACAGAGGCCCATCAGCTCTCACCCTCAGCAGACAGGGAGAGAGGATGTTATTCCTTGTTCTCACTCCTTAACATGAGTGTACACTCATTAATTTGCCAAGTGAGCTAAGGCCAGATGAGGGCACGAAGGGAGAATTCCCCCCGCCCCCCGCAAGTTTTTGAGTTATCTTGATTTGGAATAGCTATGTTTTTGCATGTGTTTGTCATTTCATTTGTTTTATGTCTTTATACTAAGCAGTTCATAATGTTCCTTTCATGCAAATATACTCCCAGAGGAGGATACAACAACAAAGCAATTCTGAAAAGTCACCAAATAAATTAAAATGCAAAACATTGAGCCGTGTATTCTTGAAAAGACATAAGGGCATGTAGTTTCCTTGGGGCCCGGGGTTTAACTAAAAGAGATGGGTAATTGCATGGCCATTAGTAACATTTGCAGCTATGAATGCAAAGATAATGGCAAGCATAAACAGATCTAGTGCTTCAAGAAGTTGGCCCTGTAGGCATTAGGAACAATGTTTTTCTTCATTGTGTTTTGGTCAGATCAAATACTTGTTAGTGATAGGTTTTTTTATTTTAATTTGTTTTACCTTTCCTTGGGCCTGAGGCATTCTTATATTTTCTATCCCAAGCAGAAGAGAAAACATAACCTTGTTCTGGATGTGTTGTCAGGCAGTGGGGAGACTGAAAAACAGCAGAGTGCTCGCAATAATAAAGCAGCCCATGGAGACAGTGTAAAGCTATTTACTATAACAACTAGCCTTTCTGCGCTCTGCAGCTTCCCCAACCCCGGGCAGCATCAGCCCGTTGGCTTTTTGTTGGTGCCATGGGTGCAATAGATTTCCACGAAGTGCTTGGGAAGAGAAAGGGCGGTGATGCGGATCAGTCCGATGGTTATGCTCTGGATGAGTCCGATGGTTGCTTCGTGGATCGGCTCAGGAGGGACTTGGGTTCCTGGCTGTTGAACTGGATCCGAGGGCTCTGCAGGCAAAAGCTGATGGCCGTGGAACAACATATCTCATTAGCTGATGTGATTCTGGGTGTCCATGTGGCTGTGAGTGTAGTACAGGTAACGACAAAGGGTTTTTTCCTTTTGAGCTATTTGATTAGAGAGTGGCTAAGATAATGCTGGGAATCTTAAATAAGGAATGTGTTAGAACATAATGCCTTTGTTGTATACATAATCTCTGTTGAGAAATGATCATATATTTGAACTGTGCTTTGTAGTTTCTGAAACCCAATTTACAGTCACTGTTTTGATACTTACAGTTAAAACTCTGCCCTTGATGCTTCCTATTTCTTCTGGTTTATATTACACTGTAGTATTAAGTGTCAAGTAAAGTTGTTACTGTTTTCTTCCAGGAAAAAAAAAAAAGTGTCTTTTTCTGCTTTTGTCGTTTTAAAATGTCATTTCAGTGGGCTGGACAGAAAATCTTGTGCATGGTAGATAGTAGTTTAAGATTGAAAAACACTACACCCACTTCCACCTCTTCAGGTAACATAAAATGGGCCTTACAGGGAAGAGGGTTTGGACAAGGTGTGTGTCATCTGATAAGGAGTCCTCTGAGCAGCTGGTGTAAAAGAGCAGAAGATTGCTCTCTCAGAGCCTCTCCCTGCCCTCGAGCCCTGATGTGAAGAATGGTGCACAGGCTGGGAGAACAAGGTTGTACGTGCAGGGCTGTTGTAACTCCATCATCTTCTTTCTAGGCCTCATAACCTAAGCAGAGAGAAAATTACATGTTATCATATATCAAAGACCAAGAGACCAACATGAGTCTCTCCAGAAAACCAGCAACCAAACACCCCTAAAAGCTGTGTGTAGCTGGATTTTAAGCTACCACTGTTGCCGAAAACTCGGAATAAAGAACTTCTCAACACCAATTTGATGCAGATAAGCAGACACTTCTTTACTGACGGCCGGGTGTGCGAGTGAGTGCTCTCACCTACAACGCACACCCAAGCACCAAAATCATACATCTTATATAGAACTTATCCATACATATTCATTAAGTGTTCATGCATGAACATATTATTTCCTGGAAAGCATCAACATATTCTCCTCCTATTTCTGATTCTGCGCAGTAAAGATTAGATATGTCTAGAAATGGGTCTGGGGTGTAATATAGGTAGGTGGTCCATAAGTCGGTGGTCACGATCTCCCCCTGCCGGAATTACTTTTTGCCTAAGTTCACTGTTTCTTGGCAGGTAACTATGAGTTGCTTCATTTGAATCTTCCCAGTTCCCATTAATTCTAGATTCTGACATCTTACGCATTCTTCTAAAATACTCCTACAAGTAAACACTGTATACAAATGATCTTGAACCTTAAGCCTGTTATCTAAAGCTCTAAATGTTCCTACTAGCTGATTTTGGCCAATTCCTTCGGCCTTGGTACGGGGCTGTACAGAAGATTTCATAGTAGCTGTCGGTCGTTGGTTAAATGTGCAAGATACAATAGATATATAATTTTTTACTAAAATATTTGTTATAATTCTATATTCCTATTAAAATCAAATACAATTAATTCTAACTAGTGGCAAATCAGTAACACTATAGCAACAGTACCAGTGAAAGAAAGGGTATTGGACTCCTTATTTCTGCAAAGTACCTGTGTTTTTAAGTCCTTTCCAATACCAATCATTACTTTTTCCTCTTTGCAGTCAACATCCTCCCCCCCCCCCCAAATCAAACACTCCAGAGCTGACATTGTATGTAGGAGAAAGTCATAACAGAAACAGCAGAAGGGCATTTAGTTCACATTCCATTAATACCTTTATCTTTTTTTCTAATTTAAGTTAGAGGATTTTAACACAGTTTATCAGCCACAGGTTGAGAGCAAATCGCTGTAGAATTCAATGTATAAGTATAGGTTAATGTGCAAGTATTGAAAGAGGAGTGGGAGAGCACTCTATTTTTGCAGGCACACAAAACGGTGGAGTTGTTTCCATGTGTATGTGGAAATGCCAACTCAAAGCCATCCCACACTGACTGTTATTGCTCAGAATCTAGGTGCCCAGCCTTGTAAGAAAGAACTATAAATGCCCTATGCTTACTGGCAAAAGAAGCAGTGTTAGGAGTTCTTCAGAACCTACACCTCCAGCATGGACAAGAGGCAAATGAGGGAACATAATACTGGCGTACAAAGTCAGAAGTGGCATGGAGAAAACGACAGGATAACTGTTCATTCTTTCTTCCAATGCGACAACGAGGAGATGCCAACTCAAACTGACAGCAAAGCAAAAAAGAGCTACTTTTACACACATACAACTGTGCTGGGGAATTCATTGTCACATGAAGCTGTAGGTATTTCCATAAACCCCAAAAGTAACTAGCCTAATTAATGGAAGAAACTCCCATCTGAAATTATTAAGTGCAGAGATATCACCCCAATTTAAAGTCTGTGGCAAAAATTAGCATAGGCTGGAGGAGCATACCAGGAAGTAATATCATATCTATTCTTGCCCTCTCTTTGCATTTTTCCCTTAGCTAATACCCACTACTGGAGATTGAACGTTGGTCTTAACTCTTCGGTCTGACGGTACAAATACCCTGTCATTGCAGCAAGCAGAACATGCAATCACCGATCTGTTCCTTTCATCCCAAACCCTTCCCACTTCCTACAGAAGTATATGTGCAAATGTTCCTCCTCCTCCAGATTCCCTCTAATCACATATTCCTCATCCCACTACAGACCTATAAAACACAGGCTTCCTATACAAATAGCTCACAAACTTATCAAGGGTGAGGGAACTACAGGAAGAGGCTTCCCAATCTGAAAAAAAAAAAAAAACCAACCCAAAAAACTGCCTTACTATTGCTGTGGGTACAAAAGCAGGAGTTAGGACAGAACTACTACTGCCTTTTCTGTCCCGTTCCCCTTAGCATCTGACGCTTTAAAGCTCTTACACAGAGGAGTGTTACCATTAGGTCAGCACCTGGCAAAGCTCCATGGAAAGAGGAGACAATACATTCTGCAAAAAAGTGACAAGAGTCATTGTCCCCCTCCAAAGTTTTCATCAAATTAGCATGGAGGGCCTGGAGAAAGATTCCTCCACATCCTAGTGCATTCTGCTTTGTAAGAAGGACACAAGCAAGAACTGCAGAGAGCGTTCCTCATCAGTATCCATCTTCAAAACATCCCAAAGTCATCTCAGGACAGTAGTGCTATCCTGTCCACTTGCGCAGTGCAAGGGAGCCAAGTGCTGAAGCTGCAACTCAGCGAGTAGAGCCACAAGTGAAAGTGTCAATGCAGAACTTACGGCTCTATTTAGATCTTCCTTTGCTCCAGGTACCCATCCAGCCCTGCCCTTACATCCCTGTACAGCAGTCCCCAAACATCTCCCTGTCCTGACTAGCAGCCATTGGGATTCCAGTACTTGGCACACTTACAAAAGCCAACTGAAGGGTGGAAAAAAGGACCCTTGGGATCATCTAGCCCCACGTGAGTTACTTTGTGCATTAAGCCCATCTCCAAAGGCAGACAGCATGTCATTACGTTGCAGAATATTCTCCCCCAGGTCTGGGCATCTTTCCCAGGAGAGCACAGCGCACTGCAGACACAGCAGCCACTGCCACGCAGGTAGATGGGACAGGTCATGGGCTGTTCTTCAGCCATAAGGCAAATGTGGACAGCACAGCTTGCATTGCCATAGCTAAGCTCTCATCCACCTTAACCTCAAAACCATGCCCAAATATTACACACAAGACAGTGCTAGCTGGCCCAGGCATCAGCTGTCAAAGACTGTATTAACCCTTAACAGCATGGATGATCAGTGGTTGGGCTCATGTCACAGGCCTATTTAGTTGACTAGTAATGACATTGCTGATTAGTCAGGAGGGAAAGTGCCTGATGCAGCAGTTGCAACACAGAGCTTTCAAGATAAGTGTTCCCAACTACTTCACATGTAAGCAAACAACCTAAAAATCCTTTCAAGCATGGATAAACCGAAATAACCTTGTCTTCAAGGTCCTTGTATAAACAGAACAATCCTCCCTCCCTCCCACCCCTTTTTACAGTCCTTGCCAGGTACAAGGCAGAAGTGACTACATAAATGCAGCATTTCTGCAGATCCCAACAACAGACAATACAACCTTTTGCATATGACTTCTTTTTTCATTTTGCTGTTGTTTTTGTTTGTTTGTTATTTTAAAAGGTGCCTGGAGTATGCCACACTAAGGGAGTTCTCATTTATAGCACAAACTCCAGACTAGAGCACAAGGATGAGGAACTATTACTATCAGTACCTCAGGTTGTGCTTGCTGCTTTTCAACAGTCTTCTTTTGGAACATCTACTCTATACTTTCATATGGGCCTTGAGAGATACTAGAATTAGATCTTAAGCTAACACAGAGCTTCAGCACATGTAAGTTTACCCATTCCAGCTTCTGTAGTAGCAACCAGGTATCTCTTCATTGTCTTGCACAAGGCAACGCAGGCAACATAACCTGTTCTCAAACCTGAATATATTTGTAATTTAATACTGCACAACTAATACAGCTGCTTTATGCTGCTAGAAGCAATAATTTAGTTCTCTAGGGAAGGAAAGTTTTAATTTTACCTAGCAACTGGGCACCAGAAAAAAATAAATTGCTATTCTGTGATCTACAGGGGACATATGAAGAACATTATGCTTTCAATCTGCCTTCAGAAAATAAACTTAGAACTGTCTCTTTGATCCTTTTAAAAATATACAGGGTTGGTTTTTCTTTTTTAAAGTTTAGATCTTAAAAGTAGCAGCAAGTAAGAACAATTACAGGGAAGTTTGATTTTGAAAACTTAAATCTATCAGCGTCAATTTAAAAAAATTTTTTTTCAGTTTATGACTAGTTAAATACATGGCTGATAAACCTGTGAACTTGTTTATTGATGCCACATTCAAATTAACCAAAACAATTCTAGCAGCTCTTGTGTTCTCCAACTGGAGTCATGTACCATGGATAGCAATGTTCAGAGGCATGTACAGAGCAGTAAGGGGAGTCAATGCAACTGTGTGAGAATATACATTTTTACTGTCAATACAGCAATTCTTAGTTCCAGCAGGATCAATACAGATATCTGAGCATGTCCATAAAAAATGTTAAAATCACTGATGACAGTTAGCTGCAGGAGTTTCTAAATTCTTTCGTAGCCTTCCAGTTCAGCTGCTTTTAGATTTTACTGCTGCGACCATAACAATAGCTTATGTCCCTCCCAAGAAAAATTACAAAAAAAAATTTCTTACTCAAGAGATCTTCTCATGTATACTAAAAGGTAAATGTTTGTAATTTTGTGCCAACTTTTATTTTTAACCACTTTAAACTTCTATTAAAAGATCAGTCCTGGTTAGTAAATTTGATGCATGAAAATTGTTTATCAATACCATTGATCTGAAATTGGTTGAGATCTGCTGTGGCCAAAAGAAGTGGTAAGCAACACACAGAAGAATCTTTTAGTCTGAAAATGTTAGAAACTCCTCCAGTCTAAGCACACGCTGGAAAAAATTAGAACCAGAAATGAGAAAGGAGAGCTATTAAGGTAGAAACTTTTGTAAGCTATGCACATTTGATTCAAATACCTTTCAAAACAAACATGAAATTCTAAGCTTAGCAGTTCACCTGCTTTCTATAGCTCAGTGGAGGCAACACGGATGGGTTCTTCCACCCTCAGGTAATACTGCTGATAACACATTAGCATTTCCTCTCAGGCTTTTTCTGACTCCTCATCAGATTTCTTAGCAAGCAATCAGTCTATGCTCCCCAGTAAAGACTACTAAATTCATATTAAGGTTAAATCCCAGTAAAAGGGGAGGCTGTCTCAGACAACTACAGAAAGCAAGTATCTCATGGATAACTTTCTGTAGCTTGGCACACAACAGAACATTTTCTATGTTATTTATCTTAATCACCAAATTTCTGAAAGGTAGGATTAGACTGTATATGAAATAAAGACAGCCCAGGACTTTTTTAAAACCTCTTCATCATACTTCTATTGGACACTCTAGCTTGCTTCCAGGGTTCTTCTGAGAATACTATACAAAGAAGTACAGTTGGTTTTTAGCCCTGTTGTGTTAATCGTGAGTAGGAAAGATCTTCACATAAAATAACACTCACCTTCCACCTTTCTCTAACTCCTACTTTATTGCCTGGAACTTCCCAGCATAGAGTGCCCAGTATCAACACAGAAGTGGGGCAGAAAGTATTTCCCTTCCACATCTGAAACAACCTGAAGCCCAACTAGCTGACATTCCTGATAGATTTGCAATTTAGCTAATCAGTGACTCTTATTTGCAGGCTCTGTCCCCAATTTCTGAAGAGCAAATGACAGCTATCAAACCACATCAATTACAGGAACTGGTCTTTTTTTTTACAACTCAACAGGTACTTCAATTTCATTATTATATCCTTGAGTCCCAAACAGAGAAAAATTTCCAAGAGACCTTTTTTTTCTTCTCTTCGCTGAAGTTTCATATACTATTGCTCTTACAGCCCTTCTGGGATTAATACCAAACAGGTATGTAGTCTTTTGTAATTTTTTCTTTTTTCCTTGGCTCTTGGGATGTTTAATGCATAACTCTTCCGGGGAAAGCAAAACAGGACTAGTACAGAAGAGGATGAATAGGATCTTCAGGAGATCAGAACAGAGCTGAGGACTACACAATAGTTTTGGATACCAAGGTCTCAACCTTGGCCCAGAGTAAGAAAGCTCATGCTGGGAGATAGTCCAAGCTTCCACAGATGATCTGCTATTTCTATAGAAATTATAACTTCAGAAAAGAACAAATACACATACTCCTTTTATCAATTTAAAAGCATTTTCCTAGTTGAGAATCAACAGTACTTTTAAGATTTCCCGGTCACACTTCAGTGGAGTCACAACTAGAAAGCCCGAACTAGCCTTTAGGGAAAAGCAGCAGGTAAGCCCAAGAGGCAAAACACCTCCAGGAGCGCTACCTCAGAATTACAGAATAGCTCTCCTTGGTAGAGCATTTTCTTCTCTTACAGGTAGGTGAGGATACAACACAGTGTCATTATAGGCAACCATACTGGTCATTGTTAAGCATCTTGAAGCCAAAACAGAAGCTAAGTGGCTTTTTCCCCTTGAAAGTTAGTGCAGTCAGGTAATAGCAATCAGGAAGAAAGTGGTGCTTACATCACAGCTCACTAACAACATATTGCTCACAAGACCTTCCACATAACCATGGTAGAACTCAAAACTTGAAATCAAAAGGGCCAAAGTATGACATCACCCCACAGTATGTCAACAGCCTCAGAACTGCTGCCCTGAGGCCAGTGCCTGGGAGCACTACACAGCATTTCACTTCTCAGGGTAGGAAGTTAGGCTGGTGTCACAGCAGAAGATGTAGCAGTACAGATTCTGAGCAGAAAAATCTTTATTCTGAACACCTACTTTTTGACTCCTTTGGTGGAAGACATTTCATTTAGTAATCATTTGACTATTTACTCCTCTAATAGTCTAAGACTCAATTTGCACTTAAAAAATCCAATATCCAGATCCCCTAGTCTTGTATGCAAAGAATACCCTTTTCTTACAGGACTACCTCCTCTCCCTGTGGCAAGTCATAAGCACCATAGGCTTGCCACATTCAGACAACCCTAAGAGGTTTAAGTGTTAAGAAGCATACCCTCAGAAACAGGGGGAGAATATCTAAAAGGATGTTTCTCCTCCTCCCATCTTATCAGGCAGTAGCACTGGTGGTCTTCAGTTCTTGATTTCAGATCCTCACAAGAACAAGTGAGGTCTCTCTCCAAATTTGTGGAACTCCTGGCAAACCATCTTTCTTCATATTTGTAAGCTAAAAGCAACAGAACTTAAGTTCCAAGTACACGTAAATGAAGACAAGCCAATTCTGGCAACAGTAAGCATACTTCTTCAAAAACATGTTTTCAAAACCCCACTGTTCCCCCCTTCCCCCCAAAGTTTTTTGGGGGAAAACATTCTCAGCACTGTGATACCATTTATTATAAAACACTATTTTAAGATGTTCTGAAGATAACCCCTGTTCCTGCCGTTAAACTTATATTATGTGGCTTATAATCTGTAAAACAGGAAGAGGGGGGAGCATTAATTCCCACAAACCAAGCTTCTCTTTTTTTTTTGCTTGCAATAGCAAATCGGTAGCTTAATAAAATTTTCAGAAACTACATAGTCCAACTATTTTAAGAAAATGTCTATTCTAAGATACACTGGGGAATGAATAATTATATTCTGAACTGTTTAACTTGTGAAGTCCAAATGACATTAAGAACTGCCACTCACTATGTTTCAATATTGCACTTTTCTGATGGAGTGCAAGAAATTAAACTAAGACAGTGAAGCAATTTGCTTTATTTTCTGCTGCAGAAAATGACCTAACTACTAGACAGAGCTAACACACTTAAACAGTTTAAGTCTCAAATGTTTCTTTCAGGTCTCTACTACCTGCAACATCCCTCATTCTGACTGAAAAAAACAAACCACTAAGGCTAGGGCAAATTATTTCCTATTTTGTCAAGGTAAGATGAAGTACACCCATTTAATGGTTAGCTGTGCATTCTTCCTCTTCAATGATCTTAAGATGATTTAAAAATACAACCTTTATTTTTCAATCAACTTACCAGTTTCAAAATAAAGTCTAAGCATTTCCTATCTAGCCTTTTCCATCTCTTTCTAGCTTCCTTCCACATATATAAAACAATGACTGGACTTTATTTTAGGACAAATTTTAATTGTTCTTCACCTGCAACCATAAAGCTAGTACCATCATTGCTGGGACAACGTTCCTTCAGTTACTGAGAACTTCAATAACCACTATTTTTTTCCTTGTGATTGGTCTGGTGAGAAAGCTGAAGCGTAGCTCAGAGGTACTCAAGGTAAGAACACCCATCAGTATTTCAGAGTTTCACCTCCAACATAGCTCAAACAGTAAAGCTGGCCTAGCACTGGGGCCTTAACTGGACTCCACTTACCACTGTTTTTATTAATGTGAGTTGAAAATGCCATCAGTTTCAAAGAGGAAAAAAAAAATCTTTCACTTTAGCCCCTTCCCAATCTCCCCATCACTGCAGTTATGCACTATGCATGTATTTTATGCACTTCTTCATGTATTTTACAGCCCACATAACATTCAAATACAAATTAAAATCTCCTCAGGAAATTCCCAAGCAAACTGTTGGAAAGGCTCTCTATACTTCTCCTGTTCCTTATACTGGTCATCCTCAGACAGAATACTGAACGAGGCAGACTTTGTCCCGCTCAATACAGCCATTCTTCTGAGCATCAAACACCACTTTGTCCTCCAGAGCCTGCAGGAAGTTTGAGACAATGGCAGAGAAGTACTGTCTTCGTAGCCCCGATAACTCAACTGGACTGTCAACTAAAAAGCCACATGATGTTTGAAAGAAAATGGAATTCATCATTTTATATATTACTTTTCCAGTTTATATACTTCAAGGGAAACAGACAATGGCAGACAAGCAAAAATGCTTGTAATACCAGTTCTAACAGAAAGTACAGCAAATATAAATCACTGGACACATACATTTATTTATATAGCATACAAAGGCCTCCATCTGTACTCCACTCACCTGAAATGTACAGCTTACACTGCAATTTCTGTTCACCAGGATCTGTTGCTTCAAGCAGGCTTCACACCAGCAAACACATTCACAGAGCAGTGGGGGTGCTGTGGAGAGATAACCACTGCTAGCTTAGTTTCGCTCACTTGCAACTGTTTACATATCTACAGCCTCCACCGGCAAGACAAGTTCTTCAGCAACAGACAAAACCTCCCACCTTAACAGGGACCTCATTACTTAAATGGTACTAAAGCATTTATGCAGAGCTAACTCTTCTATCTTTGTTGTGGCAGCAAGGTACTCCTCTTGCTTCTAAGCCTGCCACTCATTTAACTCAAAAAAGGCTCTGCTTTTTTTGCCCAGCTAAGACCAATACATGGCAGTATTCCAGAACAAAGTTTGTCTAACCATTGATTTCCTGGACCACAGCCCAACAGCCATGTGACACTTCTAAGTTCAACACTAATGATGGTTAGTGCAGGATTTCACCAGACTACTTAAAGCACAAAAAAGCAAAATGCTTTCATGCTGTTTACTGCAGTCCAAAGTCAAAGCTTTAAATCTAGCAAGCTATTTTCTAAAAGTGAAGTTTAATAAAGTACTCTGCACAGAGAAATCTCATGCCATGTGTTCCAAATGTGTCATGCAGTAACTCTTCACAACTACATCTCCTTATCTCAGTCACTTGTATAAAACATCTTACCAGACTCAAAAAACATACCAGAACTAAATCCACAAGTGGTTTGCAAACCTTACCCCCCACCCACCAAGAAAAAAAGCCATTAAAAGTATTATTCTTTCCATCTTAAAATTAGTTATAAAAACGATCTCCCTACATCATTTTCACTAGTTCTATATTCCAAAACCAATAGTGTCATGGTTAAAACATTTGTTCATTTTTGTGAACATCACTTTCTACACTATTAAAACACTTTTTTCATCTTCTGCGGCCCTAAAGCACAGGAGCATTCATACGGAAAGGTATGCAGCTAAATAGCCAATATGCCGTATCACTGGCCACATCTACCTTTTTCTACGCCCAGTGAGAGGTACCCTTCTCGTGATTAAACACTGCTCCTGCCAACAGGCCTCAACCACCCGACAGGCACGATAACATTCTCTGGCACCCTTTATCTGTCAATCCTAGATCAGAGACCATGCCCAAGGAATGTTTTAGAACATCCAGAACATTGATGTGAAGTACTTTGGGTACCTGAAGCACCACCCACTATCACTAGTCTTTGATCCCAGGAATCACAAAGTGAACTCATTCTCAACGATTTTACTGGACATACACACAGCAGTATCTCCTTCAGAGCTTCCATATTTCGTGTTAGTGTCACCCCAAAGGACAAAAAGATGGTACCTTTACACTCCAACAAAACGCATGCCACACTCTTCTGGCCCTGTAATGCAAGTCATATACAGATCCTTTCAGAGCATCTAACAAAGTACTTACCAAGTATCACTGCTGTATTGCTTATTTCTCTGGTCTTTGATATCTTTTTTCCTCCAGGAGGCTGATCTAGCCAGGACCAGCAACTTCCTGACTTACCATCCAAGCAGCTTCACTAGATGCTGTCAGCAGCATCCAGACTTTTCATGAACTGCAGTGGGCAGAAGATGGTAACTTGTCCCTTCCCACCTCTGACGTGCATAATCACTAATAAAGTTTGTTGTCCAGGAGTCACTCGAGCACAATGCGGAGTATCACATGTCCAGTATGTGCTGTACCAGTCAGTGCAACAAGGTCATGTTGCCTCTTGGAACGTACAAGCTGTCAAGGAACACCGCGGTGCAACTACAGACCTCATGTGCAACAGCTAGGTTTTTCACATCCTCATCTTTATTCAAGAACATGTACAAAACATGGCACACGGAAATACTTGCTCTTCTCAGTAACATTTGTTAACAGAAATAAATTGTTGCAAGCAACAAAGGGAAAGCTGTTCCATAGTAAATCTCTGCAGATGTCGATACATCCGCTAGACTGATTTACACAGCTGCTTGCTGAAAAGGAGCAGCCTTCAGCCAAAGTAGCTCGTTACTGCTTATTAACAATAACCAAAGCATAGGAGATGCTCAGTGAGCCAATACACTCCTAGAGTTCGGTCAGATCCTTAAGTGTACATTTTAGTAGTCAGATGGATACTTATTTTTGACATTCCCAATGCTTTAGGCGCTACTAGTGTTTTGCACTTCATGATACTGCTTGGACAGAAAATTGGGCTTTTCATGGAATTTGTCATTTAGAGATAGGCACATTCCATGAGCTATAGGAATTCCTCCAACTCTCCAAAGGAAGAGAGCTGCTGGCATCCAATGCTGTCATTTTTGGCTGAAGACTATAGGGTAGTTTTTCTGTATTTTGGTGCATTTTGGAATGATTTTGCAACTGTAGCTCTATCAATTTTTAGGTATCATGCTGTTCTGTTTCTTCCTTCATAAACCACTCCTGACAATTAGGTTTCAGTCATGCATGCTTTAAAGCAGACTGCATCTAATGTACATAACGATTTGTCTTTAAAATCCAACTTCCTCAGTGACCAATTTATGACCCTTCATTCCTCTGTGGAAGTGTCAATTTGCTGAATACAGCAAATACGCTGTTACTATGATACAGGACCATTAGTTTCCAAGTGACTCCTCAAAGCACAAGTTCCAATGTGCATACTCCCTTCTCCCACTACTGACCTCTTCCACCTCACAGCAAGCAGCTCACACCGCAAAGGACGGTTCCGCTCCCCACTCACTAGATACAGAGAGCAATGCAAGCTTTAGACCTTGCCTTTTCTGTAACCATGACTTTCCTCATGACACCTGAATTTCTTTCTTACAAGTCTTTCATGTTTATGCTTCTGTACCACCACAACCTCATCTACTGCCTCCCATCTCCTGGATGACACCACCCTCAAAAAGCTGACTCATTGGTTTGAATTTGTGTACCCGTTTTGCTTTCTCCCCATCTTTACAGAGCCTACCTGCGAGTTCTGTTGTTTTGAGTTATTACAGACCTTCAGTATCAGCAAATCTGTACACCCTTATGATATTTTAAAAGGGCAAATACTCTCAGGGGTTTTTCCATGTATTGACGCTCAACACTCATTTCTCTAATATTGCTGCTATCCTTTCTACAGAGGGCAGCTCGGTGTTTTGGGAAAGGTCTATTTAAATACACAGAGACAGTGATTTGGGTTCACATGCAGTTTCTGAAAACAGTATCCGCTCAACAAAACTGCAGCAGCTGCCTTAGCAGCCTTTTAAAAGCATGGCATCCCACTCCAAGCCACAAAAACTCTTCAGGTGTTACGCTTCCTTCCAGTTACAGATCATCCACATTTGTCAGGCAGCACTGACAAAGCGTTCCAACTCATCACTGGAAAAAGAGAACAAGGTCTAATTAAAATGGTTCATTTGAGGGAAAAATTTCAATTTGCAAGTAAGCACACAACATTTTATATGTTAAGGTGTTACTGTTCCTGTAAAAAACCCTACAACCCCATAGACATTATAACACTTTTCAGAAAGTTTAAATCAAATCTTTTTGTCTCGTCTCAGATTCCGGATCCGTATTAGGTTTTTCAGCAAAGAATTCAGGTTCGGGATAGGATCATCACAGATGAGACAAAAGCAATACAGAAAACAAATTTAATAGCAAATATATGGGTTTTTTTCTATAGTGTTTCTGACAGCAATAAAAAATTTAAACATTCTCTAGTCCTTTGATGTATTTCAATAATAATGTACAATTATTTAAAACTGCATGTAGGTTTGAAACCTAACCAAGGTCAGGCACAGTTATCAGCACACACTGCGCCTTGGGGAACAACTGTTCTTAAATTCCAACTATGTACAGAATTAGTTACTATGCTGTCCTGGTTTCAACTGGGATAGAGTTAATTTTCTTTAGTAGCTGGTACAGTGTGTTTTGGATTTAGTGTAAGAATAATGTTGATAACCCACTGATGTTTTAAGTAGCACTTATCCCAAGTCTAGTACTTTTCAGTTTCCCATGCTTTGCCAGTAAGCAGGAACACAAGAAGCTGGGAGGGAGCACGGCCAGGACAGCTGACTCGAACTAGCCAAAGGGATATTAACTGTAAGCACAGAGCTCCTTAAGACTTAAGGTGAGAATATGTTTAGCTTTTCAGTTGCATACCTGAATAAGCTAAAAGTATTTGTTCCTACATTTTTGACCGTTTTCCTGTAAAAAAAAATTGTTAGTTCAGAAAAATTTTCTTCCATCACTCAAAATACAACTTGCCATCTATTTAGTCTCTCATACAGACCAAACTGCATTATCAAACATGTGTTGGATTAGTACCAGCACTCCGCAATTTCTGTGAAACTTAACTTAGAAGTGTAGTCATGCCACAGTAAATTTTGCTTCTCTTGCCCAGCTATAGCTCAGCTTGGCTATGAACTATGACAGGCAACTAACCAATGAAGTCTAATTCCCCCTCTCCTACCAGCATCAAAAAGATCATTTTCCATTATGTAGATACACACAAACCCCACTCCACTTCAGATATGCCATTTGTAATACAACAGTTTACATGTCTCCTTCTGCTTATAAATGGGGTTGACAACAATGCAATTTTTTACAGCAGGCATTTAAAAATTATCATTAGTTATTTAAACCAGTTTTGCTGAGTTTCAAGCTATGTACAGGCCATGAAGCCTATCATCTTCAAACATATCACCTGTTCTGGTGTTAGTCTAAATTCAGATTCACATGTGTTTTTCATCAAGCAATCAGTCAGGTTTGGGATAGGTGCTTTATTCATCAGACACCAATGGTTTTAAGCATCACTCCCATATCAAGCTTTTAAATTAATCATAACATTTATTGGAATTCATACCTTCAACTGAGAAGCAGCATTCAAGCATCTCTGCAGAGACATAAAATGCACTGGTTAGTTACACTAGTAAGGCTTGTTACTTCCAACCTTTCTTTACATCAGCCATGTAAGTCACTCCACTTTCTACTTGTAATATTGCCTTTCTAAACAACACAGCATTTTATAGGTAGCAATGCTGCACAAGAAGTTTCACTCACACATTTGAACCTCACATAGTGGGACAAAGCCTGTTGTTCAAAAGAAACTACTGGTAGTTAGCAAGTTATTTAAAGGTACCTTTCGTTAACAAGGAGTGGAATAAAATTATAGATGTTGTAGTACAACAGGAAAATTAGAACTTGTCCTCACACTTTAGATTTTAACTTCCTAACTAAAAACAACCTGCAGATACTCAAGAACCAGTGCAATTAAAGTGAATTTCATTGGAAAAGATTAGATTCAGGTATTTGGGTAAGAATGAAGTTCTTCAGAGAAACCACTACCAATACTCTCAATGCACCTTAAGTGTTCACAAGCACACTTTTTGCCTGCTGCAAGTATGTTATACTAGCCCTTCAGAATTAGTTTATCTCTGGAGATGAAACAGCTTTAATGTAATTAGAATTCATTGCAGTTCACCATCAAATCCCACCTTTAATCATTAACATTACTTTTCCTAAACACTCACATTTGAGTGAGCTCTAAGTTAACAATTCTACGAGGGTCAAAGTCCAAATGTCATCACTAGCTTTCAAACACCAGCAACACTTCCTTAGCAGGGCACTTTTAATACCTGGCTGATGTTTGTTATTTACCCACTCTAAGACAGGATACCTCAAATATAGGCATCTAACGCTTCCTGCTCTGCTCTTTAAAGATGCTAGCTTTTGCAACAGCACATACCCATGGCAACACGGACCTGAGGAGTTTAAATAATGCACCAACATTCTTATTCACAACCTGGAACATGGTGGCATCTAGCCTGTACATAGGGACAGCAATAAAATTAACACCAACTGGGATAATGACTGAAAGACTAAGTGACTTCTGAAAGAATTATTTAAGTGGTTTCATTTCAGTAGCCAGATCCGTATGAAGTTTCTCATCAACATATCAGGTTTGGCAGTTTCATCATGATTCACCACTTATCAGTTACTGGGAACTGTAGCACAATTCATACACTCATATATTCCACAAAATAAGCTTTATTGTCTTTCTTATGCAGATGTACTGAAAATGGCATACATTACAATTAACAAAAAATTTCAGCTGCTTCATCAATAAATATTACCTCTATCTGTTGTACTACAGCTGCCAGGAAATCTTTCACCAGGACACCTGACATTCCCATTGTTAGAAAACTGTTCATGCCATTCTAGAAATGTGAGTAAAACAACCAATTACAACATGTTCACATGTAATATAGCAAAAGCCATCCAGAACAACTAAGTTTTACTCTCATGGATTCCCCTTCCTCCCACCCACTGGTTGTAAGCATTTGAGTAACACTCAAGTGACTACAGATCCTGAAGTTATTTCTTAGTATTTCCAAAAGGTGATAATATCAACTATACTCTTTAAAAAATTGGAACCACATGTGCCTGTTAATATTAACAAGTCTCTAGATGTCCCCTTTGTTTTCTTCACCGAAACACTTTCTTATACCAATCTCCTAACAAAGCGCAAATTCACAATTAAAAGCCATCTTGAGGTAATCTTTGTCAGATTTAGGGTGAACACTTCAGATAGGCATATTTTACCAGCTCCGACAGTAACTCAAATAAACCATTCACCAACTCCCCAGCCTACATAGTTTTAGACCATGTCAACCATGCCTGAAATACAATGATACTTCAATTTTAAAACTAATGTTACATTAATTTGATCATACATGGATTTTGCCAATCCATTTATTTATATTAAATTATCCCCAGTGATCATTCAAAACATACACAGCTTTCAGGAAAATCCACTTGTGTGTACCAAGTATTCTTCTACTTCTGATGGTGCTTCCATGAAGGGCTAAAATTGAAATGAAACAAAAATTATCTTTAAAACTAGAAAATGCCTCTTGCTGTGGGCTAGCATCATCTCTCATGTTACTACGTCAGAAACATAAAAATTCACTTTGTCATACAACATTTCAATATTGGTCTCGAACAGTCTTCAATACCTGACAAGTTGAAATTTTGTATGCATGTATTGGGTCTGGTTGAGATGGAGTTCATTCTCCCCATAGCAGCCCTCACAGTGCTGTGCTCTGTGTTGGTAGCTAGAAAGGCGTTGATAACACACCTGTGTTTTGGCTACTGCTGAGTAGGGCTCCCAAAGCATCAGGTCTGTCTCTCCAACATTTTTTGCCCCACCAACAACAGGCTGGGCAAGATCTTGGGAGGGGACATAGCCAGGACAGCTGACCTAAACTAACCAAACAGATATTCCATACCATATGACATCAGCTCAGATATAAAAACTAAGTAAAGGGAGATGGAAGGGGGGACATTTTTTTGTCTTCAGGAGCAACCACTACATATACTGAAGCCCTGCTTCCAAGGAAGTGGCCAGACATTGCCTGCTGATGGCAAGTAGAGAATAACATCATTTTGTTTTTCTTTGCTTTCGCACGTGACCTTTGCTTTCACTTTATTAAACTGTCCTTATCTTGACCCACGAGCCTTTTGTTATATTTTCTCCCCCCCACCCCCATCCAGCTGAGGAGGGGGAGTGATAGAGCAGCTTTGGTGGGCACCTGGCACCCAGCCAGGGTCAACCCACCACAATGCACTAGAAAAAAATTACCCTGAATTGGTTTTGGACCCTTTTGCAACTGTTACGATGTCTGAAGAACCAAGTCATTCAAGCTTCTATTTCAAAAATATTTAAGTGTCCATGCATTTATTCACAATGCAATACTACTACCTGTCCATAGTTTGCAGCATCATTACCTCAATAATTACATCAAAGATGGTCATGTATGTAGATTCACATTAACTCCAATACACACCCAAGGCCAGACAGCTAACTCACACCATCTCCATAATCTGTTTAATTTAGCACAAGTTAACCAAGTGATTTATCACATGGGTCTTCATGCTTATTTAAATGCCACAGCAAAAGAAATGAAACCGAGAATAACTGACCTAAGGACTGACCTTAACTCAGTGAAAAGCACACACACAAAAAATCATCAAATAATTACTCATCAGTTTGATGGCAACTATGAAAATGCAATATACTGTACCTTGTTCTTACTTTTTATCCTACTCAGTAGCCATACAAAGATGGCAAACCTCTGACACTTAACACATTCCATACTTTTGACAGACAAAAATAGGGAAACCAAGTAAGAAATAGAAGCATTTATTATCTTGATCAACAGCAGAGATGTAGTGCTACTTCTAGAGCAACAAAACTAAAAATTCCAGCCATTACCTTAATGCTTCTGTACAATGTATTGGACACCACTGAAAACCTCCTCTCCATCACACCTAAAAAAAAACAGTAAACAAGCTTAATACTTAAAATCAGCATTCTTATTACCAGGCCACTAAGTCACACACGTTATGAGACAATAATCATAAACAATCACTTGAGTCTCAGAAGCAATAATAAGTATTTAAGTATTAATTAGTATTAATTAATAAGTATTTAAGTCTTAAGTCTGCAGGAGGCCTTTTAGAAAGCAGATAGACATGCAGCCAGTTTTAAGTAACAAAGAAGTTACGAGTTACATCCACTTGAAATCCCATATTAAAAACAAATTTCTACGAATAACTGCATGTACTATTAAACTTCAGCCAAAGAAACACATGACAAAGTATGTTTTGTCATATACAATACTTAAATAGATCAAATAAATGTAGCCATCCATTAAAGATAACTTATAAATGTTTTGTCTCGCATCACAAAAACATTTTAAGCTATGGAAAATCTTGAGTTAAGCTTGCTTATTACACCCAATAACGAGGGGTTACTAACGGCTTCTAAAGATTCAAAAATTTATTGTTCAGTAATCTAACATGTCACTCAGGCTATCATTAGACAAGCTAATACAACACAGAATGAATGCACCCGACAACCTCCGACATGAATGCAAACACCTCCTAACCTTTGCTTGCAGATAAGAGCCTAGAATTCTACCTATTTTTTACTGTATTGCCCGTTCTTCCAGAAGTACTACAGCTCAATGACACTAGCATCGCAAAAGGGGAAAAAAAGGCATCTTAAGTCCACAGGAAGCTGGGGTTTTGTGTCATATCATTTTAAAAAAATAAATCTCTTTATTCTGCCATCTCGTTGCCCAACAAAAAAAGAAAAGGCAACATCAATAGTTAAAAACTTTAAAGTAATTTCATGAGTCACATTAAAAAGGCAAGCAAAGAGTGCGGTGGTTTTTTCTTGCCACGGTATGTGGATTTTACAGCAACTGTATTTGTAAAAGTCTTCTGCGGTCAGTCAACTCCACGACGCCGATGGCCGAGCCCTGAAACACAACCGGCAACACGAACGTGTGCACCTGCCCCGTGCCAAACGCACAAGGAAACTCCACCTTATTCAAGACGCCCTAACCTCTCACCGAATCACCTCGTTCTCATCGCCATGTTTAGTCGCGATCGACTTCATTCACCAGCACGAGCCAGCTTCCGAAGCGCCAATTCAAAGGACCGAGAGAAGCGGAAGGCTGCACCGCCCTGGCAAAGGGCTGCTCCCAACCCCAGCAATTAAGAGCCGGCGTCACTGGCGGGCGACACTGGTTTCACCAGCCCCCGAAGGTACCCGACGCGCCCCGCCGCCTCCCTCCGGCCGGGCCGCCCATCCACCAAAATGGCGCAGGCCAGTCAGCGCCTCGCCGGGCGCCGCCCGCGCCAGGGCAAAATGGTACCCCGCCGCACGCGCCAGCCGCCGCCCAACTACCCATCCCAGAGTGCACCGCGCCGCGGGACACCGCTTCCGGCGGGGGAGCCCGGCCGCGCCGCGCTCCCGGCTACCCCGCCGCGGAGCCGCGAGGCCTGCCGGGACCTGTAGTCCGCCCAACCGGACCTGCCCCGGCCCGCCCCACGCCCCCCCCGTCCTCCCTCGCCACCCCGGCCGCCCCCCCCCCGCCGTCGCCCCTTCACCGCTGCCTTCCCCGCAGACCGAGATCATGCGGAACGAGTTCG
>JAVJGG010000013.1:10743130-10754780 GCA_035590195.1 Aviceda cuculoides
GGGGGCTGCTGCGGACTCGGGTGCCCGCCGTTCCGAGCCGGCCGGAGCAGGGGGTCGGAGGGGAACGGGCGGGAGGGGGCTGCCCGCTCTCCGTGGGGATGGTGTGCCCCGAGGGGAAAGAAGGAACGAGCGCTTGAGTCCGGCTTACGATCCCGGTGCTGTTCATACCTTTTGCGTTACAGGGTTTGTGCATTAAACGCAGAGCTAGCAAGTGAAGGTGAGAGGCTGATACAGCTTACAAAACTCAGAAAAAATGTTGTCCGCTGAGTACTTGTTTCTTAGATCGTCTATTACTGCTCCCTAGGGCTCCAACTGGTTAACCTTCCATGGCGATGCCTGAGTGCTTCAACTTTCCTCCCTCTCTAATTAGATGTTTCTGAAACCTTAACCACGCGCACACCCTTTCCCTTTTTGGAAATGGCACACAATGCTTTATCCCTGTGTAACATTACAGGTCATCGGGGCTGAAAAATCTCCTCTTGCTCACAACAGACAGAAAAAAAAGAAAGGTTTTGCAGTTTTTTACTCTAGAAAGACTAAGGATGCTATTCCACAGTCAGCCCAAGAGTGGGCTCCCCCAGTCCCGGCACAGCTTTAGCCACTGGAAGTTGCACCTCGGTCAGAAAACGGCTTCGTCTCCAGCCGAATCGACCTCCCGTACTGCTGTGGAAGTGCTAGTGAAAAGAAGCGGGTGCAGGTATCTGAGCTACAGTGGGGATGGCAAGACCACTACAGCCTAGATGTCATTTTAACTGAGGTGAAACCACATCCTAAATTCTCACAATATTTATGGAAGTTCTCTCTAATTGTTTGTAAATAGTCTAACTTTTTTGTCTGCCTGTTTATTGAGAGGTTTAGTATATCAATCAACTTAGTTGAGGAAATCAGGAAAAAACAAGGAAGGATGAAGAAAAGCTCAAAAAATTGTTTGGTGTTTTGACAAGTTGTTAGGAATACTACAAAAAACAACGGTCCACAAGATGGACTCCCAATAGAAGGTTCTAACTGTCAGGAGCAGATAAGGGAAGTCTAGAAAAGTGAGTTGTAAAGTGCTAAAATATCTGGCAATTCCTAAAATTATTGAGATTAATACTATCAGGAAAAAACAAAATAGTTGACGAATTTTAAACATATTTTCTTCTGCAGCTCACGACAGGAGATGACACTCATTTACTCTCTGCTTTTCGTCTTCCACATCCCATTTTACCTGTCTGAAATCTTCCTCTTGACCGCAAGCAGAGTGACCCAAACGGCAGATTGCAAGCTGCAGCCAGCCGGCCACCTTTTCTGCTGTAGAGGCACAAGGAAAAAGGTCTACATGGTGCCTTTCTCTCAGAGCCTCCTATGTGCACTTGTTTGAGCTGCTGTTTCTGTAGGAGAGAGAGCACGAAGCAATAAGCATCAGAGAATGGTTTCTAGTGCTTCACGCAGGCTCAGCAGCTGAACTTGGGCACAGGCAAGCAGTTTACATCCTTGTTGTCTATCCCTGTGACCATGGCACTGAAAATGTTAACCCACCCTTCCTTAGTGACATCAGGGTTAAAGATAAGTGAAGTAATCACGACTCCACTAGCCCTAAAGAAAGAAGGCAACTCCTTACCATTTCTTTCCTAAGTGCTAAATAATTATGTCTTTTCGCAGGGCTTTTACATATGTAGAAACAGAATTTCTTTTCAGGGGAAAAAATAGACAGACTCATAATTTAAGCCCAAAGTACATTATATAAAGCATGAATGAGTACTATTGTAGTTTGCAATTGATCATAAGAAGGCTATAAATAATGAGGTGACGAAGGGCCTGTCCAGGGCTGTGGGGTACTGCTCTATATTGCGATCTTTGCAGGAGAAACACGAGTGTGCACTTACCTCAGGGAGCCTTGCACCTTGCAATGTTACCATGTGGTATTAGATTGTAGGGTACAGGTTTACTAGCAGTGCCTGAATGCACATTTTATGCAAACTTTTTATCCCCAAAGAAATGTGCCTCGTATTTCTCAGCATCACCTAAGTCAGCGAGCACTGGACAAGCTTGTGGGTCAAGTGAAGTACATCTTTATTGTAGGTAGGCAACAACTACAATTACGAGGCTGAAAAAAGTTAACCAAAACAAAATAAAAACATACACCACAATTACAGATTATATTTAAAAGTACAGTTCCTTCTTAGCTGCCTTTCTTTCCCCTCCTTCAGGCTTCCACATCTTTAACCTATATCCCAGGCGCCTAGATGAGGGTGCAAGCTGTAGAGCAACACCTGATCCTCAAACTCCACTCCCCAGAGAGATCCTAAGGCTAGTCTGAACCATAAGCCTGGTTGCCATAAAGCATTAGTTTATAGATTAATTGCTTCTGAGTTCAGCTCACCACACAGCTGCACATTCATGAACAGTGTAAGCACTGGCAGAAGGGAGTGCTGGTTATGAGATAATGTACTCGTATCTATATGGTGTACTGGATTGCCTCTTCTGAGGCCCACACAAATGTATGCTGGCCTGAAAGGCTGGTGGTGTGGCTACCTCCAGTGCTTTTCAGCTCCAGGCAACTCTTTCCAAGTTCTCTTTTCTTCTTTTAAATTATTTCTTTCTCGTTCTTTCTCTTTATTTCTATCTCCCCCCACTTCCCTTCTGTTCCTATTTTTAGTCTGGCTTCCTGGATTTTCTCCCATAGCTTTGCAGCTTTGATGACTCACATCTCTTGGTTTGGGGTTGTTACCGGTGCATCCTTTGGGATGCTGAGTTCCCCTCCCCTCTCACCTCCCCAGCAGGAAGTCTATTGTATGCAGCTTTAATTTCTTGAGCTGACTTTGCCATATTTCACATTATGCATCATAAAATGCATAACTTGGGAAACAATTTCATTTAGCTTATGATTTTGGCCCTGTTTTTAATGTTTTACAGGCGCAGGCACAAGTATTCTTTATTTAAACTTCTCAACCCCCTCTCTTTGAATTTTTAGTCACTTTAGTGTCACAGAAAGATTAGTGCTTTTTTAATGATAAATGAGATCATAAAAACATTAGAACAGCTGTACAGGGTCAGACCAGAGGTCCACCCCCCTTGGTATCCTGCCTCCAACTGCAGCCAAAAATAAATGCCTAGGAAGGAGAGTAGGGATAGAACAAGCACATAGAGATCCTTCCCTGAATATTTGCCCAGCCCCTGGGAATATAAAACTCAGAGACCTCCTAGAGGGTGCGGTGGAGTTTTTTTGTGCGTGTGTGCAAATGTAACAATCCTCCATTAATTTGCTACCCATAAATTTGTCCAGTCTTCACCAGAGACGTTATAAAATTTTAGCATCCACAATAACAATGTCAAGGAGTACCACAGCTTAATTAGCATTACAAGAAAATGTACCTCCTTTAGTTTGCTTTGTACCTGCTGTTAGCTGATTGCACAGTTTTAGAAGCAGCGGTGGGCAATCCATCCCTCTGCAGTCATCTCCTCGTTAAGCCCCACCCCGCAGTCTCTTCTTCAGGCTGAAGAAACCTCATTTACTTAATCATTCCTCATATGGGAATCGCTTCCTACCTTTGACCTTACTCTCATTGCTCTTACCCAAACTTTTTCTTGTTTCTTTTTGAGATGGGAGTCCCAGAGTATGAACTGTTTTCAAGAAGCAGGTACAACATGGGCTTATGCAGAGGTGTGATGATGTTCTTCGTTTTCTTCTTTGTTCCCTAGCACTTCCTAAACTTCGGTTTCCTTTTTTGACTGTCGCTGTGCATGGAGCTGAGGTTTCCACAGAACTGTCTGTCATAACTGCAGGATCTCACATCTGAGCAGTAAAGGTCAGAGCCCATCATTTTACATTTGCTGTTGTGTTTGCTTTTCTCAATGAGCTGTGGTTTATATTGATCTATATTGAATTTCATGTGTTGCTGTTATACCCACACGGTTTTTTAAGCTCCTGCAGCTATTTATGCATCAGCAGTTTACCAAGTGTTCTGACTGTTGCCTTATAGATCGTATTTATCTAGATGCACACTAATTCTACTTTTTATTTTAAGTTTTTATCTGCTTGCCTAGTACAGGTGTCAGGTTTAGTGGGCTGTAGTTTCCTAGCTTTCCCTAGAACCTTTTCGAAACTTTATAATCCTGTTTGCTACTTGCCCCTCTTTAGCACCAGGGCAATTTCAAGTGAGAGCTCCTCACACACCACGATTAGCAGTTGACATGTTTCACTGGGTTCCTTTAGAGCATAATCTGATCCTGTTGAAACTGCAGCATCTTCAAGAAGTTTGAAGCAGCTTCTCTGATGAGTGCTTCAAAAGTGGTGTGGTGAATTTCCCCAGATCTTCCACACTGAACACAGGAGCAAAAAATTAATGCAATTGCATGACCTAACTTTCTCTGAACAGACTTCCTATGCCTCATGAATTTGAAAAGGGATATGTTATTAGTTTTGATAGACTAAACACCGTTACACTGGCATGTACTATTGTGGGCTTTCTTTTCCCTTTTCCAAGTCCTTCTTGAATGATGGTTTTGTGCCTTCAGGATAGTGTTCTCAGTTTGTCTTCATACCACCTGCGAGGATTGAATGTGCGTAGATGTTCCTTTTAGTTTTGTTTTTAACAAGCATCTTCGTTTTTAGGTATCTCACCTTTCTGAAGTTGAGTACAGCTGTGGTGGATATGTGGGGTTTCTGCTGCAAAGATGAAGTATCTAAATGTACAAAGGCTGTTTATACTGACACATTTGGTTTATTGTCATAATCTAATCAGTTTATATATAGCTAAAGTTAATGGTAAAGCATAACTAAGCTTTATACAAGAAAAAAACCCAAATCCTCTGCACGTAGTTACTTAAAAGAAGCAATAAAGTTGGTGTATTGACAGCCAAGCTAATTAATATTAATAATTTTAAGTTAAATTAGCTATTTTTTCTTCTGTTTACCAAGGTTAGTCTGTGTGCTGTCTCCAGGAGTACATAATTGTAACTATTTTATTGTTTGACAGGAGCATTCATTATCTTGAACTACAGCAGCATTTCAGTGTGCCCAAAAATACTTGAGGGAAATTTCAGTCTGAGTTTTTGTTAGTGCTTGGGAACGTCATCTTTCTCTCAGTATTCAAATCTCTTCTGTGTTATCCTGCAGAAACAGTATATTACTGAAATATAAAATGCTTCATTTAATTGTGATATAGTTGCTGCTTATCTTACTGGCTTTTGCTCATCCTTAAGAGATGAGATGAACAGGCTTGGATGAGATGAAAGTGTTGAAGTGGAAGTACTGTGGAAAGATGGGAGAAGAGCAACCTGCTATTTAATATTCTTCTTATAGTTGTAGGACCCAGCTGTTAATTAATATCACTTTCAGCCACTTCATTCATTAGCAAGGCATAGGGAAAAAAGGCTTTTCTGTCATATTTATACAGCCTTGACAAATTGAGTGTCGAACTCACTTTTAAGTAGGAAATATATCTTCATGTTCCTTAATGAGAGGCTACCTCTGGTTCTTAGGGAAGACAAGGCTGCTAAGCTATTTGATTTTTTTAACCAAACCTGTTCTTAATATTGCTGTCCTTCAGAGGTTTGCTTACCATTAAAATATCCTATAATCACACCCTATACAGAATCAGGAAAAACAACACATACTCAACTTGCTCTTTCTAAAACCAAGTATCATGTGAACTATTACAACAAAACAGAAGTTGTAAAACTACATTCCAGTATCCGGAATTGAATCTGGATATGATAAGTACAGATCTCTGGGTAAGAAAGAGGCGCTTTCCCTTTGAAGTGGAGATTTCTTGGAAACTTCTTTAACTGCTTGAAATGTTTCATTTGATAAAGTAAGAAAATAAAATATGCATACATATTATTTTACTTATAGTGCGGATATTAAAACACATTCAAATATTTTTTAAAAATTACTAAAGATGTAGGAAAATGTAATTAAATTATCTACAGTGCTAATATAATAATGGATTTAATTTTACATCAAGGCTTCACTTTGGATGGTGCATAAATCTTTTCTTCTATGAAACTTGTGTAGACACAGGTATTTCTCAAATATTTTATTGCAGAATTTGTTTCCATATTGTTTTGTTCTTAAAAATAGCAAGCGTTCTGGGACAGGATCGTGTGTTAGCAGGTTTTATGAGCATATCTTGATCTTAGTGGCTCAGTTCTTATACAGGGAGAGATCAAACAGCACTTTCTATAGATATGTTTTAACTTTACAGTTCAGTAGAACCTATGCGCTGCTGCTGAAAGGGATGACCTTGTTCTTCCCTCCTCCCCTGTCACCACTACAGGCTAATCGTCATGCTGCTACAAGCACAAGCAATGACCTGGTGCAATAGAAAGCGAATTTTTTTTTTTTTTTTCCCCCCAGCTTTACTTTTCTAGCCACCTGAACTGACTCACATTGTGACCACCTAACCACTAGATTTAACAGAAGGGAAGTGGTGGGAGCACGCACCCTGGGCTGGGGAAGAGTTGAGCAGGGTGGTGTCTCCTGACAGCAGCTAATACTTAGGCAGCTATAAATATGATGTGAAACCTCACACTTGATTCCTCCAAAATGTGGTGTAGCACCTATTTAACTATGCCTGAATGCAAGAATTCTACCATTAAAATAAACAATATTTGAGGTTTAAGAAGTCTGTTCTTCTACTGTTTGTTGCTATTTACTGTTGTACTGTAAGGAAGAAATCATATCTATCTAAATACGATTAAATTATATTGACAGTTGATATTCAGAGCTGTACAGCTTATGGCTGGCCTTACTAAAGAGCAAGAAAATTATGATGCTCTGCCCTAAGATATGTAAGATTAGTCTGTCTGGTTTTTGAAGATGGGGGGCTCTATTTGTAAAGAACAGAAAGAGGAGGGCAGCATAGTTAATCCTATAACCATGACAATATTCCTTAAAAAACACAAATAAGCGATTTTAGTTGCATAAATAATTTGTAAACTTGAAGAGAAGGTATCATGGTTTAAGCCCAGCCAGCAACACAAGGACAGTCACTCACTCCTCCCCCTGGTGGGGTGGGGAAGAGAAAATATAAAGAAAAGCTCGTGGGTGAGACTAGGGCAGGGAAGATCACTCACCACTTACGGTCACGGGTAAAAGACAGACTCAACTTGGGGAAGAAACAAAATCAATTTAATTCACTACCAATCAAATCAGAACAGTATCATGGGAAGTAAACCCAAATCTTAGAACACCTTCTCCCCACCTCTCTCTTCTTCCTGGGCTTAACTTTATTCCCGATTTTCTCTCCCTCCTCCCCACCAGCGGCACAGGGGGACGGGGAATGGGGGTTGTGGTCAGTTCCTCACATCTTGTCTCTGTTGCTCCTTCCTCCTCAGGGACAGGACTCCTCACTCTTCCCCTGCTCCAGTGTGGGGTCCCTCCCGTGGGAGACAGTCCTCCATGAACTGCTCCAGTGTGGGTCCTTTCCATGAGCTGCAGTCCTTCAGGCACAGCCTGCTCCAGTGCAGGCTTTCCCGTGGAGTCCCAGCCCTGCTCCAGCGTGGGCTTCTCTTCCCTGGGCTGTGGATGGGCATCTGCTCCCCCGCTCTCCTCCGTGGGCTGGGGGGGGACAGCCTGCTGTCTCGTCTCACCATGGGCTGCGGGGTCATGCCCTCCTCCCTCACTGACCTCGGTATCCGCAGAGGGGTTCCTCTCACAGTCCAGTCCCCCTACTCACTGGGGGTTCCCCTTCTTAAATCTGTTATCCCGTCACTGTTGGGCTCAGCCTGGGCCAGCGGCGGGTCCGGCTTGGAGCCAGGGAAGCTTCGAGCAGCTTCTCACAGGAGCCGGCCCTGCAGCCCCTTCCCTGCTACCAAAACCCCGCCACACAAACCCAAAACAGAACGTAAACTAATGTATTTCTGACTTCGTAAGAGGGAACTCACGGCATTGCAAATTCTTACCATGTACACAAGCATAAGTTCCCTGTTCTGATATTCCTGACTGGAGCTGGTAGGTGAGATCCTGATGCTGGTGGGGCTGCGTCCTGTCACGACAAAGGTACTCTGAGAAGGTGCCTCCTGCTGCAGGCCCTCCTGCACTCTAACCCGCTTTGCCTGGTTGTGCTCTCTTGGATGTTCCCCAAAACTCAAAGAAGCTCACACAGGCTCTTCAGGGAACAGGGGGAAAGACCTGGGCATTTCAGAAGTTGCATGCTCTCTCTGCCTGGTCAAGAGCAGACAGTAGAACAAGACAAGGCCGTCCTGTTTTCTGGTCCTGAGTTTTACATATGCTGTATGTGGGAAGTATGGTACGAGGCTGCCACTCCTTGTCAGCACTGGGAACATGCTCTGCTTGGCTGCAGAACATGCGGCTGACAGGCAGATGAGATTTATTTGAGTGGTTCATGTGACAAGAAGCAATTGCTCTGCCAGAGGTAATGAGCATGCAGTGTTTCTAAACACAAGGCCCTTGCAGAGCAGAGAAATGGTGGTATGCAGCTTGAGCTGGGAGCCTATTACAGACAGGAATCCTCTGGCGCTCCTTAATCCCCAGTTGCTGCCAAAGTCTCTGGGTGCACTCCCGTCAGCATCCTTTGCAATCCCTGAGCCAGGCCCCCTTGGGAGCCAGGAATGGATGACCAGGAGGTGCACTTGCTGAGATTATCTGTTCCTTCTCAAAAACCAGTGCTGGGAGAGTTTTTGGAGAGGCCAGTGATCAGACCTGAGAGCAGGCCACCAGGGAGGAGCAGGTGACCCTCAACTTCACCTGGAGCAGCTCCTAGGTGGAAGCCTGTGGTGTTATGCAAGATATGAAAAGGTCTGGCCACTACCTGGTCTTGTGAGAGGCGAGCGGCCCACTGCCCACAGGCAGCAGGTCAGGATGCCAGATGGGGATGGAAAAGCTGGTGAATGGCCCTGGTTGCTGCATGCCCAGTGCAAACCATTAACACTTGCTATAATGCAGCTGACTACTCCCACAGGAGCTGGCACAGTTGCCAGAGTGACTGTGTGGCCCTGGCTAGTGCAGGTTGCCCTGCACCAGGGTGATGTCCAAGATGAAAAGGGCTGTTTGCATACAGATATGTTGAATATTGCCATCGTCATTGGAGGGATCGTATCGCTACCAGATAATGAAGTTCCTTCCCTGTCAAGGACTCTGAACCACAGTGCATGGGACACTTGGTATCAGTGGCAGGAGCACCTACCTGCTTTTTCATACTCATGTCCTCCTAGACGATCTGTAGGAAATACAGGTTTCCTGTAGGTGTTTCAGTCTTGACATGGCCTCTTTTAGCTGTGGGCATCCCACTTAGCCCATCTGGCAATTCATGACATTGCACCCATATGGGAGAGAGTCCACCAATAACTTTTTTTTGACATATCGGCTATAGAGCCAGGTGACACAAGTGTTACTGATCCAGGAACTTTGCATGATACAGCCTTTCTGCTGGATTCAATAGGAGCCGTGGAGCAATTCTCTACTCCTCTAAAACAACAGAAAAGCAGAGTCAACTTTGGAAGCTACCACAGTGTGCTGTAAGTTGTATCACCTGAACTAAAGAAATCTTTTGATGATGGTGCTCTATTTTGTAAGAATGAAAAAGAAACTTTCTAAGCACTACTGAAGAAGGAAGCTCATCAGCGCTGCTTAATGCTGTCTTAAGTGTCAGATAATCTACTTGAAATTACGCTAGTTCATTGGGCCAACACAGCATTTAAAACAATTGTTTTGTCACATTTCTTTGATTTTTCTTTCTCTTCTTTACTTGAATTACTCAAGCATGGACTTAGTCTTGCGTAAGTAGCTATGAAGAGAGGAGTGGATCTCACTTCAGGAAATGTAAATTGGTATGTTTCATTTCTCTTGAAGATTTTGCAGTTTATTGGCATGTTTAAATGGTTTCCATGGACTGCAGTGGGAGTTTGTGACACAGCTTGATTGTAGGGTTTGTCTCTTACATGCAAGTAAGGGATAAAACAAGGCAGCTCTAGGATAATGAATACATATTATACTAGGAGTGTCCAAGCATTCAAAAACCTTATCCAGCCCACCAGGCTGTTTGTAGGCAGAAGCAGACTAAGAAATTACATGTCCTCTCCTTCCAGGAGTCCTGTGGGTCCAGCTCAATACATCCCTCTCCTCCTGTCGCTCCACTTCGAGTTACCACAGACCATGCTAGGATCTGCAATAACTTGTTCTTTATACCCACATTTCTGCAACAGAAGCAAGACTCATCTCGCAGGCACTGGGAGAGGACAGCATGCAGAGAGGCAGCCTGTGGCTCTTGCCCATGTTCCTCCACACCCTGTGTGGGATGGGGCCGTGGGCCTGCACACAGCGAGAGATTTCTGAAGGTTGCAGCAGAAGAGCTGGTGAAACAGAAATGTGCTGTAGGATGCTGCGTGAGAAGACAAGCAGCTGGAACCTTGTTTGAACTTGTAAGCAATCTGTTTTGCGGCGTTGATCAGACACACGCACCTGACCCATAGCCAGTCTGGGAGACCGATGCTTGATACAGGAGTGGAAAAATTTTCCCCACTTTTGTGATTTTGAATGGGATGACCATTAAAATCGTTCTTCTGTAAACACAAGAGGGCACTCCCACCTCACTTCTAAGTGGCTTACAGCACTTTTAAAAGGAAGTTCATAATGGAACAACACAGAGTTGCAGCTACTTTTTTGTGCATGCTTTGATACAGCAACAATCACTATGCATTTATAAGCATTTATAGACCATACATTTATAGGCCATATTTAGGAAATGTGGTGTTGACTTGATGCCTTCTCCAAAACAGTATGTATGAAGAAAAAATTTAATTCAGTCCTTGATCTCAGTGAAGTAAAATCAAAACTCATATGCTCTTGTAACCAGAATTGCACTGAAACTGGGGAACTACAGACTATTTTGGGGGATTTCAGGTGCATTGTCTCATGGAAACAGAGACTACTTCTTTTGTCTACAATAGCAAATTCACTAAAAGGAACTACAGAAAGGGGAATGAGATTTAAAGTTATTATGCTTGCCTATACTCACATGTTTTGAAGTAGAATGTCAGTGCTCCACTCACATAAGTTTCCCTTACCCACTCACTCTTGTCTGCCTGGTGTGTTACGCTACCAATGCTTTGCACACTCTAGTCACTCACACAAGAATAAATGTATTTTAAGTTTACCCAAGGGCTGCTCAGCTGTTGGGATCAAAGTCTCCCTTGATGATACAGAAGGGAACATAGCTACCAGAGATGAGGAAAAGGCTGACGTACTTAATGCCTTCTTTGCCTCAGTCTTTAATAAGGGGACCAGTTATCCTCAGGGTACTCCCCACCTTGAGCTGGATGGTGACGATGAAGAGCAGATTATACCCCCCTTAATCCAGGAGGAAGTAGTTAGTGACCTACTACGCCATCTGGACACCCACAAATCTATGGGACCCGATGGGATCCATCCAAGAGTACTGAGGGAACTGGCGGAGGTCCTTGCCAAGCCACTCTCCATCATCTATCAGTGATCCTGGTCAACGGGGGAGGTCCCAGAGGACTGGAGGCTTGCCAGTGTGACTCCCATTTACAAGAAGGGCCGGAGGGAGGATCCAGGGAACTACAGGCCTGTCAGCCTGACTTCGGTACCGGGGAAGATTATGGAATGGTTTGTCTTGGGAGCGCTCACAAGGCAGGTCCAGGACAATCAGGGGATCAGGCCCAGTCAGCATGGGTTTATGAAAGG
>JAVJGG010000013.1:10754880-10775230 GCA_035590195.1 Aviceda cuculoides
AGCACATAGACAGGGTACTCCAGAACATGGTTTAGTGGGCATGGATGATGGTTGGACTCAATGATCTTGAAGGTCTTCTCCAACCTAAATGATTATATGATTGATCACTCAGACAGCTTTTAACATTTTTTTATAGTGTCCAGCACAGTAAATGAAAATCTAGGCTTGTAAAACAGAATTTTCTGTACATTTTAAAATACAAATAAAACCCATAAGTAATTACTTTTCAAAGGGAAATATAAACATACAATCCCCCAAATCCACTTTGCTAATTATCTCAGTTTAAATACTTACATTTCCTTTGCTCGGAGAGAGTTATTTGGTATGATCTAAAGCTTTTCCATGTGGAAACAAATTTTAACTGCATTTTAGCCATTCTTTCTACAAGGTGTTTTTCCACCCCATTTCTGTGTAAATGGGCTGCACTTTTGATTTTCACTTAGCAGGCCCCTCCCGGTGAAGGCTGCTCTAGTCTCTGTTTTCTGTAGGAGACAGAAAATGTGAGGCAGTGGAATAAGGAGCGGGGTGGGAGGAGGGAGGCCCGGCAGTCTGCAATGGGTGATGGTGGAGTTGCGTACCTGAGTCTTGTCAGATGCGCTTGGTGATCTTCCCCTGTGCTTCTTACCCCTTCTTCTTACCCGCATTCTTCTTTTGATCGTTATGAGCCACACCACCAATTTCTCAAACAACTCTCCCTTTGTCCAAGAGGTCTGATGTCTCTCTTTCACAACGTTTTTGATTTGGCATGCAGAAAGCAAGGAACAGAAGAAGGAGCAGCACCATCTAGTACAGCAAATTACTTGACAGTGCTCTGGGGGAAAATCTGCAGGAATAGAAGTGGAAAGTACTAAAATAAGAACTATGGGGAGTGCTGGCATTAAAGGCATGGGAGTATGTGCTGTGGCCTCTTGCAATTGCATTTTATCTTCGTGACACCGCTTTTTTATTTTATGGCTCAGCAGATCCGTAAACTCATGCTGGACTACTTTATAAAGCAGACAGTTAAGTATGGTTCTAAAAGATTAAAAGGAGATAAAGTGTTTGTAAAGTAACTTCTTAGAAAAATATTGAATCTAGCTGAATCTTCTGTTATCAGTTGTCTTTCCAAAGAAATCTGGTTTAAAAATGCACATTTGCCTGAAACAAATAGAGTAGTGACAGATTCTTTTGGGTCAAGGTGCTCATTTCATTTCCAAGCATGATCGTCTCTTCAGAAACAGCAGATTATTTATAAGTAAGGTTGTTTCTGAAACGGTGATCATAAAAGTTGACTTTTAGCTATGTTAATGAACTGTGTGGAAGAAGCTGGCTGCTCTGTAGAAGGCCACCTCTGCCAGCACCTGGAAATTGTTCCCCCAGTAAGGGTCAGTAGTGATTATTAAAACAAGAAATCAATTTGAAATGCTAGTGACTGTTCCTATAGGACTTTTATTTTTTCCTATAAGTGCTCATTCTCATGTTTGGCAAAGTTTAGACAGGAGGAGGAACTCACGGAAAGTAGTATAATTTGAAAATATATTGTATGCTGGTTATGAATCTGGCTATGAGAAATGCTTGTAATTAATTATTTCAATTATTTATTATCTCTAATTATTTATTATCTATTTCTATTTATTTACTATTGCATTGTAAGGCCCATACATCCCCTCCTCCATGGCAGACAAACCCATTTCCCGGTCATTTCTGCTGTCTGTCTGAGCAAGATGTGAGGTGCTCTGGTGGGCTGGGAGGTGTGTTGGTGCACAGTGACTAACTGATAGCTGCACTGCAGACTGAAAGGCTGACTAGCGCTTTCATTTTCTTCAGGGAAGGACAACTGCAGTCTCTTTCCTTTGAATGCAAAGTCCAGGAAAACTTGCAGGAACTTAATAGGAACTCATAAGCCTCTGTCAAGTTTGGTCAAAATTGGTCAGTGAGTTAACAGGTACCTAGGAAAGGTCAGCCATCCAGAACAAACACATAAGCTCTGTTATTTTGGGAAAGCAGACCAATTTTTACTGGGTTTTCTTCATTTTGGTTCCACTGAATCAGGACAACTAAGAAAGAATTTTAGTAACTTTTAACCTCTCTTTTTCATAGTAGAGTTTTTATCTTCTGTTACTCTAAGGGTCTCAGATGGAAATGAAATTCATCTCACATTCTCTCTGCATCTCCAAAACAGTGGATACAGTCATCCTGAAACTGCCGTGTCAGGTCCATTGCATGGACTAGTGCAGCCAGTGGATCTATGTAAAGACTAGATAAAATAGGCAGCTGCTGTGGTTTTCACACCAGCTTCTGCTTTTTTTCATGACATGTAATGAGAATAAAATAAAACAGCGTCACAACCACAAATGCTGACTGGAAGCTTTTTTACTCTATCTTTGGGCTGTATATAGAAAACTTTGCGTTTTGTGCAGGCAGCTCCTGGTGCACAGTAACTTCCATTTGTCAGCTGAGCTGTAGCAATAGAGTTAAACTGCTCTCTATGGTTAGGCTTCAGGTTTGGATGTATTTAACCAATACAGGAAACAATCGCCAGTGAGAAAACTTGTAAAATGCTGAACACCAAAACTGCTTGTTTAAATCATATTTGCAAGTAAAACAACAAAAATGTTTTGCTTGTAGCATTGGTGGATGGCAGCTTAAAAAGGTCCTGAAGCTAGATCCTGAGAGAAATAAGTCATGAATCTCATCTACGCGTGAAAACATTAGTAAAATTTAATTCCAGACTCTTGCATGGCTGCCTGCCTGGAGAAACCTACCATGGTTAGTGACAGAGTAGCTTCCCTCAAATAGCATGGAAACCATCCAGCAGGCAAAGAAGTCTGAGGATGGATTGTTTTGAAACAGTATACAAATAATGCAGACTATTAGTGTACTTGACTGTCTGTACAGAAATTCGAGGAGCGATTCAAGGAGGAAAATCAACAAGAAGAATTAAATGGAAGATTGTGAAGAAATGGCTGTGGCAAAACCTGCAACAATAATTCTTATTAATGGAATGAAAACTTGATTCATGCTATTTGTGTAGTATGAGAACGGGACAGAAAGAGAAGACATAAAAGTGTTCCATTTTACAAATATATTAACTCCAGCATCTACTGACATCAGAAGTCCTTCAACTAACTTAACTAGACCTTTAATCAAAACTTAGGTCACTGAGAAATACCAGAATGGAGACAACAATAATTTGGGCGAGCATATATAGTCTGAAAAATAAGAGGCAGTGCTCTAGCCATCTGATGCAGGTGATCACCAGCAAAGGAAAAGTGTCTGAAAAGCTCCTGAAATTCCAAATGAAGCATCCCCAAAATGCTGCTGAGCAGAAATTTCTCTTGAATAGGACTATGCAATGGGATAGTCTTTAAGCTTCTTAGCCATTTATTCCATCCAGATCCTCACCCTTTACGGATTTTAGTGCTTTTAAGATCTGTCTTCAACAAGAAAACTGGTAGTTTGGGACATCAAAGGGTAAAAAAAAGGGCTTTAAAATATAGCTGTTAGTTAAAAATTTGTAGAAGTAAAAAATTTTTCACTGTTGATGTACAGTATTCATGTGTGTCTGTCTTAATAAGAATATGTTTAATATTGTAATTAAAATAAAAAAATACGCATCAAAGGTTTGATTTTCATAGGAGAAAAGCACATACAGGTGTCAGTGGAACTTACTGGCAGAACAGATACTGGTCAACTTAAAAAAAAATCAATTCAGATATAACATGCAGTCCCATGCTGAGGAATATGCAGTACTGGTTTCTAATGAGCACACACCATGCTGGATGAGTGGTCAGGTTTTGCATGCAAAGCTGCAAAGTTAGCTGGTGAAGCCAACAGAAGAGGTGCAGCTCTTGGATTTATGATGTGCTTAGTGCATTTCCATGGGACCCTGCAGAGGCTGCCTTGAAAAAGAGCATTGTTCTAGGAATAAAAGCAAGTCTGACAAACAAATTTAATAGTGGGTAGAAAAAGGGAGTAACATTGATTTGGGGGCAACGTACAATAAAGGTTTGTAAGTTTTTGGATCTTATTTAATATTCTCGGTCTTGCGCAAGAAAAGGGCTTCAATGGATAACAAGTGATGGAGTGTTGTAGGCAGTGAAAGAAACCTGGAACATTTTTATACCGAGGTCAGGGTTCAGAGCTCTCATTATGGTTATTAGCATAATGTAGTATATACTTATGCTATATTATATACACTATATGTCATATCTTTATATACTGCATAATATGTAGCTTTTTATACATATATGTGTGTATGTGTATCTAGATCTATATATGCACAATATGTACGTATGCTATGTAAGTTTGTGCTGTATGATGTATATCCAACTCATTTTAGGTTACTGCTTCACAAAGACCCTCTGTGGGTTGCTGGCATTCACTGTGAACTGGCAGCTCCTCCCTGTCTTTCCTCGCTGCCCCACTCTGTGCTATGGGAAAGGCAGTATGGGATGAAACTATCACCCAAGATCTCCCTGTGGACAACGTTAGGGTTTGTTGATGGGGATTGTAGACAATTTCAGCTCCCCAAGCACCCAGAGCAGTACAAAGAATATGGAGTAGAAGTTAAATTGCCTTTATTGCCCATCATAACATTTGCTTTACCCATTCAGAAGATAAGGGAGAGGTGCTTGATTAAGTAAGATTCTGCTGTCAGTCTGAGGTTATTCAGAGAAACTTCAAGTTTTAGCAGTTCCTCCAGAATAAGCAATATAGAAGAGGCCCGGCTCACTACACTTTTTTTGTTTTATTTCGTCGTTAAAATATTTTGTTGCTCTTAATGGGGCATTCAACATTCAAAGTACAGATAACAGGCTTTCTGTCATCCTCTGTTACCATCAGAAACAGCTAAGATTATATAATTTTGGATGTAAATAATTATGGCTACAGTCTTTACTCAGTTGTTACTCAGCCAAAACTCCTATTAACTTCAATAGATCCATAACACAGATAATATCACTTTTGATGCTGGAGGGATTTTAGCACATTGTGTTTGTCCTCTCTTATGTTTCAAATGCCAGGCATTTTAACTGCAATACTTATCAAACTCACTGAACAATTAACATACGTTAAAATGCATTACAGTTTATAGCTTTTTTAATAGATATCATTACTGCAATCTTAAAATATACTTGGAAAGGTTAGGCATTTCTGCTTGATAGAAAAATAAAACATTTGCAAAAGAACATTCTCCTATCAAATCAATTAATTCAGTTAAGTTTTTAACCTGGCCTGCAAGTTTCCCATGGCAGGGCTCTTAATCTCTCTCTATTGACTTACCTGCAGTAAGTCCTTTCTCAGGCCAAAGTTGCCAAAGAGCTGGCAGTACCTGCCAGGTCTTCTCCAGCAGCCAGTGGTCTGCTGCACATGCAGAGAAATCAGCCAGTCCCTAGCACGTGCCGTGAGGTCCCAGGTGCCACAAGGTATTTGCAAAGGGGACATCTCCTCTGCGGGCAAGAGGATGCACTGGTTAAGGCAGCCAAACATCGGGGCTTGTTCATGCAACGTAGTCTTCCCTGGACTTGCCACTAGCTCTGTAAATGTATCGTATTCTTTAGTGGCTATTGAACTGAAGTGAAAGCATGTGGATGGGGTGGGGAGGTAAGCCTTACTCCTTTAAGCCTCATTCTCTTCCTCTAGGACTCTGCTAGTCTGTCATTCTGTACTATTATTACATGGTCTTCCATGTCCTCGTCCCAATCCAAGGAGTTTTCTACTTCAAAAAGTCTCTAGGCCAAGCCTTTTCCATGTGGTCTGAAAAGGGGGCAAGGATGTTTATCCATCTTATGTAGAAGTCGGGCCACAGAAGACAATTTAAGATTTCACTGCCCAGAGAAAGTTATTGTTTTCCACACTATCCCCCCAATATCGCGGTGCAGAGATAAACTCAGTCTGGTTGCTTAGTCATCAGTGACCCCAATGGACCAATGTCAGCCCTGGTTGCCAAAGCAGCAGCACTTCAGAAAGAAAAACATGAAAGTGCTTGCATTGCTAAGTCAGGTATTGCTGCAATGACAGTAAAACCATGCCTTGTCTCACAGTCTCTTTGTGAAAATACAGCTTAAGAGTGAGGCTACGGCTTAAAACAATTTGGTCTCGACATTAAGGATGTACAATTTTGAGGCCACTATACTTATTCTATGGAGAGATCACGTTGTCTAATGGGATATTTAAACATTAATATTGACTACTAACATGAATGGCTGTGATCGACGTACCTCCAGCATCCTCATGAAGTCCTTTGGAGGTAAGCAAACCGAGAAACCCGGCAGATAGACAGTGCAGTTTGGGCTGTTATGTTAGGCTATTGGGCTGGTAATAGCAGCTCAGAGTTATTAATTAGCATGCCTAGACATGACACAATTATTAAACTGAGTGCATAATTTCTTGTTTGGCAAAACAACAGTAACAGGGGCACTATCGGAAGGAAATAGGTGAGTCATCTGAGGGCAGAAACACAAGTTTGCATACATTTTGCCATTTTAGCTGAACATTTTTAATGAATTTTCACATGCCTGAATCGAAACAGAAAACTTGTGGTTTCAAATCCTAAATGTCAAAGAACTAAGTTGTGGAGTGTTGTTCAAACCCCCCCACCACCTCCTCCTTACTTCCATAGATCTCTGCGAGGCACTGAGGATTCCCATAAGGAGTTCAATTGCTCAGAGATGCTGTGTTTGTGCTCAGCGAATGTGTAGGCAATGAGGATGAACCCACTGTTAAGTCCTGCAGGAGCTGATTCCCTTCCTGGGCACTGACTAGGAGACCAGAAAACTGCCCTTGATATCTGTTTGTAAATTCAAACATTATTCCAAGAATTCAAATAGGGATTTTTTTTAAAGGTAGAATTGCAAGTAGAGATTCCTGCTGTACAGGAACAAAAGGATTTTCAAGAGTTTTCACAGCTGTCATAAGTTCAGTTGTCATTAATCTCAGTGAAGCTGTGTTGTTTGATTCTGAATGAGAATCTGATCCTCTTCTTTCATTCTGCCACTCAGGAACGGAGTCCGTGTGGAAGCACACTAGCTTGCCCTAAAAGCCTCTGCTTGGCTACAGATGGGTGGTGATCCCATCGCGATCATTCTCTAAATGGTGGGACTAGCTGGGTAAGATATCAGCAGGCATGAGGCAAGCAAGTTACTCCCAGAAAAGAAGTTAAATACTAGTGAATTGATCTGCTACCTTGAAAAGGAAGATTTTTTTTTTTTTTTTTCCCCAGAGGAAAGGGAGAAAAACAGGATTTGGGACATATGGATTTAGGAATGAGAGCCTTGTCCTTGCGGCACAGGATTGCTCTTCTTGGGTAGCAGACCATAAGCTTTGTACTGAACCTGCAAGGCAGCAGGGCTGTGGTTTGTCAGGCTTGCTCCATCTAAGCTTTTCTTGACATGCCTGTAGCTTTGTTTTACTTGGTCTAGCTGTGACAGCAGTTTCTCTGATTGAACAGGTGTCTGTGGTTAATTTGTTTTGCTTTTGTTTATCTTTGCGTGGTACAACCCTAGTTCTGTGTAGATATTGTAACAGGCAGTTATTCTATGTGCAGAATGAGATATTTATGGCTCTAATACAGTGAAGTAGTGTAGAGAAATACAGCCCTGGTATGATAGCAGGGGCCTTGAGAAGTGGAAAAATGGGATGCAGCACAGAGGAATGGAGGCATGATAAGAGGTAGGCCACTGGTCTGGCACCAGAGACCCCAGGGCTATAAACGTTTTCCGATGGTCAGATAAAGAAGCACAGACCTGGACAATACCGGTTGCAGGGGTAACAAAAAAAAATAAAATAGAATATTCTTTCTGTGAAAGGCATGTCTGAGGTCCAGGGAGCCTCGCACGGTACTCTGGGCATCATGAGTGCAGAGCTGCCCTAGAAACGAGAGGACAACTGCACAGCCCAACTCCATGGACCTCCAGTCAGACATGGGGAGCAGACCTCTGCAAGGGGGCGACCCAGTTTTACCTGGGACTGACGGCTGGTACAGACTTAGAGGAAAAATCTCAATGTCTCAAGGTCATTTCACACTTTACTGCAAAGATAGGCAAAGATAAGGACATACTACCAGTAGCATGAGCATAGCACAGTAGCATATAGCGTAGTATTGATGTTCCTGCCACCGGGAGAATGCAGTGGGTGTAAGCTGAAGTTTAGAAGAATGCACTTAGCAATTCACACTTACTCTGTGTAAGCTAAGTGTATGCATAGGTTCACAAGCTATGATGTGTTAGTTTCTTATGCAATTCTGTAGATTGTTTACAAAATGCTCTGCAAACATCTTCTGTTATCAGTCCTTCAACATCTGTTTCAGAGACGTTTCTGTAAATGAGTATTTCCTGTTATTGCTCTTTCTGATTTTGCTCAGTGAAGGGGAAAGGTGATGAAATGTGGCTTATCTCTGACATCGAAAGAGATTTACTCTGCCAATCTAGAAATGCCCAGTACCCATGAGCTACTGCTGCTGGTTGCTTTGTTATTCTGTGTGATTTACAGCAGACCTGCTGTACCACAGTAACAAATGTGTGTTGTCCCTTTCAAGACACATTCTCTCATGTTATTAATGAACAGTCTGTGATGAGTCCTCCGTGGATCTGACCATCATCGAAAAAAAGGAATGATATGTACGACAAATCTCAGATCTTGGTTTCTCATGTGCTTGCATTTCATGTTGCTCTAAGGGTGTCCCCTCACTGTAGTAGTATTATCCTTAAATGGATGTCAGGAAAAGGCTGGCATATAGTTCGTTTGGGAAGGTTGTTTTCATTTCACAAATATATTATTGTCATGCCTGGTTATTGCAACGACCTGTATTTGTTTCAGGCAACCAGCCAAACTTCACTCTGGTGCTTGGCTCAGAGCAAGGCAGGACCTGTGGTACTGTAATTCAGAGAGTTCCTCCTTCTGGGGAGATCCAGAGGATGAGAAACAGCTGTGGATGGGAGACTCCATGGCTCAGGAACTGAAATCCCTACCCATAGTCCCTGAACGAGAGCAATGCAGCTCTTCAGTGCTTAGAGCTGGTTTTTTTCTCTGTGTACATTAGTCCTGCAGTTTTGTGATGGAGTAAAGGCAGTTTGATTGCAGGACGTTGTTCTCCCTTCTCAGTGTGTGTTCCTATTACCTCTCTCGTGTCAGTTCTAGCACTGGTTCAGGCATGCCTCGACTAAGTCTTCTCTTCGGTAGGATTAGTTTCTAGTCAGATCAGCAAGCAAAGCCAGGTGGCCCCCCAGGGTGATGACTGCTGCACCTGATGTGGTAGAAGTGCAGGAGTGGCACAAGGGCACCCATTCCGCAGCACTGCGCTCTGTGACCCCCTTGCCGTGGTCATGGGGCTACACCAACAGACAGATGTGCCTCTTACATCTGTATTTGCAAGGTTGACAGAAAACAATAGGAGCTAGAAACGCAGGATGAGATTCTTCATTACTGCCAGTGGAATGATTGAAGCCTAATTTTCTGCAAATCTCTGCCTCACAAAGCCTGTTCCCTCTCATTACAATGACTCCAGATCCCCCATGTGCCCTTCCACAATTGCACTGTTTTCTCAGTTTGTGAAGGTAGTGGCATTCTGTTGGTTACTTAGCTGAGAGAATTTAAAGAATGCCAGATATCAGTATGTTAAATGATCGCTAAGAACCTGACAAGAGCATGGAGGATGGCAACGAATTGCTGCGCTACAACTGCTTCCACTCTAGCACACTGAAAGAACCAGCAGAGTTTCACACAGTATTCTGTGAAAGATTTTGAAGGGCGCTCATGTTGCAGAATGGTAGGCACCAATGAATGTGTTCCTAAAAGGAGAAGGTTGGACAAAATGTCTCAAATAAAGCTCAAGTCCATTTCTGCAATATGATGTTCTTACTCAAATTAGCCTGTGTGGAAACTTGAGATAACTTTACAGCATAGTCACGGGTAAGCCTAAACTGATCCCGTTCCTACTACACATTTTCTACAGTAGCTCACATTGATTTTATACTAAGGTTCTATTTTAATGCTTTGTAAAATGTATGTCTTAACTAATTTTTCTTGTCCCCATAATAATACACTGTCCCTATCTGTAATGTGTAGAGGCAGCAGAGATATCGTATACAATTCTAGAAATGCACCCATCAAATTATTATGCAGTTCTCATGCATCATAAGAATGATGAAAATGTGTCTTCTGCACCAGATTTATGAGATTACATTCTTTGTTACATTTCTCTTTCTGTGTTGTTCATATTCTCTCCAGCATTTATAAATACTTGGGTATAGCTATGAAGGATGTCAAATGCCCTTTGTTGCCGTGGGTCTCAGGACTGAAGTAATTACAAAAATAAGTTTATTTCAGAATACACTGTGGGCTCTAGAGTTATATTTAGAATTAGTTTTAAGTTTCAAGATGGTATATTCCTTTTTTCACATAGACGGATGGGGAAGGAGGGGAGCAATTTAGAACTGATCTTTGTTCCCTGAAACCAGGACATTCCCAAATAAAGACACAGCATAACTTAGCTGCAACTATCCCAGGCTGCAGAGATCGGGGGAAAGTCTGGAGCAAGGATGTCTTATCCTTGGTGGAAGGTGACCAGGATCAAAAATACTTAAGCAAACTGGACATACCTAAGTCCATGGGCCCTGATGGGATGCACCCATGAATACTGAGGGAGCTGGCTGATATGTGCGCAACTGTAATTAACTTCATAACTTCCATTTTTAATGGTCAACACAGAAGATACTTTTAAAATTTAAATCAGTGTAATTCCAGTTGATTTTCCTTGCCTGTACAAAGGGCATCCAATCCATTCATTATGTTTTTCCTGGAACACCAGGGCTTTCAGCTCATTACGTTAAGATATATTGAAAGAGGAATCACCTTCCTTGACTATGGAAACTTACAGCAATTTGGGAACTAATTAATAGTGCATCAGATTCCCCTGCGTTGGGGGCAGCAACATCCATCAGAGGGGCAGAGCAGGTTCCTGGGGAAGGTATCAAGGTCAGCCAGTTAATTTCTCTTGTTGCTATGTCATATCAGAGAGCTTAGGTTCCCCAGCTTCCTCTCATTTTCCAGTCTGGTCATTTGCAATCTGCCAGTGTTGCTGCTGTTATTTTAGTGAAAGAGCCATGGGTTGCACATCTCAACAGCTGTAGCAACCAGAATAGTTTCTTTTTTTTTCTTTCTTTTTTTATTTTTCTTTTTTTTTTTTCCAGAATACTGCATTAAAGGATTAACAGGTTTCCTAACCTCATATAAGAAATTATGATTAATGCATTGTTTTAGCTTATGTGGCAAAGGATCTCTTTGTGGTTTCCCAAAAAAGGAGCCAAATTAATCTCTGATATAAATTCATAGCAATAAGCTTTCAGTAGCGGTGAATTTTCCCCCAGATGCCTGGCCATTTAAATTACCTTCTTTATTTTTTTTACCTCCATTCACCCAAATTCTTGCTTTTGTGTGTTGCATTTTCACTCAACTAGTGTTACAGAAGGCTAAGATGCTTTGATCTGCTACTTACCTTTTTTAATGAAAGCAGATGGCCCTTGTCACAACAGATAACACACACTTTATCCCTAGGATATATAATGCTATTCGTTTCTTTTTGACATTAGTAGGCAGGCTTGGTAAGGGTGAAAAGGTCTGTGTCAGGGGTATAGCCGTTATTTTAAAATTAAAGACAACATTTCATAAAATGGAAAACTTAAAAGAAATCTGATCAAATTCCTGTTGCAAGAGCAAAAGGCTGTAACAGCTAATGAAGTTTTTTTCTAGGGCATTCTTTCTGCAAAAGCCACCTATCAATTAAGCACGGTAAGAGGACACATTAAAGCTTTAAAGTGCCGTCTTGGAATCGAATGGTTGTATACCAGAAAGAATCGACTCTGATCAGTAGCAATCCATTTCTAATCAAAAACTCATCTTGCTCTCCTTAAAGCTAATTACAAGTGAAAAGTGCAGCTCCCTGTCTGAAAAACAGAACTCCATTTTTGATCAATGAAGATTTGCCTCCTCATCTTGAAATTACAACATAATTTTATTTTGCAATACAGGATTTTTATGCCCTTGAAGCAAAATGGAACAAAGGGTGATTATACGATGAGGGTTTTTTTCTGACTTATTGAAAGAACAGTATGGCACTATTGTGGTATTATTGCTGCTTTTAAAAAAAAATTGTTAGTTATCTTCCATCTCTTCGTTCTGTGTTGTCTCCTCTAGGGGGCAATTTAACACAAGCGATACACTTAAGAGACCTGTAGACTGGTTAAGTGCTCTACCGTTGAGGTTGAAGAATGTATTTCCATTTAAAAGTCCTGAACAAGGTAACATTGGTTTGTGTGGCTGCCTGCCCATCAATGTTTTGTAAGGGGCTGCTTAGACTGTTAAAGTGCAGAAGGGTCTCTGTGCTCCCAGGGTCACATCGGCTTTTTCCCGTCCTGTAGAAGGTCAAATGGAGCTTTCTGAATTTCCTCATTTTCCAGAAAAGAGTCCCTTCAGAACAGGCTTGGGGATATCATCTGTTTTTTTGGGGGTATTGCTTTTTTCCCCTTGTACCTGAAAGATAAAACAAGTTCCTTACCATGAACAAATCACTGATGTTTGCACTACTGCTGCTTGACTACCTGCATGAAGGTGATAAAGGCAAGCCTGAGCTCATGGCCAGGCCACTGGGCAGGTGGCACTGGGGATGCTCAGGGACATCTCTCCTTGCCTAGGCTGCCACCTGCCTGCCCTTGGGAACCCATGTCATCTCTATGCCTCAGTTTCCATGAGCAAAAAGAGGATAACAAAGAGCTACATCTGATTAAAATGATATTTCATAGTTCTCACCAGGCTCCCTGGAAGAGGTGCTCTGTACAGACAGTTGTCGTGGGCCCTACAACAGCAGGAGATGCCAGTCCTCCTAATGGAAGAAAAATCCATAAATATCAGACAAGTTAATGACCTTGCTCTCAGAAACAATTTGTAGAAGAAGCATTAATAACCTTGTTGTGTCACTGTATTAACTGTGTTCATCCCTGTTAATTTTTTTCCTCATCTTTTTAACCAGAAGTGGTTTGTATTTCCAGACTTCTTTATCCTTAAGTGCCTTGTATGTTTGAAGGGGTAATATATTTTTCTTATCAGATAAATGATGTAAAAATAATGTAAGTAAATAAGCTCATAGCAATATACTTAACCAGAGCTCAGATTTTGCAGAACTGAGGAGTCTTGCTCAGACTATTTTTAAAAGGAAAAGAATAACATACAATAGATGATACTCTGAATAGTGGTGCCATTAATATTTTGGAAACTTAGGCACGCCGTGCTTGGGAAGGCAGCTGAATGCAACATCCTTCCCTGTGAAATCCCATTGTAGGATTTTCAAAGCCCACGTTAAATGTTTGCCTGTTCTGTAACTCCAATGACAGAACAACGTGGAAAAAAACAAAATGGGAGAGTCCCTGTGCTCTCAGCAGGGAGAGTAAGAAAGATTCATGGAAGCAATTGTAGCCAGCAAGTAAAGGCTGAAGTAGTCTGAAGTGCATTTTGACTCAGGTAGTAGAAGCTGCAAAAATGTGCAGCCTCTACTATTGCCAGCCAGATATGGCAGCATGAAAATATCTTGAAACAAACTGACTCTTGTTATTAAACAATGTACAAGATTATCTAGAGTATTTAAATCTTTGCATCATGCATTTGAACCTCATCTTCCATTTTTATTTTCTATCATTTACAATAATTAATACATCATTTACATTAATGAATGAAGAAGAAAGGGAGTAGGGGTAAATGTTATCTGTAATACAATTATTACAATTACAATTATCTGTAAAATAATAGCACATCTAAGCTTGACCCTGGCCTGGGCAAAAAGGGGAAGAGGACCTGCTTCTTTCGTGGTCTGAGCAGCAACTGCCAGAGACTTCTACCTATTTTGCTTGTGCCTAGAATGAATCCCAGTAATAGCAATGCTAATTATTTTTCTGAGTATCCAGAGATCAATAATTGGTCAAGAGGCCTATTGATAACAGCTGTAAAATGCAGTTGAGGAAAATGAGAGGAAGGGCAAAGTGCGTTGCTTAAACCAGAGAAACTTAATGTCAAAATCTAAGGAGTTCCTGGTGTTAGTATATTAAGCTTGGTTCATTGGAAGGTTAATGCTCAGCATGACTGCTGAGTTGACTACATGGGCCTGCACAGTATAAATGCACATCTGGTATGTGATAATTAAATGCTAGACTCAAATGGAAACTTTTATTTAGGTATTGGGTCAAGAATTAGCTTTCCGCATACTAATTTTATTCACTTTAACAGTTTCCTTTGAAGCCATTATATAGTCTATGAGTAAAATAATCTTTCAGCAAGGCTTCCATGCTGGTTCGTATTGGAGAGTGATGCCTTTCAGAGATTTACTGGATTACTATTGCAGGTCATACGGGATCTTTAAACTCAGGACTGTCAGAACCTGAATCCGTCTACTGCACGGGCCTGTTACTACAGCAGGGGTTTCTGTGAGGTGGCTCCAAAAAGAGCAGACTGGGGCTCATAAGGCAGAGGGTATGGTGGAGGTGAAGAAACAACATAGTGTCTTGAGCTAATCTTTAAATTTGGGACTGTATTAGAGGTCTCCAGTGTAATTTAGATAAACAGGGATATATTTCATTTACAACAGCTACCCTAACCTACAGACATCTGTCCTCTCCAGGGCTGTTAGGGCTCCTTTTGGTCACTCTGGTTCTTCTAGCTGCTATATGGGGGATCAAGTCAAGATTTCTTTAATTTGAGGAACCTCCACGTAGTGGACAGTTCAGACACAGGCAGGGTTATCAGGGCTTTTTTATGGTTTTAAAACACCTCTTTTAGAAAATGTAATAATACAAGGGTGATGTTTAAAAACCTTGGACCCTTATAGCCCCTGCTGATCATGCAGTCAGTGATTGTCAGAGGCAAAGTTTTACATTACTGAAATAGGAACTGGCCAAACTGACTGTGAAAACTGGCACTTTGGAACAATGCCAGCTTCAAAAACCCAGGCACAGGGCCATGAATTATGGACATAGTTTGTGACTTTGAGCTCTTTGGCTTTTAATTAAATGCCTCATACCAGGAATAACTAGTTTACAGGAACTGTCATATTAAAATCAAACTATCAATCTATGTAATTTGCTATATTAGATTGGATAGCTGATCAGGCTTTGACATTGGTGAATACTTGATGCTGCAGAAGGAGACAGGCCTTCTGCAATGCTGATTGGATATAGCTCTTTATTTTGGAAATGATGATTTTTTTTCCTGGTCTTCACAACCAACTGGCTTATACCCTTGGAAGAGGAAGCTAGATTTTCTCCCTGTATTTGAATTCCTGTCACACTACCCAACACCACTTGAGGACAGTAGGAATCTGTCTACTGATGTCAGATATTACTCAAGTAGTTCATAACTGAAACCATTAGTACTTCACATACAGAGCTCAGACTTGGCAATGCTTATGTGCATGATTAACTTCCTTCATGAGCTATATGTAAGTATTTGGAGGCTCCTAAGTACTGTAATTCCTTAAAAATCCATCCAGGATGAATTCCTACAGAAATGGATGACAATATATTACTCTGCACATCTTCAGAGGATCCATTTGAAACCAATCTCTACAGCGTCTTGGAGAACTACACCAGTAAATTCAACTCAATAACAAAAGTAAGTATGGTAACATATTGGGTTTGATTTGAAATTGAATCCATTAATGACTGCTTAAAAACACAATGCAACACTTTGGATGTATCAAACAAATGTGGGAAAGCGGCAACACAGGCAAGGTAATAAACAGCCTCCTGGCATTATGTTATGCTCTCGAGAATCCATGTTTTGGGGAAAAAAAGGCTGTCTTATATGCTTTTTTGTCTTTTATATAGGAAGAGGTGCCGTTGACTTCCAGAGTTATGGAAGTCACCCAGAAACAGAATTTCACAAGTGGGTGAGTTGAAATTTTTAGTTGGGTTTCTAAAAGCACAGACTTAGTAGTCTTTTTGATTTATAAACCAAGTTAATTCCAAGGCTGAGACCCTCACTACATTTGTCAAAAATTGTAGTGTTATTCAGATTTATGACTGCAAGTATGAATTTATTAAACCAAACTTCCCTGCATATCAGATAGTCTCAGCTACAGAGTGAGAACTACACTACTGAACATTTGAAAGTTAATGTGATCCTTTCACTGTCAGATTTCTTCTTACTGTCTGAGAAGGAAATCATGGAGAGAGGGTAGGGAAGAAGGCTCAGTGCTCTGCATAGTGCTGGATCTCTGTCGAGCTGTACGCCGTCATTCGAAGTGATGTAATTCTTGTACATGACATCTTCAGCCAGAGTTTTGTTCGTACACAGAATGCTTATGAACACACTAGTTGAAGGCAAAGTATTGTTGACATTGATTAATATTCTATATTTATGGTTTTATTTTAAGTAGAAACATTTATCAATAACTAGATGATAAGGTCTTAAACTTCCTCAGGGCAATTCCCTACTTTGTTTCAGTAGTTTTTCACACAGTGTCAGCGATACATAGATACAAAGGAGGTGGAATAAACAGTCATCTGGAGATGTAGGGGTATTGTGACTTTTTTTACTGCTATTTGTATTTCAGGAGCTGACAGAGATTGCAATTGCATAACACCACTTTTGTTTACAGGCACTGCTCACATCTCTGTTTTCTCAAGATGAAACAAAGCCTCTGCCTCACCAAGCTAATACGTGGAACAGGCAAGAGGAAAGAAAAAGGAACATTGGAGAGATGGCACAGAAGTTTTAGCTAGACTAGTAGGCTCAGAAGTGCTTCTGAGGTGGTCACATCCTCCATCCTACCATCTCCAGCTTTGACAGGTACCATAAATTACAGGGCACCCTGCGGCACCCCTGCTGCACCCCTGCTGCACCCCTGGTGTAGCTCCATCAATGCAGCCAAGTCATGAAATGCATGAAGGGCTGTGCCTGGTGAGGGGGAAGAGGGGCACTGTGAGGTGGTGGGTGAGTGAGAGGGGTGTGCTGGGCCGTGCCGACTTGGGGGGGGGTATGTTTGGGAGTCCGGGGCACTGGAGGATGCTAAAAGACTTGTGTTTTCAGAGCTCTAAGCAGGTTGCCTTTGGTGATGCTCCTGAACATATCTAAGGCCAAGGCTGTGCGGATTTTGAAGGTGTTTGGCATTGAGTTTGCTATAATAAACTGATGCTGTGTCTGTACCAGCAAACCGGAATGCTAAGGTCTGTTCTCCGTCCTTCAGGGGGGACTATGGGCATGCCCATGCTGTCAAGCTCTCTTAGCCACCAGTGCACACAGGGTGGCCACATCCCAGCTGCCTGGTGGTGGACCCCCAGCCCATGCTAGTTTCTGAGCTACGCCTGAACTGTGTTTGGGATTTAGCCCAGGCCAAAAGCGTGCTAGCAACCATGCAAAATTTTGACAGTACAGGCAAAGCCCCGCTGGGGCCCTGGCATGGTTTAATGAACCAGAATAGATGTACTGGAGAGGTGCTTGTAGGCACAGCTTTAGGCTCTGGGAAGGGGGTGCTGCAGAATAAGTCAGGCCAGGCTGCTCTTTCCTGGCCCGGACCAGAGTTTGTTGGTCCTGGTTTCCCAGAGAGTGATTAAAGATGATTTAAAAGAGAAGCTCCAAGTGTGCTTTGAGAAAGCTGCTGACAAGAAAACTTCAGGTAGGCAAGGACTAGGAAGAGACTGAATCTGAGAGAGTAATGGTGTGTGAGAAGGGATGTGTCTGACTCAAAGCACATGGATGCTCTGGGAAAAAAATCACCCCATAAGAGATTTATTTGTCAGAGCTTCTTCACTGATTGTTCTCGAAAGTCAGGCAGAATGTGAAGCATGTCATTGCTTCAAGCCATAAGGACATTGCACATCTTTGTTGTGCCTTAATCACACAAAGGAAAAGAAATGCAAATATATAACTAAAAGGCTGGCAGATGCTCCGGTCGTGAAACTTCTCCTTTGTAGTCAGGTGCAGCTTGGTGGGAGTTGCTTGGCACATTGTTTTTCCCAAAACTCAGGGCTGGGGTTTTTTTGCATATAATGTTCTTTGTTTTTTTCACGTTGATTTGCCATGAACTATTAAGCTGTCTCTTTGCTCAAACTGCTCTAAAGGTGCACTGTAGACTCAAGTTCAATGTCAGACTTGTAACAAAATATGTAGCTAGCCAAAGCCTTGCCTGTCTGAATGCAAATGTTGCATGAGCTTAATAGTATGAATTTACTTTTGAATATTACCCTATATGGAAGGCACTGTGAGTTTCACAATGTGTCAGTTTGCAAACGTTGCTATGCTAAATGAAACTAGTGCTTTTTTCTGTAGAAAATAGCAAGAATTCAGAGTTGCAGACCTAATTTTCTCTAACAATAGACTTGTACTCTTAGAAATAAAACTTGGTTAATTTTAAGTCTGACTTGGTAAGTGTCCAGACTTCTACATAGCAGACAATCTGTGCGACACCATTGCAAACTTTTTATTTTGCTGTGTTTACAGTCTTCAGCAGACTCCTACTAGGTTTTATGAGACAGCTCTCTTTTGTATTAACTACTGTGGCACGTGCCTGGCTTCAAGACACTACTCTATTGCTCCACAGGCAGGGAAGCAGGGAAGCAGGGAAGCATAATACCTCCTATCAGTGTATACTCTGCAGGTGTCCTAGGGGTCATTGCTTGAGGTGCTTGGATCACAGATACTTTGAAAATTTTTTTTGCAATGAGTGGGAAAAAAACATCATTGTATTGATGTCCTTGAAGAGAAACTACTGACATATTTTTATGTGAGTCACTCTGGCACTCGTGTGAAGCAACACATTTCCACTGAATTTAAATGAGTTTAACTAATAGCAATTTAATGGGCAGCATTTTAACAGTGGTATACTCCATAAATGCTTTATGTTTTATTTCATTTCTTTCCTAATTTGTAAAATACCAGAATTCTAGGACTTGGAGTTAAAAATCGTCAGTTCAAGGTATGTGTGCACAATTGTGTGTCTGGCTTCCACGATTTACCCAAGATAATACAGTACTACATTTACATGCACACATGGCCTATTATTCCTATAATTGCTTTATCGCTTAATTAAACAATGGGAGCTTTCCCCAGATCTCTAATAAATTGATACATCCTTTCTGAAGTACCCTGTCTGATGTCTGTATCCAGTACTATTTGCTTATTTAAAAACAAAATATTTTTAAGTCCAACGTGACTAATAAGACAACATATCTATCATATTAAATGACTATTTCTTGATTTTTCTGCTGCAAAGCCAGGAGTCAAATCTTAAGGTGTCAATTCTATAATTTATTCCTCTGGTCTGTGCTTTGCTTAAAGCAGGGTTAATTTTAAGGCACAATAGCCTGAAGTTGATTCCACCTGTAAGCTGAGCAACAATATTAGCTGCAATTTTATACATTCACATTCCAGTATATTTTTCTATACAAAATTATCTTCAGCTTCAAATCAAGGAACGAGATACATAAGCAAATATTTAAGTGTTCTGCTGAATCAGTGCCTAAAAAGCACAGCTGCTGCTAGCATAACACCATTGACTTCAGTGGGACTACGGCATTACACGGGTCCAAATGAGCCAAACTGTATGGGCTACTTTGGGTATTCCTTGGGTATACCGGGGAAAGATGCCAGTTTTCAATATTCTGTCAAATGTGCTGTCATTTGCAAATATTCTGTCATTGCCCGATACAAATAGCACCTGCAGTTTGGTACCTCTGAAACATGAATGCAGAACCTGCAAATTGATGAAAGAGCCTGACTTTGTGAAAAGATGACATGTTAGAAGAAGGTGGGGAAGCAAGAACAAATATCCTCAAAGCAATAGTCTGTAGATTATATAGCTTTTCATCTTCCTTGAATTGAATACCTAGCGCCTGAAAGGATAGATGTGCCTTTTATTTTCTGGGTTCTCCAAATAAACAGCTAGTTTAAAAACTTCAGATCCTGACTGCTGCTGAAGGTGTTTTGTGCCACTAGGAAAATGCCATTGTGCAGAGCAATCTTCCCATGTTGCCAGAAGCAGCTTGAAGGGGACAGACCAAGGGTTTGTGGCTTGGTTAGCAGCAATGCAGCCACTTGAATAGCAGAAAGTGTTGAGAGAAGCAATAAATATGGATTACTGCAACCTTAGTCAGGGCTGGAACATAAGGTGCTGAATAGAATCAAAGAATCGTTTAGGTTGGTAAAGACCTTTAAGATCATCGAGTACAGTGTTAACCTAGCACTGCCAAGTCCACCACTAAACATGTCCCTAAGCACCATATCTACATGTCTTTTAAATACCTCCAGGGGTGGTGACTCCACCACTTCCCTGGGCAGCCTGTTCCAATGTCTGACAACCCTTTCAGTGAAGAAATTTTTCCTAATATCCAAT
>JAVJGG010000013.1:10776974-10816081 GCA_035590195.1 Aviceda cuculoides
CTGCCGGGCAGCTTTCCAGCCACTCTTCCCCAAGCCTGTAGCGCTGCGTGGGGTTGTTGTGACCCAAGTGCAGGACCTGGCACTTGGCCTTGTTGAACTACATAAAACTGGCCTCAGCCCATCGATCCAGCCTGTCCAGATCCTTCTGCAGAGCCTCCCTACCCTTGAGCAGATCAACACTCTCGCCCAACTTGGTGTCATCTGCAAACTTGCTGAGGGTGCACTCTATCCCCTCGTCCACATCATTGATAAAGATATTAAAGAGAACTGGCCCCAATACTGAGCCCTGGGAAACATCGCTTGTGACCGGCCACCAACTGGATTTAACTCCATTCACCACAACTCTTTGGGCTGGGCCATCCAGCCAGTTTTTTTACCCAGCAATGTGTATGCCTGTCCAAGCCGTGAGCAGCCAGTTTCTCCAGGAAAATGCTGCCAAGAAATGGTGTCAAAGGCTTTACTGAAGTCTAGGTAGACAACATCCACAGCTTTTCCCTCATCCCCTAAGCGAGTCACCTTGTCATAGAAGGAGATCAGGTTAGTTAAGCAGGACCTGCCTTTCATAAACCCATGCTGACTGGGCCTGATCACCTGGTTGTCTTGTACGTGCCACGTGATGGCACTCGAGATGATCTGCTCCATAACCTTCCCTGGCGCTGAGGTCAGACTGACAGGTCTGAATATTATTGTAGCTAAGAGCTTGAGCTATTAGATGAAGTGACTGGAAGCACCATCAGTTAGCCAAGCTGCCCAGACCTTGGCTTTCATCACTGTACAGCACCACCTTGATAGAGTTAATTTTCTTTCTAGTAGCTGGTATAGTGTTATGTTTTAGATTTAGTGTCCAGTCATTTTGATGACATTGGGAGTGAGTGAGCAGATGCATGGTGCTTGGTTGCTGGCTGGGGTTAAACCACGGCACAGGAACAGCTGAACTGACCCCTGGTTGTGTCAGTCTTATGTCAGCTTGTTAAATTCCTCTAAAGAATTATGTTATGTAGCTACCTCTAGCTGCAGAAACTGACCCTGGATGTCCTTTCCAGTCCAACATTCCTGAATTCTTGAGCCAAAATGTTAAACAAATCCTTTCTGTGTGGATAAGTCTTCATTACCTTTATACAATTGCTCATAGAAAATACATTTGGCCTTCATCTTGATCAGCACATTTGTCTTTACATCCGATCTATAGTGCTCTAATATAGCCTTGTGGTACAAATTAAAAACTGTGGTAGATGTTTGTGGCATATGACTTTCATAACGGCATTAGGACAAGAAGAATAGTGTTAGTTTTCAAAGATTCTTGTTGCGTAGATAGTCAATGAAAATTTTTGGCCAGCAAGTACAAAACTGTAAGTAGAGTATTTAATAACAGCAACTAGTAATTTAGGGACAGCGTGTACTGGGTTTATGTAAGCACATATATTTTCCAGGTTTTTTAAAGAATATCCAGTTTCCTTAATGATTCCTCTAGGTTAGCATGTACAACCTCTGGCTATCAGTGAAATGAAGCATGATCCAACTACTGTGGTTTTTGTATACCAAATTGTATCTTAACTGAATTTAAGTTTTCTTCATTACTTTTTGATAGTTTTTAGTTTTTTTGGGGGTGGGTTGTTTTTCTTTTTAATAAGAAAAAGCAGATACTGATCTAATGTGCACCATCATACAGACTGTAGTTTAAAGGTAATCAGAACTGTACCTAAAGCACTAAAATAATTTGGACCTAGTGAGCTGGGTATCTTGCTGTTTGCTGATTGGAGGGGTAACTCTGAATTTGAGATCTTTCTGACACAAGGTTTTTATTTGACATGCTCACTCTCAACCTAAGTGCTAAGCCCTCGGAAGGCATCATTGTCTGAATTCCCTGAGTTTCGTAGTGCTTACTGTTGCTATGGAAACAATGGAAGATTTCATTCCCCAAGCTGCAAGGTGGATGTGTTTGGGATGGAACCCTACAATAGTACTTGGGACACTCTAGGAAAAGAGAAGACAATGTTTCCTGACAATTTTTTAAGAAAAAAAAAAAGTTAAATAACTTCTCTAGATGTCAGTGTACAGATACTACCTGTGTTCATTATGAGAGAAGGAATGACAAGAAGGTAATGAATATGAGAAGTACTTTGGTGCCTGCTTTGGCATATATGTTTTTATTGGTCCCTTTGGGATTGTCTTAATCATTCATTTCTATACACGCAGGTCACTTAGCTTTCAAGTCCAAACCTTGAGAAATGCTTAGTGCAATGAAAGGAGTGGATACCATCTGTACCAGGAGGCTGGGCTTATCATTGGTATGTATTAGAATATTTCTGTTCTTTCCTATGCTGGCTATGCCAGCGGGAGTCCTCAGGGCATGTGTAAGGGTGCCTTGGCCAAGGCACTGAAGCCAGAGGTGGGAGCAAACGCAGAGAGACCCTGTGAGGAATAAGCCTGGAAATAAACCAGGAGCTGCCAGGGAAGTTCCACAGCTCAGCCTCAGCGCAAAGCTTTCCTTGCTGTGTTCATTCCAAGCCTTTCAGCTCTTCAGTTGTAAATAACAGCTGCTGCGCAGCCACATTCTCCCTGCCACTCCAGATCTTAGAGACACCTGTCATATCCTCTTCAGTCATCTCTTCTCCAGACAGAAGGATCTGCATGTATTCAACAGTTTCTCATACAGAAGCACAGTCATCCCTTGATCATCTATGTCGTTATTCCCTGCATCTTTCCCTGTTCGCATTTTGAGTTTAGCAACACAAATTACAATAATGAAAATATGGATGTAGAAAGACTTTCACAGTGGTTTTGTTTTGCTCTCTGTTCCTTTGCTAACAGTCATTGACACCTAATTTATACCAAGACTGTGTGTGGAAATGATGTTTTTGTGATACCCACTATAACTATGAGATCTTCTTTCTAAGAGATAATAATCAAGTGAGAGCCCATCACCTTGCATGTAAAGCTGGGTTTGTTTAAAATCTTTTAAATCCCTTTACATGAATTTTACCTGCCCATTTTTATTTTCTGTTCTACAAGGTCATTCTGCAGTTTTTCAGTCAGCTTTCATCCTAACTATACTGGAAGCTTACCACTAGCAAATGCTTTCACTTTCCTATTCATCCTCTTCTCAAGAACATTTAAGAAGATATTGAACAACACAGGCTACAGCAGAGATCCCTGTAGGACTTCCTTAAGAATCACCCCCCACTATGAAAAGTGACTGTTCATTTCAATCACATTCCCTCTCTTTTAACCAGTTCTTCATCTACCTGACGGCATTTCTTCTTATCCAATAGCAACTTTGTTTACTTGAGTGTTATTGGGGAGGAACTTGTTGCACGATTATTAAATAATTTTCCATGCATCTTCCTCTCTGAATGTAGCTAACATTCTTCATTTTCAGAAGCATTCATCTGTCTCTTACTGCTTTGTTAGTGTCTTTCCAGTTGTCACTTTCAAATGCCTTGTATTCATAGGCCTTATAATGATTCTCATAAATCTTTGAAGTTGTTGGGAGCCAGAAGGATTTCTCTCTTCATCAAGCTATTAACAGCAGTGAGTGCTGTTAAGGACATACACTGCCCATCTTGCAGATATTTATGCCTATTAACTGCTAGATATGCTTACATTGGCCTTCTCATCAGTATACAAATATGTCATTGGATTTACCTTCATTGATCTGAAGTCTCAGGTCTGCTGTTGGTTTCTCAGTACCAGATTTGCTACCCCTCTCACAATATTTTGATGCAGATCGTTTCCATTTGCCGTATTCCAAAGATTAATATCTAATGATATTTTCACTGAGACTGACCCATTTTCTATAATCATATTCAGGAGCAAGGAATTATAAGTGCCTATCTCTGGTTTAATCTAACTAAGCTTGGATTTTACACACACACACCCTCTTTTCATACCCTCTTTTTAAGAACTCAGGTGCATAGTTGAACTACCCTAACTGGTTTAATGGAGATTTCAAACATCTCTAAGACAGAGCAGCTGAGTCTCAGGTGAGGAGGGTGAGGGAAGGGTTGCTCCTTCCCTGGGGAGCAATGGGACATGCTCAAGAAGAGAAGGACCCAAGAGAAGGGTCCTTCCAAGAGAAGGGAAAGAAGGATGTGCAGAGGCTGAGGCTGTGAAGAGCGTGACAGATACAAGGTTCTGTGGGACCAAAGAACCAAGGGACCGTTCCTGATGAGACAATTTGGTTATGGATACCCTACTTAGAGAGAAAGAGAGAGTGGAAGAGCATTTTGCCCTGTGGATGTGATCTGTACTGTACCAATTGGCTTTAGGAGCAGAGAGGTCCCATGTCTGCCCTATTTACTCCTCCAGGTATTGCCTGTCTCACTGGTGACAGAAAGAGAAAATGCCTCAATTTGGCCAGTTTGCTGCAATTCAGAAAATCCCTGAACAGACTTAAAACCAAACTGGAAACAGGGTCTTGCCCTGCAAAGACATAGTGGAGGGGGGAAAGAGTTTTTTAATAAGCTTTTTAACTTCTATTCAGCCTGACTTAGGACTATGGGATTTCTCTGCAGAAGAAGTTGAGAATCTGAGTTTATACTCCAATGAAACCTGACTTTTCCAAGTTTAAAATCTTTGTACTCTCAGTTGGAGAGTTTATGTGGGGAAGATATGCTTCAAAGCTCTGTCTAACTTGCATTCCTGTTACAACAAGTTATACATCCATTTGAACATCTGAGTTTCTCTCTCTCCAGCATTGCTTTCTATGGAATCAGCTTAGTCTGCATTTGCAGCTTCTTTTTCAATGAAAGCATTTCAAACTCTCATTTTCTTAGTCTAGATTTTGATTGAGTTCTGAGTATTTCTTACACCAATATGAGATATGCAGGTTTTCATTACTTATGCAAATAACTGCTGTTCTGCACCATACTTGTTTTGATATGAATATGAATTACACAGCAATTGACCTTGGTCTCTGTCTATCTCTTGGCTGTCTATCAACTGTGCAGACTGCCAGGACTGTCTTTTGTCTTCTGCATGAACAGTGAATCACCTCTCTTCTTATCTGGCTCTTTGCACAAAAACATGCTTTCTGAGGGGACCCATTTGCATTGATTCCAATAGTCATGGTACTTTTCACTTTTCTGTGCTGCTTGCATGCCCTTTGCTCACCTTATAGATTGTACAGTGATCTCCAGTGCCTTACAGCCTGCTCCCTGCGTGTTACCTGAGTGCCTTCTGGTTTCTGTGCCATGCCACTGCTTGAAAATGTGGCAACTCTGAACACTTTTCTGCATCACTCTCCTCTCCCAGAGCTGCTGATTCAGCAGGTTTCACTTGTTGCATTGCTCAGAAGCTGCAGGGACAGATTCAGAGGTGTGCAGCTTAGACACAGGGCATTAGACTGGAAGTAGAGGGCTAAGGGACCTATGCTGGTCTTAGACATCATCTGTGCCCTCCTGAAATGGAACTGCTCTTGCATCCCAAAGGTGGCTGAGAATGACAGCCTTTTCAAAGCGACCCGTGGAGCTGCTCCAGCGACTGCCTATACCACACCTAGGACGTGCGTGCAGTACAGTCCTTGGTAGTGCTGGCTGTACGACTGGGAGGCCAATGCAGGCAGCACGGCACCTCGTCACTGCGCGTTACTGATGGGGGGAGCCAGTGACTCTCATCAACCTGACCACAAAAGTGAGCGGCCACAAGCCCCTCTGCAGTGTGGCATGAAACTCCCCAAACCACCAACAGTAGGAGCAAAAGGAGACACAGAGGCAACTACCAGCTGTAAGGGGAAACAGAAGAGCAATCCATGGCATCCCAGCTGGAGCTGAGCACATGTCCGCTCCTCTGCCGCCTCGGAGCTGCCTGGCTGGTTGTGCCGCTGTCTCGTAGGTGCCGGCTTATTTACTGCTGTTCCTTTGCCAAGCCCAAGTCCCAAACAGATGGATGCTTATGACCTAGACCATATTATTGCAGCAAAGCTGGTGGCTTGAAGGGCTGTGTCATGACACCAACAAGTGCAGCGCACAGAAGGGAGCAGCAGCTGAAGGGATACTATAGCCAAACCAACTGAAGCTGTAGCCCTAATTATTCCATCCTTCCCTCTGCAGTTTGCAAGAGCTGCTTTCTGTGATAGGGCTTGATAAGTTCTTCAGCTTCAGTCCAACATAAATCCCTTCTGAGCTAAAGCTGCTGAGTTTTGACAAATTTGTGATCAGAGCTGAGATTAAGTTGCTGTAACCATGCATATCTTTCTAATCAAGGGTGGGTTTGCTTTGCTTTGGATGGAGTTATGTGACCCCAAAGCAAAATGCTGCAGATGAATCCCATGCTCTGCTGAAACCTTGTAGATTCATGTTTATTCATTTAAAATTTGTCTTCTCAAAAGTAATTTTCTTCTAAAATTGTTAATGTATTCTGATAGCTGTTGGGAATTTAATGCTGTCATTTTCCTTGGCTTGCTGGGAGGGTTATGTGTCACTTATAATTTACACAATATGGTGTTTAAAAGGTGTAAGTGCTGTTTCGTTATTACAGGGAGCTTGGAGAAACAACACAGCTGAGAAAATTAGCTGTGGATAGCCTCTAGAGATTTATGCAGCTCAAGGATTTTGTGATCTCCTTTTGATGAGATTCATTAATAGTGTTGCATGCTTAGTTACACCTCCATCTCTGCCTGCCGATCCTGAACCATGATATCAGAGAAAGGTTACAGTGGTTAGAGCCTAGTGTTGCTAGAAAAGTCAATGAATTTGATCCCGCATGGGCCAAGCCTGCTCAAAGAGCCCACTGTCATTGCAGGTTTGCTGGTGTAACGAGTGAAGGAAAGCGCTTGCAATGACTGTAGTTCATAGGTACTCTGGTGCTGTTTAGTTTATTCCAGGCACCCATTTTTGCAAATAGGGCAGTACTGTTCTACTGTTCTAATATAACTACATCTGTACCAGCAGCTGCACCTGGAGAGACTTTGGTGCTCTCTGTCCAGGAAGATGGTATGATGTATGTTTATAACTTGTACCAGTAAAGCACACAATAAATGCAGCTAGTATTTTTGCCTGCAACCATACCACTTAAAAATGCAGATCTCTTTAGAAAAACAAGGAAATATGGATCATTTGGTGAACAGCAAAAAGAAAAGATAAATTTAAACAGTATTCATGGAAAATCAAATCAAAAAAAAGGGAGGAGGTGAAAAGATAATATAAGATATGGTGGCTAAATGAACAGGCAAACACAACATTTCCCTTGATATTTGCCCGGTTTAATGGTTTCCTAGTCTGTTACTTCCCAGCCACTTCCAAGAAAACTAGGATCTGCTGGATGTCTCGGAGGGACAAGGCCACTTTTCTAGAGAGGATGTTCAGTTGTGTACTCACGCAACTTACTCTGATTTCAGAGACTTTTTTTTTTTAGTATCTGCATGCTCTCATTTTCTGAAGAACAAGTATGTGATTGCATTTTTGGCGATTAAGTGCCAGAGATTGAGTCCTTCCAGTTTTGCTGCGTGAAGACCATTCAGCTAAAAACACAGCTTATGGACATCTGCAGGGCTCACTCTGAATTCTCCAGTCTCTTTTAACAGCACTCTTTTCACTACTTGGTTAAAACAGTATTTACAGAAATAACATTCAAAACCTTTGATAATACTATTGAACAATATGAACTTTCTGTTTGAACATCCATCCACATTTTTAGCAAACAACTCTTCTGAGAGCAGGATGTTTGCATTTAGCTCATAATATAGGTAAAATGTTCAGAAGTTCGAAGCAAATTCAAACAATTAAAATTAAAAAACAATAAAACTATATAGCAGTACATAATTTCATAGGTAAAAGCCCATGCTTAACGTATTGCTATAACATTAACTCAACCAGACACACTACAGGAAAAGTTCATTTAGCTCTGGAGTCAGCAACAATAAACCATTAGTGTTTTCAGCTTAAGGCAAATAGGAGAAGTGAGATGAAAGCCCTGGTATTCAGAGTAGGCTTGTCAGGACAGCAAGAAGGAGCATGTCAGTAGGACAAGCTGAGGGCATGCCAAGGCTTGGGACACTCCATTGTGCAATGCACATGGGCAACTTCTGTAATATTGTAATTATATTGCAATAGACAATCCAAAGGTCCTGAACTGAGTCACGTAACCCAGATCAAAGTTAGAAGAAAGCTGCGTTGCAGCCACATCGTCAGTTTTCACTGCTGTCACTGGTAACCTCTACTCAGCACTGGTGAGGCCACACCTGGAGTGCTGCGTCCAGTTCTGGGCTCCCCAGTTATGAGAGGCATGGACATACTGGAGAAAGTCCAATGAAGGGCCATGAAGATGATGAAGGGGCTGGAGCAACTCACATATGAAGAAAGGCTGAAAGAGCTGGGACTGTTCAGCCCGGAGAAGAGAAGGCTCGGGGATCTCATCGATGTATGTAAATGGCAGGCCCATAGCCATGCTGCTCCTCGACGCCAACCTCAACCCACAGACTCATTTCCTGGCTTGACCTTGGACTTGCCTCATCACTATGGCCCTGCCTGGTGATCACCGGTCCTGATCCTAACACCGACCTGCAGACTGACTTCCCGGTTTGATCTTGGACCTGCCTCATCACCATGATATCGCTTTATGATCTGCACGCTTGGTTGGACTGGCCGCCGTCCCAGGGTCCGTCCTGCTCACCTCACTCAGGTACCGTGGGATGGGCCCTGGCTGGTGGGGGCTCTGCCCTGCCCGCCCCGGGTCCCCAGCAGCTCCCAGTCCCGGGGAAGCAGCCCTGCTCTTGCTGCTCCCTGACGTGCGTTCAGCTTCTTGCGATACCCTCTGCTGTGTACCCCGGGAACCTGCGCCCGGCAGAGAAGGCAAGGTGGCTGCGGACGAGCTGTCTCTCTTCAGTTTCCGCGCAGGCAGAAGTCACCACATCTGCCTAGTTAAACATCCCCTTAGCAGAGGGAAGAACGTGCACATGTGGCACGTGAACGTTTCACAATTGCAGCCTGAGTGTTTGTTTCTTAGGGAAACATGCAGGAAGAGGCAGAAGGGTCTTTTGATATTCAAAGCACGAATCAAATCACCCTCACAGGCTGGAGGCTGCAAGAGGCATCAGGGACCATGCAAATTTGGAAGGGTACACATACACATGCACATGCATGATTTTAACCTGACTTCTTGTCAGCACATCCCAAGCACAGAGGGCAGAAGGAGACCGCACCGTTTGACGGAGCTGGGAAATTGCAGTATTAGAAAGCTCAGCACTTCCCCAGAATGATTTTGCACGGTGAAGGAGACCGTCGTGACAAGGTCTTGTAGCCAGAGCACACTGGGGATCTACACTGAGCTGCTGCAGGGTCTCTACAGTTTCAAGTCCTTCATAAAGGATTGTATTTAGAGGATCTCTGTGTTAATCTATTTTTTACCCTTGAGTTACTCTCCACTCCACTCCTTCTGAAGAAAGGAATTGTGGAGGGTTGGGGTGCTGTGCTTCGAGCTCCAGGAAAAGCATTATCCAGCTCCGTGTAACCTAGATAAATGGATGAGACATCAGCCTATATTCATATGCATGATGTACGCAAAACCTCATGAACTTCTAGGTGTGCAAGTGATGCAAAACACCATTTTTGTGTTAGAAATTCCAGTATACCACCAGAAGTCATGACACTTTCTCTACAACTTCCAGCTGTTCCTGATAATTTGGCTATCTCAGGGTACTGAGCAGTGTGTTGGAGGTCACAGACAGGAGGTGGTGCAATAAACCCCAATTTTTTGAGCAGCGGCAAGGAAGTAGGTTGTGGCTAGTTCTTGTGCAGGAAGGACTGAAGAGAACAATGAGGAACTGAGGCATTGACTTCAGAAAAGTTAATCTGTTTCTATCCTGCAAAAAGCAGCAAAACACTAAAATACAAAATAGCCAGGCAAGGAATTAATTTGCTTGAATGCCTGGAAGATGAGTAGAATTTGTGGCTGCATGATGTATTCAGATATAAGCCTGAGGATTTACAACATACATAATTTTAAGTGGTGTAGCAAAGAAACGAGTCTGAGATGACTTCTCACTATCAGTAGAACATACTGGAAATTATAGATTAATTTTCCTAGATCAAGCTAGTACAGTATTGATCATCTTCCTCCTGAATTCTATGTTTTTACACCAAGGACCTGATCCAAGCTCACTGCATTTGATGGAAAGACTCATACTGACTTCAGTGGCCTTTAGATCAGGCTTCTTACAAATATCACATTAGTTTTTTAACATCCTGGAAGGTTTTAAAATGTATAAACTTTGGATTTTTTTTTTTCAGTTAAGTAATTATCTGCTTTAGTTTTTCAAAATTCGTGCAAACCAACAATAAAGACTTTAAAGTGATATACAAAAAGCTCATTAAAAGATCTACTTTTGTCAGTCTAAAATAATTAGTAAGGTTTGGAGTACAAAATCAATTAGTTTTCTTTATCCTTTGCCAACAAATAGATAGTGCCTGCACAGAGGTTTTCTTTCTTCTGCATTAATAGCCAGAGAACTTTACCAGTTTGTTCATAATCAAAAGTATCTGAACTCTGTTGTGCCCTGCAGTGAAATGAAATAACATGTCTAGAGTTTCAAATTGCCAACTGATGTGAAGCTGTGGTTGGAACATAAAGCAATTCTGTGATTAGAAAACATCCTTCTCTCTCTCTCTGTCCTTTTTTAAAAAAAAATTAAAGAAATCACATCAGTCAGGAGGAATAGAAAGTTCTTTCAATGGGCTTTTTGTCATCTGATAGTGAATTACCGTAACAGCTGCTTTGCAGGATGCCATTTACTGAGCCCTGCTTTGAACTGATACGCCACTCACAATTGCTTCTATCCTATACTCATGCTTGGTGAAAAACAGGAGTAGTGCTAAATATCCAAAACTCACATTGTCATTAAAATTACATCTGGAATAGATCTGGCCCTTTGTGTTCAAAGTTTTTGAGTTGCCGTGGACATATTTCCCCATAAAGACAAGCATCACTGCCATATTAGAAGAAATTCCATTCAAGAAGAGCAACATTTCACAGCTGAAAATGATATAGGCTAAAAGATGCCTCCTCATATACAGCAGATCTTCTCTGTAATTTATTGGCATGAGCCCCAGCAAGGGCAGTTTTGCCCTACTTGGAACGCAGTCTTTTTAACTGAGCAGAATACAGATCATCTCTTTGCTCATCACATTATTTTCTACATATTTTCAATGCTTCCTGCAGTCAACTGAATGACTAGAATTGCTGTAAAAACCCCCAGAATCTTTATATATCTCCAAGAATTTGTGTTATAAAACTTAACCATAAAATTTTGTAACATTATGCTCCCATGAAACAGCCAAGGAAGTTCATTCAATTGGAGAAAAAATGACTCCTTTCTGCTCCCTTTGAGCTGCACAGATCTCATAAATCTTTTCCAAAGATTTAACTCTAGCTCAGGCAGAAGGGGTTTCTGGTTTAGGGGCATGAGGCTCCCAATATCCCAGGGCACTGGACTGCTGTGAAGCTATCATGGTATTTGCTCTCCAGCACTCACTGAGATCCCATTGATCTGGCAGAGGTCCCTCACCGGACCCCTTCACTGTCTGTGCTCCAGCCGGTCCCAGCAAACCCTTCCTTGCACACCCTAAGCCTCTGTGCAAGGTAAAAACTTCTTCACTCAGCTTAAGAAGTCTTGTTTAAAATACCTTGCTCAAAGTACTAGCTGTTCTTTCTGTAAGCAGATAAAAATGATTGTGATAGCAGGTATTTCATATTAGAAAAAGTTGTTAAAAGAATTTGGGAAAATATCTTGGAACTATTGAAGAGAGAATTATTCCCCTTCATATCTCTAAGCACAAAAAAAGTCTGCTGCAGGTTGTTCAAGACAGTTTTTGGTACTGAATTGTACTTCAAAGCAAGAATAACAGAGAAGGAGAGTGTGATTCGCTCACGATTGCAGATAGCTGTCTATGATCCGTATTTGTTGCATGTATACACCTGCACTTCGCCATACTTTGCAGTGTCTGGGAATGTTCATTTCATATGTACTGATCATGGAAAGGTGATCACACTGCCAGATGTAAGGTATTATTACTGGTATTTTTGTAGGTGGATTTGTCAGAAGACCACAAGATGTATAGCCTATGGGAACATTGTGCTTTGCTCTTTATAAAATACATTACTGTATATAACAAGGCAGGTACTTTCCAGAGCAATGAGGAATCTACAGAAACATTGTGGTAATGGTGGTTGAGAAAGAATGTTGCTTTATCACTTTGTCTGTTTTTTCTAGCTTTTATACATCTTGAGTTTTTTGCCTCCTTATATAACTATTCCTTTATCTTTGTCTGCTGGAAAGGCCTGCCAAAGTCTAGGGCAATGGAGTGAAATTTGGAGTTGTTTTGAGCCCATTTTACTTACTGCAGCCTATTACTATGTCTGAATTTAGGAAGGGATGTCCCTATGATGGATCTTCTGAGTGTGCTGTGACAGAACACATAGTACAAAGCCACAAAAGCTTTTTGCTCTAATGTACACTTAAGAGTACAGAGATGTAAGAATTAGATGTTGAGAAATCAGTGATTTGAAAATGCATACCTCATGTTTTTTCTCAGGTGTAAACATTATTTCAGGTTTTGGCTGTGATCACTGCTCTCTTCAAAGACAGAATATTTCCTTAATGCTTGAAGAAAACTGTGTCTGCATATTTCTAGGAACTCTTGAAAATGCTTGAGGAGGTGATGACTCTTCCTGTTTCACCCAGGAGATGCAGATCAATCACAAATGTGAGTCAGCTCATGCTTGTAGCATCTGGTGATCTAAACAGCAGGGTCTGTTAGCACAGAAAAGGGGTGCTGCATGGGTGGAAATGACAACAGAGATACGCAATTCTGAAGTATTCCTGTATTTAAACTTCTTACTGAAGCACAAAAAGTTTGGGCTCCAATGTGGTTAAAGGAGGTCACTGAGGTCAGTCGGGGTTGGCAACCTGAAGAAGGCAAAATAAATTCCTTTCTGCGACTGTCATGGCCAAGTGAATACTGGGGATGGCCTTGACTGCGGTGACCATGAGATGGTGGAGTTCAGGATCCTGAAAGGAAGGAGCAAAGCCACTAGGAAGATCACAGCCCTGGATGTCAGGAGCACAGTCTGTGGCCTATTCATGGATCTGCTTGGACAAATCCCATGGGATACAGCCAAGGAGAGAAGAGAGGTTCAGGAAACTGTTTGCTTTTCAAGGATTGCCTCCTTTAAGCTCAAGAATGGTCCACCCCAGAGCACAGGAAATTAAGCCAAAAAGACAGGAGGTCTGAATGGATGAATAAGGAGCTCCTGACAAAACTCAGACATAAAAAGGAAGCATACAAGAGGTGGAACAAGGGGCAGGGGAGGCGGGAGAAATGTATCATGAAGGGTTGGGCTTAAAAAAACCAACATCCAGCTGGAATTGACTCTGGAAAGGCATGTGACAGGCATCAAGAAAGGCTTCTATATGTACATCTGCAGCAAAAGGAAGATTAGGGAAAATGTGGGACAGCTGCTGAATAGGGCAGGGAACCTGGTGACGAAGGGCATGGAAAAGGTCAAAGTACCAAATACCTTCTTCACCTAGGTCTTTACTGATAAGACTGACCTTCAGGCTTTCCAAGTCCCTGAGACGTGAGAGAAAGTCTGCAACAAGACCTGTTCTTGGTGGAGGAATATCAAGCTAGGGAACATTTAGACAAACTGGACATACGTAACTTCAAGGGGCTTGATGGAATACATCCATAGGTGCAGAGGGAGGTGACTGATGTCTTTGCAAGGCCACTCTTGATTATGTTTGAAAGATAATGGTGATCTGGAGAGGTTTCTGAGGTCTGGAAGAAAGCAAATATCTTCAATAAGGGCAAGAAGGAGGACCCAGGGGAACTACAGGCTGGTAAACCTCACCTTGATCCTTGGGAAGATGGTGGAGCAATTAATTTCTGGAAACCATTTCCAAACATACTGGGGACAAGAAGGTGACTGGGAGACGTCAGCATGGATTTATGAAGAGGAAATTGTTCTTGGCCAACTTGCTAGCCCTTACTAGGGTGTTTAGAGGAATTCCATGAAAATACTAATCCTTTGCAATTTGACTCGTGTGTTTGTTATTGTTGTTTACTGACCTGAAACAAGGGGTCTCAATTCTCCCAGTGTTATACTTTACAAATTTCAGTGGAGTCTGAAAGTCACAAAAATAATACATATTGTTAAGATTCAGTTCTCACCGATTATGTCATATCGTATCTAATTCTCCATCTACACTACATGTGGTCAATTCAGATTGCAAGCTCTTCAAGGCAGGGAGCGTGTTCATTAATTTGGCTGCAAAAAGACATTACATGTTTTATAATAAATAGCAACCCTGGAAGGTATTCTTAGAATGACAGTTATATTAAATGGCTTTGCACTTTGCGAAAGTATACTCTGCATGAACAATCCCTGCCTGCTTCCTTTTTTTCTTCTGGTTCATCTGCACACGTGCAGATAGCCAAGTTGCAAATTCCCAGCAGACTTTGGAGGACAGGCTTGGTTAGCGTGTGCAGTAATCCACAAACACCATGCCATGCAGTTCAGCCTGCTCCGCCAGCTCCTTCTGGCTCCAGGAAATCTGACAGCCAACAGGACATCCCCAGGGAGGAAGGCGTGTGAGTCAGGAGCTTTCTCACTACTTCCAAGAAAAGGGATTAAAAATAAGTAATTCCTCCCCCCACCCCCCTTGAGTAAGTGAATAATTTAGGTTGTTTTTTCTCCCTTTTGCCGGCACATCATTTCACACGTGCGCACCTGTGTGTGTCTAATTAAGCAGGGACCATACTGAAATAAAATTGTCAAGGCAGTAATCTTTCAATTCTAGGAAAAAATAAAACCTCCAAGGCAAATAGCACTTGGTAATTAAGAATCGAACTTTAACATTTGCAGATTATGCTGACCCAGGAGTGAGAGAGGGGTGCCTGGAAGTTCTTCCCCCACCCCCATGGCTACCAGCTGCCTTCGAAGCCTTTTATTTCACAAGCCTCTTATTCTGCAGTTTTGCTTTTACCTGCCCTCCATGTTCTCCCTTTGGTTTTGTGCTTGTTCACTTTTCTTGGAAATAACTCTCTCCTTTCTGTCTGTTTTTGGCACTTTTCCTGTGTGCTCCCGCCTCCCCCTTGTCCTTCTGTCCCTCCTTCGTTTTCTCCTACCGCCAGTGCTGGTTTTCTCCTCAGTATCTCATACTTCTCCCCTTTTGTTGGGTCCCTGTGACGGGATTGCTGTTCAGGACTGGAGCTTTCTTTTGACAGAAACTTGTTCATCTTGGGAACGTAATTGAGGGCTAAGGAAGACCAAGAAGTCACCCAGAAGACCTGAGTTCAGTTCTCAGCCCCAGTCTTGTCTTGCACTATGGGATGCTCACTTATGTGAAACCGCATGAACATTTATGGGCTTCCAGTTTGCTGCCAAGCAGTTTCATCACATATTCCTTGGTTTTGGATCAAGAAAAAGGGGAATAAAAGTAATTGCTGAAAGACTAACTGCAGGAGGAAGAAGCTTTCAGCCCAACAGAATCAGCCTTACAAAGAACCAGGGGAAAAAAACCCAGTATTAAGTTGTGTTTGGACACACTGGCCTAAACGTGATATAAATTGTACAGGTTTATGAAGAATGGCATCTTTTGGAAATATTTTTAAGTGAAGGGCTCCCCAGCATGCAAATATTACTATATAAATAATAATATTGTTCTAAGCTCTGCATATATGAGTGGCAAAAAAAAATGTTGATCTCAGCAAAGTAGGAAAACCAGATTTGTACGCATCGAGAAAGGAAAGGAGAAAGTTCTTTCTCTGGGTAAATTACCATACTGCAAGAAGGTGATATTGTGACATTAACTCCAGAAGTCTTGTTCTCAGAGTGCTGTGGGATTTAGAGATCCCTGCTGCTGCTGGAAGATGGAATGAAAAAATCAATATTCCACCAAGGGAAGCCCTTGGCAAAGTTCAGCATAGCTGTAGATACATATTTGTTAAAGGTGGGAACACATTTTATTTGAAGTCTTTTTTTTGCTTCAAGTGCTGGGCTCAATCCAGAGCAATGCTGTCTCTTGCCAGTGAGGTAGCAATGTTGACACAGAGCAGAAACTGGGCCCAAGTGTTTTTACATTTTTTGTTGCCTTTCTTCATTATTGAGTGAATTTTACGTAGGTCTCTCATATCTAAGAAGTCAAATATGAAATCAGTCATTGTGTTGGGCTATTGGAAGACGACTATTAATTCAAAAGTAGTGGTTAGTAGTTGTAAACTGTTTATATTGCACTGCGCAATGTTTTTTGTAGATGTTAACTACTCCAAATGTCCAGGTATTTTTCTGAAGGAATAAGTATCTTGGAAGTGGAAATGACCTCCCAAAGTAATTTCAGTCTTGCAAATGAGTGTTTCTTAAAACATATTAATCTGAATTGCACTTTCTGTCTTTGCCTGTGAAAGATGAAAAGCATTTGCTGCTCCTGCCCCTCCTCTCTCCCCGCGTACTCAAGCATTCTCTCTTCAGCAGCTAAGCAGGATTGTCTGCCAGTAGTTAAGAAGCTGCAAGCTTCAATTCAACGCCATGCTTAGCCTGTCATTACTTCAGCGTTGGAGTCCCGTATGCCACTGGCCTGGCGATGGTTGCATCTGGCCTGCAAACTTTGCCTCTGAGGAGCTGCTACCATTTTCAGAGGGGAGGAAGGGGACGGGCTGGAGGTAAGTCATCAGTGTCCTCTGACTGGGTTTTTGAGCTGCCACTGCTGCTTTCATGTAACTTGCGAAGACCAGTCTAGAAACTGCTGTCTGGTTTCCACCAGTAAAACATTGGACCAGCATGTTGACAAACAGAGGCTTTTAGTAAAGACGTCAGTGGGTATCAAACACTGAGACACTATGCAACAGGAAAAGGGCTGCTTTTCAAAAGAATACTCTGTGCATATAGATAATTTACAGTGTTTATCAAGACTGCCCCACAAGCCAGCGGTGAGTCAGGAATAGCTTTCAGGAGTCTTTCTAATCCTGGGGTGATCATATCCTCCAGATTATTGAAAAGACTAATAAATCCCTGTCCCAGCCAAAAAGGCTGATGCTTGTCCCAGCATAAACATCTTAAATTTTACACTTAGCTCAGTATGCATGGTCTGTGGGGGTTCTCACCAGGGATGGAGGATTTTAGTGAATTGTGTGTGCCTGTTCTGCAGAACAGATATTGCCATCCATCCAGATGTGACGTCTCCTCTTCAGTCCCAGGCAGTGTCGGTGTTTACAGCTGGGCATGTAAAGCAAGATACAGGGAGCTTCTTAGCTTCTGAGCTTGTATATTCAGTTTCTGTCTGTCTTTTTATACTACAGTAACCCTATTAAAAAGTCAGTGCTTGGCTTTTAAAAAAGTCATACCACATTTCTGTAGATACAGTTGTAGTTTCTGGATGCAAATATTAGAACAACCATCTATTCTTGAGCAGATATTACTGCAACATCAGTGCCAGTGATATGCGATGAACTGCCATGGGTTGTTAGTGGCCCCCTTTTTTCTGCAGGGTTGGTTGAGCTGCCAGATTTCAGTAAGTATCTGGCTTATACGAATACTTAATTTTGATCATTTAACTAGTGAGGGTAGAACTGTTTTTCTTAATCTTGTAAGTTATGTAAAGGAACATACTGTAGAATGGCATTAGTGACTACTTGAAAGAATCCCCTGCTAAATAATATCTGTTACCACTGAAACAGGAGGATATTTATGCTCCATTTGGGCCATTAATTTTGTTTTGCCACAAAGCGGGAATTTGCTTAGGATGGGTAGAAAGAATTGGAAGATTAATTGATGTGGCTGTGTGCGCAAAGCTTGACAGTGGTAATATACTTGCAATGCAATCAGTAATAAAGCATTTCTGTCCTGATGTTTATTAAAACACTTAGCTTATTTGCATAGAAATGGCTAAATAAACAATTAAGCACTCCTTGGAAGCAGACTAGATAAGGATAAACTTTTCTCATTGTTTCGGAAACAGACATGTGACCATGTTTTTAGCTGCAATGAAAGTTAGTACAATTTAATACCTTACCAATCCGTCCCAGGATAAGCACAGCTGATAAATGTTCCACTTCATATTAGTGGTCCGAGTCTCTGACTTATTCCAGAGGAATATTACTACTTCAAATACCCTTTCTTCCTATCCAATAGTTCTTATCTCTCAAATTTTCAACTGTTAAGATGCTGGCTTTTTGACAAGGTAACTTTCCTTCCAGTTGAATTATTTCTGAGAATTCCATCATACTGAGCAAAAAAAGATATTATCTCCGGATAAATAATGGATATTGAGACTGCGCCAAGCAATCTGTCGAGATCAGGAGGTCTGTGGCCTGACAACAGAGCTCAATGGTGAGTGTTATTAATTTCTCTGGGCTGTCAAATTGCTTATTGATATTGTCCAAATTGAAGAACCCAGGGTTTTAAATAGTCATAATAAATAAGAAAATCTTATATAATTTTAAAATGCAAGTTATATCAAAATAGATTTAGTGTCAATGAAGTGTTAGAAATACCAGGTCAAAGGGGTTGCTAGCAAGAACTGGCAGAGTCTCACTGACTTCCACAGCGTTACTCTAGCAGAGAATTTGTACAATGGTTTATCTGTGAGAAATGCCTGAAGCACAAAACATAAACTATTGTTGCTTGCAATGAGAACGCTATGGCCTAAACATAAATATGAACAATTTAGGGTTCATAATGCAGAAAAGCCTTTTAGGAAGAAAAGGAATAAAGTAGGCTGGAGAATTGATGGGAGAGGAAATAGTGGAATGAGAGCTGGCAGAAAAAATTATTTCTCAAAACTCATTTTTGCTGTCTCCTGCAATAGTTTCAAATTAAGTCTAGGAACACTGGAAAAAGAATTTGAAACCTGAGTAAATGATTGCACAGAGGCAAAGTAAGCTGCAGCTAAGCAAAGGGGTCTACTGGCAGGGAAAAAAAAGGTTTCTTGTGGATTTATAGTGAATTTAAATGTTTGCTGAAGAATAATGTGCAGAGAGCTGGAGTGCAAAGATAAAGAACAAACCTCGCCTACTGAAGGTGATAAAGAAATCAGCTGGTAGTAATGCGTAAAGGCAAGGCCATTGCTTGAACGAAATCCTGATGCATAAAGAACATCGCACATGCTTCTGCGCTTTGTTTGATTTGGCTCCTGAAGCTTTGCATCAGTAAATGTGGTGATTTCTGCAAAAGAAACAAATTCTCAAAAGACAGACTCTGGCCTGACAACCATGAGGTGCTGGGCCACATCAACCTAGGATTTTTTGTGAAGAGCACAGAGAACTTAATTGGATGGCATTAATGTAATTAAGAACTTGGCCCATGGCATGAAGAACTGAAGATGGATTTTGTGTTCATCTGTCCATTTTATTTTTGCTTACATGGATGATTTGGTGGTTGGGGCTAAAAGCCCTGTTTACCTCCATGAAGTAGTCTATCATATTATTCATCATTTATTGTCACTGGGAGTAAGCATCAATAAAGGTAAAACAAAACTGCTGGGAAAATATTTATATTTTCTTGGGTATCAGTTTCACTTATAAATACCTGTATTTTTCCCTTACTCTGGCTTTACAATATACTATTCTTCTTCCCTACAAGCTTTAGCTGAGGAACACATAACCAAAGTGACCAAGCCAAGCATCTGAGAAGTCAAATGCTTTTGATATCTCTGGTGGGAATGGAAAAGCTCTGCATGTTCTCACTGATGTTTTCATAAACAAGAGCAACCACGTAAGATTGTAAATATTCTTTACTAACAGATATTTTGAAAAGCTTGATTAGGGAATTTGTAGTTTTTTTCTGGTCAAAGGTTGCTGGTCCTGCAGTGTTTAAAAGAATCTTTGTTTTAAAGATGTTAGTTCTTAGAAAGGGAAGCTTAGGAGAAAATCTAGGCTGTGCTGAAAATGATGAAGGGGTCTTTTGCGATCAGAGCCAGAATTGCCCCAGAGAATTAGCAATGAATATAGAGAAATAGACTTTACCATCACAGCTGAGACCAATTTGTGCACATTTCCATTACATCTAAGAAAACAGAGAGAGAAATTGCATTGAAACTATATTTGAATGTGCTCTGCATTCAACCTAAAGCCTTTCCTTCCAATCCTGCTTAAGCTGATGTTACTTATAACTCTTTGAATTAGGAGTTTGCTTTTGACATTGGTAGGAAAAGTTACTTTACAATGATAACCTGTAACTTGATTAGCAATCCCCTGTAGCTACTTAATTTCTACTGAAAAATACTGTCGCTATGCTTTCACTTTGTTCCCTCCACACTTTATGATCTGTTGAACAAACAGTGTTTCAAAAGGATTTGTGGTAATTGCAGCTACGTAAACAGTTTTGTTTGACTTCTTTAAAAATAATATGATTGGGTTTTATCCCAAGCATAGTCATCTAAAAATTAAATAAGTCTGAGCTAGTTCTTCTGATGCATATATAGCAGTATTTAGGGTTAGCACAGTGCTGCAGCTCTAAAGCAAATCTCATCCTTGAGTCTGTTTATGGCTTGGTTTTTGGAGCACTTGGTCTGCTAAGCTGAATTGGAGGAAACCTAACCAAAAGCTCCGTTCCAGGTGTGCGCCAAATGTCCTTCTATCTCTAGAAAGGGGTAATGGTCTGAATGAATTCTTTGGGCAACTTTGAAATATATGTGTGTTGGAATAGCTGTTCTAGGTAGGATAGATGGTCTAGGTAAGCCAGACTAAATCTAGTCCAAAGCAAAACCCCAAACTGCATATAGAGTGGATGTTGGGACCTCGCGGGGGACCCGCGCTGGAGCAGGCTGTGCCTGAAGGACTGCAGCCGGAGGAAGGGACCCACGCTGGAGCAGTTCGTGAAGAACTGCAGCCTGTGGGAAGGACCCACGTTGGAGAAGTTTGTGGGGGACTGTCTCCCGTAGGAGGGACCCCACGCTGGAGCAGGGGACGAGTGAGGAGTCCTGCCCCTGGGGAGGAAGGAGCGGCAGAGACAAGGTGTGATGAACTGACCCCAACCCCCATTCCCCATCCCCTTGCACTGCTGGTGGGGAGGAGGGAGAGAAAATTGGGAGTGAAGTTGTGCCCAGGAAGAAGGGAGGGGTGGGGGAAGGGTGCTTTAAGAGTTGGTTTTATTTCTTATTACCCTATTCTGATTTGATTGGTAACAAATTCAACCAATTTCCCCAAGTCAGGTCTGTTTTGCCCATGACGGTAATTGGTGAGTGATGTCTCCTGTCCTTACCTCAGCTCATGAGCCTTTCATTACATTTTCTCTTCCCTGCCCAGCTGAGGAGGGGGAATGACAGAGCAGGTTTGGTGGGCACCTGGCATCCAGCCAGAGTCAACCCACCACACTGTATTTTTAACTCCCCATCTTTTCTTTGCTGCCTTCTTCCTCTGTGCTTCCTGCCCAAATGCAGGTCTGGAAGGGAATGCAGGAGTTGATCTGAATTTGGCACTGCTGAAATCAACAGCAGAATTGCCCTTGGTTTGCCTGGTGCACCTCTGCCTGATTTAGCTTGTCTTCCGAAGTGCTCAGTACTTCTGTAAATCAGACCCCAGGCACCATGAACTGAGGAGCACTCAGCTCCTGACAGCTGCTGAGATGTGAGGTTGTATACCTCATCTGGCACTTCTGGGGAACACCAGGAGGGACAGGATAAGGGCACATCTTCGGTCAGCATCCAGCACGCTCCGACCACGGTGGTCTCCTTCACCGCGCTCCTGTAAGGAGAGCGCCGACAGGTGACACTGCCTGTGTCTGTGTGACCCCGGATCAGTCCTAAAATGGTCTGTCTGATAAGGGTCCCATGGGAAACTGGTGTATGAACACATCATAAAGGACTGCCATAGGACATATGATAACCAGGAAAAATTCCAGTGACCTTAGTCTTGCAGTTCCTAAATTCTCTTTGCTTGGTTTCCCAACCTTAGCAGTGCTCTTTAACTTACTTCTGTTATCTTGAGGTTTCTAGGCTTATAACCCCCCCCCCCCCCATTACTCTAGGTTTACTATGAAGTACCATGGAAACTCAGCATCAGTACAGTGTGGTATTTGCAAGCATCTACAGGTTTAACAGGAAAAACTGACAATTAAAGGGAATGTGTGAACATTGCTTATGTGAATTTTATTAAATCAAAATCTCTCGATCATTAAGCAATTAACCTATTCTTCCTGTTCTAAGTGAGGAAATGACTAATGATTTATCTAGTTTCAGAAGCTAGAAGGGAAAGGAGAGAAATGCTATTTTTAATGGCTAAAGAAAAGCGACAGTTGGGAATCAATAAGGAAATGACAAAAAGCTCAGTGGACCCTGGTGGCTCACCAGGATAGTATGATAAAACTTCCCTGGTTTCTAAAGCCAACTATATGCAAGTGTTGCATGTGAGTGGTGACAAGATATGCCAAATTTAACTTCCCAGTCTCAGTGGTCAATACTCACATGGATACAGATAGAATGGAAAACAGCATAAGTCTTAAGCAGAACTTGAATTAACTCTTGTGGACCTAAGTGACCCTAAAGTAGTTGATATTCTCTATTAAATAATAAAGTACTGAATCTACCTCTGATTCTTTTACCAAGAGACACAGTTATGCTAGGCAGTGGCATATGCAATTACTTCTCATGTGACCAGCACAAACATGTGATTCCCAAACCCATTCTTGAAGAGTGCATCATCAGGTATCACCTCACCAAAAATCTGGCATAGCAAGAAAGTGTAAACATTTTGTGGTATGGTGTCAATCTTGGGAAAAATTTACAAGAAAAAAAAAAGTTGTTTGTTGGCACGCTCCACCAATTCCCTCCTGAAGAATTGCAACCTCTGATCTTTCTTAATTTTCAGGCTTCCTGCCAAACCCATGATTTAGGGGACTGAAAATGCTCCTGTGGTTCACTCTGATCTGATAATGCCACATGATTATTACCAATGAATATATACCTTCATTGTGAACAAAGAAAAAAAAGTCACATGCAGCAGACTCATTCCACATATGAAACATGATTAAAATGGTATTGGTCTTTGAGACAGTAGTAACAGTTATTCACTACATAAACAAGGCTTCATTCATCAACAACAAAGGCAATTCTTTTAAATGTGCAGTATTTACATAATTTTGCTGATTTTGCAAATTTCTGAAACACATCATTGTAGAATCATAAAATAGTTTGGGTTGGAAGGGACCCTTAAAGGTCAGCTAGTACAACTCACCTGCAATGAGCAGGGACATCTTCAACTAGTTCAGGTTGCTCAGAGTCCCATCCAACCCAACCTTGAATGTTTCCAGGGATGTAACTTCTACCACCTCTCTGGGCAACCTGTTCCAGTGTTTCACCATCCTGATTGCAAAAAATGTCTTCCTTATATCTAGTCTAAATCTACCCTATTTTAGTTTAAAACCATCACCCTTTGTCCTATTGCTACAGACCCTATTAAAAAGTCTGTCCCCATCTTTCTTACAAGCCCCCTTTAAGGACTGAAAGGCTGTAACAAGGTCTTCCCTTCTCCAGACTGAACAACCCCAACTCTCCTCTGGACCTGCTCCAACAGGTCCATGTCTTTCTTGTGCTGAGGACTCCAGAGCTGAACGCAGTACTCCAGGTGGGGTCTCACCAGAGCAGAGCAGAGGGGGAAAATCACCTCCCTCGACCTGCTGGCCACGCTTCTTTTGATGCAGCCCAGGATACAGTTGGCTTTCTCAGCTGTGAGTGCACATTGCCAGCTCACATCCAGCTTTTCCTCCACCAGTACCCCCAAGTCCTTCTCTGCTGGGCTGCTCTCAATCCATTCATCCCCCAGCCTGTACTGATACTGGGGGTTGCCCTGACCCAGGTCCAGGACCTTGCACTTGGCCTCATTGAACTTCATGAGGTTCACATGGACCCACCTCTTGAGCTTGTCTACGGCCCTCTGACATGTCAACCTCACCATTCAGCTTGGTGTCACCTGCAAACTTGCTAAGGGTGCACACGATCCCCCTGTCTATGTCATCGATGAAGATATTGAGCAGTACTGGTCCCAATACTGACCCCTGAAGGACAGCAGTTGTCACCAATCTCCATCTGGACATTGAGCCATTCACCACTACTTTCTGGAATAGACCATCCAGCCAATTCCTCATCCACCAAACAGCCCATCCATCAAATCCCTCTCTCACCGATTTAGAGAGAAGGATGTTGTGGGGGACCATGTCAAAAACCTTTACAGAAGTCCAGATAAATGACATCCATAGATCTTCCCTTGTCCGCTGATGTAGTCACTCCATCCTAGAAGGCCACTAGGTTGGTCAGGCAGGACTTGCCCTTTGTGAAGCCATGCTGGCTGTCACAAATCACCTCCCTGTCCTCTATATGCCATAGTATGGCTTCTAGGAGGATCTGTTCTATGATCTTCCCAGCACAGAGGTGAGGATGACAGGTCGGTATTTCCCAGGGTCCTCCTTTCTACCCTTTTTAAAAATGGGTGCAATGTTTCCCTTTTTCCAGTCACGAGGGTCTTCACCTGACTGCCATGACTTTTCACACATCATGAAGAGTGGCTTGACAACTAAATCAGCAAGTTCCCTCAGGACTCTGGGATGCATCTCATCACGTCCCACAGTCTTATGTATGTTCAGGTTCCTCAGGTGGTGGTGAACCTGATCTTCTCTTACAGTGGAAGAGAGCTTGCCAGTGAAGACTGAGGCAAAAAAGTTGTTGAGTACCTCAGCCTTCTCCTTGTCCACTGTTACCAGTTTGCCACTCTTGTTCATCAGGGTGGGTACGCTTTCTTTGACCTTCCTTTTCTGGCTGACATACCTATAGAAGCCCTTCTTATTATTCTTTGTGTCCCTTGCCAAGTTCAGCTCCAGCTGTGCCTTGGCCTTCCTGATGCCATTCCTGCACAACAAGGCAGAGTCCCTACACTCCTCCCAGGATACCTGTCCCTGCTTCCACTGCCTGTACATTTCCTTTTTGTCCTTTAGTTTGACCAGCAGGTCTCAACTCATCCATGCCAGTCTCTTGCCTTCCTTTCCTGATTTCTTACACCTGGGGATCGAGAGCTCTTGTGCTTTATGGAAAGCATCCTTAAAGATCTGCCAGCTTTGTTCTGCTCCCTTGTCCCTGAGGGCAGTTTCCCAGGGGGTCCTATTGGCTAACTCCCTGAACAGTTGGAAGTTTGCTTTCCTAAAATTTAAGTTCCTGACTTTACTCTTCGCCTGACCCATATCCCTCAGGACTGCGAACTCCACCAGTGGATGATCACTGCAGCCCAGGCTGCCTTCAATCTTCAGAGCTAATCCAATGTCACCGATTAGCTGACTTGCATTGATGACCATCAGGTCTGGTATCACGTCCCCTCTTGTAGGATTGTATATTACCTGGCTTGTATATTACATTGAGTTATCCTCAGTGCACTCCAGGAATCTCCTGGATTGCCAACAGCTCACTGTGCTACTTTTCCAGCAGATGTTGGGGTGGCTGAAGTCCCCCAGCAGGATGAGAGCCTGTGAGCTCGATGCCTCCTGTAGCTGGAGTAAGATGGCTGCGTTAACAGGCTCCTCTTGATTGGGCGGCCTGTAGTAAACACCAACCACAAGATTCCCTTTGCTGCCTCAGTCTCTGATTCTTACCCATAAGCTTTCAACCTGCTCATGGCTATTCTTCAGAGACAGCTCTTCACCATCTATCCATTTCTTGGCGTAGAGGGGAACCCCTCCGTCCCTCCTTCCTCACCTGTCCCTTCTGAACAGCCTGTAGCCATCGATAGTTGCACTCCAGTCATGGGATTCGTCCCACCAAGTTTCAGTAATGGCAACTGGGTTGTAGCTTTCTAGCAGCATGGTGGCTTCTGACTCCTCCTGTTTGTTGCCCATGCTGTGTGCATTGGTTTAGAGGCACTTCAGCTGGGCTATTGGCTGTGTCACCTTCTTAGCAGAACACCCCTTAATTCCTTTGAGGTATTTCATTGGTGTTTCCCTGTTAGCTCTTTTTACATCAGGAGCTCCTGGCTCACCTCCATAAGACTTCCAGTGTGCTCCAGTGTACCCAGCACATCTCAGAGCAACAGGCTGAGGGCCCTCACTAGCACCCTGTACCTCTAACCTTGGCGTGACATCCCACAGCTTGTGACGGACAAGCCTGATATTATCCCCCCCCTCCTTCAAGCCTAATTTAAAGCTCTGTCAATGAGCCCCACTAGCTCATGAGCAAAGACCCTCTTCCCCCTTTGAGAAAGGTGAATGCCAGATGATGCCAGCAGGCCTGGTGCCATGTAGGCCATCTCATTATCAAAAAACCCAAAATTGAGCTGATGACATCAGCCCCAGAGCCATGTATGAATAGACTGGGTCCATCTGTTTCTTCCAATGTTGCTGCTCGCAACTGGAAGGACAGAGGGAAAAATAACCTGTGCTCCAGATGCCATTACCAACTGTCCCAAGGCCCTGAAGTCTCTTTTGATTGCCTTTGGACTCTGCATTGCAGCTTCATCACTACCCACATGGAAGAGCAATAACGGGTAATAGTCCGAGGGCTGTACCAGGCAGGCTAGGAAGTTTCCTAGTGATGTCCTTAACCTGGGCCCCAGGGAGGCAGCTTATATTATATAGCCTATATTATATAGCCTATATTATATAGAATGTGGTTTTTGTTATACTTTTTCAGGAAAAACTGATACTAATTAAGAACTCCTAATCCCTGCATAATCTACAGTTCAAACCTGTGATTCCAGCATCTTGGCTGTTATCCAGTAGTGCCACACATATCAGTTCACCAAAATCTGCATTTCAACAACCCCCTGTCCCAGCTTCAGAATGCCCATTACCACAAACAATGGAAAATATCCGTTGTGGGAAAACAAAGTAACTGGATTTCCCCTGGACACATGCAGTTCACAGAAATAAATACAATCAAACTAATTTGTTTAGATTTATTACAAAAAAGAAGCACTTTGCCTTACTTTTGTCAGTGTAAGTCAGGCTCTTAAATTAGGTAGAAAATATTTTTGGTTCAATTATCCAATTTTGATTCAAAATTACTACAAGTTTCTATAAAGCAAACTGGGTGCAAGTTTCAAGGTTGGATTTACTAGAAGAGAACTGGGATATTGGGATACAGTAGTCCCTGGGAGTCGCACAGTTGTACTCTGCTTCCCAAACTCCTTTGAATTCTTATAATGACCAGTCTTAGGGCTTGTTTTCACAAGGAAACTGAGCATGACATGAATTTGAAACATAAAAATTAACCTTTGATTAGCTGGTGACGCAAGAATATTTACTCTGTCAAAAACCACCTCTCTTATTTAGTGAAACCAGTGACAGTGATTCCAAAACTAGAGGATTGACATGAGAAATTAATCAGGAATAGGTATTTCATAATTACTCACTGTCTCTGCAAGTCTGGACTTCCACTGATGACTCAATATGCCATGAAAGTGATGTCAGAAACTTCAGCATAGCTTTTCCAAAGCAGAGAATTAATATGAAAAAAGAGCACCTGCATGAGGAACCAGTCCAGAACCACCATGTCAAAACAGCTATTTCAAGATTTTTCCTTGCAAATTTTCTTAGGTTTCTGTATTTTTCTGCAAAGACCAGAGTGCTCTCCAATGTTTGCCAGAATGCATGGGATTACAGAGGCTTGAACATCTGATAAATCAATGGAGAAACAAAATTAGTTCCTTTAATAGAATGACACTGACCATATAACCATATGGTATGCCAGAAGTGTTTGGTCTTAATAATACAATGTTCGTATAAGGTATAATTCTCCTTTGTATGAAAAATTTGTTTAAATTTTAAGAAATTTAAGAGATGTTGGTTAGTAAAAGTTTTATTTTAAGTGAGTAAAAAAGGGGTTTTAAAAATACAGGTGAAATCAGTTCCCTGCATTATATAATTTATATAGCACAAGGACTTACTATATTATTACCGGTTTACTTCCATCTACATTGGGGTATTTGCAGAAAATTTATTATGTTCTTACATACTTGCTACACTGCACTACTAACAATTTACTGTAGACAAAAACTAATGTCACCTTCTACTGCTTTGATAGTAGGAAGGTGATCTGAGCGTAATTTTTACCATCTCCAAGACAAGAAAAGTTTGTTACAAAGTTAGAGTAAATGAGATCAGCCTACTCAGCCTAAAAAAAGAAAATTCAAAAAAAGTGTGATCTGTTAGGTCCGAAGAATTTGCACTCTGCACGCAAGAAAAAAAAATCGTATTTAATATGGTAGTTTTCTTTCCCCAAGATCAGATCAATAATCAGAAATGTAGAACTCAGTCTCTGAAATAAAAACAACAGCAAGATTTTTTGGAATTAAGAGTATCCAAAAAACATATTTTTGGAATTCACTGTTGGGAAGGCTAATATGGTTTGACTGATCAATTAATGCCACATTTATTTAAAAAGATTAAGAACTACAAATGTCTTTTACCAAGCTATGAGCTATAGAGTCCAAACCATTCCAAATAAAATGGCAATGTTCATCACCTAAATTAAAAACCAATAATTAGTCAGGTCTTAGAAGTTGCTTTTATTACTCTCCCCTCCTCATTTTCTATATTATTCTGCAATTGCTTTGGCTTCTGAGCTTTCAGTGTAGATAGATACTATTTAAATTAATAGAGCTCACGTTATTCCTATACTTTCATTTTTTATAATATAAAGAAATTCTGGAGAACACATACAAATTAAAAACTGCCAGCAAAGGTGCACTATTTAGCTTTTGTAAAAGTCCTTTAGAGTGTAATATAACTAATGAGGTATTGCTCTGAAAATATAATGCAGATTACCATGTAGTAGACTGATTTTGCTGCAATTTCCTACTAACTGCAAAGTGCCTACTAATTAAAGGCAGAGCTCAGTCTCACCCTCCAGAATTGACAGCACAGTTCACCTGTTCTGAGAATCAATATGACTCAGTTTTTTTTCTATAACCCCAATTTAAGAAAAACATTTGAACAGGTCCTGACTTAGGGTTGAGTAAGTGAATGAATGAAGGCCGGAATCCAGCACTGCTTTTTTTGGATTGGCAATTGCAAAATCTACAGGTTATAGAACTGATTTTGAACTTTCAGGTTAGAAGGAAGGACTGAACTTTTGGTAGAGTTTGTGGAACAAAAATGTATTTGCTTTCATTTTTGCTTTTGTTGGGTTGTATGCTTACACCAGTATAGCTTTTTCAGTATAAAATGCAATGGCTTATTGTATCTCCATTTAATGCATATGAATTGAAAATTGAAAAAAGAAACAGAATTCCCCTCAAAAATATTCTTTCTTCTTACACTAAAAGTTGATGAACCTCTTATGTATTGCACAGAGAAATCAACTGACACGAAGGCTTTTAGTGAGCTGCCCTGTAACAAAACTTCCCAGAAGAAAAAAGTAATCCATGGGAAAGAAAGACTTTTTTTTTTTTGAGAACAGAGATATTCAAATGCTGCCTGAAAATATGTGCACTTCCTTTCATTTGGAAAACACTGAATTTGGGTCAGAACAACCAATTCCTGTGAAGGCAAAGCCTTCTCTGACTTGCACACTGATTTTAGCAAAAGACTATTAATCAAAAAAGAACACAACACATCTGTTTCAGTTCCTAATTTTCATGAACTTCCTCCACTGACTCTCTTACACACATTTGAGATAAGCCCTGCTGCTTCTTAATTTTGCTTGTAACTTCAAATCTTAGTTTTTAGGCAGTCTTCCTCAAAGAAGGAAAGATCTGTACAACCATACTCAGTGCATCTGACTGCCTCTGCTTACCATTTTCTCCCCTGCCCCTCCCTCCTCAATGACTTTCAAATCTGTCCACCAATTTAGATCCAATTGAAAGAGGGTAAAGGTCTCAGAGATGTTACACTACAGAAAGTTGCCCCCTCACACTCCCAGAAAATCCCTGAAATAGCTGAGTATAACCATGAGCTCCAGCTTAGTGCCCCCTTAAGGAAAATGGTGCAGTATACCTTGATCTATATTGGACACCAGAGAATCAAAACAGGCCAGATGTGTCATGAACTCTTCAAGCTCAGGAAAAACACTGATTAGAAGTTACACTGTACAAGAAATGGGGAAAAGGGTCAAGGAGAAAATAAGTGTAAACTTTTCTGTCACTCACAAATGACCAGGCCTTTGTTTGTTTGTTTGTGGTATTCCGTTTGTTTTCAATTTCTCTTTCCAGCATTCGTTTCTGCATTTACAAAAAGTTTATGAAACTGTTCTACAATTTTAGGATACACAGTGTTTATCAAAGAGAGGAAGAAAGCCTTTGTGGTAAATATATTACTGAAGTAGCACAGAATTGACAAGTTTTTATGTAGAAGTCTTTAAATAGAGATTTGCTTTAAATAAAAACTCTCCTCAAATGCACATTATGGTGTTCTACAGGAAAATATGAAGAAGGGAGCATTGTCCTTTATTCTTCCCTCTCCCGATATAAAGCAATGTTAACATTACAGCCAAAGCTCTTCAAAAGAGGCAGAAGTTTCCTCACCCTGTAATTTGTAACACAACACAGTGTTTCCCGAAGCCTTGACCAAAAGCAAATCTAACTCCAGACATCTTTATTTAGGCCATCTATCCAGGCTCTGTGAAAACCTACGCTGTGCAATGAGAGATGTGCTGAACCTTTGACATTTCCACAGATATACATCAGTGCCTTAGAGATTTATGTGAACATTTCCATTCCACTAGAGTAAACACATCATTCTTATTGATTTTAACTTATCTAAATGAAGATTGAAAACACTAACTTCATAATGTCTAGTTTAATGGTTGGCTAGGTGATCTTATGAACCACACTCACAGTCCCAGCAATGAACCTAATCCTCTAAAATGCATGAAAATTTCAACACGGAAAAAACTAATCAAGAGAATGCTGATTTCTTTTGACTAATCCCTTGAATTCTCATGTTTTAAAAAATTCACCAAAGTAAACCACAGGAATCATGTATGACTGAAATATTGAAGCTTGCAAAGGCAAAACCAATACATTTCACATAACAAAACAGGATATAGACTTCACTGTTCTTACAAACGAACTATAATTCAAGTTGCACTTTTTTTTGTTTGTTTTGTTTTTTAACTAGTTGAGAATTTTTAATGCATGGAGTGATCTGAAAGAAGGATAATCAATACTTTCCAAAGTTCAGTACTTGAAAGAAACACTCAGTGAGAGAAAAGACAGTTAAAAACTTTCCCATCTAGTGTTGTTCCCAGTGGAATGCGTGTAAAATAGCAGCAACAAAAAATTCATCTTAATAAACTTCGGGTGAGAAGGATGGTTGGTGGTTTTTAACTAGCTTGGATTTCAATTAAGGCTTTCAGACAAATCTCCTATGAGGGAGTTCTGTGATGCCTGAGGCACAAGGTCATTATATGCTCTACCACATCTTTCCAGAAGAACTACATCCAGTTTATTCTACATAATTTTTGGCGCCTACTACGATGCCTAAAATAAAGCAGTTCTCCTTCAGTCCTCATTTAGTCAGGTGAGAGAAACAATAACCTCTGAAAAGCAATTCTTTTTTTTTATTCAGTCACTTTCTGGGATGTCTTTTCTGTTTCTTTTCTGAAGGATGGGTCAGTGCTTTTGCCTCACATTATTAGCAATTTGTATAAACACTTTGATCTCACATACATCGAAATGTCTGAAAGGCATTTGTAACATACTTCTTAATAAATTTTAGACAATCATTAGAAACCCTCTCTCCTTTTAAACATATTGTCAAAGGTGAACTTAAACATTTAGAAAGCTCAGAGTTACTGCAGATACACCAGGAGGAATAACTGAATTTCTTTGGAGGGAAATACAAAGACCTTTCTCTCTATTTAAACCATACAGTCCCATTTCATTGCATTACTTATTTACTTTAAGGGGGTAAGGGACAAGGCTTAAATCTTGCTTTAAAAATCTTTAGCTATGCTCTCAGCTACATAATTACCAGCTTTCAGCACACTGAAGAGAGTGATAATGGCTAACACGTATGATTCATAAGCCAAAGTGCCATCACACCCATAAGGGGGTTAATTTACAAGAGAGAGTTTTCAGTAGCAGTCAGAAACCATCAGGCCTGCACATGATGATCAGCAGGGACATGATCCAGCTCCCACTGAAATCGCTGTGAATGTTTCCATTTGCTTTAGCAAGTTTTGAAATAGAATACTCTGCTGGAGTAATGCTAACTCTAAAAACACTCAACTGACAATGCCTACTGTATCACTGGAGAGCCTACCAAAGATATTTCTTGATAAGGTTTGGGTAATCTTGTGAATTAACTTTAACTCTTGTGAACTGACTCCTTATCTGGGCTCTAAGGAAAATCTGAACAGTTTAAATTCTTATCTTCTCCAGCATCTTAATCACCAATACTTCATATGCAAGAACAGCTTGTCAAATGACTGTTTTCTCTATATAGGGAATCTGGCTTGGAAAGTAAGTGATGATAGGGTTGCCACTGTTCTTATAGTGTTTTGCTTACAGAGGCCAAAAACCTCAGCAGGGGCAAGTATGTTGCATGCAGGTTTTTAACAGTGTAACAGGGATCTTTCATAAAATAAGCTACTATTAATCCTACCAGCATTTTAGAGGAATCATACAATCTACAACAGAGGTGGAGTGACTCCAATGGTCTTGTCCCATTACAGCTTCCTTAGACTTAGATGAGATAGATGTGCAAATTATGTGGTCCTCTGTCTACTGAAGACGTTGGTATGAAAAATTTCACTTCAGGAATTGGCAGGTTCTCCTTGGCTTGCAATTTTGCATGTTTTGCTCTTCCATATTTCACAGAAGAGGAAATTCCTTAACCTGGCAGCCAGGAACACAGGAATGAGAGGACAATAATTCTGTAATTACTTCAGAAACAGAATAGGGAGGTTTGCTGCCCTTGTGTGTCTTCAACATCTAGTCAGAAAGCTTAGCATACATAAATAACATCCTCTGTTTATAAGCTGAAATAGGGTACAAAGCAGTAAAACAACAGAACGGAACTGGAGAGGTAACTGCAGGTCTTAGAGGAACTAATAACAGCATCTGTGCTATCCATATTATAATGCAATGAAATTCTCTGTTATCCAGAAGGAAATGTCAGCCAAGAACTCAAAATAAAAAAGTAAATGCCAAATATGAAAAATGGAGAAGGTGCTTACATATGGAAATCATCCCTTCAGAAATGCGAACTTATACCAGATGAATATAAGACATTTGTAGAGATGGAATGCAACACAATGACGACAGAAATCCTGGTGAAGTCTCCCATCAACTTTGTCATTTAAGTATTCAGAGCTCTTGGTTTTGTACATGAGATTTTTTTGCAGGACATCAGATTTAAATGTACACTGAAACCCAGAGGACATACAATGGTATCTAGCTCATCTCACTGCTGAAATGCTGCTGTATTATTAGTGTTGCGTCAATAGATAGGAGAATTAAAAGAAAGGAGGAAAAGGGGTGTATTAAATGGAAAAGAGAGAATGATAATTTGGTTACCAATCCTTATTTTTCTTATATAGCAGCATGATTGTAGCAAGCCATAGTAACAGCAAACACAAGACTTTTCCTGTTAAATTGTATTTAACTAAAGAAAACAAATGCAAAAGAAAATACTAACAAAGAAAGAGTATTTGCTAGTCCAGTATCTTATTTCCAACAGAAGCAATGCCATCAGCTTCAGAAGGAATTAGAAATTGAAAGCATTAGTATGGAAAAGAAACACGAATAAGAAAAGCTTCTTTTTAGCCTCAGAGGTTGGCTATTGTTGGAGTAAGAGGGGTTTGACTTCCTACCCTGTCTGAAATTATTTAATCCTTCATAAAATAACTGTAAATATATGCTAGACACAGAAATCTGTAGTCTGTTCTGCACATTTACTCAAAATGGCTTTGATCACAAAATCATAGAAATACACTGCTGACAGAAACTTGCTGATATTCAGCTACATTTACTCCTTTCACTGAGGTGAAATCAAGTATAACTAAACCATTCTCAAATATTGTCTAACTTGTCTTTAAGTTTTCCAAAAAGTTCCTAATGGTCTGTTCCAGTGGTTCTCCATCAATAGATAGAATGTTTGCTGCATTAAGATGGCTTCTTGCTCTTCTGCTATGGACCTTGTTTACTTAATTATCTTATGAACATTTCTTTTCTTTCCCTCAAAAGCATCAGCTACAAACTTAAAAGAATATAAAAATCAGATTACTAACAATCAGTTCCACCATGACACTGTTTTATTCCTTTTACATGGTGGTTTGTTTTAGCTCTCTCTGATAAGGGCTATTTTTAATTGACTATTAAATTATTGTGATTGATCTAGATTTTTTATATGCTTGCTATGTACTAGCCAACTGTTTTGCTGCCTCATATGGTTAACTTCGTACACCAAATGAAGAAGAAGATAACAATTCTAAGCGAAGTTGGAGTCAAATCAGCAGAAGGGTACTTCTATATCTAAGTACCCTGAAGAACTGAGTCATAAAAAATTAGCAGTAGTTGGTTTCCTTGAAGCAAAGTATTATTTTATCTTGCCATGAAATTCACTTAAGAATTCTGTTCTACTGCAGTATTCTTTCTTTATGTTCAAGAAGTAACCAAAAAGCATTATGTCAATGCTCTGGAAATTTTAAAGTAATATTACTCATTTTCTGAATATGTTGTAACAAAAATTGATTTAAATAATTAGTATAAGCATACAAGAGTCTGATCGGTTAGCAGTTAATATTGCTTTGGAGTGAATACCTCACTATTTTAGTCTAGGAGACCCAGAAGTCAATTAATGAATGAGTTAGAGAATGGTAATCTCTGTTTGAATCCAATGACTGATCCAATGACTGGACACATAACTCATTTTCCCATCTCAAAAAAAAAATATATATTTAATAGAAATTTATAGGATTTTTTATTCTATGGCGTAAGAAAAATCGCTGATAAGATACATGAAGGCAACCTCTTTGCCTTAGTTCCAGAAAGTAAGCCATGTATACTACTTCATTTACACAAAATTCTTTGTGAACATGTGATAGCAATTAAAGCCAATGCTGTAGTAAGATAACAAGTGAGATAAATTTCACAAAGAGCAACATTTCATTTGAACAAAATAAACAGGGATAACATAATTTAGTCTTCTCATAATTTAGACAAATGTATGACAAGTTAGAAATAATTGCCCTTAAGTTACTATGATGATTTTCTAATTAAAATGTAACTAGATTCTTTTCAAATTTATAATATGGCTATCTCCAATGTGAGAGGAGAATACTGCATTATAAAAAGAAAAATGTTCTGCCTGCTATACTGGAAAAGTCTAAGAACCTCCTACCTCTTAATTACTACATGTATAGCTTCTACCTTTATATTGCCTTAATTGAATGCTAATTCACTGTCTACTTTGCATCTCAATGAAGAGTGGTTTTCTTGATTGTCGGTAGGCATGTAGGTTTTGTTCCAGAAACTCCAAACTCCTAAAAGATCTTTGCCATAATTTCACAAGCTTTTTGCCCCTCTGACATTCCTGTCACCTATTAGCTCCTTTATTCCATTTTATATAAATACACAACTTTGCCTCCTTTCACACAGTGGTAAAGCCATGCACAAGGATGCTCACATGAATTTACGTCTCATAAGACATTTTTTAACCTGATTCTGAATATCCTCATAATAGCTACAGAGAAAAAGCAGAACAGGATCAAGGAACACGTATTTACCAAGTTCAATAGTGTCCCAAGTCTTAAAAAACAGATAAGGTGTTGCACACACCAAATGTCTGTGATTCTCAATGCCACTAATCACTGCACTTACTTACATGCATTTTGTGGTCGTCTGCTTCTAATACTAAGCTGAAAGAGATCTCTTTGAAAATCCTTTAAAAGAACCAGAAGAACTTTTTCCAGGTTCTTTAATAATTTTTTATTCCCAGTCTTTCAGAAACCTTTTCAAAGTCAGTGAATATTTGTAGTTGAAGAAATAGTTTATTTATTGAGCACTGTTGATGATGGACACCATCGCTTACACCTTTTCATTATATTGTCTATTCTATACAGCCTAATCCTTGCCTGTCTTAATGTCAGTAACTGTTCAAGCTTACATTCCATCTTTAGGGTAAGGCTCTTTCCTGTACTTGACTCTACAGTTGCATTCATTTAATAGTCCCTCGTGGGTATATCCTTTAAAGCTCTTGTCTGCTGCAAGATCTATTTGGCATGGCAAGCAGATTGCACCCTTCTGTGCTGTGTAAAATATTATATCCTGGTGATACTTTGCAGTGGAATCTCTGCAGTATGACAACTAGCAGTTGACCATAAGCAAAAGGGATAAAATCATTTTCATTCCATATTTCAAAGCAGTTGGTTTCTTTTTCTTTTTAGACAAGCTACTTTATTTTTAATAATGCAGTATAGAAATACAATGCAAACTTGAAATGAAGTGACAAGCAAAACAGAATTGCTTGTGAAAACCAGGTAAGCATTAGAGTGGCACATTAACAAATCTGGTTTAGAACTAAAAAAGTACCTTCATGCTAGCACTGTTTTCTTAGAACACATCATGAGATATACACAGGAACTTGATTGACAGGTTGCTCAGTGCATGCAGAACTCACTATGCAGCAAGGGATTTAGGCTGAGATTCCTTGACAGAACTATTTTATAATTATGTTGTAATTAAAAACCTATCTTGCTGTTTAAGTGTTGCCTAAAATCTCAGCAGGATACAGATTCACAAGACTTCCATTAAATACTTGTAGGGCCCTTCTGACAGGACTTCAAGGCTCAAAAAATTCCACTAGATATTATTTAGTTTATAATAGTGGCAAGAGATATTCATATAATTATTCCCATTACACAATGTAAGAGCCAATCCCTTTGACAAAGACCTCTTTAACTAGAGAAAAGAAACTGCTGGGAAAGAAACAGAGGCAAAGGAGATAACTTTCTTGAGGTTACAAGGCAAACTAATGGCAAAAATCTCAAAACATTAATTGGGCCACCTGAATCTCTACCCACTGGGCACACATTAGTCACACTCATGATATCACAGCTTTTTGTCTTTTTTTCTCTTCTTTTTCTTCAAATAATTCAGACATTATATGAATATAATTTTATTTCGTTACCAGAGGGTGGTCAAACACTGGAACAGGTTCTTGGAGAGGTGGTCAATGCCCCAAGCTTGTCAGTGTTTAAGAGGCAGTTGGACAACACCCTTAATAACATGTTTTAAATTGGTCAACCCTGAATTGGTCAGGCAGTTGGACTACGTGATTGTTGTAGGTTCCTTTCAACTGAAATAGTCTACTCTATTCTATGCCACATAACACATTTTGCAAGAAAGTGACATAGCGTTGAGAAAGGAAATCAAAGTCTTGCCTTAATTTACATCATATATTCTACAATATACAAATTCTCTACACCCACCATGTTCTTTTTTTTTCCCTGTTCAGAGCTCTTCTGTGCTCCACAGGAAGTTCTGTCCCCTTAATTGAAATTGAGTAAGTATATTCTGGAGGAGAAAAAAATCCCCAATAATTGTGAACCAACAAATGCACAATTCAGCTTTCTCTTTTACAAAAGCACAAAAGACTAGTAATATGGAAGATCAATGAAGATGCTGGTAAGAACTGACAGAATTATCATCTGTTTACTCATAGCCACTGACAGATCTGACTGGTACAATTTCTTGCAGCACTTATCTTTATTACAAGGACAGAAATCAGAGGAAACACTCTTCCCCAACTCACAACTCTTGGACACACTCCTTTTGGTGAATGCTGTGTGAAGCAATGATAGACAGGGACACTAAGAGGACAAGCAGGAAAAAAAAAAAAAAAAAAGCTAAAAGCCAAGAGTCACCATTCCTACAAAACTAGGTCCTTACTGGTTATAACAAAATCTTTTTGCTGCCCAGCTGATATTGATTTATGATACAGAAAATATTTACAGAATTCAAAGGATAAAACCATTTGTAAAGAAATCACTACCAATAGAAAACTTCCTAAGTAGCCCACTGAATGGCTCTGAAATGCCATTATTATCCACCTCAGTTTCCAGTTGTGAATCACCATCTACCAGGCTCCTGCAACATTAACACCTGCACCTCCAAGTCACTGATGTTAAGGCACTTTCTTTTGGTCAGTTGAAAGTCAGTATTTTTTTCTTTTGCTTACACACACCAGCATACATGCATACACACACAAAGGCAGCATGATCATATATGCCATACCTATGTGGAATGTTTTCTTGGGAGAGTTTCCCAGCTGGCCATGCATGCTCCAAGTAGAGAGATATGCTTTCACTTGCTAAGTCTGAAGAATTTTTTCTTTCTAATTATTAAATGGCATGGAAGGTGTAAAAAAATTACCAGAAGAATTCTATCTTGTATGTCCTGATAACAGGAAACAAGTAGGCAGAAGCAAAATAGCTTGCTGTTATGCCAACATGAAGATGTTGGACACAAAGAAAACACTGACTTCCTCTTTGTAAGAAAATAGAAGTTACTGCTTATGTGGCAGAATCCAAACAAACACCCTCTGTCAGACACTGTTGTTAGGAGATTCAGTTCCTTTACGCGTGGATATTTCTCTTTTTTTCTTTTTTCTATCTTTTTTTTCTCTACCATATGAATCTACAATTAAAAAACACTTAAGTATTTCAGGCAATTAAACATGATCCTTATTTTTAATAGCAGTCAATAGACAGGCAGATGTGGTGCTCAAAGATAATTTTAATGTCTGGAGTACAATAAGCAAGTCAGACTCAATCTGCCATAATAAGTAACTTTATTGCTGCCTAAAGGCTTTGGGGATCTTAATATGGAGCAGATGTTGAGGACTTCCCTAGTAATTATGGGAAGAACTAATTCTGTCCTCCCCCACAGATATGCTTTATGTGATCTGCTTTATTGCATTTGTGGTTACTTGACCTATCTATCCAAACTTCTCACAAATTTGCCACACTAACAACCTTTTAAAGTAAATGTTATACAGACAACATTTAATATGTATTTTACCTATATTGATAAACATGTGCCTAAAGTTAAGCACCAGTGGAAGAATAGAAGAACCAGATGCTTATCCTAATCTCTTCCAACAAATCAATAAAATGAAAGTGCCTATGGAAATTGTAAGAGGGAAGGGAAGGGAAGGGAAGGGAAGGGAAGGGAAGGGAAGGGAAGGGACGGGACGGG
>JAVJGG010000013.1:10819857-10901095 GCA_035590195.1 Aviceda cuculoides
CAGTTAATATTTAAAATAGGGAAACAATAACTAGACATGATTTAGGGTTTAGGAACTAACTACTAGACAATGGGGCTCTGTAAATAAGTAGAATGCTTATGGCAGAAAAGGTAATGGATTGTGAGCTGGTTAATAAGCCTTGAAGAACTGCTTGGAACTTCCAAGGTTAGAGAAGAAGTAGGTAAAAGGTAATTCCTACAGGGGGAGATCGTGACCACCGACTCATTGACCACCTACCCATTGACCACCTACCCAAAGGATACCACCTACTCAAAAGAAGACAATGAAAGAAGACAGCATCTGTGCACTAATTTACATGTCGGCCGAAGAAGAAAGAACCAATCATTAAGGAAAATAACAATGAATATGTATTAGTTAAGTGTATAAATACAAGGATTTTTGAGACAAAGGTGTGTTGTCTTGAGACAGACACCCATTCATGCGCATCAACAAATTAGATTGAAAATACCTCGACTCTGTGTGTTATTGGCTTGCACACCAGGTAAACGAACCCCGTTTGTGGGACCACAGTGTGGATGGTGATTTCCTGACCTATACTTCTGCTTGTGGGTCAGACAGCTGCTGCCAGGCAGAAAAGGGGATGGCCAAAGTCACCCTGGCTCTCTGAAGGACCTGATACTCACAAAACTTACAGCAACTTAATTCCTTAGAATTAAGAGCCCTCTGTGGAAGCCAGAAAAGGCAGAGCGATAATTTGTGTACTGATGAGCTGGGACATGAACCAAGACCACCCCAGTCCCATCACTAGACAACAAGAACCTTCACTCACTGCTGCTCCAGGCTGAGCTCAGGTGAGAGCACCCTTGAAACTAAATTGCATCTAAAGGGAGGGATCATCTTTTCAGTCTGTGTTCTCCTGTCAGAAGGCCCTGATTCATCTTTGGGCTTCCCGTGAACTACAGTCACATATCAATAATAACATCCTGACTTGGTTCTGCCCTCCAGCCTGCCCTGTACAACAGCAAAGCAATGCAAGCAATGTAATAATTGGTCCCCCAATTCCTGTAGTAATAGAGAAGCCAATGTGTGAAATCAGCCATTTTACACAAAATGGAGGCTAGAAGAGTGATTAGAGGTGAACGAGCAATAGCAATGGCACGTTGTCCGCTATATCAACGCTACCCATCTTTGCAGCATGATGCTTATCCTTTCGCTGTCAGAACTTGTGCTTGTACGTACACAGATCAATCTGTGAGGCACAGGAACAAGTAAAGGTGGGTAGGCAAAGGAGCCTTCTTCTTCCCCAAACTGCTGTTTGTGCCTCCTTTTAGCAGGCTTCCAATGTAGACACAGGATTTTTAAAGCACTCCCGTGAATAACAGTGTGGACACTCTCATAAACCAAACGAGATAGATGCATGGCCAGCCCACGTGCACAGTGGAGTGTCCTTATTTAATTATACAACTATTTCCCTATTGGATTTCACGTATTTATAAAATGCCTCTCTGTGTGTTGCAACATTTTAGCCGTGCTGTGGAAATTATGGGTTGTGGGCTCATTTGCATCTTTACAAGAGAAAGGAATGCTAAAATAAGGCTAAATCTCATCCTGTGCTCTAAATAACTTTTCTTTAAAATTCCTTTTCTGGCCCATACATCCACATTTTTTGCCTGAGTTGGTGAGCCTTTTCCACCATATGATGCTGTTTGTTTCAGATACACTCTCTTTTTAAAGACAGATTTAGTTTCAGCTTGTAAAGGAAGCTTGATAGGCACCCGCCTGGGTTAGCTGCTGTGTGGACCACCAGCTCCTCGAAATACAGTGGCCTCTCAGTCAGGATCACTACATGCTGCCCCTTCCCAAGTATGTAACTCAAATGCAGTATTTGAAAGTAGGTGTAAAGAATAAAAGCAGCTATCCAAAAGTGTAAGCAGTTTCAAACTCCATTGAAATCCCAGTGCAAACAACGATAGTAAAGTGACCAAGCTCTCCCCAGCTCACCTCAAGAAGCTGCCAAGCAAATAATGAAAATTAAATCCAAGCTGAAGCCCATCTCTCTCAAAACTAGCAAACCTCCTCACGCTCTCCCTTCACCCCAGATCCAGGGAAAAGGATGAGCTGGTCTCATTGCAGCTAGCAGATGTGCCCGGGTCAGGGGATGAATTCCCAGGGAGTGTCTTGGGGGTCCCCTGTGTCCTACCAGTTCCCTATCAGATTCTGCCCTCAGATTATCCGCCTCCACCTCCCACTGGAAAATGTCAGGAAGATTTATGGGCAGGTAGCCAAGGGCAGAATTAGGCTCTGATAATGAAAAAACTCCCAATTAGTGTCAGATAAAGATGACAGACTTGATCTGTCTTTGAGAAAGCTGAAGCCTTTCATGTACTATGCTGTTTTCATGTTGCGCTCTCAGGTCCCTTCCACTTGCCTCCACTTACATCAGCAATGATAAAATGAAATTGCTGAGGCAAAGTAATTACACCAAAAAGTGCTTGTTCTGGCTTGGCCCTCTCCTATTATATTAGTGAGGGCTGGACCTTCTCCTGACATAGATGAATGTGGTCTGTGTGTACCTCTCCTTCCCAAGAAATAAAAGTGAAATATGAAACATATTCAAGGAAATAAGATCACAAGCTTACTTTGTCTGCTTTTCTACCTGTGAAGCCTAGGATATTTAAAATTTTTATGATCCAGTTGCCTTTCGCAGCTCTTCCAGTTCTGTTTATGGTCAGGCCTCTCTCATACCCACAGGAAATGCCACGTTCTCCAGAAGGAGTATGGAGGAAGACAGTATGGAGCTTCTCTTGGATGTTTCAGAGCTATACAGAACACTGCCAGAACAGCGAGGGAAGAGATCCTGCCGCTCTGCCCAGCCAGCGCTGGTGAGGCCACAGCTGGAGTACCGTGTCCAGTTCTGGGCTCCCCAGTACATGAGAGACGTGGCCATGGACAAGGAAGCTGTATGGCCACCTCAGGAGCTTTTTTCACAAGTCCCACCCAGTAGCATCTTCCTTTATGTCTCACCTCTGTTGCCCTGCTATATTCACCCACTGCTGGTCCCATACAGCCCCTTCCTCACTTGGCTGCTCTGCCCTTTTCAGCAAATGTCCTTGTACTACCCTGTACACTGCTGGTTAAAATCCCAGCCCAGGAAAGCATTAGTTACCTGCTTCTCGTAAGTCATGAGTGATCCTACCAAAGTCAGCAGCAGTTTTTCTGCTGGTTGCATGGAAGTTTGGGTTCAACCCAAATGATTTCCCTGTGATCACAGTTTTCCACATCAGTTTGCAGAGTTATTTAATGTAATTTTGAGTACCTTTGATCCTCTTTCAGGAGCTTTGATCTGAAGTCTTCCCCTGTGAAGATCTGCAATGGGGCAGAAAAGCCACCTAAACCAGGGGACAGATTTCCACTGACCCCAATCACTGCAAAACAAACCTCTCCATCTCTGAGGTAGGTTTCTCCCACTCTCCCTTCCCAGAGGTGTGCTGTGTTTTACAGCTATATTTTTCAGATAAATCTACGTTGTAATATTCACCGGTTCTTTGTTTAAACAGAATGCAGCATGGTCTGACAGTAGTTCTTCACTTATTTCAATTTATTCCGATACTTAATCCACATTTCCCTCTTATCTATGAGACTTGTTCCCTCCCCCTGCCTCTTTGCTTCATAAAAGAATTTTTCTCCATTGAAATATTTAATTTAATGAGATTTTCCAAGTGAATTGACACAGACACTTTTCAAATCTCTTGGGATGTAAGTGTCTGCATCACATTTGTTCTGCCTCTTCTTTCTTCTCATTATATGTGGGCTATCAGGCACAGACCTCGCAAACATCACATTCTCTCAGCCCCTCTTGAAATTTCATCACATTTCATTAAAGCAGCATTAATGTTCATGTGTTGGAAACAATCTATCTCAGTGCCAAAGTCCATAGGCACAGTTTATGTTTTACATCCATGATTTCCTGATTTTGCTCCATGTGGCCCTGAAAAGTCAGGCAGTTTGCTGGTAGCAGGGGCCACACTGGGCTGTTGATCCTACGGACCAGTTATTTCTTTACAGCATAGTTTTTATTCACAAAAAGTGCCCACAAAGTCTTTTTTATTCCCTTTTGGTCATCTGCCTCTGATATTTTCTGCCTCTGGCATGCACAAAACCCTTTGCTTCTGAGTTTGTAGGTGCTTCCCTAAATTCACTCTGGTGCTGGAAATGGAGGCATCTGGCCCCCCACCCTCTTGTGCTCCTGTTGGTTTTGGTCCCTCATCTGGGAGAGATATTTTTTAACATCAGTCCCTCCAGTCCGGGAGTACGGATCTTCAAGCGGTGGCAGCAGGGAGGAGGTGAGTGGCGGCCGTGCTGCCAGCCACCCTCCCTGCCTGTCCCTTCCATTCTCTCTCGCCGGCGGCCAAAGCACGTGCCCTGATGGATTGTGGGGACTTCAATCTCCTTTAGGCAAGTGTCCTAGTGATGTGGAAGTCCTCAAATTACTTCATTCATGGAATTTCTGTTAAACGAAGTAGAGTAAAAAAAGGAGTAATGTCTCTTGAAGCATTTAAATTCCTGTCAAAATAGGCTCTAAATCCTCTAAATTTGTGTCAAAATATGTTCTAGTTACTGACTTACATGAGCATGAGACAGAGATGAAGGAGAAAACCAAACCACAGCAGAACACACCTCCCCAGGGGGAAAGCCAGGGGTGCCAGAAATCTGTGGGGAGAGGGGTATTGCCCATCCAGGGACGTCTGCTCCTTCCCCTGACTGACACTGCGCTGCCAGGCAGGGGGAGCTGGTCCCACCAGTGGCTGGAAATGGGGCGGTGGGATGGGGTGACATGCCCTTTCTGTCCCCCAGAGCTGCCCGTGCCCTGGTGTGGTGCCTTGCTGGGCTGACCACGGAGCGCTTGGTCACTCCCCAGCTGGGCATCCCAGTCCTTCCCCGCTCTCCCTTCTGGCACAGGTACTGGAGTGTGCAATACTCCCCTGAGATCCTTCCCCCTTCTTTTTGCAACAACTGTCTGAACTTAATCAGTTCATCGTCTGCCCATCACAGTTCACTCTTTGATGATACTAATTAAGCAGTGGGAGGATTCGTTATGGGTGTCAGCGACACTTCGCAAGCTCATTTGGTGGGAGGAAGTGCGGTGCGATCTAATTTTGGTTTTGTAGGGAATAGATCGGAGGTGGTCTTACTGGTGGGATGTGCTCTGATATCAGTAAGACAACAGCATGTTGTAATCACAGACTCATAACAAGAGGTTTTCATTCAGTATTGCCAGGACCCTAAATGATGAGGGTTTGCTTGTAACAGGGAATGTGCAAATAGGATTTCCAGTTAGCAGCAGGGACTGTGTTTTCCGATTGACCTTGTATAGAAGTTTTTTTTTCTTTTCACATGGGTGAAATATGGACATACAAGCAGCAAATTAAAAAATTCCTGGAGAATCTAATTAGGATTATATTTAATGTGAAAAATAGCACTGTGGTTGTATCATTTGCATCCTGTGCTGGAGAAATCTGGTGCTCCGCACTGCCAGTGACTCCTGGTTCCTTGACCTGACACGGGTAGTCTGCTCACAGGTGGTACACTAATTTAAGTCAGATCATTTAAAAAACATCCTAAATTGGATGAATTAGGACAAATCTACTTCATTAGAATAAAATTGGTCTGATTTGCAGCCTCTCCTGCAAATTAAGCAAATATAAACCAGGATAAAACCAGTTTAAAAGCACCCACAGGCAAGATCTATCTCGGCATTTAAAGCATCTAAAATCACAGTTTCCATTAAACAGCCCCAAATTCAGACTGCAGCTGGTTTAAGAGCATAACAAATGCAATGAAGCAGTCCTGCTGATGGAGAAGGGCTGGAGGAGGCGGCTGAGAAGCACGGTGAGGCAATCTCACAGCCTGTCTTGGGCTGCTCTTAGCACTGGGTTTCAGGGTGGGCTACCAGCTGCTGAAGGTGGGCACCCCCTTGTCTTTGTAGCCCCAGAGGTGAGAAGGGTGGCCCCAGGGGTGAGGCCCAAGGTTGCGGACACCCTTAGGAGAAGGGTTCACCTCCCTGCCTCTGGGCCAAGAACTTCGCGATGAAGTCAGGTACGGTCCTTGGTGCTGCCCTTTCGTCTACAAAGTGTGTACATGTCTGTCTTGCTGAACATAGTCCCTCCGAATGCCTGGAGGCCATTCATCTCTTTCCTCCATTTTTCACACCTCTGTTTCCAGCCAGAGTTGTGCCCCCACCACACATCCCTTCAGCTTTTTCTGACAGTTTACTTTTCTCAGGTTGACCTTATGGTTTTTTTTTCTGCCTTTACTGCCTACTTCTAAACTCCATCTAGCTGCAGGAGCTCACCCACATGCACATACATGCTCAAAGCCCTTCGGACAGCACAGGCCCTTTTGCATACACGTCAAGTCCTCAACAAAATGTTCTCTAATGTGCTCTCGGGACAGCTCCTGCCTGGCCTCAGGGGCTCTTCCCACACCAGCTCCCTTGCTCAGAAAAAGAGCAGAATTGCTTCATCCACCAATTCTGGATGAAAAGCAGCTCCTAAAATCACCAGTTCCCTCCAAAATAATTTCCCGAAGACAAAAGAGAAAAAAGCAGGAACAGAAAGTGCAGCATTTTGTGATGAGGCTTTGAGTGAGAGAGGAAAAAATCCCTCCAAACTCCAGTCTGCCCAGTCTCTCCGACTTGGGAAAGCACCAGCAGGACACCTTGGACAAGATGGATTTCCCTGCTTCTGTCTGGAGTTATTTGTCTTCTCATTGTGGCTCTGGTGGTAACGACGGACTGAGAAGCAGGGGCTGGAGGTATTGCAGAGTGCCCAGTATCTCAGCCCGCTGCCCTCCAGGGGCCTGGGCAGGGTTTGGACTCTGCCATCGACCTGGATGCAAAGTGCCATGCTGTGACCTGACAGGTTAGGCACTGCCTTTGCCTGCTTTCAGCATGATGCAAATAGCGTCATGAGATATGCGGAAAATTGCCCCAAATGGCACCAACGTGCCCAAATAGATGTGAAATATCTCCGCACCGTAACAAAGGAACAGCCCCTTCAAGTGTCTCAAAATAAGGGACATAATAGTCATGAAAAATCCCCACCACCCCGATAAATCTGGAAGGCAATGTCTCTTAAGGTTAAGGGAATATAAACAAGTTAATATTCTGAGCTACAGCGTGTTGCTCTTCTCTGCAAGCGAGGAGCGCTGGTGCCTTCCGCGGCGGACGGGTGCTGCTGCCCGGCCCGCAGCAGCGGGGCTGTCTGCTCAGCCCACCTCCCTGCCCGGGGCTAACGACAAGCTTGAGCCCAGTCTTTTTGGTTCCAGTTGGCCTTTCCCCACGGTCTCAATGAAGCACGAGACCTTCCCGGATCAGGATGTACGTCTTCAATAGTGATTATAAGAAACCCTGGGTGCATGGCTTGTAAGCTGCCCTCAGGGAGGCAACAAATGCAGTATTTCTTATCAATTAAAGTATATTTTTGACACTATGCATACAATTCTCTTGAGAGGTCTGCTGCCGGAGCTGTGATATAGCTCTTGCATTTACAGCTCTGCACTACCGCACACAGTAATTATCTTTGCCAAAAGTATCGCTTCCTAATGCCCCCATAAAACATACTTAGCAGCAGGAAGGTCAGACATGCCTATTAACTTATACAAGGAGGGAAGGGGCACTAGGTAGTGAGTGAAGACTGCGAGGACTGAAGCTCATGTAATGTCCAGCCCTCATGCTGGACAGAAGTAATCAGTGGGAAATGTCTTCCACTGGAAAATCCTAATTCGACAACATTAAATGGGCTCTGGGAATGGGCTGGCAGGCAGGCGAGGGGGCAGCCCTCCCAGCTTTCTGCACACCTGGTTCCTCCTGTCCGGATCCCCCACATCCCACCTTGAAGGGCACGAGCAGGCACAGCTGAATTCACAGTTATCTGCTGTTAATGACAGCTTGATTCCATTAATAATAACAGCTTAATTAGTAAAATTTGTTCTAACGAATACCGCATGTGATCTGTTTCTTTTCCAACTGTTTTCAATCAGGAAAAAGGGAATTTCCACCATATTTTCATTGCTGCGTGTTCCCTTCCAGCTGCTGTATGAGGCAGGCAAGATGAGGCCTTTAAAAGAAGTACAAAAATCTAAATTAATAGGAAACTGTGCATTAATTTTAATTATTGACAGAGAATTAAGAAAAAGGCATCTTGCCTCTCCCCAGCAGCATTTAAGCAATAAAGATAAATACTGTAATAATTATTTTCCTTGTACAATTGCCAAGACAATAACTAAGATGGTTTAAACGTCACTGGAGACACTATGGGAAATCAGCTGGGTGAGGGAAGGCACAGCTGTTCAGATAACACCTCCTTTGGCAGGGAAGGGAGGGAATTCAGTACGAGCCTCTTGCAGACCATCATGTTGTTTAAATTAGTTGGATGAATTTTAATACATAATAACTTACTGAGGGTGGCCACAAGTGGAATTGGTACCTGTTGCTTGCTGAGTCTTGCTATGACAAAGGATGTTTTGGCTTCTCCAAGAGTAGATAGAACAACCAGGAAGAGGAGGCTTTGTTGATCAAATTTCGAGGCACAAGGTGATTTAGCATCATGATCATTCACCCTGTTTATGCCAATCAACAGGAGGATAAGTACGGCCCTGCTTCAGGATCAGCACAGCTGCCCTCAAAGACCAGCTCACCCTTCATTTGGGGGATGGTTTTTTTCCGTTGTTGGGGACGTGCCCTGGTTTTTTCTTGGCTTTTTCCTGCAGCATCAGACCTGGGACGCTGAAGCCTGTGGTTAAACCCATTGGTTGTGCTCAGGGGAAAGCTCAGGTAAACTGGAGTCTCAGCTGCTGGCTTGGGTCAAAAAAAGCAATGGATAGGATTCAGATTAGAAATGCAAAAGCCTAAACTCCACGTTTTTTCCCATTTTAAATAGGATGAGGGGCCTGATTTTCAAAGATGTTCTGCCATCCAAATAGGCAGAAAGGTGCTTGGCAGCATTTTTAAGACACCCAAGGGCTTATCTTCTGTTTGAGATCATTAGCAACTTTGTAAATAATTTTGGTCAAATTGAAGAACAAAATGACTTAAAAAACTGCAAACTCCAAACCTGTAGGTTTAAAAACAATAAGAAGACATGCATATATTCTGGGAAATGTGAAATAAAGCAGAGGGAAGACAATAAATGAACACTGTGGAGTTTGTCTTCCTGTAGCACTGTGCAATTCTAACAAATTGCCATATAAACATCCAGATGCATCTTGTGTAACTGTATGCAAGTTAGACTTGAAATGGATGTGGTATTTCACTGCTGTAACCAGCTTTCATTCTTTATGGCAACTGTTAGAGCCACTCTTGGCTTTAGGGGGTATTGAAGGCAAGGAAGTGTTAGCATTGAGCTGAATCTGTAGAACAGGGAGCCTGTCCTAGCACCTTTTCAACAAAAAACCCAAGGAGAGCATCTATTGCATTTTGGGGATTTTAATGAGATGGAGTGATTATCAACACATCAAAAGGAGCCCAATTAAAAATGTTTTTCATGATCTACATATAAATTTACACACTACTGCAGAGCTGATGACTCAGTACTTAACGTATCATCATCTTGTGAAAGGTGCCAAGTTTCTTCTTAAAATGGTATTGTGAAAATCCAAGGGTATTGGCTTCTCTGGACACTAGCATGTGCAAGGCGACGCCTGTCAAAAGATACGTGCACTGGTGAACTGATTTTTCTGCGTGTGAGAACCTTCTACTTGGGATTGGGGTTTCTGAGGCTCTGGGAGGCTGCTGGCAAGTGGAATGAGAAATGCTGACCCCCCCCAGGGTGCATGGTGGCAGAAGACCCAAACGAAGAGACAGCCAGGGGCGAGTGATTTTCCACGTCCTGCGTGTTGCAGTATTTCACTCACTGCCATGTCTGTAGCTGGACATACCCAAACGAGGGGGGTCGGTGGATAAACCTGACCATCAGGTGAGCGCCAGCAATGCCTCACCTCTCTGCCAACTCTGCGCGTGGCTGGACTGCAGCTCCGGGCTACGGCGAGTCCCGAGGACCGTGACTCTATGCCCTCATTCGAAAGGAGGACAAAGACAAATAAGTTATGAGACGCCCTGATGAAGGCAGAATCTCCTCTCCGGAAAATTCACTGTGCTTGGTGAAAGGACATGGGATGTGCCTTACGGGATCCCGGGAAGCTCGGGTTTGAGCTTCCAGTCAGCCTGAGATGCGGCTGCTGTGCTCGTGCTTCCTGCCGGACCAGCTCCCAGCCGAGAGCCTCCCAAGCCACGACCAAGCCTGTGGTGGAGGAACACAGTTCAGGTAAAATTCTAAAACCACATTGGCACGATGTCCCTCAGCCTGAGTAACAATGGACCGAGTTCCTCCCAAATCCTGCCCCATGACATATAACAAGGGGGTCTTTTTCTGCCCTTACGCACTTCTTTTTGACTGACTTTGATCACTCAATGGATCAAAAGGAATAGAATTACTATAGTACCAGGAGCTGATTGCCTTTAAGGTTTTAGCAAATACTGGGATCTAAATGTTTATAAAATGTCCTGTTACAAAACTAGATATTACCTCACTGTTCTGTCAATATTAAACTGGTCCCTTGCCTGCTGAGAAGTCTTGTTTTTTCAGTGGCTGTTCTTTATAGTGGGTAGGGTTTGGAAAAACCCTGAGGGCTTATGGCAGAGACCCAAAGCGGGCTGTACAAAAGAGCTTATCACTGAGAAAGTAACAGGCATGACTGAAGGCAGTAACAGCACACTGGACCTTGATAAGGGTCATTGCAAGGCTCAGTGGTAGAGCCAAAAGAAAAGCATCCATATCTTCAGGGCCCCATACAGATTAGAGCTGCATATAAATTAACTTTGCCCAGTAGTAACTGAAGTGACTCCCTGCCTTTCCTCCACCATTGTGTGAACGAAGGGAAATGTAGAAATATAGCCTAAACGCGTGGTTAAGGACATATATATCCAGTTGGTGGAAATGCATGAGAGTACATCAAACAGTGCTGCTGAGCGGATCTCTGCTTTCAGGTTCAAATGAGTAGTTTGAGCCCTCCAACTTTGCTTCTGAATCCTGCTTCTGTCTTGAGATGCATCCCCAGGGTATAATTTGCAAACAGTTAAACATTAATTGGGGAACCAGCCAAAGACAATTCCTTAATTTTCAAATTGCAGAGAGAAAAGTCCTTTGTGCTGTGACACTGCAAAAAGCAGGTGGTGTTATCACTGCATGTTATGTCCAGAAAAATAATGTATCCTCCCCCACACAGTCATGATCCAACCTGTAGTCCCATTAAAAAGGGGTTGGCATTAAACTTAGAGAGCAAACGAGCTAGTCGTGGCCACAGTGGTATAGGCAGGCACGGGCTGAGGGGAATGGCTGGGGGTCTGCGGTGCTCTTGGTCATGAGCTTTTGGTAACAGTGTAGTACCGTAAGCTGGGTGGGTTCAGAGGCAGAAATGAAAATAGGCTTAATGCAGATGTGAACCAGCCCTTCATCTTACAAGTGTTTGCAATGTGTGTGTTCATCAGCAGGTGTCACTATGTTATCGGTTGCAAAAGTGTCACACCATCACTGTGAAATCACTTCATTTTGAGCCTGTACCTGAGGCTGTTTTGCTGTGCACTCCAGGGGTGTTTATCGAATAGGGAACACTCCTGGGTGGATCTTCCTTTCTTTTTCTTTTAACTAACTTACCACAGAAGTTACCTTTCTACTTGCTGCTGAGATATTGCCCTTGAAATGTCTCCTTGGGATTTAATGATATGTTTGAGTCTTCTTGCAAGGGTTTGGTTGTTCCAGACAAAAACATTGGTAGATAGTACATGATTCGAAGCCCCAAAGCCTGTGATAATTAATTCTCCTTGTTGTCTGATGTTGGCTTGCTGTGTACCAGCTATTACAATATTAACAGTGTGAGCACAGTGGAAAGCAAGGCAGTGAGTGAAAAGATGCATCTGATGTCTCACTGTGAGCTCTCTATTAACCGAGAGATCCAAAACATTCCCTGTTGTTAAGGCAAGAGTGTTAGGGAGGAGAATGAGTTACAGAGGGTCATGTAGAAATGTTGTCCAAAAGATGCTTTGAAGACTGATTCCTACTGTGGCATTAAATGACCCTGGAGGATAATGTGTGGATTAACACTGTGTTACCTCTTCCCCAAACGGGAGCCGGCTGAAGATGTGGCTTTTGTGGATAGTGGTCACATTTAAATTTTCTGAATAGCCAAGCCAATTCACAGATGGAGCATTAGCATAAAGTACTTTCTATGCTAGGCTGTGCTTAGTTTTGGAAAAAGTGTTGTGCTTTCAAAGGCTGGTGAGTCAGAGTGAAACACCTCAAGAAGACAAACTCCCAAAGTGACCAGGTGGGAAGCTGGAAGCAGAGGGATGGAGATCAAAGTTAAGAACAAAGGCAGTGACTTATGGCTAACTGGGCTTTTTTGTTTGGGTATCTCGTTTGGCAGAATGAAAGAAAAATTGCCGTATACATGGTTTTGACTATTTCTATTCAACTTTATATTCAGTAAATACAGAAATTGCACTAGAAAATAACCCAGCATCATTAGCACAGGTTTGATTTCTGATGGGAAAAAGATGTAAAGCAAAGTTGCCATGCCTGCTGCTTTCTTGAAAAAGACAACATTTTTTAAATCACCTATATTTCAGATGAATAAAGCACAACTTGCATATTGCCATCTGTCGTCATTAGCATTATTTGGCACTTCTTCTCCCTGTTCATTCAAATTCCACTCTCAGGGACTGATGCGTCCAAAACTTGCTTCCATCCTGCTGCTTTGCCAAATATTGACTCCTTCAGACCCACGCTGCTTATGACACTGATTTTTTGTGGATGGTGAGTCTTGACACACAGGTCCCAGTAAGTTTGTAGAATATGACTTTCTTGTGCGCACCTTGTACAGCTGCAGACAGCCACTGATGACGTGCGGTTTTAAAAATAATAATACCAACAACAAAAGGAACAACAATAATGACATTTAATCATGCTGCACTAATATGTAGGAGTCTTATATGAGTCTCCTTGAATCAGGTTATATGTATTCAAGGAAACATTTCTAAAAATGTTGTATGGAAGTATCTTTAAAAGCTTGTGGTAAAGATTTCATTATAAGCTAGCATCTTTCTGTGCCATTACCAGTACCATGCATATAGGTCTGTAAGGTTTTAATTTAATACTGTTGTGGTATCATTAAATTTAGAGTCTCAATAGAGGGTAGCGCAAGCCTTTTATTTGTAGATGTTTCCAGTATAGGCGGTCAGGCTTGTGTTGATATTTAAAGACAGTTCCCAACAGTTTATTTTAAGAATAGGAATTCTGAGAAATTTTAATAAAGAATTCAGTCCTAAATTATTTTCTTTTGTACTTTATTTTGTAGAAGCTGACTATTTTCACTTATAAAAATGAACCTGAATGCTGTGGAAAGTGAATGCCTGTCAACATAAGAATGGGAAAACATTGACCAGTTTATTCCTTCCTTTCCAATGTGACTTGTGGCCCTGTTTTGCACTGATCACTGATAAAGAAGTTTTAGCTCCCTGCTCTCTTACTGGCGCTGGTCTTTACTCAGAGAGCAAATTTACTCATGCCCATTTTGAGTAATGGAGCTGGACTAAGACAATTGAACTTTTAGATGCTGGATGTTAAAAAGGGCTCAGTTGGGAATGCTTACACTCTTAAAGCAGTAAAGGATGAACTGTCAATACCTTCTTACCAGTCCACAAAACATCCCTGTCTTTACAGCTTGTTCCTGTTCTATTTCTGAAGGTTGCTCAGAAGAGTTGCTGAAGGTTGCTCAGGGAGTTCAGTGCTTTTTCAAAATTTTCTTTGCATCTTTTCAGTAAAGGACACTCTTATGGTTAACTTTTGAACACGGAATTTTTATTTCCTTCCCTTATTTATCTTTGTTCCATTTTTATAATACATTTTGCATTTACGTTATCTGCAACACTTTGGTAACACTGCGCTAAACCCATTTGCTTCTGAAAGAATGGCCTGCTGAGCTCTTTAAAGATGCAACAGTGCAGATTGTAGTTGCTGGTAGAGTTTTTCAGTTCTTAAAAAATCACGTGATATTTGCAATGTTTCATTCTTTACGGTTTTGTGAAGAACTAACTGTCTGCTTGCCTGATATACTTGAAAGGATCCATGTTTTCCTGCTAGCACTTTCACAGCCAAGTTTCTCCAGGAAAATCAGATGCTGAAGTACTGGAGATTTCAAGAGCATCAAAAGCTCACCTGCTGCTTCTCAAATGCATTGGTTTCTACCACTGAGAGCGAAAATCCCAGACAAGCACTCTACTTTCTCCCATTTTCTGTAGCCTCCTTCTCAAGGTCGAGAGCCTGAAAACAATTCTGGAGTTTGATTTTAATGTAGAGTGTGTGTTTCGCTCAGCTCCAATATCTCAACACAGCCATATTTGCTTGTTTGTTTGTTTAAGCCTCATCAACAGTGGCCATTTTCTACATTTCAAACCTATTCCATCACACCTGCCATGGCTCATGGGCTGAAATGGTCACCTCGCTCCTCTTGGTTGGAGTGTATGTAGAAAGTCAGACTCTCTAAAAGCTCAAGAAATTCCTGCCTCTGAAGGACTGAAATTCAGTGACATCTCAGAGGGACTGTGGGCTGCACAGGCTGGCTGTGATCCAATCTTTGCGTCTGGACCCACACAGACATGAGGATCCCCTCATACAGGGACATCTGCAGGAGTAGAACATTTCTAATAAACTTGCTACATTTCTATTTTTATGTGCATATGTCTATACGCAGATACATACAACAGCCACAAATATGCATGCAATCACAGACACCACACTGGAGTCGCTCTCTGCTTGGTTGTTTGCAAAAACCAAGAGATCTCAGGAATGAAAGTTGGAGGGACAGGGGAAAAAATTATGCAGCTCCTTTTGAAAAGTTTAAAATATTTCTGGAGGCGATGGAAAAGACAGGCTATCAGGCTTGCATCATCCTTCATCAGGTAGTGAAGGGGACTGAGGAGACTGCTTGCAGGAATAGATGAGTGAGAAACTGGCAGCAGCACATTTTAAAGCAGAGGATGTTAACATTGTAGAGCTGTTGGAGAGGAGGGAAAAGGTTCCTGGATGCAGTGAAAATGACCCAAAAAAATATGGATAATGATCTCAGCAGGTGTGTGTGGAATGGGTTGAAGGAGAGTTTAGATGCCTGAGGTATTAACACAGCACTTTAGCACATCTGTCATGGTATTTACTCACAAATGTGTTGCCATTGAGAGTTGGGGTTCATCTCATCTAATACTTTACTTAAATGCATATATCTGGGCTAAACTTGTCCCTAAGACTCTTTCTGCAGTCAGTGGATGAGAGAGCATTTTCAGAAGGCGATACATGTAACCTGCCTCGACCCACAGCTATAAGGCAGGTTGCAATCATGTTTACCGGTATCTCTTTATCCCCATTAGATATCAAAGGAGCTCTTGAAGTCACTTAAGAGACCTGAGACAGCTGGCGTTAGGTGGACTGAACCCCATCCTTAGAACAGAAGTAAAAATGCACACTGATCCATGGGGACTCTTAGCTTTGGGTACAGTAACTAGGATATTAAACTATTGATATTAGCCTACGCTTCATCAGCTGTTATTTTTAGGCTGGCACGTATTTGTCTTCTTCATATTTTAATTTCCAAGAACTGCCATGGAGCATGAATCAATTCAAAGCACATGAAGAATGAAGGAAAAGTGGAAGAAATATCTAGAATAATTCCTCCTGCATAAAGTTGTTCAATGGATTGAGGAAGGACAAACAGTTCCTGTAAAAAGGACAAGAAAGTTTTTAGAGTATTATAGCAGTGTTATATTAATTCACATGCTTAGAATTTTCATACCACTAGTTCATTACCCCATTTTTAAAGTGTTCCGCACACCCGAAAGCCAGGCACTGTGGGAGTGTCTCCCAGCTTTCTGTTCTGAACACCTGAAGGAGATTAAGGTGAGTTTGTTCCCTTTGTGCTTTGAGATCTTTCAGTAAGAGGCCTTCAGCTGTTCACTGAAACTCTCAAACCCATCTTTAGGCAGCGATTCTGATTTCTCCCAACCTGCTATGAATGCAGGTTATTTCTATTTAAACCAACGGAGCCCCACCATGGCAGAAAAATTTCGGTGCTTTTGAGTGTACACTGTGTGCTTTGCATCTGGTGCTTCTGTATCTTGGATCTTTCAAAGCTGACAGTGAAAGCTGACGGTGTGTGCTACTGGTTGGAATTCATGATCAAACAAATAAAGAAATCTTGGTCCACTCCCATAGTCCAAAACACTGAGGTTTTCTCTCCATACCTCCATCTTTTCACAGAATATCTCACTATTTTATTCCATTTCTTCTCAGGGTATCCTAGAGCTTAGGCATTTAAGTTGTTTCTTCAAAGGCATTTTAAATGCCTCCCAAACCATTAATTGCAGTGATCGGAGCCTTGCAGAATAATTTCAGACAGAGTAACTCTCCTAAATCCTTCATTTCAGAGAATAGGAGTGACACTTCAGTGGAGAGAAAGTGAAGTTTCTAGGTGGTGCCAGTGTAAAATTATTATCAAAGAGCATCCTAATCCATTGTTTTCCCAATGGAAATACTACCCACCTGCCTTGTTCCGGCTGGTTAGTCTTGCTTTATTACATGTAAACCAAATGGTGTTTTATTCAGATGGCAAATCACTGCTGACACCAAATGGTGTGCTGGAATTTACGAACTAGATCCAGAGCTTTATATTTCACCTGCAAAACCTGTGGCTATACTGAAGGTTAGTTCCTTATGTGACATGGGTTGTAGAGGATTTTGCATCACTTATTAACACAAAAACATCATCTCAGCCTTGTTCTGGTATACATCAAACATTTTACCACCTTTTAAAAAATTCCAGTAATCTGGGACCCAATCGAACTGGGTACATCCGATGAAAACTACTCCCGGAATTTCTTTGGGGATGGATTTTTCGTCACTACTCCAGTAAGGTAAGCTTTGAGGGTATTTTTCTATGCTCATGCAATATCCCTCTCCCAAACCCGCTAACTTTCCCAGGGTTATGTTTCATGTTTGTGATCGTTTTCCCCTGCAGATGTCAGGCTGGGTGTGCACAGACCACGGTGCAGAGTCCGTGGCAGGTGAACGGCACTCCTAGAGTAGGTGGCATCCCGTGTTTGAAGTTGCCTGAGGACAGCTGGCTCATTTAGACTTTCTCAGGGGACTGCTATTAAATTTTAGGTGGCCTCAGGTTGCCTGGACTTGGCAGACCTTCAGGTTCACAGTTCATATTGGACACGAACTTTGCCTTCGTATTTTCTTTTTACAGCTAGTATCTCTAACCTGCAATGAGCTATTTTCTCCTCTCACATTGGTATATTTGAAGGAAACTTTGTTTTACTGTATTTTTTATATTTGCGTATCTGCAATTACATGGTGTACATTTGCAGTGCAGAAGACATTAAATGAGTAGATGTCATGATTCATAACACACTGCTAGTCCATCATAATACTTTTCCCTCAGAAATTAACTGGGAATGAGGCAAACACTATTTTTACACTCTCTTCCAAACAAATTGATGCAGTGTAACTCAATAAATTTTGTAAAATGCATCGGCAGGTTGGAACGTACAAAATATTTACTTTCAGTTGGACCCTGTATTGGGCAAAATGGAGAAATGTGCAGGTGAAATTATCTGTCTCCTTCATGTTTTCTTGCTTATAAGAGACAGGGTGATTGCCTCACATATTTCTGCTGACTAAAATGCCAAAGCTGTCATGGTATTTCCAGGAAAATTGTTATGTTAAGATTAAAAGACCCATAAGGAAAAAAAATACAGAGTGAAAGCAGTAAAAGCTGAAAGGGGAAAAAGCAGAAGGAAATGGGGGAGAGAAACGAGGAGGAGAAAGGAAATACCTATGGAGTTTCATCTCGGGCATAACTTCACAGCAGAAGTCTCCCCCGTTGCCTGCAGGGATTTCGCAGCCCCAGCACATCCGAGAAGGAGCTGCTGCTGCCGGCTGGAGCAGGGCAGGGGCTGTCTCAGCCCCGGGAGGGAGGCAAGGAGGGAGAGGAGTTGTTCCTCCTGCTGCCACTGGACTCTGCCTGCAGCCCTCCTTGGCGTACACGGTTGAAATGCGGCCTCCTGGGATAGGAGCTGCTCAAGAAATAGGAGAGCGACGATTCAATAACAAATTCTCCTCGCGTGTTCAGCGCCATGCGGTGTTTCGTCTCGCTCAGCAATACGACATTTGATCTAAGTAGAAAGCACCACTGCCTTCGGTTTCTTGTTTCTTGTCATGGTGACTTGACTGTGAAATTTCCATTTAAAAGAAAAATCTGTCTTGTTTTAGTTTACATTTGCAGAATGCTGCTAGATAAATTAGTAATAAAAATACTATATAATTATCAGCAAATGCAGACAAAACCCTCTCGAAATCAGTCCACTTTTAATTTCAGCAAAAGTAAGGAGTACTTGGTGAAATTTAATGTCAAGGTACCTCTGAAGGTAGTCTGCAACTTTAGATGATCAGTGTCAATTTGTGTGGATTTTAATGTCCATTTTTGAAAATCCAAGCTGCAAGTCCTCCCCTGTAGCAGGCAATCTGTGTCTGCCACTCTTGAGTTTCAGCAGTCCATCGTCTCCCTCAAACCACTTTAATTCTGGCTGACTGTACTGAGCTGATCCAGGAAAACTCAGCTTGAAACAGGGAGTCCCTACCCGCTAGTAACACAGCATTACAGATCTTCTTGTCATTTCCCCACATGGTCTTGCACAGAAAGGTGACAAGACAGAGCCTTTCTTTGTGGTAGCCTTAGGTAGATTTGAGCAGCCATCTACTGTTGTAAGTGTTACTGTTATATCAGCAAGAAGAGAGCAGATCCACTTAAACGCAGCTTTTTTTCATTCTAGCTACGGTCCATAAATAATATCTCCTTGTTGCTGGTAATAGCATTGCTTGTCAAGGAACATTACCATTACCATGTAGTTTCTCTTGCTATTTTTCTTCCAAGTCAGTGATTAGAAAACAAAAAAAACTTAAAAAATGTTCCTTAATTTTTTTCCTTTTGGGTGTTTCTGATTTTTTGCATGTGCAGATGGTGATCAAAATGCATCCTGAATCAGGGTCTTTTACTGTCCAGAACCTGTCATAGAAAAACAACCCGATCCTTTTCTTAGAAAAATATCACCTATGGTGAGGCGTATCGATGTTTATCAAAAGCAGGCAACTGAACTTGCCCCAAATCAGAGGCCAATTTGAAAACTTCTTTTGTAAGTCTTTGTACACAACCGATTTTGATGCAAAAGTGAACCACCTTGGAGAGAGTGCTGTTACGCCTGGATCTGTCGGGAATTCGCAGGCGCACATCAGCACAACTGTTGAGGCAGCAGCTTCCTTTTCCCATGTTGCTCACAACATTACACTTCACTGACAATCATTCTTATCTGTCCTCTTGGTAGATGGTGGGAGGCAGAGCAGTGAAAATGCATATCCACAGGGAAATAAAAGAAAGCATAATTTCTCTAAAGATTTCTCAGCAAGTCCAAATCCAATTTAGCTTGCTGGGCTTGCTGCAGATAAGTTTATGTGACTTGCAAATCTCTCAAGCAGGAGCCTATTTGTTTCTCGATCTGTTTTACCTGCAATTGCATTCCCAAACTTGGCTGTACCTTGTAAATGGGGTCTATTTCTCAACTCAGGCACTCAGCTGACTTGAGATGTATTTGTCCTGGTGCTTTGGTGCACTTTTATTACCTGCTTTGCGCTGCTTTTTGGAGCCTTGCCTGCAGTGCCATCGCATACACCCTTTCCTCACTTGGAGCGGAATGCGAGATGCTTCACTGCATCTGCGAGCATTGCCTGTGAGACTTTACATAGTTTTCAGCTTCTCTAAATTACCCTGTGATTTGATTTGGTAAGCTCACTGCAAATACGAGATACGGCTTTAGGGCTCAGCAGGGAGTTACTCGCCTACTGTGTTTTCCGCTTAGTTGTGATCTGACAGCAAACGCAATGCTGTTGGTCTTTAAGGACTTTTACACTAATATTTCAAAATGTTATGAGCCACAGGGATGATCTGGTTCCTCAAAGAGGGCAGAGGGACTTTAGAAACTCCCGCTCTGAATTTTAGCCTTTCACACCTCTGTGGATGTGGGCAGCGGTGAGGTGTGGAGCGCTGCTCTGTGTTCACCCGTACTCCTGATGACAGAGAGGGATTACCAGGAGATGACCTCGTTCTCCATGACAGACCATGACATTTTAGCGTTTCTAGGTACTGATGCTGATTGAAGGCAGGGTCTGTGCTCCCTGAAAAAGATCCTGAGGAGGGTGGGGTTGTCCAGCTGGTGCAAATACCTCTCCTGCAGCTGCCGCAAGGGGTACCATAAAAACTCCCCAACAAGCAGGGACAGAAGAAAGAGGAGCTGATGTTACTGACCAAAGGAGAGATCTCCACAGAGATGCTCCCAGTGGAGGTGGCAGACCCTGGCAGGGCCCTGGAGGACAACTCTCGTGCCCAGGCTGGATCAGAGGCTCTGCGGGTGTCCCTGGGACAGCTGGCTCGCAGGGTTCAGCGCTTGCTCTGCGTCGTAGGCTGGGTGGGGGCTGGTGACATTTTGCAGTGGGCAAGATGAATCCATTTCTTAAAGACATTTTGAAGCTCGGCTTAGGATGAAATAAGAGTTGATGGTTACGGGTGGTTGAAAAAGTTGCCAGGCGTGGTCCTTTGTAATACAAAAATTGCTCTTCTTAAAAAAATTGCTGACACCGTCGTCTGCTGTGGGCATGCAGAGCTATTCCTGCCCAAACGCTCTGCTGCCCAGAGATAGCACAACAGTGTTGCCAACTCTGTATGTTATCATGAAGTTTGAATGGCACGCAGCATTTCTCCTGAAGTCCCAGTTCACCCACTCTTATGAATATGTGGTCAAATTGTGGTCACACAATTAACTCCTCCACCCCCAAGATGTGACTGTGAGAGGAGTTATGTGACATGCAATGGAATTGCAGAAAACTGCTTTGTAAAGCATGCTGTGAAGGCACAGAAGAGAGAGAAAATGAATAAAACATTATTTACTTTGAAAAGTTTTTAAGGATTGCCTCTTGATTTTGGGGGTTTGGATCATGACTTGGAGCTGGTAATGTTCTCAGGAGTTCTTGGTGGGGTTTTTCTACTCAGTCAGTGCTAGCTCTCACACTTGGTTCAAGAAATGACCTGCCTGGAGGGTACGGGGTTGCAGGTGAGCTGCAAAGCCAAAAAGCAATCCTTTGGGCCATTTATTTATTCCAAGGACACTGACACATTTTTCCTTCAGTTCCTCCTGAACTCTCTGAATTCTCTCTCCTCCTGAATTTCTCTAAAATTTGATGCAAGTGCATGAATGATCCAATTGCTCTTTGAAGATCATGAAGAACCAAGATGGGAGGGTAAGGTCTGGAAGCCGGGGGTTCACACGGGGGAGGATGCCTCAGCACCGCACACCAGGGTCTGCAGATGTTGCTGAACCTTCTGGCAGCGCGTTCACTTGCTCTGTTTTCTTCCCACCTAGACGTGCCGCTTCCCCTACGTAAAGTATTGCACTCCCACAGTTGTTATGCCGGCATCTGCTGCCTCATCTGTTATCCCTGGATGGTGGGAAACATTTTTCCTGTCTCTTACCATGGCCTCCTGATGCTCAGAGCTTTTCGTCTGATATTAGCAGAAGGATTTTATTGGCAGTTTTACCATAGCCCCATTTGCATTCAGTGTTCCCATGAAACCTGGCTTGTCAGATGAAGGTGCTTCACTAATACTGGATAATTTTCATTTGACCAAGCACAGCTAATTCTTAAGCAGCCAAATATTAATGAGAGGAGAGGAGACCTGAGCTATACTTGCATCACAGGCATCTGCTCCCTTTGCACAGTGGATTAAAAGCAGTGGCCCCCACTGCCCTGCCAGTGGCAGTGTTATTCTTCCTGCACAGCCAGATGGCAAAGATTGGAATTTATCCCTTTGAAACAAGTGCTCAGTGAGAGGTTTCCTTATCACTCACTGATGTGATGATTAGTTCGATTAGCATGAAGATCAAGGTTTGAACAGGCCTTGACTGTACGAGCTCTACCAGCACCAGTGCAACAGAGAGATATTTCCATCAAAATAGCTGGCATTGCACCACAGCCCGAAGGTGTGGAACAGTGCAAAAACCTTCTCTTCTGCAGGGAAAGCTGAGGGCTAAAATAACCTTGCTTTTCTGCTGGAAAGGTACTTTTTCTTTGGTGTTAATGAAATTGGTAAATTGGTTGTACGTTTTCTGGCAGACCATTATTCACTGTTAGGAAATTCCTGTTCAGGGAAATTGAAACACTCTGTAGGAAGACATATCTATTAGCAGAAGAAGAGGGAAAATAATAAGCGTAAGATTTTTGTTAGGGTCCCACTGCTCAAGAAAAGTCAACCTCATTTGAATATTTTTCAGGACACTTGGTTTTTTTTCTTTTAAATGTCAGGATTACCCACCATATCAGAATTCTGAATTTTGACCAGCTGAAAGAATCATAACTGAATGTTTTGTAGTAAAGCAATTGTAGCTTTCAGCTGAAATGTGGGTTTTCCGCTCTTTTCGTCTTTGTGTTCAGAAAGATAATTGTGAGCCCTAACACTTCCCAGATTTCACTGAAATAAAATATGTATTTCTCAAGAACGCTTATTCTAACATCCTCGCAGGCTATGCGTGGAGGGGTTACTATAAGTTTTCCTGTATTTGCTTTGTCTCTCATGGGGATGTGAGCAGGGAGGTTTGCGTCCCTTTGAACCACCAGTGCTGTGGGGAGGATGAGGAGCAGCAAGCCCAAGGAGCGAGGCCATGTATGGAGCGGGTGCTGCAGCCACAGGGGCAGCCTGGCAGAAGGCAGCACCTGCATCAGCCCAGATCTCTCTTTGAGGTCGGGATCATAGAGCTAAGCCTGAAAAAAGAGCTTAGTAGTAACCGGAACCAAGCCTTACTTACATAGTAGTCTACTACGTATTGTTTAATTTTGTGTCTGAGGTTTTCATATGCCTGAGGTAGGCTACAACCAAATGAAAAGAAAGTTTTCACTTTGTATTGCCTGGCTGGACATGAATGATGGAATTGCTAAATCAGGTCTGGCCTGATGGGAGATTTACTGTTTTCTTAATGGGCTGATTATATTTTTTCTTGCCAGCCATTTGCATTATTACATGATTAGAGGATCAACACTGTCTGTAACACATGGCCAGCATTGCACTGTGAGCTGGAAAATAGCCATATTCCTATTGTCCATTTTAATTTGGGAAGCAGACAAATTACAATTTGACAAGCTAAAGTTATATACAAATGGTAATAAGCACCTCCGCACACAATGAAGATAAACAGAAGCCAGAAAACATCTTGCGGGTGCCTACCATATATTTCAGAGCAGCTTTTATTCTTAAAGAGTTGTCGGGACTGGCCATTCATGTTAACAATAGCCAGTATTTATGTAATTTCTGCAGAAGATTTTTGGTAGTACAGGCTGCCTTCTGGAGACTCAGGCACATCCAGAAGAGGTTTGGTACATGCACTGGGGTCGGTGCAAAACAGGACTGGTTCCCTGTGGGCACCCTGGATGAGGCCACCTTGATTCAGGGAAGCAGAGAAGAGACTCTGAACTGACGGCTACACACTGTGAAGCCCCACTTGCCCTTTGGGGCATTTGACCCTGACCTGTATTGCTTTTAAATAAAGATATAGTCTTGCTGCCCTCAAATCCAAGGGATCTGCAGCAGAAAATCCTGTCCAAATCTTCTCTGATTGGTAGTTTCAAACCAGCATCTTCTTAGGGAAGCATGGACTCGTGGTGGTAGCTTTTCTTCCATTAGCCTGATCAATGTTAATGTCCCCTTTGTTGGGCTAGTAAGCCCTTGTGAGTCAGTCTGGGATATCCTTAGGGGATGACCAGGACCATGCAATGCACGTGCGATTAAATGTATTCCAGGCTCAGCCCTCAGCGGGTCTGGTCTCCACTGAACTGGGGTAAATCAGGACCAGCCAAACCCACTGATGTTAACAGTGCTACAGCACAGGAAAACAGGACAAAACAATGCCAGAGAAGGCTCTCCTTAGCCTTTTTTTCGGGGGGGGGGGGGGGGGGGGCGGCCTTTCTCTTTGTTTTTTAAAAAGAACAAATTATATACATACTTAGCTGAGAAGAGAGTTAGGTAATATTAAAGCAGGTTCTCATATTAAATGGACAGATGGTCCTTCTATTGCAGCAATAATTTTAATAGGATGAACACACACAAATTCTGCTCATTGCCTATGTAATTTCTGAGATCACTGTGAGCTGGTGTTAAAGGTTGTAGCGAGCAGGTAACGTGTTGCCTTTCAGATACTGCAATAAATTGCCAAGGAGCCTGCAAATTTTTATTGGCAGAGCAGTCACAATTATTAGAAGACTCAGCAACAGAAAACATCAGGAAATGGCAGGCTTTCTTTTTTCACAGAGAGTATTTATACTTTTTATAGTAGCTAATCCATCAGGTTCGTTTCATTGTTCAGGCAGGAAAGCAGGCAGCAGACTATTTTATGAGGGCAAGCGGCAATCCCTTAGAACAGGATCTTGTAGACCCAGTTTTTGCAGATAAGCTTTTAATTGTCTCCACGCTCTCACTGGATGTGTGCAAAACCCTTTAGCCGGTCACACAGCTGTCCCAAATCCAGTGAAACCAGAAGAAATGCTCCCTTGATTTCAGTGAGCTTTGGATCAGACTTTATGAGTCACTGTTCATTCATAAAAATGACCCCTATCCAAAATGAATGCCAGTGAGGTGGATGGTTGCATGCTATTTTGAAAGGCTCCATTTTTCCTAAGTACTGCTGCAACTGTTTTAAACTATAATGTATGTCACTTTTTCACTCAGAGTTGCTAGAAGGAAGGTCCAGACTGAAAAGGGACACGTAGCGGAGCTACATACACAGGGTTGGGGACACGACCACGTTCCTTGTGAAATCAGGGCTAAGAAAACCACCCTGCCATCCTCTGTCCCTAATACCAAGTCAGGATGAAAATGCCACCTATTTAATCTGTTCCTCCCCCACACTTTTTTTTTAAAAAACCTTTAATCCAGGAGATTCAATAACATTCATGCTTGAAGCAGCAGTATATCATATATGATGGGAAGTGGGACTTTGTCTTCAGCATTGATAATCAAAATGTCACTCTCTGCCTAGCTCCAGAGGGGGGTGTTTTACTCCTCACTGTTGCCTGTACTGGACTATTCCCCTCCTGGCCCTTTGCCATCGCGTTGTTTAGTCTCAAAAGTTGAGAACTAGAAAGTAGGTAGCTCTTAGTAAAAAGTATCTGTTTCCAAAGAGAATGAACTTTTAGAGCATCTTTATTTGTATGAGCTTCTTGACCTACTTAAATTTCATTTTGATACAGTATTACAGGCAGTGCAATACCATCAGTAATCTTTATGCACAGATGAATGGTATTTTTGGCCTATTTTTTTGGCTACCAGAAGCACAATGAGCAGGAACAGATTGTGAGTACTTATTGTCCTTCCAGTCAAAAAAAAAAAAAAAAAAAGAAAATTCAACAGAGTATCCTTGGAAGGAAACACTGCAGGCAGACGAACAGCTTCCTAAAATCCCAAGGCAGTTCAGTGATTCACCACCTGCCCTTAATACTGTACATTTCACCCTAGATCCCTCCTGTCCCACTAACAACTGTAAATTAGCACTTGAGCATTAAAAGTAGATGGGTTTTTAATTAGGTGAGGACTACCTAGTGCTCCTGATCTGACCGAGACCTCACCATCAGGGGTTACAGATTGTCGTAGTGCGGAGGTGGATGCAGTAGGACTGCTGTGGCAGCCTCATGCTTGGAAGTTTAAGTGGGAAAGACTCTCGGTGCAGCACCCTCACACCACCGCTGTGGCAGCGACAGCCTCTTTGGTGCTCTCCTTCGCCCCCAGTTCCTGTAAAGGTAGTACAATAATCCCTATAAAGGTAGTACAATAATCCCTGTAAAGGTAGTACAATAATCCCTATAAAGGTAGTACAATAATCCCTGTAAAGGTAGTACAATAATCCCTGGGTTTTTTTAGCCTGCTTTTCCAGGTATGTTTCTGGACACTTACAAGGTTATTACTTCTTTTCCAGAAGTTGATATTTTATTCTCTGTCTGAAATGTTTTGAAACTCTTTCTACATTTAGTGCTGAAGACTCACCTCAGCCCCTGGGAAGATCATGAAGCAAAATCCTACTGAAAGTGATTTCTGATCATGTGAAGGGCAAGAAGGTAACTGGGCAAATCACACCTGATCGACCTGACTGGATTCTATGATGAGGTGACCATCTCCATGTAGACGGGGATGCTGTTTACCCTGACTTTAGAACCTGTCCACCACAATATCCATGCAGCCAAACTGGTGTGGTATGGACTTGCTCAGTGGATGGTGAATGGAAAACTGACTGGACATGAAGGCTTGAAGGATGTGACTAGTGGTGCAATGTCCAGCTAATGACAACCCTCAGGGACCACCGCTGGGGCCACACTTTAGTGTCTTTACTAGTTTTGTGGATGACTGGACAGAGTGCACTCTCCGTAATTTTTTGGACTATATCAAACTCAGAGAAGTGGTCAAGTTGCTGGAGGGCAGGCTGCTCTGCAGGAAGTCCTGGACAGGCTGGAGAAATGGGCAGACAGAAATCCCATGGCGTTCAGCACTGGGAAATGCAAAGTCCTGCACCTGGGGAGGAACAACCCCATACACCAGTGCAGGCTGGGGGCTGACTGGCTGGGGAGTAGCTCTGCAAAAAAAGATCTGTGGGCCCTGGTGGACAACGAGTGGGACATGAGCCAGCAGTGTGCTGGGTTGTATCAGCAGCTGTTGTCAGAAGGTCAAAGGAGTGTGTCTTCCCCTCTGCTCAGCGCTGGGGAGGCACATCCAGAATACTGGGTTCAGTTTCAGGCTTCCCAGTACGGGAGAGATGTGGACAGGCTGGGGTGAGCCCAGCAAAGGGCCATGAGATGAGATGGTATAGAGAAGTCGGTGCCAAACTCTTCTCAGCGGTGCAGTGGACAGGACTACAACAAGATGCACTGGACACAAGCTGAAACCGGAGAAATTATCGTCAGATATAAGGAAAAAAAATTCATTGTGAGAGTGGTTAAACAGTGGAGCAGACTGCTGTAGCCCAGAGAGGCTGTTGAATCTTCATCCTTGGAGATTTTGAAGCTCTACAGAGCACTCACAGGCCCAGCTTTAAGCAGGGGTTGTGGCAGGCGGCCTCTGGAGGCCCCTTCCAGCCTACGTGGGTCTGTGATTCTGTGATAACGAACTGCTGAATAAATCTTGTTCAGCACCGCTGCCAAGTTCCTCGTCTTCACGTCTTGAAATGCCTTGGCAGTGGAAGAGGCCAAGGCAGCTGTCATCAGGAGAAGGAGCAGCTCCCTCCAAGGGCCAGGCCTGCCAAATGACACGTGCACAAAATTCTGTCAGTACTTGAGAAAAAATAGGGGAGTTAGTAGACTAGAAAAAACCTGAGCAAGTGTTCAGGGTCAGAAGTCATCATAATGGAAACAGATACAAAAGCCGCAAACCTTTTCCAAGAAGTCTTCTGTTTTTTTCTGAGTAGCTGCTAAGGTTCAGGTGAATCCGCCTTTTGCATTGTATCTTCATATGCTGCCGTGCAGAAAGAGCGGCAGCGAGTAGACTGTCACTGCTCTATGTTCCTGCCACTCACAGGAGCTGGACTGTGGGCAAAGTGACCTGCAGGTGTGGAATTTCTGCTTGTATTTACAGCTCTGCTATAACACAGACACTAAAAAGTATCCTGCTTGACTAAAGACATTGCTATCTTGACAACTAAAAGGAAACACTTTACTATTATATCTTTTACTGACTTACCACAAGGCATGGCTGAAAGATATAATAGACCTGTCCTTGGGGCACAGAGAAGTCCTGGTACTGACTTGGCGTCCTCGCTTCCTTCCATCTGTCTACCCTGCACTGCTCTGAGTCAACATCGAAGTGATAAGGAAAATTACCTGAGCAGCAACAACCTTAAAAAGGAAAAGCATTTAAAAAATAGCTTTCCAAGCTGAGTTTCTTTTAAAGTGCTGGTTGGAAATGAGGTACAGTGGGGTGAACTGGAGACAAAAGATGAAATCAGCCCACAGAAGGGAAAATGCTCTGCCTCAGTAAAAGTGCCTTACTTTGTCTTTCACAAAATACATCAGCAGTGACAGTAAAAGCATCTGAGGAATGAAAGCGAGCATTGCAAAAGGACATATGGGAGGCAGGAACTGAGATCATATACATGCATAGAAAGCTGGGGTGAGACAGCAGGTTATATTTATCACAGTGCCCTGGAAGGGGCATATAGTTGTTTTACCTCTAATTATGCAGCATGTTTTGGGGTGAGATGTCTCCTTCCTTCAGCCAAGCTTGTTAAAAGCATTTAAGCACATGTTAAACTCTAAGTGTGTGAATAATGCTGTGTTCACTTAGCAAAGGCCCTAATGACTTAATCTCCTTAAGACTCCTATTAATTCTTAGGACACTTATTTCCTACTGTGGAAAGTGCCATGACAAGCAAGATTACGACACAGTGGGCAAAACTCCTTGGCACAGAATATAGGAGATGGAAAGACTCCTAAAGAAAGCCTCTGTCATACTACATTAATTATCTGAGCCTGCAGTATTCATGCTCAGTTTTACTTTCATGTCATTGCCACACGGCTTATAGGTAGGTACCCATATACAAAAGATGTGACAATAAATGTCATTACAGGAAACCCCATGCAAAATTCTTTCATCTAATTGGAAACATGAAAGGAAAATGATGGGAGCATCAGTTCAGTCTGAAAGATGTTCGGCACAGAAGTATGCTCAGAAGATTTGTCTTGATCGTGGGGTTGAAAAGAAGCAGCTGTCGGGCTCCTGAAATGCCTGGTACTTCTCTCCGTTCAAAATAAATTGCTGACTCTAATGACTGCCCTTTCAGAGATGGTCTATTTTAAGACAATGGAGCTATGCCAGAAAGAGCAATCACAGGAATGACAGCGTGCAACAAAGCGAGGCAAGCCAGGATGGATTTTTGATCTTCTGCAAAGGGATTCCTTTCACGCTCACACTTTAGCCCTGGACTTTACATGAAGTCTTGTGAACCCTGGGGATGGGGAAGAAAGAGCTGGCAGCTGGAGGCACAGCAGTTGTATTTGTGCTGCTGAGAGGGGGGTGCCTTGCAGCGTGGTCTAGAGCAGATTTAGCCTTCCTGTGCAGCCACGTGTGCTTGATTTGTCTGTTTACCGTTCAGTATGTGCTTAAGTGCTTTACTGAATGGGATTCTTAAATGTAAAGCAATATCCTGCCTGTGGGGACCCCATGGTGAAATGCTAGGTGTTTCAGTGACGGTGAAATTGTACCCTGCTCTCTACTGCTCACTAGTGAACCACCTCTGACTCACTGCAAGATCCTGCAAATCATTGTAAGTTTGTCCCCGTCTAAGTCCAAAGTGCCTATGTGGCTTGTCTGGAGCATGAAGGAGCACTGAAATTCCTTCCTTTAGTGCATTCCTGGTGGAGGTGGGTTCTTCCACATCCTCACGGAGCATTCCGGGGTTGGTTAGTAAGCATTTGCCAGTTTCTCCTGGTTTCCCTCAGTCATTCTTCATTGCTTGGAGCATGTCCTGCACTTCGGTACAACTGCTTTCTGTCATTGTAGTGTTCATTAGGATTTATTTTTGTTCCTGCATGCACTGGCATAGCTGCTGATGAAATGGAGTAAGTAGTATATAAGCCTAAACAATAATAAATGTGTTCTATCTCTCGACAAGTACAACAATGTAACTAGAACAGCAATATTTCTTTGTGCACAGGATTTTCTTTTTCAAAGAGAATTTGACCAAATTAAAAAGACAAATGATAGTTAGACCTGCATAACATCGTAGGAATCAGTAGACAGAGTTGCTGTGCGTCTTGCTTTGCTGCCTTTTTTATGGCTCCTTCACAGACTACACCTTCTTCCTACAGCACTGGGACTCCAGGCGTAGAGTGCAGGTTAGCTCTTTTCTGAAAAGTGTGAAGGAGTGAGGACTGCAGATTTGTTGGCACTCATGGTGATACATAATCCATAATAAATACAAATATATAATAAGATCTGGACTTTGAGAAGGCATGCTGCCTTTTCAGTGGTCTCATAACCACTAAAGCTCCTCAGAGTTACTTCAATCAGTGAAACCTCCATCAGCTCGTAAGAGCCATGATTACAAGTGGGCTCATCCCACCTTTGCAGGGTCCTTCCCCCTGTTGAACACTCACCCTACACAATTATAGCAAGCTGCTGGAAACTAGCCCCCGGGGCTGAAGTTAAGGTACGATGCCTATGTGTTCTAGGGAAATAATAAATATGTTATTTATAGTGTAGTATTTATAGTATACATAATATTACATTGTACAGTATGTATTTACCCTGTTTAAACAAACAATAACTGCAATTATATCCTGCTTCACTCAATAGAAAATTAACGTAGGAAGCATTTCTATGAAAGGCAGAACTGCAGACAATACCTAAAATCTCTTACCTCCCTTTCAAAAAAGTTATAATGGTAAAAAGCAACACATTTCAAAGGAGGGGCTAAGAACATGGAAATTTTCCCTTGACTTCTAAACAGACAAATGCTCTTTGAACAAGGCATATTTCCTCTCTGTATCAATGCTTAAGTTTTTAAGCTTTGCCTGGTCTTTTTTAACAAATGGGTATAAAGCCTGAGTCTTCCTCTCTAAAAGACGTGGAGAAAACTGGGATTTCAGCTTTAAAAATGTTGTCAGATGAACATCAGTGTGCAGCGTGTAGGATTTATGAATAAATGGGCAAGCCCCCAGCTTGGCCTCAGTGGAGCCATAGCAGTTCCCATCTGCCGAGGGCCTGGGACCCTTCAGGCTTATGGGGTGGTGCCTTCTGGCAATCATGCCCGTGGCCTCAGCTGATTGCTCCGCCACCTTGATTGCCTAATTTTCTATTCTGGACATCTTGCTTGCTGGTATACTCCCTAGCTTTCGTGCTATTTTCCTATTTTTGAAGTTGTCCTTTCACCTTGATTATTCTGCCTGAGTAGCATTCTTGGTTTTTTGATCTTCCTTTGTAAGAACATCATTTTCAAGAGAGGTGCACGTAGCTGCCGCACCTGGGTGGCAAGAGGATCCTGCCTGAGGCTGCTGCCCTGCACACCAGCTGCCCCTCGCCGGCCAGAAACGCGGACAGCCACAGACAGCCAAAGTGATGGGAGCCTCTGCCCCAAACACGGGTCATTTGGAAAGCCAAATGACAAACGAGGGTGCGTTTCAGGACAAGACGTGGCAGCAGCATGAGGGGGGGATGCACGGGCCCCGTCACACCCCGTGACAGCACTGGTCTGCCCTGGGAAGGGTCAGTGCTGCCTCCGCCTTCTCCTCCAGTAACCCACCCATTGCAATCTGGCGGCTCTTTTGGTACATCTAATAAAAAAGCAGGTAATTGGAGCTGTCAGGTATGCAGGGATATGGGGCCTCTGTGTCTATTCTTCGTAATTAGACAGCATTGTAGTAAATAAATGCCTCCTCAGGTCCTCCTTCCAGGGGAGGCACCCCCAGAGTCCAAAATGCTGACTGACTCCTCAGACTGACTTAGAATGTCATCTGGTTATGAGAGATGATTACAAGGGTGACATCTCTCTTTATCTCGTACGTACACATAGATCTGCTTTTATCCTATGTGTTTATATTGGTTTTTTCTCTGCTTAGTCTGGCTTTACAGTCCCTTCTAAAATGTCATTTTACTTGAAGAAACCTACGAAGAAAGTCTGTGTGGTAAGTTCAGTAATTTTTGGAAGAAGGCTTCAATGCACCGTGATATTTTTCATTAAACAGTAGACTTAGCCAACAGCTGTGTTTCATTTACGTACGGAGCCTGGATTTAAAAGTGATCTTTATGTGGGGAAACCTTTTCTGGATCTTAGTTTTCAGCAGCTCTATTATCTGCAGTTGCTAGTTGTGTCACAATTGGCTTTCCAGAAATGTTTCCATGTGGAAGCTTTGTCTGGATAAAGGGAGGACCGGACCAGGCACAGAGGAGGCTTACCACAGCACAGACAGCTGTCTTTCACCATATGGAATGTGAGATTTTCCTCTCTTGAACTGCCACTGTAACCTGGGCTCCCTGTCATCTACAGCAGAAAGAGGCTTGGGTCCAAGAAATTTGGATCTCACAGATCCAGAGGGGACCAATGACCTGCTCTTGGATGAGAGTTATTTTCCCCAGCTGCATGTCTGTCGTGTGCAGAGGGCAGCAAGTAGAAGAGGAGATGTGCTGGTTGCTGCAAGGTACGACCCAGCCCTTCCATGAGCAGTTACAGTAAGTTCTTCTCTCCAGAGTAGCTCCTGTTGAGTTTCGTGTTGTCCAGACATCTTCTTTATGAAAGTCCCTACATTACCGTCCACGGTTTTATTCTAATTTGATGGGACTCATCCACCTTGCTTGATTAAGAACTTTAGAAAATTGTACTTGACATTAACTTCCCCAAAGAATATTGACACTTGGTCCAATCTCCCTTGAGGAAGTGGGTGTAGGTCAGTTCTAGCTCTGAATTTACTTCCTTGCATAAAACGTCATAAAACGTCAGTTGTTTCAGGCCCCTCAGATCTTGCCTGAAGTCATGCCCATCCATGCCGTATAACTGCAGAAATCTTGCCTATTCTTTTCCTGTTTTTCACAGCTGGTTTAGTAAAGACACTGTATCTTCCTAGAAATTTTGTTTTTCTTATACACTGGTATGTAGGCATTTCCCTTATCAGTTTTATCTTTTTATTTCAAATCTTATTTTACTGCAGGCTGAAATTCTTTAGGCCATACAGTTTTACACTGACCGCTCTGAGGTGGAACAGGACTGGAGCAAGAAGCAGAAATGAAGGGTGCCTGGCGGCGGCCGCTCTTTGACAGCCCCCATTGAAGTGAGACAGGGGACAGACCCTTCTGTTGCTGCCAGCACTGCTGGCCCTACGCAGCGCATGAAGGAGTCCCCACGGGCAGCAACAGTGAGTGCCGGGTAAAGCATGGAGGATAATTTCTATGCATTTCTCTTTACGCCTTTGCTTGGCGTAGCATCCTGGAGCGAAATCCCACAGCATCGTCTCTGCCTATTGCTGGTGCCATTAGAGTAGCTGCCCGCTTGGCCAGTCCCTCTCTACCTCCACTGGCAAGCTGGGTGCACGGAGGAAGGGAGTGAACCCTGGAGGTGGTGGTCCCAGTGGCAGGGTGCCATGTTTCCAGCCCCCTGAGGGCTTACGTGTTCAGGAGAGAGGGACGCGGCTGCCTTTCGGTGCGTCCCAGCCACTTGCAGTCGGCGCATCAGCCTCTGAAAGGGCGCAACACTGCTGTGCTGTGATGGGGAGGCAGCGAGAAGTAGAGGAAAAACAGTGGGTGCTCAGTCTTGAAAGGCGGCCTCAGCTGTGATCAAGGGGTCCCAGAAGCCAGCCAGGTGGGAGGCACTCACAAGGCCTGGAAAAAGGTACACAGGGAGCTGCCCGTGCCCACGCGACGGCGTGAGGAGCTGCCACGGGGGCTGCAGGAACAGGCAGGTTTCTACTCCCGGGGAAGATCTCTCCACCTTGAACACCGTGGCTGGACTGCAGATGCACGCTTGCCACGGAGATAACAGCGCGAACTGATTAAAACATGGGTGGAGAATAAGTGACACAAATTCATACCCAACGGGAAAGTGGGTGATATGTATTACAGTACATACATGAAGGAAGCCGAGCCTTACAGCCATTGAGCTCCAGCTTTAACATACCTTGGCCCTGCTGTGTCAGTAACCCTTTAGCGCCTACCCCGCAGATGAATGAAAGCTGCTCCTGGCCTATTTCACCAGCTTATTTTTGATCTGATACCCTGACATCATCTTCCAGATCACAATCAGCCTCAACTAGCTGCGAGTCATGTTTTAATATTATGGTAGCTGAATCCACAAATAACTCTCTTGTCTTTGATGGGACTTGAGACAGCGTGGGATGCTTCGCACAAGCTCCCTGCGTATACGCAGGGAAGTCTCTGCAATCCCTTATGGCTAGTCTATCTCCCTCGGTGTGTGCCTCACCCTGACCAGGGCACCCTGAAGTTGATGGCGAGAAAAATACTGCCCATGAACCACCTTTCTGGAGTGGACAAGTAAGGACTGATCATCCTTCAGCAAGGAGGTAGCAGGAACGTTGCAACATACACAGAGCAAATAGATGAATTTTATTGTTCCCAACACAAACATTCCTTTGAAAGTACTCCTGCACAGTCACAGCACGGCAAAGCTGCAGGTGAAGTGAGTGCTAAATAAAATTCATGACTTTTCTCACACAGCCATGAGAAAAGGCACAGTTAGACTGAAAAAAACAACACCATCAGCCACTGCAGAGGTGAAGGGCTGATTTACACACTCTCTAATGCTTACACGGCCTCAGCAACAGCACTGGAGCCGCATAAGCAGTGTTTGGCGATTCTCCAGTAGTTTATTAGTTGTGGACATAATTAGTAATAATTCTTTGACAGTTTATCAAGAGAATAATGGTAAGAAAGACATGAACAGGAGTCAGAGTGTATTTAAAAGGAAAAGGCTGTGTTACTGGCTTCTATAATGACAGGTTAGTGAAAAATTGCCTCTGTCTATGGAGACTTTGTGTTTACCAAATGTTCTATATTTGAGACTCCTGCAGTTGGCTTTTGAAGAGGTAAATTAGACATGATAACTTTCAGAGTTAATCATTAGTGTTACATATTTGAAACATCACCTGGTATTTGCAGCATAATTAATGATGTTATGACTCTTGCACAGTGATTTTAAATAGTCTTCAGCAATGTCTATCATTTGAATTAGTTAGGAAATACAATATTATCTGCCCCCGTAAAACAAATGCTTTGGCTGTGATTTTCATCATCCATTCATAAACTCTCTATGTTTTAGAATATCTTTGCAAGAAATTCACCAGGGTGAAGCTGAAAAAATGCTTCAAGAAATGGGAATTTGAAACTTTTCAACAGATCTAAGATGAACTCATTTTACTATCCACTGCAGGCAAGCAAAACACCTATTGGTATCTCTTACCCAAAGTGTTTAGTTCACAGTAATATAACTCATGTTGTGTCCAACAGCAACTCAATATTTCCACGAGGCTGCTCTATTCATAGTAAATAGGTAACTATGCAAATTGATGAACACTTATCTGTAATCAAGAAAGAAAAAGAGTGGGGGAATCAAAGTTTTCTTTTCTCATTTGCATGCTTACGATATGCTTATGTGTGGTGATTTTTAACAGCTATCTGCATCAGCTTAAGTGCACACCGAAGCCAAGTCTAAAATCTTCTGCAAATCCTACCTCAGGGAACTTTCGGGAAAAGAAATTCACGTCACTTTAATGCTAAAATCTCCCCTAACCTGATACAGAGAGACCTCAGAAGGAAGAAACTCTTCTTGAATGCGTTTATATTTCATGCTCGTTATTCTCCAGTATATATGGGAAATGGAAGGGGAAATTATGTGGCTCATGAGCTTAACATCTGCTGCAGCACTGTCGAGCAAAATGCAGAGGATGAGAAGACCAGTGCGTGAGGGTAGCTTTCACCATGTGCTTCTGCTGGTCCTCCTGGCTCAGAGGCCTGAAGGGGGGGTGTCATCAGTGAGTATATCTACTTTTGTATTCATGAGTTGTTTCACATTCAACGGGAGCTCTGAACATGTGCTGTATCCATAGAGCTCCACCGATGTCAACGGGGTAAATGTACAGAAATCAGCCACACTAACATAATCCCTTTTATACTGCTGTCATTAGTCGAGAAGAAAAGCTTGATCAGACAGACCCTAAGCTGTCAAGTATGATTACTGTAGCTAAAAACTGAACAAGAAAATTTTGCGGCATCCAAAAAGTCACCTGCTGAGCAACACGTCAGCGCAGGGTGGCAGCGGTCACCTCCTGGCTGCTCTGAGTCGTACGTGCAGGGGTAGGTATGGCACGCTTACCCCATGGGTCTGTGCTGGTGGTGCTCAGGTCAGGTCTCTCTGTAGGTCTGGGGATAAATAACTAGCCATGCTTACCCGTGAGAATGAACCTGAAAGGGATTCAAGGAGAGCAGAGCTTACTGATAATCCTGAGAGAGGGCTGATTTCTAGTGGTGGGACCTTACAAGCCAGAGGGATGCACAGATATGCCTCATCTTCTACCTGGAGCTGAATATAAACTTTTCCTTAAGCTTTGACTCCTGTACCTTCAGGTGAACACAAAGGTACCTGAGGATGCGGTTATGCTGGTTCTGTCCACCTTTACTCAATTGCTGTAGGGAAGAGGTGAAGGTGTGAATAAGAGAACAAATTTCCCTCAAAAGCTTACCTGACTCTCCAAAACAGCAGAGGCAAAAGAAACTCAATTTCAGATGGATTTCTCTAAACTCTGGCCCCCAGGACAAGGATAGTTCAAGCTAAGCTGCTACAAAAGGAGTTTGCTGTGCTACCCTAAATGGGAAGCAATTTTCATCCATAAAAGAGTAAACTAAATGGGGTGCAGCTGAAGCAATTTACTTTTGTGGCTATGCCCTCATCAAACTTCTTCCAGTGGATGGATAACTTCTATGTTTTAACTGTGGGCTCTAATGAGGGCCTCCCACATGCTGTGTCTACCTTCGAGGCCGCCTTTCTTATTTCTCAGCGTAATTTGTGTTTCTCCTGTCCCCACACTCATTTCCAGGCTGGCATCACATTGATGTTTCCATGGGATGCAGCACACCCTTCTTTCTTTCTTCTTTATTTTTCATTCTTTATTTTGACCACTTGCCTCTTAATTTTTCTGTTCCAAACTTACAAGTTGGAACAACTTCTCTCACCCTTACACACATCTTCTCCTCGCAAACTGTTTAAATTAGAAATAAGCCCACAGGATTCCTTGGTGTTGCTGACATGTCAGTCTGTTATAGCTGGAAAAAAGGTAAATGCTATAAATAAGTCTTGGATATTCTTTGAGAAATAGAAAAAAATTTATGAGTTCATATCCTAGCAGGCAACATATTTTTCTGGTTTTGTTCTAGTGTTTCACCTTAGATTTGTAAGTTGAATACAACATACACAAAAATTTATGCAGACTGAAAGAGGTGCTGGAAAAGGAGGGAAAAGTAATTACAAAAAGTCATGTTTACAGACAGCCTGTTACGGGGCAGTTTCACACTCCTCTGCTGTGGGCTGTTAAAAAAAGCCACAGAAAAACTGTAGTATGAAGGTGTTACTCTGTAGTGAAAACTTTCCTGCCCTTTGCTTAGAGGAACTAAAGGCAGATATTTGAACTGATGCTTCTCTGATCCGTAGATGACAAGAAGCCACTTTACTCCTCCTGTGCTTCCCCCCTCCCCGTGCACCCCTCGCAGCCCCTTGCCTTGGCCACAGGGGCTGCCTCCCCGACGGAGGGGCCGGTGCAGGCAGCCAGGCGAAGGCAGGAGGAGGAGGAGGAGGAGGAGGAGGAGGTGGCGTTAAGGGTGCACAGTAAAGCAGGTAGGAGTACGTTAACAGCAAGGCAAATGTCAAGGCAGCCAGTAAAATAAAACATGGGAATTGGATGGGGAAGTCCGGTGGAGCTCTTTCATCCTCCGCTTGCCAAGCGCTACAAGCTTAAATGTTAGCTGTCGTGAAACGCAATGTAAAACTGGGCCTCTGGGTTTGCTCCTGCGGGCTCTTGCTGGAAGAGCCATACAAGCACTTAAATACGGATCTGATGCACATGCTCAAGTAGTGACAAACTGGATCTAGGGTTCCGTGAGCTGCGATGTGAAATGTAGTGGGAGTCAGCCTGCAGACCTGGGGGCACAAGCAGTCCAACGGCTACGTGGGGAAGTGGCTTTCGTGCTCACCCCTCCACGGTGCTATTGCACCGCTCCACTATTATGACCACCAATGACTGCCCCATCTGGGCCTCCCATCTTAGGAGCGACCCAAACACCTGAGGCCTCGTGGCTCACACCTCCTGGAGGAGAGGACACACGATGGAAGGGGAAGGAACGGGCAAGTTAAGGCCAAGGGCAGCTCTTGCAAAGACAGGGTATCGCACAGCCTCTTCCCCCTGCCGTGGCCAGACTCCCTGGATCATTTGCAAACACCAGCAGCTGGGCTGACAAGAAGCAGGGGGGACATGAGGACAGGCGGCTGCCAGGGGCCCCATGGGTGCTGCAGCAGCCCGTGCCCCCCCTGGGAAAGCAGCCGGCACCCCTTCGGCAGTGCTGCCGGGACAGGCACAGCGAGCGGGCACAGCTCTGAAAGGTCACCCTCACAGAGCTCTGGAGCTTTGGTCTGAATAAAAAGATGCTCCCAGAACTTCCGTGACTGGAATTATGCAGAAAAAGGAAATTTCACTGGGAAGTCGTAAGGATGAACTTGGCAAGTGCTGCGTGAAACAGCATCTGTGCAGCTGGGCCAGATAGCCCGTCGCTGTTAGCAAGTGCAAGAGCAGCAGGGGTGAGGCAGAGGAGGTGAAGTGCAATATTTCACTTCAACACCGCATCTAGCCGAGCTCCCGTGCACAGGCTTGGGGCTACTCAGCGCTGTGTTTAGATAAAAGCTGCTCCAAAGGTGCTGGGGAGGAGAGGAGCTGCCAGGGAGCCGCTCGGTCTGCAGCGGCTCTCCCAGATTAGCCTGGGTACCGACCGCTCTCTGCTCTCGGCCCTGCTCAGCTCCCGTGCTCTTTCCTCTCGGCCAAATACACCCTTTGCCTTTAGCTGTAGCCAGAAGAGGCCTCGGCCCAATGTCCAAATTCAAGTGGCAAATGCTCTTTTGCCCATTTCATGCTGGTGAGGGAGTTATTTTCCCAGTGGAGTTTATAGTGGTTAGAGGAACGACATAAGTTCTGGCAAACTGCCATAAAACAAGATTGCTGTGTCTCTCCAAGGCCATCTCCTGGCACGGCTCTGTCAGCTGAACATCCAATTTCTTTAACCCTCAGGCTGACATAATTCTGTGGGCAAAACTCCTTAAACGTGAACCAAGGCAGCATGTATGTATTCGCGGTGCCCCTGTGCCGCACCGCTGGGCTGAAGTCTGTCACAAACTCTCACCTGTTAGTCACTTGGCAAAAGGAGTTGGAAAAGCCGGATTTGTGCAGGAACTAACTCTGCAAATGAAGCCTGAGCAGGAGCAGATAGAGAGCCAGGATCACAAGAAAGAAGTTATTCTGTGGCTAATTCCGTGGTTGCTAACCCGCCGTACGGATCAGAGGAGGCAGAAATGCAACCGCAGCAGTGAGGGGAACAGTGCAAAAGGTGTCTGGGGATGTGTGCTGGTTTAAGATTAGACCATGGATTATGGGAGTTTGTGTCTAAAGCCAGCAAGGATGAGCTGGCTTACCACAGAGCAAAGATCTGGCAAGTGCAGCAAATTCAGGGTTTTAAAACAGGGCATAACTTAGTCTGCAGATTTGCTAAGTCTTGTATAACTATCAGAGCAAGTTTTAACTCTCTACAGTCATATTTCTAATTCAAAGAACACCCTCTCTTTACCTACACCAAGAGCTTACATGGGATAAATTATTTTCACAAGTATGATAATTGTCCTGCACACACAAGGACATTTAGATAGTTGTTCCCTCTTCTAGCCACCGACGCCTAGATATGACACCTAAATTTCTGATCTTCTCATATCCCTACAGTTTTATCTATTCTGGATTTCCCCTTCTTCACAACAGTGCAAAAAAGTGAGTCCTACAGTTCAGTTAACTATTGCATGAAAAAGCACTTCCATTTGTTTGCTTAAAAGCTACTGCCCAATAACTTCATTAGATGGCCACAGTCCTTGTATTGTGAGAAGAATCTATTGCTTTTCCCTATTAATTTTCACCGGAGCACCAGTTCTTGTGTATGCTTCTAGCAGAGTCCCATGTCTTATCTTTCTTTCCATGCTGAAGAAACTTAAGCTACATTTTTCTGCTCTCAAAACAAGCTGCTCCATATTGCTTATCTCCATAGTTTTTGAATTTATTTTTTTTTTAAGCTGAGATGACCACCACTGCAAACAATATTGAAGATGCATTTCTATGGTGGCATAATAATGTTTCCCATTTTGCTCTCTCTTCCTGAGAGGCAGAAAAGGGTTTTCATGCCCGAACACTTGTCTGCTCTTTCTAGCTACATGACCTACACTAATAAAAGGTATAAAATCCAAATACGCAAACATTTGGACTCTACTGCAGCAGTCATACTAATGACCACAATCCTAACAGTCTACTTGACTTTCTGAGTGTCTCAGAGCACTGAGTGATATTTTTGGGCAACCAAGTCACATTGACATAGAGAGCTCTTCCCTGGCTCATAAGGGATAAATCAGGCTGTGGATGGGTATGCACGGACAAGATCATTTTCTCCTTGTGCTTGACTATGCTTTTATTTGCACTCAATTTCACCTGCAAGCTTATTGCCCACTTATTTAGTGTTCTGGTGACAATTTTTTTCAGTCAGCTTTAGATTTGACTATCCTGATTTATTTTGTATTATCTTGAGGCTGTGCAGCACATATTGCTACTTACCTCTTTTCCATTAGTACATTGAACTGAGTGCGTCACACTCGCACAAAACGGCCTATATATGTACATCTAGGATACATTGAACGGTTCCAGTACAGAACCTCAGGCACCCTGCCAGCAACCTGATCTTTAATGTCTAAGCTTTGGCTTCTTGCTATTAATCATGTATTAGCCTGAGAAAGAACATCCCTTCTACTCATGGCAGCCCAATTTCTTTAAGAGTTATTGGTAGGAAATTTTGTGCTAAATATCAACTGGATGACCTTTTCACAATGTGCTTGACTCCTGCAAAAGTGCTTTAATAACAGTGTTGAACTGGATGTGTATGAGAGAGGCAAGAGAAGGGTGACATATACTCAAAGTGACAGCTAGCAAAACTGAGGAATGGTGGTTGACAAAATGGCAAAAATACTAGAATTGTTCTAAGCAGAGAAGACCACTGAAGTAATGCAAAAATATATTAAATAGATTTTATTAGAGAAAACACTGAGATCGCCATCTTCAGTTTGTGCAAATTCTGTGATTCAGAGGGAGGAGAATAGAGAAGAGAAGAAATGAAAAGGATTAGCAGGAAAAGAAAGAGTCCTAAAGAATTAACAAGACAGATAAGATGGTTGAAGGATACATAAATACTTGGAGACCAATATCTGAGGGCCAAGTTCTGCTGTTTTCATGGGGACTCATGCAAAGTAACTTCCACTCACTGTGCAGTCCGGCTGGACAACTTGGATAACTTGAACGTGGGACTGACATGAGCTGATGAGCTGCAAACCCCATCGCTGTGTAAGGGTCTATTCCTGCACGGGTACCACAAAGGATTCAGTCCTTCCAACACGTGTGGACCTGTCTGCAGATGAAAGTTGCGTGTACACCCAAACGTGTTGCTGGTACTTATGCATTTGAAATCTGGGCTCTGAAAACATCCCCGATAATCTCTTCCTATGAAACAGGAGGGTTGAATGGGAGCGGCTGCCTTTCACAGACGGAGGAGCAGTTACCTCCTCCTCCATACCGGATTTGGGAAATGTGGCAGATTTATGCAGCTGCCACCACATCAGAGCCTTATATACTGCTGGTGCAAGGCATTTGCATGGAGGGCAATGGCAGGTTGGCTAAAGTGATGGGAAGCCTCAAGACAGCCAGACTAATGATAGATAGTAAAAATTCAGACAGCTGAAGACAATTATTGAATTTTAGATAGGCTTTGAGAAATTAAATAAGTTCAGTGGCTGTTTTACCATTTGGAAAGCTGTAACACATTACTGGATGCCCTGGAAGTAACGTTTCAGGGTCTAAAAATAGGCTGCATATACCACTCCTTCTGCTTCCCTTGGAGTGCTGAGAACATTCAGTACTTATTAAAGAAGGCATTAAAAATAATTTGAAGTTTGCATATTCCTTTCTATGATTTCCCTTTTGAAAAATATCAGAATAACCATTTATAGCTGTTCTTGTGAGGAGTCAGACGACAACAGAAAATGAAAAGGAGAGGATATACGCCTCTCTCAGCCACATGACACTGCTGCGGTGGGGTCTGGCGTTTCCTTTTCTGTGCATGGCCATGAAACCCCCTTCTCAGCCTGCCCTTTTCTCAGCAGCTTTCCTCCTAAAAACCTAGGAGCTGGCAAGCCCTTGAGGCCGTGACTTGGGAAGAGAAACAGGAGAAATCCCATGTTCCAGACAAAAGGCTGGAAAAAAAAATTATTCGGTGATATTTTTATAAGTCACAAGAAAGTAAGTCCCAAGGACTTTCTTCTGGATTGTGCTACAGAGGATCTTAACTGCGTGTGCACCAGCCAGCCCAGAGATATTGGTCATTACAGCAAACTATTACGATTAGTGTGTGCCAAAATGTCCTCGTGGGCATTTGGCCCTAGAAGGCTTCCAGTGAACTCACCTCTAAAATCTGATTCATGAAAACACATAACCAGTATCAACTGCATCTGCATGTTATCTAAAGCTTTGTGGCTTATGTTCGCCTTGTGTGTTCCTGCATCCAGTGTGGTGCCATGCAGAGAAGACCCGAGGACACGTCTAAGACTTAACCACAAAGGATTTAACACAGATGAGAAAAGCAGGCGTTTCATGAAGTTGTACTTGCAAGTCCTGGAAAATGTCTTTGCATTTTACAGCAACAGCTTGCAATCTGTGTTTGAATGGATTTATATTTGTGGAGGTGATGATTGCCATTATTTTTGCTCTGCAAATGTTTCGTTGGCATGCAAAGGCTCCTACTGAGGTTGAATTTGCCATTGGGCCTGAGGCTGGACGAGGGCTGAGCAGAGCAGCTTTGACTTCACGCAGGCTGCTCACTGCATGGCCTCAAAGGAGCATTTTGGGTTTTGAGGGGTGCAACCATGTCTCATCAAAGTGCTGATGCTGGGGTTGTTAACGGAGCTGGCCCGGCTGCATCGTGTGTTCCTCTGGGGGCCAGGCGAAGCAACAATAGAAACTGAAAGGAGTGGGGATTTTAACAAGGAAACTGTTGCTGATACCTTTGTGGGCCTTTTTTTTTTTGAACAAAAAAAAAGAACTTCCTACACAACAAGGACCTGCTAAATCTTTTAGCAAGCACGCACAGTGAGTTTGTAGGAACATAGATCTTGGATGCACAAAATTCTGCATTGCACAAATATTGGGGTATTTCCACCGGCTCATACCTGTAAGTATTTCTTTAGCTATAAAGCTACTGCTCTATTTTAAAGTGTGCCACTGGATGTAAGGGAAATGGAATTCACAAAACAGAAGAAAGACCAGTAAAAAATAAATGACCAACAAGTTTTATTTACTTTTGGAGGCACCTGAGTGTGGAGTTTCATATCCTGGAATATTTCTGTTCAAGGACAGGACAAAATGAAGTTGATGAAAAGCCCTGGGTTCCCCACTGAGTGTCCTTGCCTACATCCTCATGACCCCCACAGTCCTTGCCTAGCAAATCCTAGGTTCACCCAGCCTCTCGTGTTTAGGGCATTTTTTTGGCAGGCAGAAATGGCTGTTTGAACCATCTCTGTCTAAAGCCAATCTCACTTCCCAAGTAAGGGTGCTAGGACATTACAGTTATTCTCCTTTAACCACCTTTCATAAAAAGACTGAGCAGCCTTGCACTTACCCAAGCCAGAGAGCCAAAGAACAAAACAGAGGGATTTAAGCTTCCTCTGGGAACCAGGCAATGAAATTTAAGCCTGTGCCTCTCAAGTTCTTCACCAGAGCTTGATATTAGCAGCTAATTTTTTTATTTTAAAAGAAAAATGCTTTCAAATCTCCTATAGCCTCTGCTTTCACAGCTTTTTAAAATTAAATCAATAACTAAACAGAGAGGCAGAAAATACTACATGTCCTGCATTTAGTAAAACTATGCCAATTTTAAGTAAATCAGCAACATTTCCCTGCAGAGCCTCTTTTTCCTTTATTCTATATAAAATTCTGAACAAGATAAAAATTCCCCTGATATCACGAGGTCTTTTGGCATTTGCAAAGCATTTTCAGGCAAGCTGTTAAACAATGATATTTTCCTTTGTAATTGGTACTAAAAAACCCTTTCCCTCCATTTATGTATCAGAGGTAGGCAGAAAAGAAAACTTCTAGATCCAAAGTTACAAGGAGCCTGGCAGAAGGAGTTGATGCCCCAGTACTGACACAGCAGTGTTGCATTTGGGACTGATGGTAGACTTCACTAAAACATCTCTCCAAAGCCAGTGAATTTTCAGAGTATAGGGGAAAGGGATTACTAAAATCAGAGTAAAATTTTCCATTCCTCCTTGACACACACTTGCTATACAGTATATAATGGTACTCTTTTAGCAGCTACTAGTAAATATCATAGGTAAAAGATCAATGTATGTGTGATATGAGGAATATATACTTACTTACTTACTTAGACTTTCTAATTTTGGCATAAAAACTTTGCTTGCTGTGTCAAAAGTTGCCTGATGTTTGAGTGATGACTGCCTTAAGGGCTATTACTGTGTTTCTTGTATAACCCATATACATGTGCTTCATGGGAAGATTTGTAAGGTGCGTCCATAAAACAAAATGTTATTTATTTTCTACAAGTTTTCGAGGCTGCAGAAAAAACACTATCTATGCCACAAATTACATCAGTGGTTTCTAAATTAGTTGGGCCTGTGGGCTGCTGCCAGCCCACAATGTCTCTCCCAGATGACCACACATAGTCCTCACCACGCTGTGTAGTCGAAAATGCCACTGATGTGGTTTCCAGCTCTCTCTGTGGGCTTCTTGCTGCACCTTGGAGGGTCATTGCTGAAAACCACCGCCATAACGCCAGTGGCTATTGAGCTGTTTTGAAATTTTGAAACTCACAGTCCCTGTTCTTCATCTGGCTCCCAGTCTTGTCAAGGCCCCTACTGTAAGCAAATCCTGTAGTGAGGGCACTTAGAGCGCAGAAAGCCAAGAACATGCCATTGCGGTTTGTTAGAGTACCAGCATCAGAATATTTTTTTCCTTCCTGAGTTGGAGAAATACAAAGCAGTCTCTGAATTATGTGTGCCTACAGTAATACTTGCATTGAATCAAATCACTAGGCCTGGTGCAAGCACTCCACCTGAATTAATTTTTAAATTCAGAGTTTTTTCCCATGGTGTCTTTCTGTTTAGTTGACTGTGGTTTTAAAATTGGGCCAAGCACGTGAAAACAGTGGAAATCATTTTACTTGTGTGCTATATGCATAATGCCATGCTATTAGCTTAGAATCCTGCCTACGTAGAACTAGTTGAACACTTTCTCCTCAGCAATTCAGAATTCCCAGGTTACTTCAGCGGTCAGAAACCCTGACAGCAAACATGCAGAAAGAGTCACTGCTGCAAAACCGCAGGAGACGTCAGCTGCGGGGCGTAAGGGCTGCAGGGTGACCCTTCCTTCTCCTCTCCATGCGTCCAGAAGCTCTGACACTCTCGCTTTAATCTAGTGGCACCACTCCGAGCACAAATCACGCCTTGGGTGTTAGGCCAAAACCTGAGCAGAAGTGCAGCAAACGTTACTTCACGCCATGGCCCTGCCAAAGCACTGCCCCTGCCTGCATCCATGGCCCAGCCCAGCTGTTGCTCCCGCAGGATGCTGCAGCCCAGGACGGGGCCAGGCTGGATGGCACCAGCCGCTGCTGGGGCAGGAGGACGAGCATGCCTGTGGCACAACACGCTGTTTCTGCATGGCAAATGCGTCCCCATGGAGACACGCAACACTTCCTTCACATTTGGGGTCTTCCTCGGTGTGGTGACCACCGTCCCCGTTCCTCCCGCGGTACGTGGCTCTCTGGTCTTGCAACGACTTTGGTGCCGACCATCGTTGCTGGCCTCCGGTCCCGTACCACGTTGGCTGCAGAGGCCTCGTCGGTTGTAGCTGTACCCCGTACCCCCCCGCAGCTGCCGGGGAGGAGGCTGGAGAGGCCGTCACCTCCGTGCCAATGCTGCCAGCCTCAAGGGGAGCAACCCGGCGTGGGGACGGGGATGCATAAAGCCCGGGGGCTGCGAGTACCACCCTGCAAACACCGGGAAAAGGCAAGCGGGGGCTTCCTCTGACATCTGGGTATTTGCTGTCTGCACGTGATTCCCCGTACTGCCGTGTTCAGGGGACTCGCTGCAAAAGTGTTGTGCCAATGTTAATTAAACTGATACCAGCTTTTATGTGTCTAGCTGATAAGGTGGGTTGATGGTGCTCTAAATTTAGACTCGTCGGGAGCTGCTGGAGAAGACCAACACGGACGGTGCCGCACTGATGGATCTTGTGGCAGCACCTGCACTCTCAAAATGGTGTTGGTCCATGGTTAAGGGGCTGAATAAATAGCGCGGGACAGCCCTGCTAACAGCAGCAGTGTTGTTATATGTCAATCGTATCAACCGATCAAGCCTTGAGCAGGTAACGCTCCTGTCACCCTTGTGTGGACTGTGTTCAGAAAAGGGAGATGCAGGAGATGGCACTGCTTTAACTATGTAAACAATATAAGGGTAGAAACCTCACCCTAAACAAACAAACAAACAAACAAACAAAACCCCACATCAATTGAAAACCTCAACTTTTGACTGAGATTGACTTTTTGACTGTGTTTTTGACTGAGATTGGCTGATTTTGACTTTTTTCCTCAGCAGTTGTGTCACTATTTTAAAATATGACTTGGGTTTTTTCATATCTTTTTTTTTTCAGAAGGGGTCTCTGATGTCGTACCCCCACCTTTGTGCTTGCACCATGTGGAGCACCTGAGGCTGGGTGCCTTGGGTGCCTTCTGCAGACTGAATTTACTGAATGTGTCTCACATTGTACCCTGGCCAGAGCACCCAGTATGTTCGCACTCCTTGGAGAGGCTGTCTGGAGAGAGGGATGTGGAAATACAAGTGAATGAAACCAAGAAAGTGCAATAGGAAGACAGAAGAACATGGAAGTTGTGATAGGATCTTCAATTTGCAGAGGGCTCCTGCGTACTCCTTTGTATGCCTTATCGGAAAGTCAAGTAGCTTGGAGTTTCCAGAGAAAGTCGGCAGGTAAAGTTGATAAATGTAGTTGACTGCCCTTCTAAATCTCGGTTTTGGTGCTCAGTGATATGAAGTTTCTACAGGATTTGGGTATCCAGCCCCTTTTTCGCCTTTTTGGTGCCCCTTTCTCTTTGTTCTCAGGACAGTATTTGTACTTACGGACTTGCACCAGTACTTCTTTAAGACAGTACCAAAATCCTGACCTTTCATGTTACCTACACTTTCCCTTCTGTTCAGAAACAACCTATTGTTTGGATGGGAAAGGTTACTTTTTAATCTGATCTGATCTATAGCACTATGCTAATCTGTTACAAACTGAGTTTTTCATACATTTTCACCTTTCAGAATTTTGACTAAAGCCTATAATTATTACAGCTCTAATTATTCTGTCATTTAAACACTTTTATTTCCATTTCGGCATAATTGGCTACTTGATTGTAAAATACTTTTATTATGACAGTGTTTTCCTCAATAGGGTCCTCTGACCCTCTACCAAGAAAAAGATGTTTTTCCACTTCCTCATTACTGCAATTATATCAGGAAACTAGCTCGCTGAGTGATATAAATGTCAGTGAATATTGTTCTTTAGAAAATCGTTTGTTCCTTTTCCATCCACAGGCAAAAGTTAGTAGTTTGCTTGAAGGGATTTGAATTTTACATCAGTGAAAAGCCAAATCATTCTGATGTGCAGGACTTGCTAACTTGCTCTTGCTGGAGGACCAAACTGCTGTCAGATCGCGGTATGGAGACATCTGTGCAGGTCACCACACGGGGACATCCATGCAGGTCATGACACGGGGATATCTGTGCAGATCACGAAATAGGGACAACCGTGCTGCCAAGTCCTTTTACAGCAGCTGAGGATCTGACCCACACTCAAGTGCATCAGTAGTCACGGGTCAACAAAGGACCTGGGTTTTGCGAACTGTGTATTTACCAGCTGGAAGGCCATTTAGCTCCTCAAGCAATTACTTTTCTGTTTGTTTTAAAAAAGCCTGTGGGAAATAGTAAAGGTTTGAAGCGTAGGACAAAGGGTTGGTAAACAGCCTGCGTGGCTGACAGCTTTGCCTGCATGGGACCTGCAATGTTTCTCGCCATCATGTTCTTCAAAAGGATCGAATCCTGACTCACTGGTTCTAGGATATTTCCCTGAAGTCTGTGAGGAAGGAAAGGACAGTGAGAAATTTAGGGGGAAAAATGGTCTGGAAAAGCAGTGTAAGCCCTTTCCTCAGAGCCTTCTCCCACTGTGGCTGACTGAAGGACATTTTCAAGGCGAGCAGACAGGATTCATTGCACCTTTTCATCATGAAGTAAACATAAAGAAATTCCACCCTGAAATTGCTTATTTCTTTTCACTGATTATAAAAGGCAGTGTACAGTTCCTAGGACTAGCTCAGACCGCTTCACTGTACACAACTCGTGTTAGATGGTGAGAATCCCCCCTTGCTATGGACACGTTGCCCTGTGATGGGCATCTGAGTGAGGATCGTCGCTATGTTTTTCCCCTTCTCTCAAGGATCCCAGTATCTTCAGGTCACCTGGACCAGATTGTGATGTAGCACTGTTTTGTTTTATAATGCTGGCTGCCATATACATTATTCATGGGAGCAGTAACATAAAGTGCGTGATTTAAAGGTGGTAATTGCTCAGCTGTATATTCTAGGGAATCACCCTGTTATTTAAAATACTCTGAAGCTCCCAAGCAAAATCTATTTTTTCTCTCAACTGGAAACAGATTTGGCTGATAAATGTATAATTGCTGTAGCATGCCAAAAGATTCTTTAGCTGACAGGAATATTGTGATAGCTGAGGCAGAAATTCAACACTAGGGCTTAAATATAGGGCACAAATTCCCATCCAGTCTGAGGGCCAGCTATGAAAAGAGTAAGATTTGAAATAGCTCATATTTTTGCTTGTATGGAGTTGAATCATAGAATCATAGAATAGTTTGGGTTGGAGGGGACTTTTAAAGGTCATCTAGTCCAACCTCCCTGCAATGAGCAGGGACATCTTCAAGGAGATCAGGTTGCTCAGGGCCCCCTGCTTGCATTCCTTGTAGTACTGGAGGTGTTAAAAGCAGTGTCACCACCCACCTCAGTAAAGCAAGTAGGGATTTATGGCACCCGCTGAGCTCTGAGGAATTTTGGTTGTGATGAGATTTCAGTCTTTCAGGTGGAAATGCTGGTCATTTCTGGCAGGAGCAGAACCACTGGAGACTACAATCTGAGACGTGTTGTAGCCTTTGGGAGAAACCTGCCCCTATACGTGTGGAAACAAGGACAGCCTGCTGGCAGTAATATTTCTTCGTGCCATGCTGGCTATGGGTTGTGTCACCTGTGCTAACTGATCAGGCCAGTGAGGCTCACTGGGACATTCGACCTCCTGAGATAGGACAGAGCTACCCTTTAGCCCAACCACAACACCAAGCAAGCTCTTGCAGACACTTCAGAGAAAAAAAATAAAGCCTAATAATACATATGAGCACACTCAAATTAGTTTTATTTGTTTGAAACTGAAGGCAGTGCTGCTTGCATGAGCCTGCTCTACTAAAACTGGTCCCAGGATGCGAAATCTCCTGGTCTTATCCCCACTCCCTCATGTGGGGTGAGGAGTTAGTTTCCTCGAGCAGCATTATCCCACCTCAGGCTGCTCCTGTCCATCCCTCCTAGCTGCCCCGAGCCCCTGGGCAGCGGGCCCAGGGCAGCAGCCCCCAGGAGAAGAAGCAAGCACGAGAGCGGGATGCTCTGCTCCTCGCCAGCCAGGGAGGGAAGAGGGCAGCCAGGGCAGCCAACACTACAACGAGGGCAGTAACTGAACCCAAACTGACAAAGGACATCGGATGTTTGGACTGAAAAAAAAAAAAAAAATCACAGAACAAAGCTTGTTCAATACAAAAAGTATTTTAGTTAAGCAATTGTTGGCTTCAGTGTAGCAGAAAGTTGCCTAAATTAAGTCATACAGAGCAAATGACCCTGCAGTCTGCTGATAAATTATAATCCTCTGGTGTCTGGCCTGGGAAATAAACTAATTTCCATTCTTGCAGGACTCAGAGACAGCTGTATGTATAACAGAAATACATCTATTAGCAGCCACAGAGGAAGCTATATATCCATTAGCAGAACTGTCTGCACACTGCCTGAAGTACCGCTGTCCGTCTAGGCAGACCAGCAAGGATGGGACCCGCTCGGTGCGGAGAGGGTATCTCCACCTGTGGGTGTAGCCCTGCCACCAGGGCAGAGGTGCTGGTGTCTTCCTGATTTAAATCATTCAATAGCAGCACTAAGCTGCCCTGGCAGGTCTGTGGGGGAATGGTTTCTGAACCTCAGCTGCAGGGGGTAAGAGCCCACGAGAGCTGCCTGTGGTTGCGCATAGCGGGGTGCAATACTGCTCTTTGCCTCCCACTGGGAAAAAGTTGTGCTTTAGGTCGGACGCAAGGCTTTTCCAGGAGGGGACTGAAACCAGGTCCTGCAGGACGATGCAGAACTGGGGGCTCCCTCCCTGAGGACAGGGGTTTCCAGACGCCTGCAGCACAACCGCCTGTGGAAAAAACTGGGAGGGGTTTGGAAAGGGAGATGTTAGAAACCAGCACAACATCCCGGAGATTGTCAGGTCCTTCTTGTGTTTATTGCTGGGACATGAAGTGCACTGCAGGTGTGCAGGGAGGGTGTTCGGTGCTGCTGCTGCAAAACCCAAACTTCTTGATAAAAGAAAGACCCGGGCTGTGTGTAGTTAAACCCTGGCTGAGGAGTGCCAGCAAGTGCCTCCAGAAATACATCATGAATGCCAACTGTACTGGATTTTTGTTGACTGCCATGTATCCAGTGTTGCTGAAATTTTCTGTGCACTTATCCATTTTCTCAGGAATCTACTTTCTCTCCCATGGCAGCTAGCGAGGAATTCGTGAGAGAGTTTACCCGTAGTTACAGGCTGTGATTTGGGGTTACGCATTTACCTCCCAGCTCTGCCTCTGCCTCTCCCTTGAGACCCTGCCTAAGTTCAGGACTCTGAGCCTTGCTATAAAATAGGAATAACAAGAATATCCTTTCTGCATCCCTGTTTTAAGTCATGCTTATTAATACAGCAAGATTTTGTGTCAGGCGGACAGCTTGCTGGGGGGAAGAGGAAGAGGAGGGCAGGGAGCCCGCTGGTGTACCACCACCCGATGCTTTGTTAAATCTCCTTAAAAGGGATCAGTGGCCTCCAGGGTTCTGAGGATGGGACAGACAGACAGGCAGGTACAGCATGTTTGTGTGAGCCTCCTCTCCTTAGGAAAGCAGGCTAAAAATGATAATTTCTGGGTTTGCTGTTTCTGATGTTTAAAAGATGCTTTCAATCTTTGATCCCTATTCTGATTCCAGCTGCAGCACCAGACAGTGAAATACTTCCACTGAGTTTGTTGGAGTGAGTCTAAATTTTCACACCAGTAACGGAGATCATCAAGTTTTCCTTTCTATTTACTGGTAACTGTTTTCTCTATTTTACTGTGAGCTTAAAACAAAACAAACATTTTAAGGTACTTCGAATTATGGTTTTACGGATGTTAAAGTATAATTATTGCGGCATTTTTCTGCTTTCATCCTGCAGACACGAGCAAAGGGAGCTATTTCAGATATCTAGAAATCTTTTACATTAGATGCCACCTTTGGGGTCAAGAGGACATCCATGGGTGTTTGCAGCACAGCCAACAGCAGTGTGACTTTTATGATAATGCAATTACATTTCTGTTTGGGAATGAAAATAGCAATCTCCTGTTTGCTGGGATCAAACATCAGATCTCAGGAGGGGTATTTTGCAGATGCCAAGCTTGGCAGTAGTTACTTAACAAAGAAATTACTTCTCTAGACATCAAAACTTCTTTTAAAAAAAACATTGTATCCTTGGCAAGGTGGTATTGGGCTCATACCACCACTTTTTGTTTTAAGATTCCAGATAATATTTTTATTAGAGAAACAAAAGGACTCAGTAATGAGAGCACTACAGATTCTTAAGCAATCTAAGGTGTTTATTAAGTCTCTGAAAGCATTATCAACACATTAAGTTTCACCATGAAGCTTTCATGAAAATAAACTATTTGAAGACTGTTTTAGCTAAATGCCTTAAAACAAATGCCTCGATTTAAAAATAGACTTTGTGCTGAAAAATAGTTCTAACCTTTAATAATTGGTCAAGATATATAAAAACATACTGAAAAGTTTTGCAATTTTGAAAGCTGAAACATTAAAAATTACTGATGGGATTTGAACATTTTCCTCCCTATATTCAAGGCCTTCCCTGTGTTCAAGCACAACAGATCAAAATATGCTGCATCTGAACTGAAAGGCTGCCAATCACTGGGTACATCAAAAAGAAACTTTGAGACTTTTCAGACAAAACAAAAAATATGGTGTAAATCCACAGTGAGCAAAATATTTCCTAGATAAGCCATGCACTGCTTCAGTAATCCTGGCCCCTGTGCTAAGGTCCTTTGATGAGGTACACGAACAGCAGTTATGTCTGTATTAGGTGACAGATCCATGTCCCTGGCCTCTCTGAGAAATCAGGATAACTTCTTGTTTACAGTCCTGTAAAGGTAATATTCACCTCCTCAGTCCTGCTGCTTCTCAGAACCTCACTGAAACAGTACATCTTTAAAATCAGTGACAAAATAAAAAAGAGCCAGACACCATCTTACGTCCAGTTCAGTCCATATGGAAGATCACTGAGTGCTGTGCCAGCTGGGGACCTGGACGGACTGATATAATATTGCAGCGAGCTCACGTTCAGCCGGGGACAGGTATATAGCCTGCTCCTGACAACCCTCCTCGAAATCTCCAGAGACGGTTCTACCACCTGCCTGCCGCATCTCAGAAAACCGATGGCCGTGTGGTTGCTGGCAAATGTGTGGTATTCGGAGAACCACGAATGCCTGGGCTGCAGGTCTCAATTGCTGAGAAACCTTCAGGGGCTGCGCCTGCGTTAGCAAAGGGTTCGACGCGGCATGAACGGGTCAGGGCATAGAGCAGCCGGTGATGAATCCTCACACCTACACTGCCGGTGGTTCTGGGATTTCCCTTTGGACTGGGTTTTTGTGCAGTCCCTTGGAGGAGGAGTGGCTTGAAGATGTCGGCGGTGCTGGTCACCGCTCTGGGCCCCCGTGTCCCCCCCAGGTGGGAGCACCGCTGGCACCCCCTGAGCAGAACTTCCAGGCTGGTGCCTCTGAACGAAATCTGCTGCGATTGCACCAGAATTGCACCGAAGTGCAGGAAGGTGCAGAACTGGAGGAATCTCTTCAAAAAAGCACTACAACTGTAAGTAAAGCCCTCCGTGCAAACACAGGTACAGATGACCTTGTAAACATTCATGGTGTCATCTAGAAAATATTTATTGGTATGATCTTAAGGTGTTCTAACTAGCTGGAGAACAAGATCGCATATTAGAGGCCTAATTTATCTTTCTGCATATCCTCCTAGTAGCAAACAGGTTTATTTTTAACATCTTTTTGACCTTGTGTAACTAGTTGACGTAATGGCTACATATGGCATAGTTGTCAAACTACATGACAGTAAAAATTACTTGTGTTTGGTCTTTACAAGGTTTTTAGACTAAGATGGTAAACTTCAGTTAAAGATAACAGTAGGAAAAAACCCCACTTTTCTATATCGAAGATATGGGCTGCGTATTTTGCAGTGCTTTAACACAGGATATTAGCTAATAAAAACAACTACTTGTACAGGTTTCATTTTATATCCTTAGTGAATCAGTAACTCAGATTGTTTCTATAGAAAAAAGAAGTAAGTTCCATTCCCCTACTAGTGGCACAAATTCTGACTCAGCAATATAAACTAGATTGAATGCAGCTATTTCCACTGATTTAACTCAATCTAGCCTAATTTTCTTGGATCTTTCTTAGCTGAGCTAAAGCATTTCCATGAGGTATAAACTGGGCTGATGTAAAACAAACAGACATTAACAAAGTTTACTATTCACTCTGCAGCTCAGGACATAAAGTTGTTGAACTGGAGAAATCAGAGAACTTATCATTAAAAAGAATAAAAAAGAAAGAGAGAAAAAGGAGAGTGACTGATCCTTAATGTTGATGCTTGTTTCTAAAAAGTTGAACAAGGGACACTAATCTAAACCCATGGCAGGTGAAGGGTTTGCAACTTCTCATAAGATTATACAAATATTTATAAACTTAAATTTACTCAACTCATTCAGTAATATTTTATGTGCAGCCAAGTGGCATTCAGTCAAATCCAAATGTTGTTGATTAACATGTTTTTAATCATCTGCTAGAAAATTGTTTGCAAGTGTATTTCTGAGGTTTGGTACCACAACACTGATCCTACCTTCTGGTTTATACACATTTCCAAAAATAATAATGCTACTGCTACTTCTTTTTTTTTTAACCCCGCACAGTCCTGGAAAGCCAAACAGGACAGCACAGTAAAGAATTATGAGCAGTCTGAAATAGCTTTTATAAAAAGCTAAAAATAGATATTCTACATCTCCCAATATTTAAATAAATCATCTGAAAGGTGACTGATGAAATACTTCTAGATATTTAGGACTGTTTCCCTGTTATCCATTTACATTAATTCTTGGAGTATTTAAATTTCAGCTTCCCTTTGATGTGCAGAGCTTGATGTCTGCGGGTGTGATAACCAAGGAGGGACCTCGCGATGCTGGCTTCAGAGACACGGAGAAGTATCCATCCTTGGAGATGTTCCAGACATGACTGGACATGGTGCTGGACATCCTGTGGTAGCTGACCCTGCCTGAGCAGGGGGACCGGACTAAACAAACCCCAGAGGTCCCTTCCAGACCTTTTTTTCCTTTTCAGTTCTCCAATTCTGTTTATTAACAGTCCTTACATGTCTGTTCAAAGTTTGAGGTTGCTGATCTCTAACTCATAACTAAAATAGTAATTAATTTCCTTTATAGAAAACCTTATGAAAAAAATCTACCACTTTAATCAGTCTGTCTTTTGTTTTCTCTCTTCTGATGCTGCCAATCAACAGCTTTAAGTGGGAGACTGTTTTTCAAAATAGATCTCGTTTGGAATATTTCCTTCAGGCAAAGAGTCATTTCAGGAGTAGAGGTAGTTCTGCTGAAGGTTAGTTTTCTTGTGGTGGTATCTAGTAAGAGCAGCTGTGGAGAAGGTGGTAGAAAATGCAGGTAAATGAAGGGAATACGCTGGATATTAGAGACATGCTTTTTAGTGGAATTGAGATTTTTATTTTGATTTTTGTTTTCACGCTGTTTTGGACTGAAACTTCAAATTTCAGAACTGAGAAGAATATGAAAGAGGAAATTTTTTTCAGGTCAATCAAAACATTTCATCTCAGTTTTGTTCTTTTAATTATAACAGTGTATGTGGCATGTACTTAACCATACTTTAAAAAGAAAATAAAAAAGAAACTCAAAACAAAAGGAAGGAAAGGAAAACTGAAAATTCTGCAAACATTGGAATGCCTTGATTCAATATTGCTGAACATTTTCTGGTTTTTCTCCCTTGAATGAAAATGTTAATGAAATTGTCATTCGTTATGAAGCATTTTCAAGTCAACTAGGTTTGTGTTTTGCAACAAGTCTGTCTTCTGAGCGTATCTAAGATTCAGTGTGGATGGAGAACTTGGGAGAGGTGGACTTCAGGAGCAGCTTGGCTGCTGTTTCACTGTATGAGTCGCTAAATTGCCTCACCCCTGATATCTGCTTCCTCATTTATAAAATATGGATAACAGCAACTGCCTCTGTGAAGGCAGCTCTTGAGCCCTGTGATGGAAACCACCATATGTAAAAGGTGGGTAGTATTCTTCCACCATTCCATTGCTTTAGATCAGAAAGTCTCTGGAAGCAAATACTTTTCTTAAGAGAACTCCACCTTCAAGAGCTGACAGAGATCAGCCAGTGTTTTTAAAAGGAGATACCTGAAGTTATATGGTTAAATATCTTTTGCATGTGTGTGTACAGATTACCTCCAGAAGAGGTTTTCCCATGAACATCAGTGAGTGCAGCTGAAAATGAAACTATTTATACACACTATCTAAACAGTCATTCCTTTAAAAACGATCAAAGTTATAATTAGTTAATATGTAAGCGACAATTGTGTCCAGTGTTTTTGGGCTAAGGTATCTCGTAGTGTTCCTGACACTTGAAATAAATGGAGCCTCGAATAAGAGCATTCACACATACTTTTACATTGTACTTGTGCGCAAAAAAGCTGAGTGAGAAAGGATGTAGGTCGCCCATTTGCATCACTAGGCTTGGACTGCCTTGCCCAGGTTTTTGCATCTTTGAAATATTATAAAGATCTGTATGAAGCAAGCTATAACCAGATAAATGGAATCAGTTCATTACAGTAACACTTATAAACAACCCAGTAGTTATAGTTATGTCAACATTTCATAGCAGAGGCTCAGCTTTTTATCTTATAATTTCATCAAGAAAAACAGCTTTGAACCAAGCTTCATAAAAACAGTGTGAATATTTTTGCATTTATAATTAAAGATGAATTTTTCTTTTTATAAATCATACAGGCTAAAGGAGCAAACCACTGACTGATCTAAAATAATCTAAAAGACTTTAGATTTCAAAAAAGGGAGATGCAGGTAATCAAGTCCAGCATTATAAGGAAAGCGTCGCTGATGTGGGGTCCCACTGTGATGTGGCTTGGAAAAACCCCAAAGTTTTAAACGGGATTTAAAGCTAGGTAATGACTCAGTCTTGCGTCACGGGCGGGCTGCTGCCTATGTTCTTCTGAGGCAGGAGCTCACTGCGTCTGTCCAGGTGAGGAACCCCACCGTCTGGATGATTTGGGGCACGTGAGGCAGAAGGGGACACTTTTGGCCGACCAGGACTTTTTAACTCTTCTCCTTTGGCTATGGAGAGGCCGAAGGTTTTCCGAGGGTGTCGCACCATGGGTTACACTGGCAGGCTGGGATCCGAGCCGGCAGCTGTGCCTCTCCGGTTGCCATTTATGTCGACCGAAAGCCCTGAGAGACCTACCTGCAGTTGTGGTGGCTCCTTGGGCTGGTTCCTCCCATTGCAAGGACAGACGGTGTTTGCTCAGGGCGAAGATCCCATGATCTCTCTACAGGTCTAAAATAATCTAAATGTGGGGGCTTTCGGGCCCTAGCTGTGGGACAGGAGGTGGGTTTGCTGCATGACAAAGTGAGGTTCAGAGGTGCCTGGTGGGGCAAAATGTGGTAGAAAAGGTCACAGTGCTTCCACACCAAGTACTGAAGTACTGTCCTATTTTCAGTATTGCTGGAAGATACTGGAGAAGATCGGACAGACTGCCTTTCACTTATAAATTGATGTGCTTATTCCCCAACACCCATCTGCAAGCACCAAAACTAAGTAATTAGGTTCTCCCCAACATTGAATGTCTGGGGTTTTTTTCCCCTTTCATTTTAATCCTTCTTCCCTCCCATTTCAGTTCCAGCTGTCTCTGCTTTAACCATCCACATCACTTCTAGATCTCCTCATCTCATCAGAAGACCACCAGGCTTTGGTGACTCCCCTTCCCACATCAGTCTCCTGCCTTTTCTGGCTGCTTTCTCCACCCTGCACTCCAGGAGCCTCTTTCAGGACAATTTATACCTTTAGACCCCCAGATACAAGGGAGCAGGAAATTCGTGATTATCTTTCTTTCCACTAGCAGTTCAGGAATTCGACCTCATCCCTCCGTTGCATGGTGACTGACAGTTATCCGGCACTTCAGGCATTTACACGGCTGCAAGCGTGCGGTGCTCACCCAGCCGGCTGCGGGACGCTTGGGCACTGGAGTTGCATAGTCCTTGGGAAAGGAATTGCACCATGGAAGAAAAAAACAACCTTGCTTATTTGTATTAATAATTATGAGAGAATTGTTTATTCTCTTTCCTGATGACAAGCACACCAGCTTAAGATCGTAAGAGGTGCTCTGCTGGGTCATTTTGCCCAGTACCATGTCTCTGGCAGCAGACCCTGGTGAATCCTTGGGGAAAGATAACAGAGCAAGGCGGATGTTCTGTCAATGCCCCCCAGGATTTCCTTTGAGCAGTATGAATCCTAGGGACCTTATAAGCTAATAGGATATAGGTGGTGTGAAATAATGTTTCCAGACTTTTTTTTTCATGAACTCATTTATACTTTTCACCTTTTCAACTATGGCAATGGTATAATTACACACTGTGTGAAAGAAGTACTCCTTTTGTTGAAACCTGCTGAGAGGTCAATTCACTGAACGTGCCTGTGTTCTTGTATCAGGAAAACCAGTGACTTATTCCTGTCCATTTTTCCCCATGCTGTTGTTGCTTTGTCTGAATTTTGAATTCCCAGCCAGCCTAAAGCTGGGAAACTTCTGGGCTGGGTTGAGTCGCGTTGGCCGTAAGAAGGAGAAAAGGACAAAACTGGGGGCAAACAGCCCTGGAGAGTTGTACTTGTCTCTTTTATCTCCCATCACCCTTCTCTCTCCCAAAACAGAGAGTCCTCCTCTACCAAGCATGACTGCCATTGCCCAGCCAGAGAGCAGAAACAGGACTATGCAATTTAAGTAGCCTTTACTCTTGCTGATAATGAATTCTAAAAAGTCAAGCGAAAAAACTTTTTAACCATTGGTATCAATTTTCTTCTGCAATATGTTTGAATAATTAGATACCGTGGCCTAATAAACAAAAAAAAGAAATTTCTAAATGGTCATTACGCATCTCAGGTTGGTCAAAGCCACTCCTTTTTCACAAGAAAGCTCAACATTTTCAAATGTTATTTTCATTCTGATATTTTGAAATTTTCAAGTTGAATTTCTGGACAATTTTTTAGGATATATTCATTTCAGAATTTCAAAATTTAATTGAAAGTTTTACAGGTTTCTCCTATTTTAATGTTAATTCTTTGTCACATAGTGATGCAGTATTGTAGTACTGGTGAAGCAGAGTATGACTTGAAAGACACCACACTTTGTATTTACACCTAATATTAAGGACAAAAATGTTAAGGACAATGATTGTGCTATATTGATTAAAACATTTTTATCCCCTTTTCCTGACTGTATTATGCTGAAAAAATCTTACACTTGTTAATTTAAGAAAGTGTGCAAGTTAAGGAATGCTTTTTAATTAGAATATCAGACAGTGGTGGGCTTTGGTACAGTAATGGGTCTTGCTTGTCTCAAACAATTATTTTTATCTTTCGATATGTCTTCCCTTCATTTATTTCCTGCTACTTTAAAGTTACAGATGTACTGAATGGTTTGTTTCTTCACATCAGGAGTAATCTCTGCCTTCTCTACTAATTTGCCAATTTCTTTTAAAACCATCTGGAGCCAACTTTCTTCATGCTAATATTATTGTTATTATTATTTAGTATTACTCCGGCTTTCAGCAGCCTTAATTAGAACTGCAAATTTGTCTTGCAGGCAACCTCAAATGTAGAACTTCAATGCTCAAAACATAGTTATTCTCAAGTGCAAAGTTCAGGATTTCTCTAGAAGGCTTTAGCTTATATATTTACAATAAAATCCAACCAGTTCACTTCAGCTGTCCTGCAGTTCTATAAATGTAAAAGTGCGATTGTCTCACTGCGCACTAATGGACAAATTCTTGCTGACATTATACTGAGTGTAAAGAATGTGCAAGGCATTCAAACCCATGTGAAGCATTAGTTATACTTTGCTTTGCTGCGTACTATTGATAGCAGAACTGGGCAGAATTTGATTTGAATGATACATGAAATCACTATCCCTCTCAAGGGAAACACATCTTCTAAGGGTAATCGTTTGCAATGACAGCCAGCCGGACTTCTGCACAGCTTGAGTCCCAGGCTGGGACTTCTCAGTGGTCACAACTGAAGAGATCTGCTGTGGGATCCACCGCACTTACCTAGAAGTCAGATATCTAGTCTGGTCTAGTATGTAGGCTCCCACTATAGTCAAAGGTGAGAGAGAGGGAAAGAGAGATTTCTGGTGGCAAGAATCTGTCCATTTGTCGTAGACAGCAGTTTTCAGCGGGGATAAACTGCAGGTGGGAACTGAGGACTGATGCAAACAATATACCTAATATTTAGAGGCAGAAGTTAGAAGATATGGCTCTGACCTGGTATTTATTAAGCTGCTACAGACTACATTGACATCATGTCCAAGTATTCATACATAGCAATATATAGGATGGAGTCTGCCATACTACCTCCTGCCCTTCAGAGTCAGAACAGACTTGAAATAAATGTAATCTATTTGTTTCAAGCATATAAGGAAGACACTTCCTTCTTCTGAGATTTAAGGTATAACCCCACTTTGCATGGTACTCCAGATACAGAGAAACATGAACAAACCCACCCTGTGTGTTTTAAGAAATGCTGTTAGGATAGAAAATGTACCATAACCTAAGGAAAAGATGGAAGAAACACATTTCAACTTGACATTATTACCTAATGAGTTCACAAAAGGAAAACAATGTGATTTGTAGGGGCTGGATTCATCTCACCTGTCTTAGCCGGTTGAATGTAGTTCAAGGTGCAGACACTGAATTTTAGTCTCTCCACATAGATGTCCAGAGGCTTGCTGGCAGTGAAGCTCGTACTGCAGTCAGCAGCTCAGCTGGGATCTCTTAAGTGAATAGAATTGAAAGACTGCCATATATATCTGCTAAAAATAAACATTTATAGGCAAAGTGTTTGGAGACTGTGACTTTTTTTTCTGTATTTATGCCACTATTGTCAGTATCTCTTTCCAATGTATTTGAAGTTAAAGAGGGCAGTCTGGGCATCATCTAATGTTATGTGGCAGAGAGAGTTAGATAAAGGGCTCCGTATCTTAGATTTTAAACATCTTGGTGGTAGGTCCATGAGTGATTTGTGATTCTATAGTACTACAACAGAGACAACATAAAGTGTCAAAAGAGGAAAAGTCAGCAGAAAAAAGGAACCAATTTTCTGAATCAGTCTATTATAACTGCACTAATTCAGTGCCTGTGATTTCTCTTTTCCTATGACAATAAAGACATAAAAAAGTATCTATAATGCATTAAATTTTGTTATGGAGAAGAAAGATTCCTTCCCAGGAGCCGACTGCTTTTATTATCAAAGACATTAAGCAGTTCCTTAGCAGAAAAGCATAGGTGGGGCACGAGCTCTATTCTACAGTATTTGCAAGATAATCTTTCTTGTTTACATTTTTACTATTATAACCCAACCATGACTGTTGTCGTGTATGCAGGTTTAATAAAAATTAGCAATAGCTTTTGTAACCTGAGGCTTGAAATGACAGTCTGTAAAGAGATATCTTTATTTGTTTTCCATAAGTCATAACATTTTTGTAGGGCTTAATATTTTCTTTTCTTTTTCAATCAAAAAAAGCTTCCAGAAAGTAATCTTTCATTAACATAGGTTGTAAGATGAAAGAAAAGGACATTCTGCCTGACTTACAATTTGCCTGTATCAGAAAAAATACAAAAGTTGTTTGCATTAGGAGTGACAGCAAATGAGATTCATTTAATCATGAGGTGAATCTTTCAAACTAAATACAACCTCAAGACACGCACTCTCGCAGGGAGTGAAACATGGAAAGCCTTAGGGAATAAATGTAACTATAGAACAGTCACCCTTTTAGCAAGAGACCATAGGCTCTTTTTTGTGGAATCAAACCGTGTCTTCTGCTGAAAGGCTCCACTTGTTTCACCTGAAGGTCAGGTTTTAACTTCCCATGTTCTCTTGCAGCTTAAAGCAGCAGAACGAGCAGCAGCGATGCACACAACCTGGGGGACAGCCCTGCTGGCTGACAAATGGGACATCCCACTGCCATCTTCTAGATGATGGTGCCAGCATGATATACTGATGTTCCAATCTCTAAAAGGGTATGTAGCATCCAGCCCCTGCCATTAACAACGAAAGAGAGCAGGATTTTGAACAACCCTCCCTAGCTCCATCTCCCCCTGCTGTGTGCCCACCTGCCTCAACACTGCCAGGATCAAAATGCAGGCTGGAGGTGCTTATGGACCAATATTCCTATTACTCCTTCTCTGGACCTTCACACAGGACAGTAGGGCTGGAAGGTGTCATTTAGGATATAAGACCCTTCACCATATGATGTAAAATGCAGAGCAGAGAGCTTTAAGTCGAAATAAAGGCTGTGGCTTGCAATTCCTTCAACAGGCTCTGGAAGACTGCAGCAAGCACACCAATACACAGAAGTGTTTTTTCATAAGGATAGTTTTCAAACTATTCTTCAAAGCCCTAACTTCTCTGTTTGTGGCTACTTAGTCATGCTCCTGGTTCACCTGTCACGAGGTTTAATCCAGATGTCCTTCAGGCTACAGGAAGTTCTTTGAGCAACATGGGGTTTTGACCTAGAAAAAGCAACCCCAAACTTAAAAGACTTCAACCTACCATTTAGTGAATGATTGAAACATAACAGCATACCTCGACCTTGATAGTGTGCCTGGTAAAATCAACAGGAAACCCTTACTGGAGCAAAGTCAGGACATTAGCCTCATTACTCAGACAGGAAAAAGAAGTTGAAACACAATTACGCCAAGCGATGTAACCTAAGGGTTATATACACAAACATTTCTCCATCTATGTTCTGCCTGAATTACAAGCACCTGCTCCCACTGACCAAACAACTCATCTCCTGTTAGTGGGAAAGAATCTGCAATTTTAAAATAAATCTTTCAAATGACTAAATAAATATATATTCATAAAAGAATAGCAGATCTCTGTCTTCAAAGGGCGAGTACAGACAGAGATAAAACTGCTTGCGAAGGATGGCAAGGAGGTTTGACTTCAACAAAACCGAAGCAGAACAGACTCCGAAGCAAAGCAGTGTTGCGTGACACATCCCGCCCGCCGCTGCAGGCCGGCAGGCTTCCCAGCACGGCACCGGATTAAACGCAGAAGGTGACGGTGACAGGTCTGCTCTCCCATGCAAAAGACAGACCAACTTTATTTTTCCTGCTCTTAGTCTAGAAAGCACTGCTTTGTTCCCAGAAACTAGCTCTGCTTTGCTTACGGGATCAATCCAAGCAGCAAATTTTGGGCAGGCAGTACGGCTGCTGGAAGGTGTGGGAGCACCCGTCCCTCCCTTGGGTATCGCAGGAGAGGGAACATAAGCCCTTATCTCAGGTGGCCTGTACCTTCGTGGAGTAAAGAGCATCCATCCCCGCTCTTACCGAGCTGAAGCCCCAGGGGAAAGGTGCTGTAGCTGCGGATGGTGCTGATGTGGGTTTCATTCACTTTGACATAGAAATTGAATAGAATCACAGCTGATAAAGATCTCTGTGGTCTCCTGCTAAATGACTCACATGGTTAGTTAGACAACCATTTATCACTGCAGAAATATCGCCGTGGGGACCACCGGCCAATATTAGATGCAAGCACTGCTGGTTTTGCCAAAAATAGTTGGAGTTCAATTTTGTGGTAAGGTTGTGTGCATAGGCATAACGAGGCTTAGCACCCTTCTGCTCAAATACCCTTGACCCAGCCTCCACACCAGGTCTGCACCGTGCGGGGTTTAAGAGAGATACATTGCATTTATAAAACAGAAACTGACCTCTTCACACCTTGACTGATTTGATGACAACCCTGCTATTCCTGTCAGTGTTTTAAAAATCTGGTGGTTTTCTTTATGCAAAAGGGAAAAATTGGAGAAAATAGTACAATTACTGTGAAACTCTTTCCTGACTTCTTGGACTATTTAAACAGTAAATAATACAATTATTTCAATTGAGTCTTGTAATGAAAATCAGTTTTAGTTAATTTCACATGGCCTTCTGATTGCTCTTTTTCAACATAATGTAATTTGGCTAATTCTGTTTCAGATGCATTTTAAATTTGATTGTGAATAGACAAGGTCAAAAGTGTCCTGTTATTGCTACGGTTAAAAGCAGTAATTTTGAAAAGTGTTTTATTTACAGAAATGATTATCTTGTGACATTTTTTCAAGTTTAATTTTTTCCTCTCTTTTTCCTTGACAATATTTTAACTGAAACATTTAATGAAATCCTAGTATTGACCTGCATTTCCCAGAGAAGAGGTCTTTCAGTAAACAAAAGATTAAAAAAAAAAAGAAAAAAATGTGTTTGCAACAAGCTAGAAAGCATTATGAATTTTAACAAAATCTTGGGAAATGTAAAAATAAATGTTCCATTTTGAAATCCCATGAAGTGGAAGCATTCAGAACATTTCATGAAATATTTTATTCTGCAACACTTACTTATTGCAAATATTCTACTCTTTGGTTTTTATTAAGCGTTGAGAGGTTTTTAACTGAAATCTTTATGTAAGTAAATTATTTGCTCTTGAAAAATGAACAGGAAATTCCTTTAAAAAAGGAAAATAACTCTGTATTGGGTCTGGTTGAGATGGAGTTAATTCTTCCCATAGCAGCCCTCACAGTGCTGTACTCAGTGTTGGTAGCTGGAAAGGTGTTGGTAACACACCCGTGTTTTGGCTACTGCTGAGCAGGGCTCCCACAGCATCAGGTCTGTCTCTCCAACATTCCCCCCTCACCAGTAGGCTGGGGGGTGGGCAAGATCTTGGGAGGTGACATAGCCAGGACCCAAACTGACCAAATGGGGGGAGTATTCCATACCATATGATGTCTGCTCAGCAATAAAAGCTAAGAGAAAGTGGGGGGAGGCATTAGTTATGATGATGCTTGTCTTCTGGAGGAACCACTACGCATACTGAAGCCCTACTTCCCGGGAAGTGGCTGGACATCGCCTGCTGATGGGAAGTAGAGAATAAATCTTTTGTTTTCCTTTGCTTCCTTTGCTTTATTAAACTGTCTTTATCTTGACCCACAAGTTTTTTTCCATCTTATTTTCTCCCCGCCCTGTTCCACTGAGGAGGGGAGCGATAGAGCGGCTTGGTGGGCACCTGGCACCAAGGTCAACCCACCACAAACTCTCCTCTGCTTTCTCTGATGTCGTACCCAAAGCAATAAAGACCTGTTTTCTTCCCATTCCTGCCCAAAGATTTAAATCCAAGAACATGAAACTTCTGAGACCTCTCAACAGGCAGTGGATCTACATCCACTTAGAGAAAAGGTTATAAACTGCCTTCTCTCCATTGGGCTCGTCTTCAGCTACTGAAAGGGTGTTAGGAGACCCCTCTTTACACAGGGCAGACAGCGCTGGGAGAGCATCCTTCTCTCAGACACCAACGTTCCAGTCGTGGACTTGTCTGGAGAAAAAGGGGAAATTTCTTCATGCCTCCTTCTCCTGTTAGAGGGCTCAGTGGTGACCTGTCACCAGGAGCCACCGTTTCCCACTGTTTTGGGGACCATGGAGGAAGCAGATGTCTACTTCATTAATGTTATTAGCCATATAACATTGGTTTTCCATTGACTTAAGATCACTTCGCCTATGAAAAAAGCCTAAGGTATTAACTGTGTGAGAAGTGTGGGCTGAAGCATGTGTTTTTTCCTCCTACAGTAGTTAAAGGAAGTAGTTCGACAATCTGATAGGGTGCTAAATATATTGAATTGGTGTTGATTTTTTATTTCTTCCAGAAGAATTGTGAATAATTTTAAGGTCAGACGAAACAAACAGATTAAAACAAACATACAAAAAAAGCTTCAAATCCAGCCTGTCTTCATTGATAGTGTGTTATAAACATCTATTTTTGATGCTAGGGATTCAGTTTCTGGGTTTAATGTGTGTGTATTTAATCCAAAGCACAAGGATATTTTCATCAAGTAAAACAGGGCTACTTCTGTAGAAAGTTGAACAGGTGCCTGAATTACAGAAGAATTGGGACAAAGTCCAGTTCCTACAAGTTTTGGGGTTATGCTGTGGTTCTTCCATTAATCTTCATTACTAATTAGTATATAGGAATAATTCCCTTCCAGAAATTTGTTAAATTGATGTTTCACTGACTTCATGCTACAAGAGCTATGTCTGTATGCTTGCATAGCAATATGCTAAACACTGGGAATAAAGAAGACAGGATCAGGATTCAGTACCTTCTTTGTTTGATTTAAACTTTATTTTTTAGATTTTTAATTCAAAGATTTGTTAAAATTTTACAAAAGGACCCCAAAGGATGCAAGCCTGAGCAGCAAGACTAAGGCCAGCCCTAGTGGCTTGTACAGGTGAGAAGGAGACAAAGATTATGTTTAAATATTAATTCTTGAAACTCATCCTTGAATGGTAGAATGAGAAGAAGCGACTGAAACTGAAATGGAGGAACGACAACATGAGGTGAAGAGACCAAATATGCCAGTGTAGGTGATGTGTAGGGCTGTATAAAGCGATCGCCAGAGTAGTACACCTAAGGTGAAGTACACCTTAGTCTGTTAAGTCCGTATAATGTGGTGCGTGGTATTCAGCCCACTGACGCTGGGCGGTAGGTGCCATCTGAGACCGTGTCCCTTCGCAACCAGCGGCTGAGGACCCTCTACCATACCAATGCCCAGGCAGAGCCAGTGCAAAACACGGCAGCAACGGCCGAAGGGACCGCAGGGAGGTGAGCAGACCTAATTGTGCAGACTTTTGGACCTCAGCCTGTAGCACTCACGCTGGCCCTAAGTGAACCTCAAGGTGAGCTTCTGCTGCTGCCAGTGGAGACGCAATGCAGCGCTGCAGGACTGTCTTGGCGAACCCGCTCCTGAAGGGTGGGCAGAGGGAGCTGTACCGCGAACCAGGACCCTCACCGGCCGGCACCCCGTGCAGGATTTCAGTCCTGAGGGGCCCGGAGGAAACACAGGTGGCTACTTGCTAATCCTCTGTTCCCTATCGTAACACTTACAGACAAAAGTGAAGCAAAACAGCCTCCGCCACTGTTTCTCTGGCTGATCTCTGCCCAGACACCCAGTCCCTCTCTGCTGTCCATGGATTTGGCTCCATATGACTTGCTCTGCAGTATAAGGCCCTGCAGATTTTGGCCCCATGTCCCTGAACAAGGAGTTCATCAGCTGTTAGCTGACGCAGATTTCTTTTACCTTAGGCAGTTTTCCAGACTCCACATTCTGGAGCACAGCTTTAAGGAAGAGACTGAATTGAACAAACAGTCTGTTCTTCTCGTGTGTTCCTTGAAGACATGCGTTTCTCATCCTACAGATTTCACCGCTCTTGTCCTCCCAGTCCAATCAGCTGTAGAGTACCAGAGCACTGCTGGGACCTCCCTGGGGCAGGAGGGATGTACAAACACCCAGCAATGGACCAGCGTCGTACCTCCGGAGGCGCTCCAGCAAAGTCATTACTATTACGTCTGTCTTTTGCAATGAAAGAAACAACCCAACCTCGTATGTATATCACGTACATCGAGTAAGGACACATTTCTGCCAAGGACATTTGTCTAACTATAGCACTTGGTGGGGGTTGCTGACAAAGCTGTGTGCTCCTAAGACTTTTTTTTTTGCCTCACTACTCATTGCAAGGAAGATAGGCATGGGTCAGTTCACCCCCTGCACCTCCATTCTGTCTGTAGTCATGGACACTGCTGAGCAGGGGGTAAACACGGTGCTTTCATTGATGACCAATAACTTGTAAGAAAAAAGCCACAAATTATATCACTAAAAGAAATTTTAAAGCCTGACCGTGAATTCAAGTAAGCCTGAGATTTTATAGCTTTTTGAGGCAACGGTTCAGTTTCTGTCATTGCTCTGCTACAGAGCGGGACAGTTGTTTATGGTAGTCACAAAATGGGAAACCAGGGCAGGCTGCACCAGAACATTTTAGAAGCTGTTAATAAGATTTTATGTTGTTATTCTGAAGGGCATGTTCTGCTGTTCTCAGCACAATATTGTGACTGGCCTTCACAAGATGGAAAAAATGATGCATTCATACTTCATCCTAAATAACAGTGCAGTCGGCATGAGAACAAATCCCAGGGAGGACAAGGCGATTTGCAGTTCCTGTACGTGTGAGGAAACTCTAATGTTAGACCTACAAAAGGGCCCAAATACCACCTAGCTTCAAAATGTCACCTGGTGTTGAGGTAGCAGCAGCCGACCCTTTTGCAGCACCCTGGAGCAGATCCTGGCCTTGCTGAGTGACGGCTCTAACCGCTGCGCGGTGGCTGAGGCAGGGAGGAGGGCTCCTACCGCAGCGTGGCTTAAAATGAAACGGCAGCTATCGCCTTTGAGAGAGGCAGCCTGCTCTCAAGAACTTGGCCCCAGGCTCGAGCAAGGGAGCAGTCGCATTGCTTTCTGCAGTGCCTCCTGGGTGCAGCACTCCCTGGGGCGGCTCATGTCGAAATGAGGAAAAATAGTTGCTCTTCAGGGGGGCAGGGAGAACAAAAATTTTATATACCCTTTCCCTTCTGGCAGAGAAAAAGAAGGTATTTTGTTGCCGGGGCGGTTCCTATATTGGTGCATTTACTTTAATCACCTACCGGGACAAAAGTACTACAAACTGACATATTTCAGGAGAGACACTTACCTGAAAGATGTTTTAAAGAGCTATGGTAAAACCATTTCATTTTGGACATTTTAGTTAAGACACAACATTGCCACGCTGAAGTGTCTGATACTGAACTGGCTGGAAACAGTACTTCAGGTCATCCTGCAAGAGACGGTGTTTCCGTGTCGAGGGTGGTGTATCCCTGGATGCAGGAACTGGTCCTCTCCCGGGCGCTGGAGCTCTGGAGGTGGGATAACTCCTTTGCAGCTCCAGTGCATGTGTCCTAGGCAGTACCGTGCTGCTCCATCAGAGAATGGTCGTATCCATCATGGGACTTACAGCTCTTTTAAGAAACAGAGCTCTGAAAGTGCAGCTGCCATAAGACAGTGCACCATAACAGAGAAATACAATATATAGTGTTACATGACTTAAAATAAAATGTTTCAAGTCAGTCAGACAATGCAATTCAGCTCAAAGTGATTGCAAATAGAATATTTTCTCCTGGAAAGAAAAGAATCATTTGAATAAAAAAATTCTTGAACAACCCACTTTCCGTATTGTCTCTACTTTCCATATATGTGTGTGTGTCTGCATGTCTGTGTGTACATAATCAACATTACAGCAAGAATCTACCTTGTGCACATCACAGATTTCTATTCTTAATGCAGGCAACCCTGCTAGTTCCTGAACTTCGGCCATCTGCTCGAGCCTAAGGGGCAGCAATATTAAATTAACCGTAGTCTGACATTTCTTTGATAACTGACATTTGCACAAACAAGTCCTCCATGCACATGTGCACATTAGGAAATTAAAGTGTAAAGTAAATAAGATTATCATTGTGTGTTTCTTCTCAAAAACATATTGCAAGTCGTTATCTTTCCCTCTAATGACTGAAATTCTGTGTGCAAAACCAAGTAATTTAATTTACATATCTTGAATACATGCCATTTTGTTGTTGTTGCAGAGCCTGTAGCGAATGCCTTGTGAATTAAATAATTTCATCGTCAAGAGTCAGCACAGCTGTGGGCGGATAACTCTTCTTGCCACATTGCGTGAGAGAACAGACACGCACCAGAAAGCGCTGCTCCTCTTGTCCCTCTGGAGCGCTCCTGGTGATTCTGGTGGAAGGCTTCTGCCACTGCCTAGCTCCCCGCTTCCTCCGAAAGAAAATCCTGCTCCAGACTGGGATCAGTTATTGATCTCATTGCATTTCCACTCAAGTCAATGGGAGTTTTTCTGTCTTTGGCGGTGAGAGCAAGATTAGGTCCACAATAATTGGATTAATTTCAACTGCTTGGCTAGAAATTGCCCTGTCCCTCTGTCCGTTGACAACTGGTATAAGACTGCTGGGTTGGTATCTACCTCAAAAGCCCCTATATGCAGATAGCTAAAATGAGTTGAATGAAGTCAGTAAACTGGAGGGTCAGGGACAGGCACTCTGCAGTTGATGTAGGAATCAGGGGATATCCGCATGGGATGTCACAGATGAGGACCCCAGTCTGACGTGTAATTTTGTTTAAATACCAGTATCCACACAATGTCCAGGTATGCACTGGGAGAGCAGCTAGGCACTTCTCACAGTTTTCCTACTCAGTGAGTTGTTCATAAAGAGTTTATTCTTTTTCTACACATGATGATGCTTGGGCATGAAGTTTTAAGTATGTATGTGGAGGAAAAAGTATTCAGTAAGCACATGCTACATTTTATTCTGTCATAAACTCCAGCAGTAAAGAAAGAGGAATAGATAGTTTCTTTTCTCATGCACAGAGACTCAAGATCAGAAAAGGCTGTGTTGTCAATTGTCCATATCATTAGGCATCGCAATGGTGGGAATTGAGCACTTCAGAAACAAATTTTTCAGTCTGGGCTGGCTGTCTCCAAGGAATCCCTCACTGGAGGATTTTTCAATGGTTGTCTCTTTCCGCATAGAGGAGAAAAGAATTTGTCTCTCTGCTGCAAGTTGCAATCCCTTCACTATCAGCTGATAAATGGTCTCAGATTTTATTATGTTTTCTTCTTCTTTTGTTCCTACCATCAGTGCCACCTGTGATTTCTCCGCTCTTTGTAGAACCTTATTTCCTCCAGATTTAATTCCACCTGAGGAAAGTATACGCTTATCTTTTCATCACCCGAGCCCATTAATCTCTCCTGGAACAGTAGTTCTTGCAGAAACCTGCTGTGGTTTGAGAGGCTTGCCAGAATGTGGCCCTAGCCTTCTCATTCCCATCATGAGAGGGAGCTGCAGGTGCTCAGGAGGTGATTCTGGATCTGTGCAGGCTGCTTATCATATATGCTAGTATGGAGGGAAAGGTTTTTTCTTTGATAAAGGTCCAGGGGCCATTAGGAGGGTAAGGATGGGGAACAGGGGAATGTGCAGGGCTGTCAGGAGACTGGGAGATACAGGAGGCAGCAGCACCCTCGGTAGCCTCCAGCCCCTGAGCGCTCACGTTTGATTATCTGTCCCATGTCTTTCAGGGCATGCCATGTAGCAGGTGTAAGACACCCCTCATTTCCAGGGAAAGGTAAGTTAAGGAGATACCTTGATTGCCAGAGCTTCCCTACTGCTCCCACTACTGCCTCTCTGCTCCCACCAGAGAGGTACAGTGGTCACGGGGTAGGTGGAAGCAGCATTACAAATGGCAGGGAGTAGCTGAAGCGCACCTTGATTTTGGTTCCCTTTTGCAGGGGAAAATATATCTGATCTAGTCAGAAAACTGGAGAACTCCTCAGAAGGTACCTGTCACCTCTGGACTTATGTTCCTGGACCAGAAAAAAATGTGTCAGTTTTAGAACTTTGATACTGGAGTAAAATTACATTTTTCCCTTACAAAAGCTCTTTGTTATTCAAATGAATGAAAGAAAGGGAAAATCTGGTCATTTGAAGCCTGAGCAATTAGTAGCGCTCCCATTTCCTTTCCCTGTTCTTTGAGGTGATGCTTAATATGCAAGTTCTGGGTGTACTTATGAACAGGAAAAATGAGAACTTTGCTACAGTAGGTGTAAAAATATCATAAAAAATAACCATAAAGAAAGCTAAGAGTAGATGCTCTGTGTAATGGATGATGTGGTGAGTGACTGACAACTCTCTTCATGTTATGTGATCACAGCCTTTGCAAATAGGCCTTCCAATACTGGGAGAATCTCAGGTTTTCAACAGCATGTTCAGACATGGGATTTCCTTCGTTAATGATGACAACAGAGCTACCTTTGCTTAACGTTATAAGGAAGCAGATTCAGCTGAGATGCCTTCGCATTGTTTGATATGCTCTTAGATACCCTTACAATCATTCCTTAGCAGTTCCTCACATTGTGAACTGGATTAGCTTCTTCAAGCCAGCTCAGAAACATCAAACACTCCTTTTTTTTCTGGCATTTGGGCGGGACATGCAACTAGCTGATGATTTTACTATTCAGTGTCTGTAAAATATTAATAATTATTAGATTTGTGGCTTCCATGTCATTTGGGCTGACACGTGTATATTGAACATTGTCTTCATTTTCACCATGAAATTTTAATTTCCTCTACTTACTGTGTAAGAATGTCCATATACTCTGCTTCACATTTTTAAACAAACAAAAATAGTATAATGAAAATGCCATCTTTTTCTCGCTATTCTTGCATTCACAACTATTGCCTTGAGGTTTTACTTTTAGCTAAATGTCCCCTCTTTCTTTCAGGTATAAAATATTTTGCTTCCTGGGTATACATGGTGAATAATATGCTCTTGCTTGGAAAAAAATTTGGGCCCTCCACACCAGAAGTGGATTACTTCAAAAGCAGAAAAACTTCCAGCAGATGCTGTGCTTGATTTGAACAGAGAACAGGAAGAAATGCAGCCAGATTTTATACTTAAACTAAGAAATGAAAATGTGGTTTCAAATTGAACCAGGAAAGGATGCTGTTGGTCACAAGTGCAGGAATCCTGAGGAATCTGGGGGCTGTATCGTGCAAGGCAAAGTGGGCACTGACATCGCAGGGTGCGATAAGCCCTGTAGAGTCATGCTTTTGCTCTAGAGACGTAAGATTGCTTTTGCCTAAACCATACTGGAAGTAGCTCTTAACCGTGGAAACTCTGACAGCTCTCTGCACTGTAACAAGAGATTAATTCAAAGCCAAATGCAAAACAAAAACATCTGCTAATTCATCAGCCTAGTCTTACAGAAGTGATCCTAATGTGTACCTCTGGGAGAGAATAGCCTCATTACGGAATCGAGCCGGAGAACTTCCCATAACCAGAAAGCCTTGATTCTCCCAGAGCTTTTCATTTTACCACTTCTTTGCTACTGTGCTCATTAAACATTAAGAAAAAAATTTTCAAGAAACTAATAAGTAGGAGGCTCTCTTTTAGGTGGCCATCTGGTTCAGGTGGATAATTATCTTCTGACATCTGTTCAGTGACATGTACTATATGGTAGTATTTAAATCGGTGTTCTTAAGCCATTTTCTAGTGGACACAAATACCTGAAGTTGCAACAAACATTCTGGGGGACTGCAGGATCTCCTCTAGGAAGAACCCAGAGCATTTGAATTCTAATACTGTGTGGCACCCGGCCAGGGTCAACCCACCACGTACTGCTAAATGGTAACCAACAAACCAAATCTGCTTACTGGCAGTTCAGCTTGTCGAGAGACGTGCTCTCTCCACCTGCAACCTTGAAAGCACACAGTGAGGATGTTAAAAGGAAGGATTTCTGCACTCAAATCTTCATCCTATTTTCTGCAGCACTGTCAATGCCCCTCAAAGAGTTCACAAGGCTTTCATTTCTTTTCCAAAGGAGGCTTGCAAAAATTTGTGCAAAAGCACGTTAGCATCTGCTTGGTTATTCCAACCTAACGCAGTCAGAAAGGCAATTGCAAAATTGCAGTGGTGACCCCCATATGGTCTCCTGTTAACTCATCAGTTCCTGTCACTGTCAGGTGTTTGCTCCATTTGAAAAGGCTCTTTCCCTGTCAGGAGTTTTATGATTAAATGCTCTCCACTGAAATGTCAGGTTATTGAGAGTGAAAGTGGGAACATGAGAGGGTCTTTCTTTGATAAATACAGCCATTTTAGAACATTTCAGAAGAGAAGATTCAGCATGTTTTGCTTTAATGGTTTCTAATTTTTCTTCTAGTCCAAATCAGCTTTCAAAATGCAGGTAGTCTATACTAAAAAGAGGTAAAGATGATCAAAGGTAGAAATGAGGACATAAACTCTTTGAATGAACTGATCTAAAACTGATTTTAGATGACCATTTAATCCCATTTTATAGCAGTGCTATAAGACGGCTACCTGAACAACTTCTGCTAAGCAAACCTGTAATGAATTTCTGAAGTCATATGGCCTCTGCCTTGGTGCTGTTTCCTGGGAGGATTTCCCATAAATCCTCTGCAGGAATGTGCTCAGTGACAAGTGCAGCCTTCCCCTTTGGCCAGCCCTGTCAGCATATCTGCTATCACTTTCCCCCAGAGAGCACAGAAGATGTTGCCACCTCTTTCTTAGGTGCTTGCCCAAAACTCACTGCAGGGTCAGGAGTAACAAAGCCTTGCAGCGTATGGAGCTCTGATCCAAAAGATGGTGTCTTCACAACCTGTCTGATCACACTCTAGTCCAGAACTAGGCATGAAAATATGAGGGACTCAGCTGCCTACTGGGACAGGTAATAGGTTGCTGCTGCCCAGCTGCAGCACATCACAGCTGGTTTTGCAGTGAACTTGTGTGGCATGAGTGAGAGAGTTTGGAGGCAAAGTCTTCCAGAGGTCAAATGAGTGATTGCTCTTCAGATCTAACCAGTTGCTTCTACATATGAGCTGAGCAGTCAACGGCGTCTCTATGTCCCAAGCCACCCAAGTGTTGCAACAGATGGTACTGCGTGGCCTCAGCAGTACTCCTCCTGTGCACAACAGGTGACAGACCCCAGAACTGGTTTCTGTTGGGAGATGTAGGGAGAGGATAGGAAGGACCAGAGGTCCAAATGGAAGATAGAAGACCCAAGAGCAATCTTTACTGCTAACCATGGGCTGGTGAGGAATAGGAAGCAAACATATATATGCCTCAAACATATTCTCCAGGAAAGGAAAGAAGGAGGAATGTGGTTTTAAGGAGGAAAAGCTCTAGGCCTCCTTTACCAGACACCAGCTCTTGGAAGGTTAAAATTCCCGTTCAGCCTTGAGGAAAGACACTTAACAATCCCACAATATACATCTATACCAGGGACTGAACTCAAGGACCCCTGACACTCCACATCCTCGTTAGCTTGCTCCCTTGCTTTGACTTGGACCACGCTTTGAATTGGACAAAGCTCAGACATGGCCCTGGGAGAGCTCGGTACAGATACCAGTCTCTGAAAGCAGCGTAGCACCAGGTTTGACTCTCCCCTCACGCCTGCTCCACCACTATCCCAGCAGGATTTGCCCCCTCAGGCACTCCTGCCCCGAGTCATGTAGCGTACACCCTCAGCTTCACGCTTTTTAAACTTCTCTCTTTTGGGCTGCAACGCAGCCCTCATAACATTGTGAGCACTTTAATATAAATCTCTCCCACGTGATAACCAATAATTGTGCCTTGGGTGCACAGAGGAGCCGCAGGCAGGTGCTGGGGATGTGGATGCAGCCTGTCTGCCCGAGCGTGGGTGACCCAGGGAGCCACGGCGCGGCTGAGGCTGCCCCACGCCTCTGGTCCATCCCTCTGCTGGAGCAGGGTCAGACAGGGCCCACCACCCAGGACCGCGTCCGGGTGGGTTTTGAGTGTCTCCAAGGACGGAGACTGCACGACCTTTCCAGATAACCTGTGCTGGCGCCCAGTCACCCTCACAGTAACAACATTTTTTTTTAACGTTCAGATGAAAATTCATATGTTTCAGTTTGTGCCCATTGCCTCCGGTCCTGTCACTGGGCACCACTGAAAAGAGCCTGGGTCCCTCTTCTGTTTCCCTCCCATCGGGTATTTGTACACGTTGGTAAGATCTCTGCCCCATGCTCTACAGGCTCTGGTCAACCTTCCTTCAGTGCTCTGCCCTCTGCCAAGTCCTCCAAGAGATGAGTGCTGCTGACAGACTTTAGCCGGTTACTGAGCAATAAGACACCCACTCTATATACAACCTTTTCATGTTGTATACAACACCTCCTGAAGTCATATTCATGACCTGGATTAAAAAAATCAGTGAAGATTTTTAATCACCCTTCTCAGATTATAATGCTTTAAGGCAACCCTTGTTGATCATGCTTAGCAGGGTCTTACATGTGAATAGAAGAAAAAGGATTTGTTCCAGTGCATGTAAAAACTGAGATTCCCTTTGTTATCTCATTAGATACATGCTCCTTTTCTATCATTGTGAACAAAAAAACCCCAAACAACTGAGATTCCCTTTGTTATGATACATGCTCCTTTTCTATTGTTGTGAACTAAAAAAAAAAAAAAAAAGAAAAATCCATGGGTTAATGTTAATGTAGAGAGCAGGTTGATATTGCTAGAGGCAAAAGCTGAAAGAACTGGCTAGAAACAATACATGCAATATTCTTATTTTAGGTATTATGTGACTTCTTATATTCTCCTTACTTTTCCTCAGTACTTACCATCTCCTACTCTGTGCACAATGTATTAAGAAAAGTTTCAGAATATATTCCCTCTCTCTGACTCTTCAAGAAAGAGGAAATGGATTTTATCAAGTCACCAATATTCCACCTCCTCACCTTGAGGGGGAGGAGGGAGAAGACAAGTAGTTTTTAAGAATATCTAGCTGTGCATAGTCATTGGGATCTAGGGTTCGTGTAAACCAACTATGTAAAACTTATGCACAACATCACAGTTAGCACTGCAAAACAGTATTTATTGAAAGAAAATTCAAGGCTTTTGCAAAAAGCTTTTGGCACAACTCCTTCCTAGAGAAATGTATGCAACAGTTCTGCCTCCTTTCCCCTAGTTGTATGTCCAAGAACTACACTGACAATTTTGTAATGTATATTTCATGGATGGAATCTCTGTTTGTCTTTAACAATCTTGAGAGATTTAAATAAATCCAGCATCTCTTCCTTCTTTAAGGTTTATGGAAATCCATTTTTTTTTCCCAACAGAACAAAATCTATCATGCTAAGTAAGTGTAACTCTTGACTTTGTTTACAGTGGCAGCTCATTTTTCAGAGCTGTAAAGTATTGCATTTTAAGGACAGTAATCATGCTATCATAATGTCATTTCTGTTGACATCCTGCCCAAGGTCCATTTAAGCTTAGAGCATGACTTTGTGATCTAGCAACATAATAACACAACAGTTAGTACAAATTACTTATCTGAAAGCAAAAACTGACATCAGCGCAACATGCAGGTGTCTCAATTATACTCCAGCATGTGCTTTAACTTTTATTGCAGAGGTTTTGTAATCCAGTTATGCTCGTAAATGTATTCATAACAGAATATAGAGTTAATTATTTGCTAAGGTAACTTTGGTCCATCTTTACCATGTTATCAAAAGTATCTGTTGTCTTTTCAAATCAAGCCTGCAGTTTTAACATGTTAAATCAGATTGTATGCAATTAAACAAAATTATTATTTTGTGTTATGTGCAGTAAAACCATTTTTTTTTTTTTTTTTTGTAAATCCCAGGGCTTTTTGTACTGATGTACTTATTGTAGGTTAAGAAGGTGTAGGTCATTTTCAAATGGTTAAACATAAACACATATATTTTCATCACAGTAATAACCTCCTGTCTGAGCCTGGTTACACCAAGCATTTACCAATTGTGAGATGATGCTTTTCTATCTCACATTAATTGGAGGCAACTGTTCCAGCTGGACTGGCTGTCTTATACAGAAGATGATGAAGTTGTTAACAGGATACAGGTTCTTCCAACCATCTGTCTCTAATGGCAAGTTGCTGGACTATCTTCAGCATCCTCCTATTGGCTGGGTTTTTCAGAGATGATGAAGAGGATAATATTTCTGTTCATGTTTCTTCAGATCTGGTGACCAAACACACTTAGGCTTCTCCAGTAACTCTAACTTTCTTGCAGCGAAGTCTAACTAATTGCCTAACTGTTCTCAATCTATGAGGCCTAGTCGGTATTATATTTCCATAGAGACATGCAAAGGATATAAAATAAAAAGCCGGGGTAGCCAATGGTGTTTTTCTGTTGCTCATGTAGCAGTTGTACCTCTGAACTCAGACCACTGGACTCTGAAGTCCCACTTTCCATCTCCAACACACGTGCAGCTGTGCTTGCCTGGGACCCTGGCGCAAACCTAGCAACAGCCTCAGAGCCTCGGCGCTCACAACTTCAAAAACCATAGGCCAGAAATTAAAATAATATGAAGTTGCCCTAAAAATAGAATTAAAACCAATGGATGACACTGGGCAGTAATCTTCTACTTTCTTTCTTCTGTCCATTTTTGATACATTTTACGATTTGGAGAGTCAATGCGGGTTGCTTGCAAAAAATTACAGCCCCAGCTTTTCTGAAGCTGCTTTGACTCCCACCGTTTGTTCCCCTTTTCACACTCCTGTTCCGATGGACACCTCGTGCCACCTTGCCGCAGCTTCCAGCATCCCTGCAGATGTCCTCCGCTGCCTTTGCACGCTGGCAATGAATTCCCCTTTCTGCATGTGACTGCTGGAGCAGGGGCTCTCCTGCCAGCCTCAGAAAGGCATTGCATCGGGCTACAAACATTTCTGCCATCTGTTGCACGGAACGCTGCAGCCACGCCAGTGCCACCGAGGGGACATCGCGAGTGGCTGCGGTAAATGCCCTGAGGTCGATGCTCTTTCTCCTGAGAGAAATGCTCCTCTAATGTCAGGCTACAATTTTCACAGTGCCTGAGCACTGGCAACACTTTACCAGAATAATATGAGCTAGCTGTGATCTCCTCAAATACTTTTGTTTGTTTCTTCAGGACAATAAATTTCATATCCCTAAAAAACACAGAGCAACCCTCACAATTTTTAGCCTCACCATAACCAAGTGAAACAGCTCAACTTTCTTTCAAAGTGAAAACTTACCACAGCTGTGGGAAGAGGAGCAGGTTCCCCGTTTCTTTCCGTCTATTCCCCAACCACTTCAAAACGACCCTTATGCAGCCAGAGGGGATGGCAAACAGGCAGTCTTACTTCATTGCTCCCGAAGGAGGCTTCCTCCGTTGAACCCTCGTGTTAGGGAGGACCAGGAGAGCCTTTGCAAAAAAGGAAGCCTGGGAAATGGGGGATTATGGCCAATCCCTAATACCATAACCATGAGTCCTGAAGGAATATACTATTTGCCGGTTTCTTTTGGAAAAAGATAACGCACCAACTGGGATTTTTATTAACATATTTGATACATTGGCTCCTTCACTGGAAATAGAGCGGTGGATGCAATTAACATGTTCTTGGCTGTTGTGTGATTCTCTTGCTTTGCAGTTGTCTCCAAGAGCATCGGAATTAAGAATGAGAAATCATTGAAATGCAAAGCTCCAAAAGCTGTATATAGCTCCAGCTCCCCCACAGACTCCAAATGAAGTAAGAAACAGTTCAAGGGGACAGCTGACAATCTCTGATACGATACATGTAGTATGAACGTCACTTTGCTAACAGACTAATCCTGTGTACAGACTTACCAAGAACCTACATTCCATCTTTTCTCCTGAAGGAAACATTTTATTGTGAAAGAGACAATAAAAAAAAATATATATATATAGGCGTAGCACCCTAAGTGATAGGTCTGTCAAACACAGCTGTGTAGAAGCAGCAGTACTGGGAGGGGAGACTTGGCAGCAGGAACTGAGAAGCACTGGGGTGGAAAGAGATCTGTGAAGTTGAGATGGGGATGTGTATCGGGTAAGAGCTCAGCAGAGGAGTGGCTTCGCAAGAAAAGAGAGGGAAGCAACGGGGACATGCTGAGGCTGACCAGAAGGGAACTGGTGGACTGGCAGTTTGGGTTAGGAGACACGGAAGACGATGCCCCAAGGTGGGGGACAATGGAAAGCTGGCAAGGACATGGGCAGAGACACAGGGAGCCACACGGGAAGGGCTGAGCAAAGGCGAGCAGCTTTCCGTGGGCTGGTGACAACATGAAACCTTTTCCCTAGGATCCTGGTTATTTGAGAGTTATTGTCAGCCTTCTGGCAGAATTAGACATGTGCCCCTCTCCTTCCTTTATATGCTTTTTCTTCTAGTAGCTTTTAGTTTAACTCAGGGTAAGCTAAGAAACAAAAAGGCATGTTACAGTTATTAATACTAGTGCAGACCCCTGACTTCTGGCACCCAGAGAATATTTCATTCTTGAAAATGAAATATCATTACATTTTTTAACATGAAATGTTAAAAATGGTAGTATGGACAAGCGTAGGAAAAAAGAAAAGGAACAGAGAAAGTACCATGAAAAAGAACACAAAAGTATCTAGAGGACCCCAGAGATACAGCAGAACACTTGAGGAGTTCAAGGGAAAATGTGATCTCTCCCTGAAGGCAGGTGAGGGTGCAGGGATGGATGGGAACAAAGAGAGAGCTACATTTCTGAACAATTCAGGGTCTGATCTGTGCAACAACCTACACCTAAGCAGAGAAAAACACACTGGTTTTCAGAATTTACTGTAGAAATTTGGAAAACAATTTTACTCTTAGAAAGACGGGTTTCGTGTTCTTAAGATCAACTTGAATGATGTCCTGGGGAGTATAATCACTTTCCTAAAGAAATATGTTTTCCAACAAGGGCTGTTTCACAGGCAGTGGGTGTTTAAAGATGCTAGTGGCTAAAAAGTGTTGGACTTCAGTCCACATGCTTCTGAACCTTTGAGAACATTTTGAGAAGCCTGGGGCCGGGAGAGGGAATATTGAAGACTTGTGGTCCTTGCAAGGCTTCATAACTGTTTTCCATTGCATTTTCAGAGATTCTGGTATCAATTCCTGCAGCTGGAGTGTGTGTGAGATATCCGAGAGCTGGAAGTAGTAGCCAGCAGCCCAATCATAGCCATCACAAAGACTTAGCAGAGACCACTGTGTCTCAGTAAAAGCTGAAATTAAAAGAAGTTGGTATGACAGCAGAAATGAATGGTGAAAGGATAAAACGTTGTACTTACCTGTAGAAGCAGTTACTAAAATATTTTTTTTAATAAATCGATGAGCTGTTTTCATTCTAAACAAAAGAGAAACTTAAGGGCTTGATTATTTTTCAAAGGTATTGATGTTGCAGGTGTTAGCACAATTTCTATCTGTGTGTGTATATGTTTTTAACAAAAGCAAAATCTCACTGCTCTTGAGAGGAAATATGCTGCAATCAGACCATACAGACACTTTTTAATCCTGTGCAATCAGTTGAAATAATGAACATGTGATTGTAAAAATCAACCGGTTTATTATCCTATCATCTCAAACACTCTCTTCTGAAAGGTAAAAAAAGAATAAATATGAAGGACTTTAAAACTATATCAATTTAGTATAATGTGGACATGAGAAATGAGGTTTTGGAGCAATTTATTAAGTAAAATTGTTTTGAGGTGGAGACTGATCATGTTATGTGTGGTATTAAACAACTCATTTCCATGGGACTGTTCCAGAGCGCTCCTTCCAGTCCTGAATAATGTTTCCTTGTATTCACCTTTGAAAGGAATATAAAAAACCCATGGATTGTAACATTTATATTTAACACTATATCTGATCTCTGAGACTGTGTATGTCAGGTGCCAAAATCAAAAAAGAAAGAACGAGGCTGATGGACACCTTCTGTCAGAAACAGGGTCCACTCTTTGCCCCAGTCAGTTCTGTTAGAATCACAGAATGGTTTGGGTTGGAAGGGACCTTCAAAGATCACCTAGTCCAATCCCCCCTGCCATGGGCAGGGACATCTTCCACTAGATCAGGTTGCTCAAGGCCGCATCAACTTCCAAGGTGTCCTGGTTTCAGCTGGGACAGAGTTAATTGTCTTCCTAGTAGCTGGTACAGTGCTGTGTTTTGAGTTCAGTATGCGAAG
>JAVJGG010000013.1:10901195-10912868 GCA_035590195.1 Aviceda cuculoides
GTTTTACTTCTTTTCCTGATTTCCTCCCCCATCCCACTGGGGGTGGGGGGAGTGAGTGAGCGGCTGCGTGGTGCTTAGTTGCTGGCTGGGGTTAAACCACGACACAAGGAAGTTGAACACTCCTTGAACTCTTCCTTGTTGAAGGAGCACTATGGGGCTATGACATATGGTGAAGAAAAGCAACCCCAATGCTTAGTGAGGAGACCCTGGTCTCTGCCCTGGCCGGGTGGCTTGTAGCTGCTGTACTGAGAGGAGGGCACCACGGGAAGGAGAGAAACTTCTCTGCTGCCAGGTCCTGCACCCTGGCGGGAGTGCCGTCAAGCTGCAGACACCAGCTGAAAGGCACTGGGACACCTCCAACCCACCAAGCATTGCCACGGGACAGTATCTGCTCAGAGGCTGGCAAACCACCACATTGGCCCCAAATGCACCCGCGTTGACCACTGCCTTGGGGAGTGGGACTGAAGGAACAGGGCAGGGATCACGACTGTTTTCATCAGTTCTTCTGAGAGAGGCCCCCGGGAAAGTGCATTTCACCAACAGCATCATCCAGAGCTCGCTAGAAACTGGGGCAGGATGGCTACAAGCTTGTTGGCCATCTCTGGGTGAAGATAAATGGAGGATGTGGGAACAATGTCATGGTATGTATCTATCACAAAGGTGGTGCTCATCTAAAATACATAACCAAAAATGGCCACAAGACAGAGTCTGCTGCCAGTGGAGGATATCAGATTTTTGTTGGTAGAGTTTAGTTTTGAGCAGGAGGAATTGAGAATAGATGAGAATTTTTGAGAATGGAAGATAATTTCCATGAAGGTGATTTCACATGATAAAATTCATTAGTCTAAGGACTCGGCTGACAAAAAGCAGCAGAATAAGTTATGGACTCATGAAAGCAGACTATGAAACCGGAAATTGGTGGGAAGAACTTCTAAACAAAGCCAACAGCTTTAAATATAAAGAAGTACTGAAGACTGACAGTTATTAAAAGAGATTATGCAAAAAGAAAAGAGGCAAGCTGTACCATTACAAAGGAAAAAATAGGTGAACTAGAAACAGACCAATACAGTTGTCTCAGGAGTTCTTCAAGGACTTGAAAATCAAAGATATATCCTGAAAAATATGGGAAAAAAAGAGCAGAGGGATAGTAAAAGGTGTGGGCAGAAGGCATAGAGTTGAAATCAAAGAGGATAAGGTTAAAAGTGAGGTGCAGACTGCAGGGAAATACAGGGAACCAAGAAAGAGCTGTGCTAACTGGATTAAAAGGAAGTCTAGGTCTACCACCAAAAAAAGAAAAAAAGGAAAATAATTCATGCAAAAATGCAGAAATATTACATTCTTTCTTGGCTGCAGCTTTGTAAAAAAAAGTTAACTGTAATCATTGAATTACTGACTTTCATCTGAGAAGGCGATACAGGAACAGGAAAGAAGAGAGAGAGAACTAGTTTTGACAAGAGATGTATTCAAGCTGTCTGATGAAGAGGAGTGCAAGAGGGAAAACAATAGGCTTACCTTTAAAAAGCAGAAAAAAGATGAACCCAGGAAATTACATACCCATCAGCTCAATTTCGATCCACTGAAAGAATGGATCTGGTGGATAATAGGGAATAAAAACAGCCAGCACAGACTCGTAAATAATGCATCCCATCAAACCAGCCAGATTCTTTTCTTTGGCAGGGTAGTCAGCCTTGTGGCTGAAGAGAGTTGGTATGATTCATTTTGATTTTAGTGAGGGTCTTGGTGCTATTTCATTTGATGTTCTTATAACCGCAATAGACAAATATCCCACAGATGCAATTACTAAAAGTGGGTGCATGTCTGACTGATGAAGCCCTCTTCATGAGGGTTAATCAAGGATTCACTGTCACTCTTCAAGGGCATTGAAGTATGGTCATACAGGGGTCAGAGTCATTAGCAGTTTCAAGATTGTGTTTAATAGCTGAGATGATGGAACAAAGCGCATGATCATCAGATTTGAGAATGACACCAACCTGAGGAAAGAGAAACTGCAAGGAAGGACAGGAATGTAAAGTGGTTTTTCAGTTAGATCAAACTCAATAAAGTCAAGTACAAAGTGCTAAATTTAGGCAGAAGACTTTCATGTATAATGGGACATATCTGGCTGAGTGTCAGTACTGCAGGAAGGAACCATACATAGCTATAGGATGAAGCAATGGAAAAAATGGAAAATTTATTCAGGAATATATTAGCAAAAATTTTTAATAAGATTGGATCATCCTCATAGCTGTAGAAATCTAAAGTGGAGGTCACTGTCTTCTGGGAGTGATATGTAGTATATGACACCTGAAGGATGTTAGCTAGTGGAATGATAGGGAAATGAGAAAGAGTCCAGAAGTGACCTCCAGGAATGTGAAGAGGTTTACCAAGGCAATTTATGTGGGAAAGAGGAAGGAAACGAGATCATTTTGTCTGGAAAGTGGAAATCTGAGCAGACAGATGAATGAGAAAACAGTACACAACGATGTTGTTATAATCTGCGGAAAAGGTATGCTCAGGTGCTCTTCACAGCACAGCAGCAATCTGTTTACTGTTCAGAAAGATGATTTAGGATGGATATTAGGAAAAACTTTCTAGCCGGGTGGTGAAGGATTGGGCACAAGTTAACTAGAGAAGTTACAGAAAGTCCTGCTCTATAGGTTTTAAGAATGTGTTAGCTAAAATACGTGCTTGGGGTTGGCCATGGTAAAGTCAATGCTGCCTCAGAGCAGACTGCAGTGGACCTAGGAGTCTTCTGCTGACTGACTTCTAGAACTGCCCTCCCTTTCTGGTGCTTTTGCCAGGATCTCCCTCCACCCAAACTATCTGCAATGCTTCTTTGTCCCTACTGTCTTCTCCAGGCTTCAGAGCTTCGCTGCCTCCCATTGCTCCAGGAAACCAAGAAAGAAATTGGTGCTTGTTGACGAGCACAGCTGTGGGAGGAGATGCACACTGGCATCCCAGGTCTCAGACATCTTCAGATGTGTGCAGGTATCCCCCCACACCACAGGCCTGCAAACGGTGCAGGATCCTCCCGCGCAGCAGCTGAATTGATGCAAATACATGAATATTTATGCACATTTAATATCTCCGCTCCTCTTTGTTTCTTCAAGGATATTGGAAGGTGCATTAATGCCGCAGGTGGCAGGGGGGTCTGTGAACGACAGGCGTCAATGGGAGAGGGGGTGCCCGCCTCTGCCATTCACCAGCCCTGGGGGTGCAGAAACTCAGAGCCTCCTGCACCTGCAGGCAGGATGCTCTCTGACAGAGCAAAAAGCGCTGGAGTTAGAACAGCAGAGAAACCTGAAACTTGTCTGTCGGCTGGAATTACGGCCCCAGTACAAAAGTTTCAAATACCTGATAATTTGAAGTCAAGTTTTCTGCAGTCGGCGGTTTTCTTTTTTGAATGATATAAATAACTGCAAGAAGGTACATCCTTGAATGGTCTAAGGACTGGCTGACAACACAGTTTAATGGGATGATTAATGTAATTTCCCTATTTCCTTCTGCTATGCGTCTCACGGTAACAAAATGTAGAGGCGAAGACAGCCCATAGGTATCTTTTACAATTACCCCGCTACAGGAGTTATCTCAGATCTTTGCACTAGAATAGCTGTGCGTGTGTCCATTCATTCCCACAGGAAAATATTTCTGTGTTCAAAAAAATGGTTCTGAAAAATTCAACAACAAAATGCTTTAATGCAGTGATAAGGTTGCGCTGTGATAGTGTATGCCTTTTTATGGTGTGTTTTTTTAAGAACAACTCAAACATTTGATGTCTGAGAAATAGAAACACAGCCTTAGAGGACACACTGTTACAAACCTAACTCAGCCGGTATACTGTCCCAGTATACCTATAGAAGACACATTTGTACTTTCCATTGCACAGGGTTGAACAGGATCTATCTCTGTTTCCCTTATGTTCAACCATTTAGCCCTTCAGAAAAGTCTGCCTGTGTTAAACTGCATGAGCCCTTGACCCCATCGATCTTGTACGTATTACACCACACTGTAACTATATTTCCCATCAGTAAACTATAGAGTGCTTTCAAATCATTCTCACTGGTTATAGCTGGCCTTAATGGGAAAGCAAGGAAGCGGAGTAAAGGCAGTGTGCTGTGCATTGCAGTGCTATATTTCTCGATTTTCCAATACTGAGTGTTGCTGAGCTCAGTATTCTGGAAGGACAAGACTTATCACTGGGCTCTCACTAACTCTGAAAGGATTTATGAAAAAAATGAATTGCCTCTGAAATGATGGAAATTAAGTAGCATAGACCCAAAATGAATGTTCACAGGACCTGTACACTCGGTGATACGCTGCATCATTTCAGTGCTATGGCTAAGCCGGCATGCTTTACTTCTCAGTGATACGAACGGCTCATCTCAAATTGGCTTTGTACTATCGGTATTACCTGCAGACAGATATGTTGATGTCATCTCAAGCAGAGTAAAAGTTCAACACACTTATCGCACACACCATAAGGCTTCTTCCACCTCCTTATAATAACATATCAGTGATCCTCTTCAGGTGTATTTCATGTCTGAATCTGCAATAACAAAAGGACTGGTGCATTGGAGGCCTTGTCATGAGAGCACCCTAAGACTCCCCTTTAACGATACGAGCCCGAGCCAGCTCCTGGTTGGAACCTCTTGGGTGCCACTGGGCGAGTGGGTCTTGGTGTCAGTATGGAAGCAGAGGATGCTTGGACATTCACGTGGGAAGCAGATCTCAGAGTATCCCTATGACTTTCTGCTGCTTGATGAAGAAAAGTAAAATCCTACTTCCGTGGAGTTCAGAGGAAGGCTATCCAAGCAGCTGGTGGCACCCATGAAATCTGGGATTCAAACCCTACATTTTGGCAGAAGTTTTAAGGAGCAGAGGTATTTTCTTCAAAGCAAAAGGAGTCCTGAATGTGCTGAATTCCCTTCCTCTGAACCTCTGCTTCTGGAGAGCTCATTGTGCATGGACGCTTATGCTGTCAAATTTTACTTGCTGAAACATTTGTAGATCTAGTTTTAAGCTCAGGCACATAAGCTGTCCTGCCAGAATTGGTGCATTTGATGTGAAAAGGAATAGTTTTCGACAGCAGAAGGGCTGAATTCCCAAACCCCTCAGCCAAGGCTCCTGTAGAATGTCAGCGAGATGAGACAAGACGTGTGCACCTTCTGCAAGGAGGGTGTCTGCAAGCATAATTCCATTGTGTTGGTGTCTGCAGCTCTGACAGAAATTGGAGCTGAATATCCTCAGTTTTCCCTGGCGGATTTTGTACAATGTAGGACAATGTTCAGCACAGTGAACAGAGAACTGGTCTTTTTTGAAAGCAGGTGCTAAGAGCTCTCAGAGGGTCCTAGCAAGGGTGTAACAAGCAGCTTTAGTCATGAGAAGTGCACATGCACAAAATTGATGTGACAGTGATCTCCAAAATCCCATTTGCTTCCACTTCTATAAATGGAACTTTATTTCCCTTGGAACAATGCCTAAAAGGAAGAATGTGATTTTTGGAAATAATATCCACAAAATAAAAAGTTTAAGTAAGTGGCGTAGAAAATACCAAAGCTCTCAAGGTTTTACTTGAGAAATATAGAACTACAGGGGCTGCTCAAAGCCTTCCTTCTAAAACTACGAAAGTTAGGCTTTACTCAGCCTAGCAGAAGGAAACTGGTACAAAATTTATCTTCTAAATTACAAGCAGGGGATGCTTTTCATATTTCAAGTACTGGATGCCTACAGCACATGAGCAAAACAAACAAAACAACACAATTAAATCTCAGAAGAAAAAAGAACGTATCCTGGGCTGCATCAAAAGAAGTATGGTGAGCAGGTCGAGGGAGGTGATTCTGCCCCTCCACTCTGCTCTAGTGAAACCCCACCTGCAGTACTGCGTTCAGCTCTGGGGCCCTCAGCGTAAGAAGGACATGGACCTGTTGGAGCGAGTCCAGAGGAGGGCCATGAAGATGGTCAGAGGGATGGAACACCTCCTGTGAAGAAAGGCTGAGAGAGTTGGGGTTGTTCAGCCTGGAGAAGAGAAGGCTCTGGGGAGACCTTACTGCAGCCTGCCAGTACCTAAAGGGGGATTATAAGAAAGATGGGGACAAACTATTTAGCGGGGCCTGTTGCGATAGGAGAAGGGGTAATAATTTTAAACTAAAAGAGGGTAGATTTAGACTAGATATAAGGAAGAAATTTTTTACAATGAGGATGGTGAAACACTGGAACAGGTTGCCCAGAGAAGTTGTAGATGCCCCATCCCTGGAAACATTCAAGGTCAGGTTGAATGGAGCTCTGAGCAACCTGGTCTAGTTGAAGATGTCCCTGCTCATTGCTGGGGGGTTGAACTAAATGACCTTTAAAGATCCCTTCTGACACAAACTGTTCTATGATTCTATGATTCCATGATTCTATGATCTCTGGGAATGCCAACCTAACCACACCTGGCTATGCCAACCTAACCACACCTGGCTGCTTTGCTCCATGTATGAAATATTTCCACACAAGTATTATGGGCTAGATAACCTTCAATCTATCCTTTTTAGACTTACACTAGAAGATGGACATTAGGCACTTCTTGCTCAATCTCTGATTTGATCTTCTTCCTCTTGTAGATCTCTGCAGCATCTCATGTTCCAATTTCTTCGTTGCTCTTCTGACCTTCCCGCTGATGTTTCCTGAAAAATCACTGGGTTCTGTCTGTCATGACTTCTGCATCACTGTCATGGTTTAAGCCCAGCCGGCAACAAAGCACCATGCAGCTGCTTGCTCACTCCTCCCCCCAATGGGATGGGGAGGAGAAAATATAATAAAAAGCTCGTGGGTTGAGACAAGGACAGGGAGGGATCACTCACCAATTACGGTCACTGGCAAAAAACCAGACTGAACTTGGGAAAAAAACAACCAAAATCAATTCAGTTTACTATCAATCAAATCAAAACAGTATAATGAGAAGTAAAAACAAACCTTAGAACACCTTCCCCCCACCCCTCCCTTCTTCCTAGGCACAACTTCACTCCCAATTTTCTCTCCCTCCTCCCCACAGCAGCACAAGGGGGCAGGGAATGGGAGTTGGGGTCAGTTCATCACACCTTGTCTCTGCCGCTCCTTCCTCCCCAGGGGCAGGACTCCTCACTCGTCCCCTGCTCCAGCGTGGGGTCCCTCCCACAGGAGACAGTCCTCCACAAGCTTCTCCAACGTGGGTCCTTCCCACAGGCTGCAGTTCTTCACAAACTTCTCCAGCGTGGGTCCCTTCCCACGGGCTGCAGTCCTTCAGGCACAGCCTGCTCCAGCACGGGCTTTCCCATGGAGTCCCGGCCATCTTGGGGGGCCTCCTCCTGCTCTGGCGTGGGCTTCTTCATAGCCTGCAGGTGGGCATCTGCTCCCCCGCTCCCCTCTGTGGGCTGGGGGGGGACAGCCTGCCCTCTCTTCTCACCATGGGCTGCAGGGGCAGCCCGTCCTCCCCCTCCTCCCTCACTGACCTCAGTATCTGCAGAGGGGTTTCTCTCACATCCCACTCCCCTCTCCGCTGCAGGTTTCCCCTCTGAAATCTGCTCTCCCAGAGTCACTACCACCGTCGCTGAGGGGCTCGGCCTTGGCCAGCAGCGGGTCCGGCTTGGAGCCAGGGAAGCTTTGAGCAGCTTCTCACAGGAGCCGGCCCTGCAGCCCCTTCCCTGCTGCCAAAACCCCGCCACACAAACCCAATACAATCACAAGTCCAACTTTTTTTAGCTTTAGCTGTCACAGACTTCTTTTTAACTATCCTCTATGAACAGTGACTGGTATAGAACTAACCTGTCACATTTTGGCATAAACCCTTCAAACCAGGTATCCTTATACTGATTTCAGCTTTTCTTCGCAAGCTCTAATTTCATCTGACTCCGTTTCACAGTGTATTTCTTCCTTCCTAGTCTATCTTTTTGTTCCTTCCACCCAAAAATCAGTCCACCTTTTCTTCTGTCCAGTCTGAACATTACCAAAGGAGCTGCCCAGAGCACAGGAGAGGAGTGTTTGCCAACCCCTGACCAGCTGGAAAACACAATTACCAGAGAAGTCTAATTTTTGTCTGGTAGCTTTGAGTTCAGATGTGGGGGAAGGAACATGCTCACTGATGAGAACTGTGAGCCTGCTAGGAAAGGATAGGCCCTTCAGGCACTGAAAATCCAAGTAATTTCTTTGGAAGGTATTTAGATTAGGATTTTATCCAGGCTTGTTCACATTTTGAGCTGATTTCCTCAGGGAAGCCAACGCATCAGACACCATCCTTGCAACATTTCAAAAATTCCAATCCAGCATTTCAATGAAAAGATTGTCTACATTTTTCTTAATCTACAAAAAGAGAATGTATTTTTTTCTCATCCTCACTTTTTGACTTGGCTGAACTTCCTTTGCTGACATTTCCATATTTAAAATCCTTCAATATTTCTAGCAATAATCAAGTGACTAAAATTTTGTGAGGAAGCCAAGATGAAGATTTTCCCTTCCCTCTGAGGAGAGAACAAATAATTTGAGAGGAGCTTTCTCCTGGAACGATGAACAATATTCAACTTCATGGCTTCATGTGTGGAGAGCAGCTTCCTAAAAAGACCCCCCTTCGGGGTATTTTGGCGTGTGCTCACCCCTCACTGAAGTGCTTGGTGGCTTTCCACCCACTGAAGAGTGATCTTGGAGCTGGCTTTTCAGCTCTGACATGCCACAGCGTGGGAGGTTTCCAGGAGTAACGTGCCATTTGCTGGGATACAAGTACACCACATGTTACAGAATATTGTTTTCCCCGTTTCATTTGTCATACTCTTCCACTTGGTGTTTTTAAACACATTTAAATTCTAGGATACAAAAATATTGCTAATAGATCAACTACTTGCATAATAATAACAACAATAACAGTGGTATTTGTGTAGAAATCAGCATGTTCTCATGGTTTTGAGCACATCGAACAGTTGGCTGCCTAACCTGCTGCTGGCCAGCTGCACGACATCTTGAAAGGAGGAGAAAGCATGTGGGTTTCCTTGCGGAGATCCCTTGCTGGCCTCATCGTGCCCAGTACTGCACACGATGTGAGTAACGGATAGTCCCTTGAAAGCAAATGGGCTCCAGAGAGGCCATTAGGTACATGGAGATGGGGGTTTTGATTACAGTCACACAAGGAGTCCTGAATCATATAGATAAGTTCTACCTTTCCATGTAGCAGTGGAATTTATCACAGCCAACCATGCTATTGGAAAGTGAGGCATTTAGACGAAGTTAATTGCCTTGACTCCTCTGTAGGCAACAGAGAGAAAGAAATCTCCAAAAGGTTTTTTCTTCATCCTGAGGCAGCTAGATAGGAAAAGTGGGATGACTCATCTTCTGGGTTTGGCTCTGTCTTTATTCACTGTGGAGGGAGCCTAGTTATTAGTTCACACAAGTTGTCCAGCCTTGTGAATTGCATGAGACAAGTCACACCCAAAGTGCCTGTGGCAAACCAGGTCGCTACCGGAGGAGTTGGGGCCCTGCAGCGATTGCGCTCAGAGGGTTTTGGAGTGCAGCGCTGGGATTTCACCAGCAGCACCTGAAGGCAGAAGGCGCTGGCTCTCCCTGTGTTCAGCATACCTGGCTGGGGTTCAACCCAGAGGAGCTGCTGGTGCTAGGCTCCTTCAAACAATCATCTCCCAAATCATGTGTTTATGCTAGTCAGAGAAATTAGCAGGCAGTCTGTAGCTCATTTAACCTTAAGACTATATTTTCTTAATGTTTACCTTATAAGGATAGCTGGTTAATGGCTATTCAGCATAAAAACAAGGTCAAGAAACAGGAAAATAAATAAATAAATCAAACGCACAGATACACAGACCTGAATAAGCTGATTGATGGGCCACTCCATGAACCACTCAAGTGCAACCTTGAAGAGGCAGAGGTTCAGGCGCAACTCCGTAAAGGTAAAAAGAAGAAAAACAAGATCACCACGTGTCTTATGGGAAAGAGCAATCTTATTATGAGTTAAGGGAGATTGTGGGTCTGTTTTAAACTTACTACACAGGATTTAGGGGGAGAACCAAAGGCAGGCATCAGGGTTGACAGGAGAGGAACAAGTGTGGGGAAAAACGGGTTCAGGGCACAACCAGGGGATAACCACATGTAGCTGGCGCTGGTCAGTATGCTCGGCTGGCCAGGCCCTGTGCCTGAGCACTGCAGTCTGTCCCACCTCCTTACAAAGCTCTGTCTCTAGCTACCTGCTGTGTGAGTGTCCCCTTCCCCGTGTCCCATCTGCCAGCAAGCTTCAAGCCACACTAGCCAATAAGTAGGACAGGAGGTGTGTGGCTGGATACTGGAGGGACCACGGGTCTGGGGTCAAGCCTTCGGAGAGGTCAGGTGCCTGGGGTTGCAGGATTTGTGCTTCTTTGAATGGTTCAATTTCCAACCGCCGTCTCCAGTCTTTTCTCTGACAAGACAGCCGGCAACACGTGCATTTCTCACTAGAGCAGCGTGTTAGTTTTTCCCCAAGTAATGGTTATGCAGGTTCTCTCTATTGCTGATGTGAGCTTGCCCATTCTCCCCATTCACAGTGTTCCCAGTTTTGAGGAAAAAGGCTAATTGGTCTGTGGCTGTCATGAGGACACCACAGTTTTGGATGATGGGATTAGATTAGATTTCAGCCTGCTTCTGACCCAGACATCCAGCTGCTTTCATCTGATCCTCTTCCTCCATTAATATTTCCATAAAAGCAGTGCATTGATGTTACACTGGGAGAATGTCACCCATTTTTTAAGGAATATGTTGGTCACACACTTCTTTGAACACTGGGGTACCTCGGAGAAGAACTAGAAAGAATGGCTCCTACTGCACACCGAGCTTAAATCACTGGCAGAAAAATTAATTGCCCCAGATAAGTCCTCCCTCATGCTCCATTTTGCCCATGGTGGATTTGTAAGCAGTAACAACTGTTTGTATGGAAGACTCCAAGGCGTGAAATTCAGGGGTTTAATTTTCATTTTAAAAGTTAGGCAACACTTTCCCACAAAGGAAGATTTCTTTTTTTATTAATCAGAGCTTCAGATAAGCTGTTTTGATTTTCTCTGTAGTCAGCAGGACTCTGCTCAATTAGTACTACAGGCAACCTAATCTATGGCAATAATAAAACACCAGAAGTGATTACTATTAGTTTTTGAATTATGCAAGGAACAAATAGCCACTGCTTCATTTTCCATTTGGTTCCACAAGAGTTATCACAGACCTTAAAAGACTGACAGAACTATTTACCAGAGTCAAGTGAAGTTCATGACTTTGGGGGTTTATTGTGTTTTTCCTCTTAGTGTTTTTCTCTCATTTACCAGTCTGATTCTGGGCTACAGTTAATACTACTGATCTTATCTTCCAGTGGGTTCTGTAACTATTTTTTCTGCATTCGTTTGTTCCTCAGCCGTAGCAGAGGTGCTTTCAATCTTCCATCTTCTCAGAAGAAGGACTTTTTAGTCAGTAAAAGCCATTTTTTCATTCTGAGGGTGCTTTTCAAAACAGTGTTTCCCAGGTGATTTCTCAAGCCTTGCTCCATCTGGGAGCTTCTGTATCATAAAGGGTTTTTTCTATAAAATTTCAGATCCAATGCCTTGTTCCCATTCATATCTTTTATCATTATCCAACATGTTTATCTTCTAGTTTCAATAGCATCTTGAAGAAAGAGATATCAGGGATAAAAATATCTAAGTG
>JAVJGG010000013.1:10912882-10923628 GCA_035590195.1 Aviceda cuculoides
CACCATTTTCTCTTGTCATGTATTTTGTGTAAATAATAGTTCTTGACTTGGTAGTCTCATTGTGGTAATAGGCAGCTGAATAAAAAACCCACTAAAGCATCATTTTAAATAACACTGTGTAAATTCCAGGAGCTTGTAATTCAAAAAGGACAAAGGAAGAGCACTAAAACATATCTCCCCAAGAACAGAGCTGCAACTGCAGTCATTATCTTTTTTTCCCCCACTTGTCAATAGTTTTCATATTATCAGTATCTTTCATGACTAGATTGAGCAAGGAAAGAAATGGTATTCCTCTAATGTCTCTAGTAGATTTATTTTAAGAGATTTATTGGATTGGTGTCTGTAAGAAATACTTGAGTTGGAATTACATAGTAGAACCATAGAATAGTTCAGGTTGGAAGGGCCATTTGGGGATCACTTAGTCCAACTCCCTGCTCAAAGCAGAACTCGCTTCAAAGTGAGATCAGGCTGTTCAGCACCTTGTCTGCCTGAGTTTTGAATTTCCAAGGATGGAGCTCGCACAGTCCCCTGGGCAGCCCAGACCTGTGCTTTACCACCCCCACAGGGGACATATTTTTCTTACATCTGGATGTAATTTCCCTTGCTACAAGCTGAGACCATCACCTCTTGCCTTTCTGCTGTGCATCCTGAGAAAAGCCTGGCTCTGTTTTCTTTAAAACCTCGTGTTAGTAGTTGATGACAGCAGTTGGATGCCCCATAAGCTTTCTCTTTTCAAGGCCAAACACACCCAACTCTCTCTGCTGATGAACTTGTTCAATCTCTACCTCCTGAGGGTGGTGCAAGGGGTTGGAGGTACAAAAGAAAAATACTTCTGCTGTAACAGTGCTGTTTATCTTACAATCCTAAATGTAATGGTTTGCTTCCTTAGCTAGCTTGCTAATGATTTGCAAATAATTTCAGAAAATACTATACCAGATCCCACACTGGTTTGAGAAATAAAAAGTTACTATCATAACCCAAACAGAGCAGTCTATCTCCCTCCTTCATATGAGTTACTTTTTTTATTTCAGTTTTCCATTTTTATTTTATAATTTATGTAAATTATACCCAGGAGAATTGATGTGATTACTGTAATGTCCCAATGGCTGTAGTTTGAGGAATTCTCCCTTTCCAGTTGAGAAAGGACACCCAGTTCCCAGCACAGCTCTTTGCAAATGTACCTCTCCTGTAATAAATTTTGTTACTAATGAAGAGCAATATGCCTCATCTACTCGCCATCCTATAAAGACATTAGCAGCCATACAAAAACAAGAATAGGTAGGGAACAATTAAAAAGCTTTATCCCCAAATAAAAAAATCCTGCTGCAGATCTGTCATTTGATTTTGAATAGTGACTGTGCAGAGATGAGCTAGACCATGTTTGTGGGTAGCAGTAATATCTTTTATTAGATCATCTAGTACATTCGTAATCTGCAATATTGTTTTTAAACCTGGTTCAGGGAAGTTGGTATCTCACACAGACTGGCACATAGTGTCCAACACAACTGTCACTTTAAACAAGATGAATTGCTCTGCATTCAAATGAGGTGCTATAATTTTCCTAAACTCACCTTATCACATAGTAGGACAAAATGCTTCGCAGAATTGATGAGGTTGGAAGGGACCTCTCTGGATATCATGTAGTCCAACACCACTGCTAAAGCAGGCTCAGCTAGAAGAAGACTGTGTCCAGTCGGTCTGAATATCTCCAGGAATATAGACCCTACAACCTCTCTGGACAACCTATACCAGTGTTTGGCCACTCTCACAGTAACAATTTTTTTTCTTCTGTATAAGATGAAATTTCATGGGTTTTAATTTGTGCCCACTGCCTCTTGTCCTGTCACTGGACACCACCAAGAAAAGTCTGGTTCCTGCTTCATTCCTTCTCTTCTCCAGACTGAACAGTTCCAGCTCCTTAATCATGAAAGATCCTCCAGTCCCCCCACCACCTTTTTGACTTTTTGCTGGGCTCACTCTGGTATGATCTTGTCTCCCATGTGCTGGGGAGCCCTGTCCTGGACCCAGCACTTCAGATGTGTCTCACCAGTGCTGAGCAGAGAGGAAGGATCATCTCCCTCAACCTGCTGGTAATGCTCCACCTCATGCAGCCAGGGATGCTGATGACCATTTTTGCCACGAGGGTGCATTGCTGGCTCGTGGTCAACCCAGTGCCCACCAGGACCCGCAGGTCCCTTTCTGTAGAGCTGGTTTCTGGTCAGACAGCCCTCAGCCTGTGTTGGTTCATGGGATTCTTCTCCACCTGGTGCAGGATTTCGCATTTCCCTTTGTTGAGTTTCATGAGGTTCCCGTCAGCCCATTTCTCCAGCCCGTTGAGGTCCTTCCGGATGGCAGCATGATGCTATAGTGTATCAGCAACTCCTCACAGGTTTTTTTCTTCCTCTGTTCTTCCCGCACGATCACTGGCTCCCTTTACAAGCTCCCATTCCTGACTGACTTCAAATTTTGGCAGTGACCCAGAAATTTAAATGTTCAGATTATTATCCAGAAGGCTACAGTCTGCCCAGATGTTCTTAAGCGGGCGGTGCTCCATCTGCCCTTGGCCCCTCAGATGCTCTGCTCCTGTTTTGCTGAGCTTTTACCCCTGCACCTCCCAGTGCATTTCATAGGGGATTACATTTCTGATGGCACCCATTGGAGAAAGATTCTTTTCCTTAATTAATGAACCAGGAGAAAGCTACCAAGCACTCCCAAATGAAGTTATTCAGTACTTTCAGTTGAAAGCAGTACTGCAAATTTTTTCTCTCTGAAGTACCCATAGCTACTAATTTTCAGGTCTAACTAATAAAGCAATCTTGGATCTCATTAGGAACAGAATAAGGTCACAGTGCCCATACCGTGCTTTTAAATAGTTTCAGCCAAGATTTCTTTCCTCTGTGTGTTTTCTGAATATCTTGTTTTCTCTTTCTTACCTTGTTAAGTCTAGAGGAAAGCTTATACCAAGGTGCAAATACTTAACATCATTAATAACTACAAAGTGGCAGTAGTTAATGTTTAGTTTATAAATCAGTCCAGAAACTTATTTCTACAAAATAACCACTCATACTGTTTACTTAATTGCTCTAATTAGTTCTTTGGAAGTATTTACCTCTCTCTACGAACTAGATGGGAAACTTAGGATCTTAACACCTGGTAATTTGAATCACACATTTAATCAGACACAAAAGTTGCTTTGAGTGATGGCGAGAACACTTTGTGTATTCAGACCTCCTGACTTTAATAGCAAGTAGAGATCCATGGCATTCTGGCATCACTTGCATTATTTTAGAAGTACAGAGAAAAAGTAACTGAACCAAAAATGTTAGTTATAAAAAAGCACTGGAACTCTGACTAATTATCTGCTTAAGTACTGAATTTTACATAGTTCCTGCACAATCTACCATCTGTAGAAGCTGAGCTTTTTGTTCCAATATTTAGATGGTTATGAATCTGTATGAGAAGTTTTAGTTATTACCAGGTTACTCTCCCTATCTTGATGCCTATGCATTCCTGAGATGAAGGAATGGTAATACAGTTCTCTTCTGAGGAGGAAATAGGAAAATATATATGAAGATGGTAATTTTTATGAAATAAAGAACAGAATCCTAATATTTTGGAAATACAAAAATGGAATTCAGTTATCCGATATTGCTTTCAAAATAGCCAGAGACGAGTTATTTCCTAAACGAATAGGATAACAAAGCTATCATTGTGGTCAGTGAATCTTACTCACAATACTGCATCACATCTTTTGATATTCTCAATTCTTCTAATTTTTTTAACAGCTGAACTTTCTTAAACAATTCTTTGTAGGGCTTGTCTATGTGCCAGTTAAACACAGCACATATAGGGCTAGTACATGCATTAAATGGTAGCTCACTGGCAAATATAGTTCTATTGTGAGGTATGTTCTTTGTCCCTTACTATTAAATAAAAACCCACAGGTTGTTTTTCTTGATGAAGTAAAAACTTATAGCTCTTCAGATGTAACTTTACCTTTCTGCTGGTAGTTAAGAAAATCTCAGCTAAGGATGTTTTCTTACCTACATTTCCAGTTCTGTTTGCCAGGTAACACCATCCCTGTTATTATTTGATATCAGATTATGTTCCAAATAGCTCTGCATAGGAAATTTCTCTTTTTAGCCTCTAAACTCTATGAAGTGCCTTCACTCCCCTTCCCCTGGGTAATGGCAGAGGTGTGCAGCTCATCCACATTTTGGACAGAGGATGGAGGGATGAAGCTGTAAAAAACAGGTAGCCAATTTTTCTCCACTTCCCATTAGAAGTGGACCCACTTTTTAACACCTTCTGCTGGAATTATTTTGTGTCGGCTGAATCTCCAGGGAGACTTTGTTTGTTTCTTTCTTTTTAGAGAATAGTAATAAATAATCTTGAGAATATTACTTCAGTCAGCTTTTGTATTTACTTTCACTAAACACATTTCATAACAAGGTACTAACAGATTTGGCCTTTCATATCCTGTCAAATAGGGCCTCATTCCTGCAGCTTGCCAGTAACAAGGAGGACTTAAAGTTCTGCAAGAACATTTACCTAAATTAATGTACACAGCAATTATTTGGGAATTGTGAAGTTAAGACTGACTCGTTAGAGAAGAGGCAAAAAATGGTATTAAAATGAAAACAACAAGTTAATCAATTTTTATGGGCTATTCATTGTCAGCTCGTTATATGCTGTTTGGCAAGAACGATAGAGAAAAATAATACCTTGCACTGCAGTAGCGTTTTCTGTCTCAGGACCTAGAGAAAGTCTTTCAAACTTTAAACAGCAGAAATGCTCGAAATCCCTGGCTTTGGGTAACCCAAGAGGATACAGATTTCCATTTTCAGAGCTTGCGTTTTGCCTTTATTGGTAGTACTAGCATCAGGTCACAGAGCTCTTCTGGTTGCAAGAGGTCATAGTGATATGTCTGTAGCACAGAGCTTCCCACACCGGTCGTGAGCCATCCTGCTTTTCACCGGTGCCAGGAAAGGTGCTTGGACACCCTTGGCCTTGGGGCTGCTGCTGCCTACTCTTGCACTGCTGCTAGGAAGGAGATAGTAAAGCCATTGCACAGAGTGGCCTGTAACAGGTAAATCAAGGGCAGATGCAAACCGACATGACATCCACCAGCTTCTGCTGGGTGGGCAAGGGCTGGCTGTCCCAAAAGCTCTGAAGCCACAGAGGCTGTCAGAGCTGTCACCTCACTGGGAACAGTTATTCACATCTAGCTTGATTTGCATTCTTCAAGCAAGAAGAAATCTTGCTTGATTTCTTCACTGGGTATTTGGAACAGGTCCTCCCTTCCTTTTGCTTGGGTTGGCTTATGGGATATTTTTCTCATTGGTATCTGCCATTTCCAGCTGCTTCACATGGCTAAAACACATGGCATCGTCCCTTGAGAAACCAGCTGGAAGACAATCTACTAGAAAGGAGCATAAGAAAGATGTTAAATAAAGCAAGCAGGGCAGTTCTCAGTAGGGGAAAGATATATTCAGAATAACAATGCCTCAGAGAAAGGAATTTTATAGGGAGCAGGGAAATACTATGTCTGGGGAAGGAAATGTTTACAATTATAAATTATTAAGAAGCATGCCCATTTTCTACCTTGTAACTCTGATAAACTCCTCTAAAGTCAGCTTCCCTTCTATGTTCTCCACAGTAGGTAACGAAGCTGGGTTTGTCCCACTGCGGCCGAAGTACTGGAAAGTTTCGGGGGTGCCCTTAGCAGCTCGTATTTTTCTCCAAAGAGAGACATGAGACCTGGTGTGGAGAACCTGCCACTCGGTTGCTCTTTACCACCCAGGTGTCTCTCCTGAAAGCACAGCAGGTTTGCCTCTCCATGGGGTCTCTGCCAGCACCCAGAGCCCGGAGCCCCCAGTGTCAGGGGACGAGACAGAGCACGGGTGCGTGCTCGGCAGCTGCTGCAGCTCCCCGAAAACTGCAAAGGTGGCTTTTGGTCACCTGAGGGACTCCCAAGAGTCCTCGGTTTTATGAAGCCTGGAGAAACCCATCACTCAGCTGGCGAGGAGCCCTCAGCACCTGGGCTCCTCGGGGAAGATGCGAAGCATCGGGGATGCCCAGAGAGGACCTGCTTGGCCCGGAGCCTGCAAGCCCCTGTCCCAGCCCTCTCCAGCCCCTGCTGCTGGAAGACAAATAGGTAGAAAAAACTGCCAGGAGGTGCAGCTGGATGAGCTGCCAGTGCCCCGGGAGGTGCGAGGCTGCAGCAGCACTTGTCTGGCTGTAATTGTATGGATCGGCTGGCAGGATCCATCCCACCGAGCTGAAATCCTGAAGTCCTTCCGTATTCGAGTGGGATCCAGACGTTATTTTGTTTCTGTGTACAGTGTAGCTGTGGGTGTCCTCTGCTATATTCATTTTGCCATCTGAAGATAGTTTCACAGAGAGATAAATAGATACCTGCAGATCCCAGTTTACATTTATGCGATGTGTAAGGAATATCAAACAGCCATTACTTATGATAAACTCCAGTTCTTCTTTCCTGATTAAAGAGCACCCAGTTTATATTTCTCTCTGTGTATAAAATTGCAAGACATTCGTTAACTAATCTGTAATCTAATATCTTCTGGAACATCCCATACAAATTTTCCAGTCAATTTAAGCTGATTACAAATTTGCTAATGACTTCATTTTCACAGAAATTGAAGGAGAAAAGAAGTATTTTCACTGTATATTAATGGAAGACAAATTTTACCCCCAACAACTGAATTTATGAGTTTATAGAAAAAAAATTTATTTTCTGAAAAATAAAGTTCCACTCAGATGCTTGATCTGAGTTCAAGTATATTTCGATAAATATAAGGAAGTTAATAGTGCAGGTGAAAAACATTGTTGTCTGTTTCAAAAATGTTCTAAACAAATGCAGTTCATCATTTTCTGCAATTGAATTAATGACTTGCAATAAAAAGACTGATGAATTCATATGACATCTTGGAGAATATAACAGAATAATAAGATGCTTGGGCCTGACCTTTCATACATATTCTGGGAGCTTCCAGTAACATTTTACAATATGATTTGCTCCACCTGGTTCTTAACATGCTTACTACAGATTTGTGAGAAGATAATCAAGCAGAATTTTAATAAACATGTTTGCAAAAGGGAGATGATAGCTCCAGATTGCCCTCCTGCTTGTTCATCCCAAAGTGGCAAACCGGAGAAGGAGCAAGGATCGAGTGCTCACTTGTTGGGTGGCATAACACAGACAAAGACACCCAGTACCTATGCCGCTAAGGAAATACTAATTGCTGGGTGAACTGGGGATAAATTGGACTTGCTTTGGATAAGGGACATAGGTCTTCAGAGTTTCTGTTGGATTTGATTTTCCTCCTTCCTGCACCCTTTCTTTCTGGTGCTCAGATGAAGCAGTCCTAGTCCCCTGATGTGGTTGTACTGATCACACCGGGCAACACCTGCTGTAGGAGAGGAATAAAATCCAGATGCTGTTTTTATGATCTTTCCCAGTGTAATAGGACCTAAATCTTGGAATTTCGTGACTAATTTTAGCTTTCTTAAACACAGTATTTTTCCCCATCTCTATCAGGACAAGAAACACTAACCCTCCTCCTCCCTCCAAACCAAAAAAGTCCCACCCCAAGCCTACATGAGATTCAACAGTGCTGCAAGATATTCATGATAGTTGCTAAAACGCCATGGGAACCAGCCTCAATTTCAACAAGCAAGACCGGGACACATGGTGACAACACATTCTCCAGCCCCTTCTTTCCTCGCAGCCTTGCTGGAGGATCTGCCCTCCCAGTTCAGAATGGCCGTTTTGGTTTGTGGCACGATGACTTAGGAACTCCTTCTCTGAAGTCAAAGGCTTCTCCTGCTGCTTGCTGCATTGTGACTTTGTCAGCTGAATCTTTTAATCTAGCCCACAAGGATGTTTAAGAGGGAGTGGGATCTCTGACAAAGCAGAGGTTATTTCTGTGTCCTTGGCTAAGCAGCAAAACACGTCCCCTGCCGCTGCGCAGTGCACGCTCTGCAGACCAGCTGAGGGTCCCTGCCACAGGAGGAGGTGCACTTCACTAGCTTTGTCTTTTACATTACACAGTATTTTGCCCAGAGGTTTAAGAAAATGTGTTGCATAAACTTTTTATGAATCCCATTCCTTATATCTGGGGCTTTCTGCATGTTGACAGTGATCTCTGCTTATTGCAAGGTGCGGACAGGGGAATACGTCAGAAGCTGACATTGTAAGCCTTTAAAGGAAATCTGGATCTGAATATAAACTCCATGCCTTGCTTTTTTCTACAAATAAAATACGCTTTTTAGTGCACACATTCCAGGCAATTAGAAAACATATTTCTACTCCTTGTTGTGTAAATAAAGTGAGGAACACAACTGGCAGCTGGAATGTGGACAAAAAGTACTTATGGATGTATTTCGTGCTGAAAGACACTCTTTTGATGATTCTTAGTCATACACTTTGATTACCCTGAATTTCCCCCTTGTCTATCTTCCCTCTTCTTCTCCCATATCCCCTTCCTGCAAGATCCCTCCAGCTCCAAGCTTTAGCTCTTTCAATCACATCTCCATCAGTCACACATCAAGTAGCCCAAGAGCACCAAAACTGCAAACGCCAGTTAGAAGAAAGGACCAGAGGTTTATTTCAGTCTAGAATAGTAATCTAGGCCAGGTGAGAGAAATTGCCACCTGGACATTTCTCCTTCGATATATGGCAAGGATGGTCTTAGAGTGCATCTCTGGTAAGGTGATGGCCACTGTGCTGAGATCACCCCCCTCCTGATGTCTGCCCATTATGTCTCCCCTCCAGACCTCTCCATCTGGTTGCATCGCTGTTGCATCTCATCTGTTCCTTGGAGTGGGATGTAACTCTTTTTTTCTGCAATTATGTGAGGTGCAAGGGGATATGTGCCCTGGCTGGGGGTCCCTGCTGCTGTTGCAACATGTGGGCTGAGCCTCTTTGCTCCCATGGAGGTGACCAAGGGGCTCCCAGGAGCAGTGTGGTGAGCTGGAGGATTATCAAGATCCTTACCAGTACGGAGGGTGGGATGTGTTTTCCTGCATTTAGATACTGAATTACGAATACATAAACTGAGCAGAAGCTAGATAGTGAAGACCTTCTAGCAGCAAGACACTGTGCTGAATTGGGAGGCAGAAGTACTTACCAGCTTTGTCAAGAAGTTTATTAGATTTCACAGTGTCTCACTGGTAAAAATAAGTGGGAGAAACAGATTCTGACTCTCCCTGTCCTTCAAAGTCACACTGACCATTAAAATTTGTAAAAAGCAAACATCTGAAAATAAAAATATAGGCTTGCCAACATAGGTCATAGGCTCATTGCTTTAAAAGAATTAATGAATGATTCATTAGCCTTTTCTTTCAGATATTTGTAGACCTTCAATAAAAGCAAGTAGATACACCATATAATAGAACTGCCTGTAACAACATTAATCTTTCATTAATTTGATTTCTTTCTTCATGAATATTATATTTCTACAATACATTACAGGCTGCCATGAGTAATTAGTCTTCCTTTTACTTTAGATCTTCTAGGCTTTCAGGTGCAATTCTGTACTAAGGACTTAAACAAAAATAATTATAAACTGAAAATAAATATTTGAAGTGATTCCCCAAACCGAAATGACTAGAGAAGTTTTTCCTGTTTAAAGGAGCATGACTTTCCAAAGGCTGTTCTGCCTACTAACAGGTTTTGCTGTTGGGAAAATATTTCCTTGGAGGCTAGGTATTCAGCCCATCTGTCTCTCTTCTTGTCGCTAATAATGTTTTATTTGTCATAGGGAATTCTATGGAATTAATCTTTAAAAAGTTAGTAGCAAATTATTCAAGTAGAGGTATTCGATTTAAGGCATGATATGAAGCTGCCTTACTGACACTGTATTCTTCTTCCTATATTGCTTCCACAGAATTTAATATTAATCAACCTAAGTCAAAAAGGTAGTCCCTTCACATTGCATCTTTGGCTTAACATGGCCAAATGTCACAGTCTGTTTGGATCTCTCAAATTTACATGACAACGTACTCCACAAATTAAACTTTATTTTATGAGTTCTTCAGCAAAGAAAATACACACATCAAACAATGGCCTAACATGTAAATTCATTAATTCATCGCTTAATTAATAAAGTTTCTAACTCTAATTCAAAACTTGCAATTCATAACTCCTGCACCTGTGAGCGGAATGGTTAGCCCGCTGAAGGTGAGAGTGCTCCTTCTCCCTGCTCCGTCACGGTGTGGGTGTCCCCTGTAACATACCGGGAAGCACGAAAGCCTCAGCAGTCTGGCTGCTGTTGGACCTGCTTCAGAAACTTTTTGGGTAAGCTGACGTATTCATCCCTTCCACCTTGGACATTTGGTCTGTACCATTCCCATAATTAGCGGATTCTGAAGAAACTGACAGGCAATTAATACGCAAGGGTGATGGCTGCAGGAGACATCAAGCTGCAAGTGGTAACAGCTGCATAATGACCTTTGTCTCTTCCTGTCCATCATGTCCCACGTGTTGCTCCTGGTTTGACATAATGGCAGTGCTCCCAGCACATATCGGGCCATAGCATGAGCTGTGTCTTAGCCAAAACAAGAGCTGGAGTTGAGTGAACAGTCACACCAAATTATTTCTGACCCAGAAGCAGCACTCCCACAGTGAGCAACAGAAGCGTGGTGGGATGTTAGAATTAAAATGAGAAGAGAAGAGAAGAGAAGAGAAGAGAAGAGGAGAGGAGAGGAGAGGAGAGGAGAGGA
>JAVJGG010000013.1:10923728-10972781 GCA_035590195.1 Aviceda cuculoides
ACATTTGGTTCCTTTCCTTGTCTCCGCTCTCTCCAAAACCTAAGCAAAAAAACCCCAAACAAACAAACAAACAAAACCCCTCACCAAAAAACAAACTAGGAAAAAACCTTTAAATCTTGAAAATGGTGCAAAACTAAGGTTGCTTGAAGGATGCTGTGTATATTGCTACTAATGGCATATGGAAGGTTCAAAGATACTATAGAGAGCACTGCTGGCCCTAAAATTAACTACTTTAAAACATATCCTACCTTGACTGCTACCTGTGGTGCAGCAAAAAGCTGCAATCTAAATCAGGTAGGTCTCTTCATTTTCCTGTATATCAGTCAGGCAAATTAAGCATTTACTCTCTCATTTCCCAGTCCAGGAGTCTAACCTCAGTACTCTGAGCTGGCAGGCTGGTGGAGCAGTGATCAGCAAAGGGAGAAGAGGCTCACCACTCATTCTTAATGACATTTTACACAATCAAGCAAGATTATGTCAGCCTAGTGATTGGAGCAAGGAAAATTAGAGCTGGGGCTCCTTAGATCTGTGCCTTGCTTTTTCACTAGTTGCTTGGACTTCCTTGTTACAGGCAGGTTGATACTAATCCTCCAAATAAGCAGCCTTACATCATCCTTTACAAGAACGTGCCTTCTCTTGTTAGAGCCTAGATTCCATTTGCACCGGCTCACTGCTGTCTTTCTAGGCAGCTAAATCCCAGCCTGTGTGTGAAGGACACCAGCAAGGGGCTTCATGGCGCAGTGTTGCCCTGTGCCATGATGGATACAGGCACTGGGATGGGAAGCAGGGAGCTTCGCCTGTACTTGCCCTATTTTGGCAACTACCAGCTTGTCTCAGGGCAACACGTGCAAAGAAAGCAAGACACATTTGAGCCTGGAGGCCGGGGACAGTTGCGGATATAGTTAATAGAGTGTAAGAGCCTGGGAGAAAGAGGGGTGGAGGTACCAAGATGAGAGGAGGAGAGGTTGGTACTAGGTCAGGGGCTGGGACAGCAGAATGAGAGAAGGCAAGGGACAAGGGTGGCACCGCAGTGGTGAGGGGGACAACAGTGTGACAGCCAACTGGGAGCAAAGGTGTGAGTGCACTGGGACCAGGGCGCTGGGGATGGGGTGGGATGCATCCTAGCTGGGCGAGGAGACTGGGACCAGACCAAAGAGCCAGGAGTTGCCTGTTGCTTTTTTCCATCGCTCAGACCTAGCAAGGAGGCAACACCTCTTCTGTCTGCAGGGTTGGGCAAGGGCTCAAAAAATCCCACCTCCCACTGCCTGCCTGCCACACCTCTGTCCTGGAAGAAGCAGGTATCTCCTTTGCTTCGTCCTCAAACTGCCTCTGTGCTCATCCTGCGTTGTATGAAGGAGATGCCACGACAGTTAACAGACACAGATCTTTGAGACTCATGGGCAGACAGTACAGTTTTCTTCAGGGAAAGAGTGCCTTCTGAATATAGGACAAATACCAGGGTGGGAAAAAGAAATATCAAATAAAACAGAGAAGGTTTAGAAGACTGTAATTAATAGACAGGAGATGGAACAGTAGAAGAACATGGGGGTTTTTCTGACCAGTGCTCTTTTTAGTGATAGGGTTCCAAGCCAGATTCCCTTTCAATGCCAAATACATCTATTGAAGTCCAAGCAACAGACTTAATTGCAGCAGGAAATTGCTGTTTTAAAAAGCGTATCTGTAAAGAATGGGAGAATGCATATGGCACATATGTGCCTCGACAGTTTTGCTAAATAAACCATGAATTTTGACAAGTATGTATCTGTAAGTTTGCCATGGAAATAGGATTGTATAACATCACAGCTGAAACAAAAGTTCAGCCTCTGAAAACTGTGGGGGCGTGCTGCTAAAATGTTTGCTTCGAATGTTAGCTGACTAGTTTCATAACTCCCATGCATCTAGTTAATGCTCTTTTAGACAATACATGGAAAGGGTGGATGCCAGGACTGTACAATAAAAGCATTAAAATGGTTATATCTAATGGTCAGAGCCCAATTTCAGTGATTCAGAAAATGACAGAAGTTTCTTGCATTAGAAAATTTAAGAGATGAGACTTCCCAGCCTGTTTATACAGGATTCTATCAAGCAGAGGTGTGGAAAAATATTTGCTTCTCTGTTTAATGAGGAAATTACACTGTAGGGGTATTAATATCATTTGGGGAAACTGGTTAGTTCGGTGAACCAATGAGGAATGGGCCGTAAAGGCTTTCTGTTTCAGGTTATTAATACAGAGACATTCCCCTGATGCCGAGAGCAGGAATTACAGTAAAGAGGAGCTGTTACTATTAGCGACCCCATCTCATCCAGAACCCAGCAAACACGTTCTCACTCCGCAAACCACTGGCATCTTTGGCAAAGTGTCAGCTGTCCCATCAACCAAGATCAAGAACTAAGTCGGCAAAAAAGCACTTCCCCACAAGACTCCTTGAAGCGGTAATTCTGGCACAGGTTGGGTATGCTAATTGCTTCACGGGGGAAACAAACTGCCATCCACCATAAACTAAGCATGGGTATCTTTATCCAAAAGGTAAACAGCAGGAGGAGGGTTCGGAGCAGCTTTTGTTGCACCGAGCACTCGAAGTCACCCTGCACTGGCTTTGCAGATCAGCCATTCCCAGTCAGCCCATCTTGGCCTGTGTTCAGGGGATGCAAAACCTAAAGTAACAAAACTGAGTTTTCCAAATTTGACCTGAATTTCAAAATCATTGGGATCATTCTTAGTCTTCAGCGAAGGTCTGTTTTGTAATTCACACAAACTCATCCTGGTTCCTCAAGGTATTAGCATGGCCACAGGATCTTTTCCAGGTGGCTTTGCCTGTAAAGGGCTTTCTTCCCCTGTTCTGGGTCAGCACATTGCAAAAGCAAAGGCATCCTGCCCCTGGCATATGCACCAGGAATGACCACTCCACCACACCTCAGTTTTGCTCTGTCCCAAAAGCAGAGCTGACTGGTGTAGGGGAAAGGACGATGGGGTACATGTGCACACATGTGCAACTGTTGTGACATCTTTCATTGTTCATAAGCAAATTGTTTATTAGGACTGCATTAATGCTAGTGTCCCCTACAATAAAAAGCAGGAAACAGGTAAGACACAGGTCTACATCTCAATTCAGTCTCTCCAGACAGTGCTCCTTCCAAAATGTTGTGCTGGAATTGCTTGGTTTATACAGAGCTGATGATATGATTCTGCTTTTCTTTTGTGCTTAACAGATTATTATGCTTAACAGGCATACGCATGCGTCACAAGTCCAAACTAACACACTACACGCGACTGAAATCAGGCACGAGAATGGTCAAGGTATGCACAGAAGCATTTTGCACAGAGATCGCTGTGTCATGGCTTTTACAGGTGTCGTCTCGCTCCATCACATGAAACATGTTAGGCCATATGCAGTACACAGCTGCCAGGGAAGGGCATGCCATGGAGGGCTGAAACATGGGATTAACACACCTCCTTTTGCCCTCTGCTCCCACGGATTGGTTGGACACAAAACTAAATTGGAGTCTCATTAGCACAAAGCTTTGCAAAACCCGTGAAGTTTGGCTCTGACTACTCCCCTTACACGGCTGTACTCTACAGCAGGGTACGTCATTTGCGAGACCGGGCAGCAGAGACATACAGCAAATATGGAGCGTCTTGGTAGGAAATGTGAAATTCACCAAATGGCAAAGATCCTGTTACGATAGTTTGTCTCCCCCGCAGCCAAGACACTTGATCTATTAAATCATGGAAATCACAAACCCTGCAGTTCCAGTGCACTGGGAGTATTGTATTAAACTCAGTCAGCAATTACCGGTAATATGGGATAAAAATCTTTACTCTGAAAGTAAGCTCTAAAAGGTCATAATGTAATCGCTGTCACTGATGGTCTCCGCAGTGGCTGTTAGTCTGACTGCAAAGCAACAAAGAAAAAATGCAGATGCGTAAGTTGAATGCAAACCCTAAACTGCTATTTCTGTCACAGTGTTATTGGCAAAATTATAGACACAGCACACATCAGCTTTCTCCACACTTGCTAGCCTTAATAAATTTACCTTTATTCTTCACCAAATTTCCTCTTTATTGTTGTTCTGTGAATGCTCATTATGAGCAAGCACAGAAATGCCAAATGAGACAGGGAAAGTGGGAAGCGAGCCAAGGAGTCAGCAGGAGATTCAGACAAGTTTTCCAGGCCCTTTGCATTACTCACAGAAAATGTAATACAGGAGTTAGAGCTGCAATGCCAGATTAGATCTGGAGCTGGACATGGTGGCACCTTCCACTGCAATGAAATGTGGAACGGAGACGTTTGGAGTCTGATTTGGATGTTGGGGATTTGCACCCTGACAGGTGTTATGAGCTGCCAGCTTGCACCAGTGCCGGCAATCCCCAGCTCCTTCACACTCCCAAGTTCAACAGCAGAGGCATTTCTTGGTGCCATTTCTTCATCCGGAGGGCAGCCCCCACTCAGTCACACCTGCAATTCCCTTCCTGAGGGGGCCCCGAATCCCCTGCACTGCAGCACGTCCCTAAGGCAACTGGCCAAGCAGATTTCAGTTGTCCCTTGGCTGCTTCCAGAATCCTGCTCACATACCGCAGCCTGGTTACGCACAGCAAAGTTAATCCCAATCGCTTTTTAAGGTAGTGCAGGTAAACTTCATTAAATTATCTTGCAGATGCTCTCATATAGAATTAAAAAGGTCTTAGGGTGATTTAGTGCTTGGACCACAAGTTTTGAGGTAACGAGTTATTGCATGCCAGCTCCTACATAAGCACTGGTGTGTGCTCTCTGCCCTAGCACCACTCTAGCTTGAATGACTTTAAGTTTCCTATATATTAAGAATCATTGACAATTACTGAAGATCCCTCATACATAATAATTTGCAATCTAATAGCTTGCTGCCTCTACTACACCTCTTAGTTTATATCACTTTTAAAATAATTTCTGCTTAATTGAGTTAAGGTCAACTCTTATTGAGAGCTCTGGCACAGTGACTAAATGCAGTTCAGCTTATTTACTCTTAACTCCTATTTTAACATTCCTGAGTGTTAATGTACAAGAAGCAGATTTTTCATACAGGAAACAAATAATTAGGGACATCCTGAGCCGTACAGCTGTTTAGCTTCACTGTACATTGTGATGCTACGCCTCTGACTATGCCCAATCCTACTGAAACTAAAATGGTCTCCTCTTCCTGGCAAATCGACTTCTTATTGTAAACCATTCAGTAAAGTACTTCTAATAGCGGCTTTACAAATGTCTCGTGCTGCTTGAATGGCTCTAATTTGCTTAATAAAAGGACAATTTCTAGTTAATCAGAAGCTTCTCAGTGGATTCTGAATTAACAATTGGCTTGCTGACAGGTAAAATTAATTAGAGTTTTTTTTCTCCTGCTAAAACAGTAAAATAACCTCTTGCTCAAACATATTTGTGATAGAAGCTACCAGGAGGCATCTCAGACATTTAGTTTCTGAAAAGCTAATAATATCAAACTTAGTAAAAAAGAGTAAGTCATTAATACTGGGATTTGTGTACAGCTACGACACTACCTTTGCTATTAAACTGACTCTAAACAACAAAATTTTGCAGCCTTAAAGCCGCTCCTCCTCCCACAGCACCCTGCCTGCCTCACACAAACTCACGAGCACTCTATCCTTCATTAAAAAAGAAGATATTACTGCATGGGACCAAAGTGGGCATCAGGACATGAGCTGTGGTATCAGACCCAAACGCTACAAGTTTCTGAGTAACCGTCATTCCTGCAGCTTCCAAACCAGGCTCAATATCTCTGCGGCACAAGCCGGGGCTTGTAGCAATATGCAGCCTCTCAGACAAAACCCCAGCTGGTTAATGTAACCACCAACGCTCTGAGGAAAGATGAGACAATTCCTGTATTGACCCAAATCGAAAGCAAGCCTGAATCTAAGGTGACCTTCAGCTTTAGAAGAGCAGAAGTTGTGGAGCGACACACCGCACATCCACCCGTCAAACGCTCCATGCTGCCCCTCAGCCTCCTTCGCTCGAAACGAGACAAACCCAAAGTCCTTCACTGATCCTCACAGGACATTCCCTCCAGCCCTTTCACCAGCTTTGTTGTCCTTCTCTGGATGCATTCAAGGACCTCCACATCCTTCTTAAATTGTGGGGCCCAGAACTGCACACATGTTGCTCAGCAGAAGAAAATTGCCATATGTTCACCTTTTGCCTAAGTACTTTCTCTGTGTGAAGAGTGGCAGAACTTGCTTATCTTTCTTATTACTACTTTTATCTTTTCACTACTATTCCACTGCGTTAGTTACAGTGGGAAAAGCTATTCTGCTAAAAGACAATTTTAATTCCATGTGTGCATTGGGTGCATGCTTAAAAGATTTCAAAGTGTGATTTGCCCTTACCTGCCAAAACAAAGTGACTTCAGATAGCACTGTGGCAGAGGCTCTGTTTCACATCTCTCGGGTTTTCTACCACAAGAGAATGCATCTTGTGTGGTACTGTTACACCAATGTATCATTTTATATGATTGACTTTTATGTCCTCACAAAATGTTTGTTATATCTGTTTACTGAACCAACTCCATTAGCTGTCTCCTGGTACGGTAGCAAGGCCCTAACACAAATTTGCTGCAGCCTAAACATAAGAACCAAGTGCTTGAAAGTGAAGTTCTGTGTGTGGTACCGGAGCACCAACCACTTCAGCCTCCCCGTGCTGTGCTCCGGGCACAGCAGTTCAGATGCTCCTTGGGGACTCTTATCAAGCCCTGACACACTCAGAGCCAAAGGTAGCTGGACAGTGCCCAAAGCACACGCTGAAGATGGAGAGGATATTCTTTGACGTGACCTAGTGCTCCACCTCCCCACCTTTGGCTACCATATCCCAAATGCCTGCCACAACCTTGGCCTCATCTGTCCCAAGTCCTCACTGGCGTTGGACTGTCCTCACCTTGCCACCATCCCTCTCATCTCACTGCTCACTGATCACCCGTGTAGGAGTTTGCGGTCCAAACTGGACTTTGGTGTCCTCCACCAGGCTGCAGCTGGGAAGGTTTGGTGGGAGGTGTACACCATGGTAATAGTATTTTCTTAGTAATATTCATCCCACACTATCCTTCCGCTGCAGCATTCAAAAAGCTGTGGCTTCACCTGTTTCAGCCTGTCTCTCTTTTCTCAGCAAACTGGGGAAGTGTGGTCTATGTATTCATTATGAACAGTCTGAATCACTGAAACAGTGTAAGCAATTACCCAAAATAGTTCCTTGCCTTAGAAGAAGTACTTGCATAAAATTGCTGACCCACTGCTTCTCAATGCTTGCTCCTCTGCAGGATATCTTGCAAGAGTCCCCGAAGGGCTGATGCCAACAGGCCTTTGGAACTGCAGAACTGAAATACTGTTTTTTCTTTATGTTTCATCTTCCTGTTCTTATTAGATAGCATTTTTCAAAAGGAAGAAAATGGCAGAGCTGCTTGGGCAGAAGGTGCCCGTTTCCTTGTCACCCTGTGCATGGGGCACCACGCAGAAGCGGAGCTCTGCCAGGAGAGCGGTCTCCAGGCTGCCTTGCCCTGCCGAGTCACGGTAAGGACCACGGGTGAGGGTGGGAGCTGCCCTGGCTGATGGCCCCAGGGAGGTGTGTGACAACGCAGCCGGAGTAATCTGTGATCTGATGCCCACTTCTTCCACCAGCACCCTCACTGACGCTTCCCCATGCCTGCAGGTGCACCCATACGCCAGGTGCCCACCCCCATGACACTCTTAACACCACGAAATTTTCCACAGATGCCTTTCTAACCACAAAACCCCAGCATTAACAGGAAAAGGTTCCTCCTGCAAGATGCCCGAAGTAACCCAGGAGTCATGAGCTTCCTTGAAGTTTAGGCTGACGCTGTATTTTTTGTGCAGCCCATCCTGGAAGCACAACATGGTACAGCAGCCTGAACTGTCCTGGCGAGGCTGACTGAGGGATGGAGACCACTTTAACTTCAACAAAACACAGACACAGCCCAACCCTGTGTCTCCACACAGCCCAGGGTCTCTCCATTGCTTTCTTGGTTTCTAGTCACCTCTGGACTGGGCAGTCTGGCCATGCCCCACAGGCAGGAAAGCTTTGCCCAGAGTCTTTTGGAAGTTTAACGCTATGTAAATAAGTGCCAATATGTAAGTTAACACCCAGTCATGGTTGTCGTCTTTCTATTTTTATATTTATTCCTGGGATAAGTAGCAGTAATACCCAAATACGGAGACTGACGTGAGAGTTTTCTTCCCCTACAGTTCTGATTCAGGCAATCCAAATAGTTTGGGCCTGGATTCAAACTGTCGATTCCTCTCCTCTGCACTGGAAGAACTCACTTTAATTCAGCTTCATGTGATGATAAAAACACCCTAGTTATTGAAACCCATTAGGTTCTGGGGTTTATGTTTGTGGAAAAAAATCTGAACTTCTACAAGAAACATGGAAATCAGATATAGAGTTATATGTATAAAGAAAATGAGAAAATGTCTGTTTTGTTGCTATCTCCCATTTCTGCCTTTCAGAATTTGTTCTGATGGATTTTAAACATAAAGAAGCCTTGGTTTCCATATCATGCATTGTAAAGTATAAGATTCAAGCTTCAGCTGAGTTACTTAAACAAATCATGATTTTAGAAGATTTAGGGCTTCTTTCAATTTTCAGCAGAGAAGCTGTGACAGTTATGATATGGAGATGCTACAGCATAAAGAAAAAAGAACACCAGCAGCATCAACTGCCTAAGGTTATATGAGAAACACATTACTCCTGGAGGAGTTACCACATGCAGCCCTGTGGCAGCCATGCGCAGTTCTAAAGCTGATTTACAAATCTGTGAGAAGACAGCAGGGTAAGACACTACCACCTTCACTTTAATTAGTTCACCACAGATCAAACCCAACAAGAGATCACCACATGCTCCTATGGCCTACAAGAAAATAATCTTAAAATATACTTCATCACTCTGCAAGATAACCCCTACTACTTCTAATGTAGACCAGTAAGATTTAACCCAAAAAAGAGACAGGATGACCCTAGCAACAATACTCATGCCAAAACATGAAATGACTGAGAAATCGCCATGACGTGTTAGTCCATTACAATAACAAGACTAACATTAAGACTTGCAGATCAGTTATGTCACTGAAACAATTGGAATAATTGTCCCCCATGTTTGGTGAATTCATCTTCAAATTTGGTGCATTGGCCATATCTTGGGCACACCGTTAGGCACCAGACTGACCCCCCTACTTGCTCACCTCTTCATGAGCAGTGTGGAGGATGCTAAATGGATTAGGCCCTACTTTCACTACACAGATGGATTGAAAACATGAACTTCTGCAAAGTGAAGTTTGCAGAGCACACACTGAGCAGTCAGCTGCTATAAGTGCAAGCAGGATATGAAAAGCCAAAACAGCTCTGATCTGGCAGTTTGCAATACCTGAGCCAGGTTCTGTTCCTCACCTGAGGTCTCATTGCGTTGGAGCACCATGGAAGAGCAACCAGCCGCGAGTGCATCTTAACCTGAAGGTCTGGAGGCCGGGACAAACTCCAGCTTCGCCCTTATGAAGAAGTAAAAGTGACAGCTCCACAGTTTATAGTGTGTTCACAAGCAGAAAAAATTATGGTTTCTCCCTAAACATCATGTAATCACCTTCTTTACTCCTTTTCCAGGCAGCTTTTCTAGTTTATCTCTATAGTACAAGCATATTAAATAGAAAATCCATTGTTTCTGAACAATTTGCAGTATATTTACTTTCAAGTAACAAAATCACAATGAAATACATTTATGTCTCACATCAAAAAAGATGAGAAAAACAGAAGCCTTGCTTTTGTCTGTCAGTTTAAATATGGAAAAAAAAATCAACAAAAGCTGATCACTAACTTTTTTTTTTATGGGACTAGGATGTTTAGGCATAACGCAAAGCACAGCTTTTCATTTTTTCTCAGTAGATTAGTCCAAAAGCTAAACTTTTATTTGATATAGAAGTAGATATGGATATGGATATAGATATAGGTATAGATATAGATATAGATAGATATAATTGTCCCTGCTAAAACCCTTGCAAATCTGAGGATAAGCTGATGCAGTAATGCCTGCTTTAGGCTTGCAGATACCCTGATATCATGTCAGTTTTGAAGCTTAATGACAGTGGAGGTACAAACATCTCTCACGATTCCCCTGAGGGCAAGAGCTGCCCACCAGGAGAGCGGGAGGTTGTGCTGCAACTTGCACCAACACCCTCGGTGCTCGGGTAGCACCCACAGTTTGACAACACATCAGCCCTGCTCTTTCTTTCTATTTGATTTCTGATTAAAACCTCTTTTTTACTCAACAGATGAAGGAAGATTGTTTCTCACACTGTGTCAATGAGCCTTGGCAGATAGATATGTCAGTCCTGGTTTGTAATTCATATTCCCTTAGCGTATAAAACAAACTTATTTTTTAAAGCAGTTTTAGTATTTGCATAAACTTTGTATCTTCCTTTTTGCCTTTTTTTACTTTTCCTAACCCAAAAAAGGAAAAAGCCTAAAAAGAAAAAATGTCTTCAGTCTTATAATGGTAAAAGAAAGCCTTGCATTGTGAGGGGTTTTTTTTCTTTTTCTGTGACTTGCTAACTGAATGTTTCAGATGAAAGATATGTTTCTCTTTCATTCTGTTCTTCATCCTGCTTCATGGTTAACAAGAACTGCCAGCATTAATTCAAAAATTGGATGGGAGTTGGAATGTTTCCTTCATGAGGAATTCACAGATTTGGGGAAAGTTATTCTGAACAATATAAAATAGAAAGATGTTCTAAATGTCTTATGACATAAAATTACCATAATAATTCTCAAAACATGGAAAATATTCAATGGTTGTTTCAACTTCAAAACTTCTCAGCTAAGAACCTATAACAAAGTAAAATTAATTTTGAAATGAAACTCAAAATGTTCAGATAAGGCAAAATCAACACATAACTCATTACCAAAAGCTTTGCATTTCACATGTTTTCTGAAATGTGTAATAAATCAGTTTGCTCTTGTGGAGAACCATTTATTCCAGCAAACATCTGTTTCCAGCTGAAACACACCTTGCGAGAAATTTGCAACTGAATTTACAAGTTCTCCCCAACCCCATGCAGTGACTGTGAGTGACAAGTGGCATTGGAACAGCCACTTACTAAATGCGGTGAGGACATTTACTATTTGGTTAAGAAGATATCAGAAAAAGTCTGAAGCTCTTAAAAAGCCATGGGTTATATATTGCAAACTACTCTGTCAGCATTCCCATGATGCTAAGGTCCATCGGCTTTAAGTAGTATACATCATAGGGTGGGATGGCCCTTGGGCGTGCTGGGGTCTGCAGCCTTTCCCTGGTGGGCTGTCTCCCAGACGGGCAGATAAAGCACCACCAAGGTGCTGGTTAGTGATGGTCACCCTCCCTCCGGCTCTTCCGAGGTGTGTCTCTGTCCTACAGCAGCATACTGGAGATGGGAGCTGGGACAGACCAGCTTCGGCCACCGTCCGCTGGGTCACGCGCTTCTGACGGCAGAAGCAAAGTGGGTTTGTACAACGTGCAGCTTTATGCAGGTTCCTGAGGTGCCATGTGAGCGAGGACAAACAGCCAAGGTGGGGGCTGTGGGTCTAATCCTGCCTCTGTGAAGTCTGTCCAACTCGGAGCTCGGTGGGACGGCGATGGGGCCACCACTGAGCACTTCTGGGAACCCCTCCTTTGCAGTTCAGCTGCACTTCCCTGCCCTGCTTTCCCCCCCAGGGGCCCGAGGACACCTATTGTCACAGAAAAAAGTGTCAAACACTAGAAACTCTTTTCCTCAGACAGAGTTCCTAATCACTGCTAATGATGCTGAGAAGATTTTGCTATCTTCTGAAACAAAGAAGGTCACCAAAGGTTAGGCATGTTCTTGGCAGAGAGCTGACTTGTTGCTTTTTCTTTCTTGACATCTGGAGCCCATCAAATGCTACAAGTGTGTGAGGTTGATCTTTGTGGAGTTGGAAACCCAATGCATGGCAAAACACACAAGAACTGCTCTTCTCTCTTCACCTCTCTGTCCCGTGACTTTGGAGACATACCCCTGTTAATTTTCAATAGTTACCAGGCATGGAATTGAATTATCCAAATGCAGCAGGTGCAGCGTGTGGTTTACAAATCCACAGAGAATAGACCTTGCACCAAAATGATGCAACCCAATGAGACGCACAGTCTAAAAACTCTCTTCTTGCACACTGAACGTACCGGGAAAAGCCATGTACTCTTTTAATAGCATCTTCCTAAGATAATAAACAACAAAAATGATTAGGCAATACAAGTTGCATTAAAACCAATGATGATCATCTGTTATGACTTAGTTCCCCCGGGGATCCCAGGGGAGGTTCTGCAGCACTGAAAAAAGACAGGGAAACAGCCTCGCAGGCAGCAGCAACCGTCCCAGTATTAAATTAGAGCCTTAATCAAGCACTGTGTTCTACACAGCCTTGTGAGGGTGTCACAAGCACTTATGGCCCGAGTTGTTCGTACATAACCGTTCTGGAAAAAGGGAGTTGCTAATTGCTCTGTGTCCACTGTCAGAGGGCACTTGCAGAAAACTTACAGTGATTTATCAAATGGACTGGGGGATCCTTTTATCTCGAGCACATTAAACAGAGGTCAGGCTGAAGTAGAATTGGAGTGCAGGTTTTATAATGAACACAGAGAGGGTTCTTCTGGCGTGATTGAATAAAAGAGCAAAAATTTTCTCAGTAGGGACCGCTAATGAGTCCTGGAGCCTTAAACTTTCATGTCACAGGCAGACAGCAGTAAAGACAGCGTGTTACCCCACCCACGCATGGCATATGCGCATATGCAACGGTGTATAGGATGCTTTAGGACAGAGATATCTAGGAGAAACTTCTGGCTGTTATTTTGTTGTTCCCAAGGAAGTGTTCGTGTGTCTGCAGGGAGCACAGGAAAATCTGCAGAGAAGAAACCGTGGGCTGGAGCAGAAAGGTCTCCCACTGCCCACTCACTCCTGTGGCACCGGCGTACTGGTCTGATTTAGAGCTGCTGTGTCTTGTTCGGACTGTATGAAGTTCCATTGTGGGCAAATCAGCTGACCTAGGGATTTGGGGTTGTAATGCGAAAGAGTTTGCAGTGTTTTAAAACATGAAAAAAACCCTAATACCTCTCACACAGAGGCCTCGTCTCCTGATCTGGATAATCTATTCAGCACAGAAGAAAACAAACAAAAAAGGATGGACAACTGAAAAGATTTTTTTTTTTTTTTTACATGTGGTAAGAGAGATGAAAGATAATCTAATAATCTTCAGAGGGGAGATTTTGTATTTCAACCAAAAAAAGGAGGCAACAGACTTTTCTGAAGGTGAAACTGTTGTAAATTTTCTAATATATTAAGAAAAATATGGTACCCTGATTTTGGAACAAAATCCAGATTGGGAATACTGTCATTAAGAAAAGAAGAGGAAAACATTCTTTGGAAGTAGAAGCACATGAATAGTTTGGGGTTTTTTTTTTACAGATAAATTATTTTATAAGTACTAGAGGTTAGTAGAGTTAGGTCAGACTTGCTGCAAGGGCGTTATCTCTTTCTCTCTCATTGTCTCCACACTGGTAGCACCTACAGAACTGCTGTATGTTGTCCCAGCCAGGTCACACTTGGATCCCTCCTTGAAATAGGTGCAAGGTAAAAAATTCTGGCAAGGTGTGAGATATGAGACTAATAAGGCAAGGCAAATAGTAGAATTTGAATGCAGAATAGTATTATAATTTATACATTATTACTTATGGGTTATAAGAATCCACATAGCAAAGTTAAAAGTTTATGAAACAAAGGTAATACTGTATGGAAAAGGTAAAACCAGCAAAGTTTTAGTTTCTACTCAGAAATGTCTTCAAGGCTTAAAGAAGTTTAGGAGGAGGAATCAAAGTGAGGGAAGAGAGACAAAGACGAGCTCCTTGGGAGACACTCTAACAGGACAACATTGGAATAGAAGGTCCTCTCTAACCACTAAAGAAAAGTATTTGGAAAGATGTAGCAGGTGTGAAGTCAGGGGAGCAAAAAGCCTGAAGAGTTCTGAGCTCATCCAGGAGGATATTCTGATTTATGTCTACTATAAGAACTAATGAGTGGAGGAAAATTGGGGCCAAAGTAGAGAATACCATTCACCTAGAATTAATGGCACTTTCAGTACTGCGAGAGACTGGGAAAACCGTGAATTCTAAAGACTTTGAGACATTTATATGCCATTGCATGCCTTCACTTTCATTCTGCAATTCTGCAGAACTGAGTGAAGATACGCTGGCATAAAATTTGTATAATGAGGTGATAAATTGGGCTGTTATTCTGAGGAGGGGAAGGACTGTAAAGAAGTGACAGACTTGATTCGTAGCCGCTAGTTTATAGCCACAGGAAAATGCCAATGGATATTAAATGGCTAATTATCATATCTAGAGCTAAATTAGTGCCTTAGATTTTTGCGTAGATGTCCTTTAAAAAGAGAGTGATCAGCTTAGTCAAAGTATCCTGGAATGATAGCTTTGCTTCAAATCATGACCTAAAAATAATAATAATTTGGTCAAATTTGGTGAACTAAAATTCAAAATGCTTTATCAACTCATAAGTAAAGGCTGCCCCTAGACAATGATTTCTATCATTTACATCAGCCCTTTAGAGCAATATATTTATTTGCTCTGCAGCTGGTAGATCTTAAGAAACTTGCAGGAATGTGGGTCTCTAGAAGAAAGGTAGCCAGACACTACTTAGCTAAAACTGTCCAAGGAGTTTTACGTGGTATTAGGCTGTATTGCTTTTTCATGAATACGTAATGTTCCTCAGCTACCATGCAGCAAGAACCCCATGATATTGCTTCTCTTTCTCATATGTCTCATACCATGGACATTTTGATATTATTTTTAAGGCAGGCTATTTTTGAAAGCCCAAGGCATCCTCTCCTAGTTCTCTTGAACTCCATGGGAGCAGGATAGTCTCTGATGATTAAATCCCTCCCAAACAGAGAGGAAGAGCGATTTTTTGTTACTCAGCTCCCAGTGCTGGCTGCTGTTAATCTGCATGTATACATCTTTTCCAGAGACATAACATATTCTGCAGGCTGGTTTCAACATAAATCTGGTTTAATCCTGATGGATGGGAGTGAAGCACAGTTTCATGGAAGCCATTATACAGGGCATATTCTTTATGAAACTCTTCTGGCACCTCGAGAGTTTTGAATGAGCCCAAGGAATGACAACATTCTCTTGCTTGCGCTTTAAGAGTACTTTTTCCCCTGTTGACTAAAGCTGACATATGAAGACAATAAAAAACAGACAGTATAAGAAAACAGCCTAAAAGACATCTGGTTTTGTCTCCCATAGCAAGTGATGAGGTACTCAGTTTTGTTACTGAACTAAACAAGGAACGACACCTCTGTGATCTACTTTAATAAGAGCGAAGAGAGCGAGACAATAAATGAAATTATCATGAAATACAGAAGGATTAGTGGAGCTATGCACATACTGCTCCTCACAGGAGGATACCAAAGCTCTGAAATAGATAACAGTTACGTTCCCTTATTCCTGTATGCCAGCCAAACACCAAAAAACAGGATTCTGCTGTTTCTGCTTTCAGAGTGTTACTCAGGGAAGATGTCTGGCAAATGCCCCAAATGATGCTCAGTCAACTTTAGCAAGAGCACTCTGCATTTTCTCACTAATAGTCAGACTACTCAGATATTTGATATACTCCAACAGTTCAGCAGAAATACTCTAGAACATCACAGAGAGCATTTGGACCAGTGTGGATGCATATTTTAAAGAGGTTATTAGACCACAACTCTCCAACTTGCCTTGCTTGCATGGACTTGAATGTTGATAAACGCAAGTCTCCAGCGTACCATGGGCTCATTGGCCTTTCGGCAGGCACATATGACACACATTTCTCCAGACAGGCTTGTCTGTACTTCCCCCAGTGTTGCCTGGACTTTTCTCAGGGTGGGAACACAGAGATCTCAGCATCCCTCCCTGCAAGCTCCTAGCAGCAGGTTAGCATTAAGATTAGCAATAGACTGCTTGCCTCACTTCCCAGTGAGGTGGCCAAAGCTGCAGAGACAGATGGACACATCCACAAACCTCCACCTCCCTTCTCTGAGTGTATCCAGCATCTTCTAGACGTGTAGCTGCATCCTGCACGTGGGGAAGAACACAGAGCACACCTAAAAACCATGACTCCTTTCCACTGCTTTTCTTTCTTTTGCAGGAGCAGAAGGTAAAGAAAATAAGTATCACAAAATATATACTACCTGTAGATAGTATGTACATATATTAAAAGACATGTACACTGCAGAGAATGACAGGCAACGTCACCAGAGCTTCAGGCTCACCAGATGCTGGTGGAAGCATCATATCTCAAATAGAAGTGATGCTGTGTTTTTTAATTCAGGAAAATGACCACAGTCTGACTGAATACAAGGGCATGGTGTCCTGGGAGCTTTTTTGGAGGAGTTATTCAAAAGGAGTACTGTCTATACACAGTGCTTAATACTTCTGTGTAGGGCTGCCCTTAGGTACACAGCTAACTTCTGGGGTAACTATTTGCATGTTTAACCAGTAGCAAGAAAGGGCCGCAAAGACAGTTGAACAATTTTCATACATTCTTCTCCTAACAAAGTATCTCTCTGCTTTCTATTGCCAAACTATTCTCATGCTAATTACAGGGCCAGAGCTTCCCAACCACATCTCCTGGGAAATCCCTGGGTGATCTCACCAGAAGTAAATACTCAGCGCTAAACTTCATCAATCACATCTTCATGAAATCACATTTTGGGAAAAAGTGATTAAGTGATATTCACAAACGAGAGGCAAATGTCTGATATTGTTAACACAGACTCGGCAATCAGCTTCTTAATTTGTGGGAAGACAGCCAAGACAACCATCCTTTCTTTAACAGCTTTTGAGATTTAGGTGCTTCTCACCAAACCAATCCACTGATGGCAAAGGCAGTTTCCTCCAGAGCTGAATTTGGCCAACTGAATTTTTTTAAACACATTTTTGTTATGTAAATGCAATTTTTCTTTTCACTCTTTCTTGGAGCAGGCAGAGCTTCTGCACGAACAATAGATGCCTTCATTATAGGAAGCATACACCATGCAGTGGAGAGAATTATAGGGCGGTTATCAACTATTTTGTATCCAAGTAGTTTTTAGATGTATTCCTTTGTTCCCGTTTACATCTCAGTTTTAATGCCTATGGATGCTAAAAAGTCTCTGCCTTAAGCACTGTCATTTACAGTGACAAAATTATCTTTCAGACTTCTATCCAGCTCAGAAAAAAAGCCAACTTAACACTGGCATCTTTGTCCAATAGAGGAAATCGACGCATCTTTCTGGCTTCCTCCTTGAGAAATTCAGTGCTTCCCTTCGCTCCTCGTTCACTCGCCAGCATAGAGCTTTTTTCTCCAGACAGATGGGGAGCGGGTGTCACTCACAGCATCACGTTTCCCGCCTGAGGCTACTTCTGCCGCAGCTCTACCACACCGTTCGCCTTCCTTGGGGGTGCAAAAAAACCTCACTGCTGTTGGGGGCTCTGCTGCCTGAATCCCATCGCATTGGTCTGTGCTCTCTATGCAGAAGTCTCCTACTGAAGGTGATTTATTATTTCAGCCTGGGAAAGTAAAGGGACATAGGTAAACCTACCTGCCATTTAGCTGTTAGTGGTTTGGGCTATGAAAAATCTGCTTTTGGGGATGTTTCTCCCATTGGGGGAGGAATAGGGAAAATGAAGTTTATCTGAAATGTTATCAAATGTATATAGCCATCCTAGACATAATATCAAAGAATGGAATTCACTCACCCTAATGTAGCTTCCAAAAATTATGTATTTCAGTCAAAACTAGTGATCATTTTATACATAATGGGCAGAAAATGGCAACCCTATGGGGATTTATGTGATCCTAAAACAGTCCTGGATGGCTCAGCTGCATCACCTCACCAGAGACTACTTCTCTCCATTGACTAGAATATTAACCTAATGTGACCAGCTCCAATTTAGATGTCTAATATTAAGTGACGTAAGTCCCACTGTCAGGATCTGCGGGACGAGGGAATCCTGACTTAGGAACAGTGTAGTAGCAGTGTTCATCATTCATGTTTCTGTTGCCCATGTCTTACCTCAGGGTAAAGTCCTATTTGCTCAAAATATAGAGGACATGGTCCATTCGTATTTTCTACTCTGAAGTTGAATGTGTGTAGCTGAGTTTTTGCTTTGGGGAAAAAAAACCCGAAGCAGTTACGAAATTTCTAACATTACCTTCTCGAGTCTATTGCTGAATGAGAGACTATTTCAGGCAATAAAAATGCTCAGATCTATCTGTGTGCTTGAAAGCAGGAATTGGAAAGTTTAGGTTAAACCCCAGCTTCGCTTCATTGGCACGCTGCTGTTACTGCTGTATCGTGGGGCTGAGATAAGCTCGGCTGGCGAGACCCCCAGCAGCCTGTCATGGGTACCTTCAGATCAGGGACCCGGAGCCCTTTCTATTCCCCTGCTCAGCCACACACCGTTGTCTCAAATGTGCTTGTATAGGCGAGACCTAGATGTACAGCAGCACTGACATCCCCTTTCCCCCCTTCCACACATATGTCCCTTCACACACGTCAGTCCACTGGTGGAGCACATTGGGTACAAGATCCAGACAGGATGGTTAAGCGGATTTTCACCCCAAAACGAACTGTGGAAGGCCCCAAGAGATCTGCCTGTACAATCAAACTGGTCCAAATGATGTGATCCAACTTAAAAGCAGAAACTACTAGTGAGAGCATCTTAAAAATTAATGACTCTCTGGGCACAGCAAATTATTTCACCTTCATTTCACTTTTGTTAGAGACTCTGTGGAGATGAAAAGACATTAGGTAAAACAGTCTATCTTAAGCTTTGGTCCACAAGCATGACATTGCATAAAATTTGCATTGGTTCAGGTTAAAGAGTGACCCATAGGGCTAGGATTTATTTGCATTCATTGAATCCCTTTTGAAAATACTTATGTTCAAAAAGTCATATGGGAAGCCAAACAAATCACATTGACCTGTCTTGGCAAAAAAAAGTAATGGGAGTATATTTGTATTATTAGGTCTGTTTGATCTGGTTTCTCATGAGGTATCATACTTGAGGGCAGAGAGAGAATGACTTTTTTTTATTTTGTCTCACTGTACAAAAAACTCCAGACTTTAAGAAAGAAATCAGTCCTTGATTTTTTTTTTCCTGTTTTGAATTTAATCCAAGCATAAGGAACAAACAGAAATGTACAGTGCGTGTCTTGTGATTGTTTTTTAAATAATTCTGCAGTTCTTATGAATTTCCATGAAGTTCTACTGAACAGGCAAACAAGATAACTCTCAGAGCATCTCTGAAGAATTCTGTGTTCTTATTTTACTTTACAATGAATTTATTCAAAAGCCAATATGCTTACCAAGATAAGTAATACATTTACATAATTTACATATAGTATTAAAATAAATGAAACTCATCAAAACACCTGTCCAGGTGACTAAATTAATCAGTTGTAAAATTTCACTGAATTCACAGAGTTTTGATGACATGACTGAATTTGGCACAGTATTTTTCTTCAATAATAGTAGAACACCTGTGGAACTTATCACTTAAAACCAGAAGATATTGGTAGAGTTGTGAATCCCCAGGGGCTTTTAGAAAACTAGACCTGGAAATTACTCAGACAATGAAGCTGATCTAACTCTTGTAAATATTAACATCTGACCCGCTTCCCTGAGGCTCCCTGTATAGTCAGTGGAGAGAATAGACACTTCTAGAATAATATTCACCTTGTCATAAAGCAAGTAGCTGGAACAAGTCAGGTGAGTTTTATAACTGAACAAAAAAATTCCTCTCAAGAGACTACAGATGAAACCTTAGGTGTCTAGCTCACATTAAGATGTTTATGCCTTGTAGACTCTCTAGGTCAGGTGAGGCTGGAAAAATCTGTTGGATCATCCACTCCTGAAAACCCCACACCCTAATATTTCATCCTGTTGCCTCTATATTGTGCTTGGCTAAAGCACACATGACTAGAGACACTGAAACATCAACATTTGAAGACCTCAATGGATGGATCTGTTCCAGTGGCTAATCCCCCTCCTGAGGCTCAGACTTTTAACATATCTGATCAGCTGAAATTTGAGGGACAATATAGCTAGAGTATAAGTCATTTATCAGCACGTGCAGATAGATGCTATATACAAAGAAAAAAATATGTGCTTTAAATATCAGCCAAAATTATAAGCAAACCATCCTGAGGAACACCTGATATTTCTGTTAATTTTCTATACACATGCAGATGCAAATGTGTATAAAACATAAGACTACCTCACTGAATCAGACAAAAGGTCTCTATAGCCTGATAGATCAAATATCTCAGTGTGGCCAAAGTGAATGCCTAGGGAAATGAATAAGACCAGGACAAGTATGTGTGAAGTTTTCCCCATACACTCTCCCTGCTTCCTACTCCTTAAGGGTCAAGGACTTCCTGAGCCAGACATTTTTCCTACGATATTTCTAATCTTACCGGACCTGATAATATTTCTGATCTCAAACTCACTTCTTCACTGAGCTGTCTTCATCTCCAGAACTTTCAGTATCTATAACATCTTGTGCTCAGGTGCTCTGGAGCCAACCTACATGCTAGGCAAAAAGTCAGTTGCTGCTTTGCTGGTGTTGAACCTGGCACCCACCTGTTTCATTTAACATCTCCTCATTCTTGCGTTGAGAACTGAAAAGTGGGTCCTTATTCAGCCACCTGGTTCTGCTCATGAGAGAGTTGAGAGACCTTCATCCTCTCCTCTGCCAATCACCTACTTTTCAGATGGAGAGAGACCCTTACTCAGTTGTTCTTTGTATGAAAGTCCCTCTGTACCTCTGACCACCTTTGCTGTCCTTGAACTTCTCCAAGCTCTACCCCATCAAAGCACAGTCTGCAGTTCCTCTGTGGCAGCTCTGCTGTGGCAATTATATTCTGCACTGAGCAGTCGATACTGCAAAGTCCTACCCTGGATGTGATCAGGAAAAGGAAAAAGAGAGGCAGGGAGCAGCCTTTCAAGGTATCCTCCAAGGAAAAACACACCCACTGCCCCCTGTGCATGCACAGGTTCCGAAGACCCGATCTGCCCTGCCTAGCTCCAGCTTCAGCACAGACCTAGTCTTGGTCAGAAAAATACACTATTTTTATGGGTGTCAATTGTGCTATGGAATAAACTTGGAATTGTTCTCCCCTTTCACTTCTTCAGAGTAGTTAATGGTCTCCTGGCTCCCACCACAGATGCTGTACTGACATCCATATCATTTAGATGGACAGAATCACTGTTCATGTGCAACCTGTTACGGTTCTGTTGCCAGCAACTAAAATCTTGCTTCTGTTCTGTTTAAACTCTGATGAACACACTGTTGTAGTTTCTGGTTTATTGGTGCTAAAGTCTGCTCTGTCAACCACTTGAATATGGTCACACCGTGGCAGTAACTTAGGCTTTGGTGTCTTGGCAAAGATAGCCACAAAATCTGTCCTGTAAACCTGGCGAAGACTACAGACTCAAAAAGATTTGGTGACACCATCAAGGGGTTAACTCTAACATCTTAAGATGCTCTTCCTGGAGAAACTATCTCATGCTGGGACTTTGGATCAATCTTCTGCCCACTGCCTTTGCAGCAAGAGCAATTATAGGCCCAAATATTCCTTTTGCTCTTTTGACACTGCCCAAGGAATCATTTAGTGAAGCCTTCACAGACCTGGGTGAATATTATGAGCAACTTTTTCATGGCTGCTTATTTGATTTCCCCTGCTTCATTGTTGTTCCCATCTCTTTCTGCAAGTAGGCTAATGTATTTGATGTTTTCTGGCACGAATGCTCAGCACAGCTGGGAATTCTAGCTGAACAGGAGCAGAAAGCAAATTCTGAATCCCTAATTACTTTCATCACAAGAAAGGGGACTCCTGGAGTTTTTCATAAATAGTTCTGGTCTATGTGACCCAGTGAATGTCTTTAAATCACAGAGGCTAGCACCTCAGTCCTGAAGAGCTAGCAACCTAATCCAAGATAAGACTTCACAACTCGCTGCAGCAAACCACATGGGAGGAAGGATGCCAGGGCTGGCTGTGATAAATGCTGTACAGTTTCAGAAAAAGTTTGTAAAGCCACAAATCATTCTAAGTTTTGCTTCCTTGCTTTCAGATGTAAATAAATGCAGGCATGTTCCCCTGGCTATGGGCAACTGGTACTTCTCTTCAGTAAGCCAGTCGACATGGATTGCGAAGACAATCATGAAGAAACGCAGGGAGTGACTTCAGAGATTAAACATGGGGACAGACTTTCATTTAAAGAAAGCAGCAACAGAAGTGAAGAGATTGTTACTCTTCTGGCAGAACAAACAGCAAATAAGTTATTTGAGCACAGCTCCATGTGGGACAGGAGTAGCACAAAAAGGCTGCAAACTTTTAAACAAAAAAATAATTAAACGTCAGGAGCTTCTGCATACTTTTCTCATTCTCGGTGGGGTTTTTGTTTTTCACCACACTGAAGCTATGCTTTCCCCCCCCCTTTGCTTGTTATTGGTGGTGTTGCTGGAGTTGCTGTGCGGGGCTGTCAGCTCCCCTCCAGCTCGGTGCCAATCACAGCCTCAGAGGCTGCGAACGCTCCGCACGTGCACCACTGTGGATGTCCACAGTGCCTGAGCCAAATAGCAATTCACTAAACAACAGATCAGTCTGAGGAAAGGTGCTGGAAGAAAGTTCAACCCAATCCAGAGCGATGGCGCTTGAAGTCCCGCCATGTTCAGGATTACTGCACGTCCCCTCGATGCAAATGCACTCAGACCTAGAAGTGGCATCTCCTGAGACATGCTCCTGCCCAGGATGTTGATCTCAGGAGCTGCTCAGCACAGATCCACATCTCTAAGGCAGGAGGACCAAGCTACATGGTTTATCCAGTCCATGAGGTTTTCATTTTGAATCTATACACTGGGAAAAAAAACTAAGCTAAAGTCAGGTATGGCTGTAGCGGGTCTCACAGGTGGGTGCATTTTCTGTGTGGTTGTTGCGTGGCTGGGTCTTGGTTTTGGCTGGGGCCTCTGAACATCGTTGCAGAAGAGAGAAACAGTCAGACGGTAACATTGCAAAGCTGTAAGTCCTAGCAGAGAGGGACTGAGGCTTCCGTGCTTGTTTGCAGTTAGCCAGTCCAGAAGGCTGTCCCCTCTCTGAGAAAGACATGCTCGCAATGAAAATTAGTCCTTGTGTCAGGTGAGGGTAGGCTTTGGTTCAGAGAGGATGCTGGGAGGACACCTGGAAGTCAGCTGGAAATAGAGCTTATCATTAGCCATTTATGCATTCTTCAGCCAGGTAAGGTATTGCCTTTATATTAATATTTATGAAGAGGCTAGTCTACACAGAGGTATCTGATAGCTGAAACATGCCAAACAAATAACAGGTTACATCAGATTTACAAGTGAAGTGTCACTTTATTTGAAGGAAGAGTGGATTAGACAACAACTGAATAGGAGACTGACATTTTGATGATAGTGCAGAACTCAGGAAAGACAACTAATCTGAAAACCTGAGAGATGTGAGAGACCTGGTGATGCCAAAAATGTGAGACCTGGTGAAGCTGCCATAAGGCAAGTTTTATTGTCTGAGGGGGGTTCTCTGCTTACCACCAATCACTTTTCCACAAGCACCTCTGCATGGGCTAGTTTGTTAGATCCCGTGCTATAAAGCAGCCAGTACTGCCGTCAGGGTTTAGCAGTACAACAGCAGCTTTCACTGTGTGACCTTTCAGAGTGATGGGGAGGTTGGAAACACGACAGGGAGTTTAAAAACAAACAAATATATTTTCTAAATCCATTATTTGTATTTTCTTTCTCCCTTCCTAAAAATTTCCAGTAGAAAGTTAAGTTATGACTAACACTTGTGGGATTTTTCTTTTTCAAATAAATCCTTTATTTGGGTACATCATTAAAGGATGTATTACTGTCAGGTCTGGTGAAACTGTAATTACAGTGAGTGCAATAAATAAAAGCATAATGGCTCCACTGCATAAATAATGGCTCATTATCCCATTTTTATTGGTGTTTAGTTTGCTGAGCCAATAACTCCTTCTGCATACCCAAAGAAACTGTTCTGATCTGAACAATTTCTGTTAGGTTAAGTGAAAGAAACAAAGGAAGAGCTTTTGTAGGAGAGAGGACATTTGCTCATGCTGGTAGCCCCATTGCATGGGCTTGTGCCACTGCTTCCTAGCTGAAGAGCTCTGGCAGCATCCCACCTTGCCATGGTGCTTACCATGGGTGGTACCAGCACAGCGACCCGCTGCCTTAACAGGGTGCACCCAGCCTCTCTGGGAACCCTTTCACATTTCCATTTCCCAAGTCTTTCTCTTCCAGTCTCTTGAACGCTTATTTCTGTTTCAGTACTCTTGAGTGAGATTATTAAGACATTTATGTTAGTTTCAAACCTGCCAGCCTCCTCAGGACACCTTATTTCCACCTGCCTGCTGAGGGTAGGCTGTTAGCTCCCCTCTTTGCACTGTTGTAAGCGTTGACACACATCAAACCAGTAAGTAGCAATAAAACCATTAGCAAAGCCAACAATCTGCATGGAAGAGTGTGAGGGTGAGGTTTTCTCATGCCTCTTACTTGCCCTGCTCTCCAGAGCAGGTTTGATTTAGCCCTGCAAGGGAGGCAGAGGCTGTGTTCTAGATTTTGGTCCCACTGCCCTCATGGCATGGCATCAGACTCCCAAAGGGCTGGATATCACTCTGCCTTTTGTCACTTGAATAATAACAACAAATGAAGTAGAAAACCCTGGCTCATTGGAAAGTTTCAGCATTTGAGCAACAAAGAATCGTGAAATGTTGATCCTCAATCAGAGACGCACTTGGATGATCAGAACTGGTGGTCATATAGGCTGCTTCTGACATCCACGTTTGTGCTTAGTGCTTCTCCACTGCAAATACACCCACAGAAAGCCACAGGACTGCTCACACCAACAGGGGGACAAAACTGGGTTCCAAATGATTACTCATTACTCATTCAGGCAAATGTCTTCTTGACGGGGACATGTCATTCAGCTCATCACAAACGCAAGGCACTGAGTGGTAACAGATACAACTTCAGGCTAGACATATAATCAAATTACTGAAGCATAATGAGTTATCACATGTCACCTGAGCCCTGGTAACAGCCCATGCCTGTGCTCCATCCCCGTGGCGAGTGGAGCACTTTGCATTTGCCACGAGCCAGAAGTGCCCATGGATGTTTTCCCTGGCCCAGCCAAGCACAGCGACGCAGCGGCTGCAGTGCCTCCCCCGAGGCAGAGCCGTCTGCGCGCAGAAGGAGGTTTTAGCTTCACCACCAAGGGTATTGCAACTCCCACAGCTCAGGCACTGGCCCTCGCAATGCCAGAATCTCCTTTGGCAGCTGACACTTCCCTAGAGTTGGTTCCTCTCCTTCTATCGACATGCTCTCCTCTCCCAGTGACCCTGGCTGACCTGGGTCTCCCCCAGGGTGCTCCGAAACCAAGTCATCAGCGGGATGACCCACACTGACCCAGAAAATGGGCAAATAATGTGAAATTTTCTACCGTTATTATAACCTACTGATATTCTCTTCAGGTAAACAGTTTAAATTATGTTCAATAATGCTATAAAAATGGCATTTAGTACAGAATCCTGCTCAAAATGCTAGGCTTTCTCTTGCATATTGACAGCCTTGGATGGTCTAGTATTTCTAAGCCAAACCTGAGCCCAATATAACCTGCCTTGGGCTAGGTTTCCTGCTCCAGGCATTTTCACATGAAGCTCTTCATTGGGCTGTATGCACCGTAGTCCTCAACTCGAGTGACTGCATGGGCATTACGAGAGCTGAATTATCAGCACAGAGCTGCTCGTCACCCCTTCCCAGGGCAGTACCCCCATCTCCAGCTATCCTAGAGTCCTAGGAAACACTTCTCTCGGGAGCTGGCAGGTTGGTCCAGTTCAGCGTACCTAGCAAACGCTCCTGTCCTGAGCACGGCTGTTAGCCCTGGGGATCTCACTCACGCAGCTGGCTCCCCGACTTGCAAGCATTGCCATGGTGAGTGGCACAAAGCCCTTTCTGGCTCCCTTTGGGGTCCCGCCTGCGGGCTTCCATCTTGGCGAAGCTGCATAGGAACCACCACACTTTACCACGCTTCCTCTTTCTTTCTTCCCACGGCATCCAGTTTCTTTCATTTTCATCCTGTCTGTCTAATAGTAAATTCACTTTCCGGAGCAGACTTTAGCTCAGTGGTACTTGTTTTCCCTCATGATTGATGTTTTGCACTGAGGAGGTGCCAGTTCTTCCTTGGTGCAAAAAAATTGGGTTTAATACATTGCATTCATTTGCTTTCCAAGTGGTTAGATTTGCTGGGATTGCTTAAATCCCCTCTGTATGACCCTCATTTGGGGCCTTAATGAAGAACTGCTGAAATGCTTTTCTGGAGTCTGTGTACTTTCTTTCATGTATGCTCCCGTATTTACAGACTCCCTGCATAAACAATCATCATCAGTGTTTTATAGGGAAGCTGAAACATGAAATTGCCCCAAACCTATCTGTTACTTGGAACATTTAGTTTAGATTGTGTTACCACATATCTTGGCGAGTTTTTCACTGAAGGCTGTAAATTATGGTGCAGAGAAAACATAATCCCTGCCTTTCTTTTATAGTCCATCTTGGAGCTAGAAATCCCCTTTTTAACAGTCTGGGCTGTGCCTGGCAAGTCATGAGCACACTGCAAATAATATATAAACAAATAATAAACATTAGGCTACAGTAACTTCTGTACTCTTGGGACTGAATGCAGACTCAGGCAATTGCTGTGTTTCACTGGGGTTTTCAGTGTTATTGATCTACAGTATTGTTTCAAAAGGAACTGAAGGTCTTGCCTTCAGTATACATACCTGATGTATGTTTTTTCTAGATGATGGCTTGAGCGCCAATTTGTTAAGCTTTTTTTTTTAAAATGGAAATAGATGTAGGGAAAGAATGGGACTTCTGTTATCATTAAAGATCAAAAAAATCAGTGCTTATTTAACTCCTATTATATAGTTCCATTATCATTTTTTTGAATAGCACATTACCAGTAATTGGTTTAAACTTTATAGCCCTATCTATACCACATCCATTATCTAAGCAGATTCGAAGAGTGCTGGCAGTGTGCAAAGACAAACAGAGCTAACTGAACGCATACAGTCTCATGAACCAGGTTTGCAAGAATTTACTTAGTGGAAAACCTGGTTTGACTTTGCCAATTAATCTTCACTTGAACCACCTTTCTGGGACCTCGATGCCCCAGTACAGCAGCACAAGAAGCACGCCTTATGGTAGTTTGCACGGCTGAGCACTTGCTCAAAACTAAATAAAAAAATGAACAAGGCCTCAGACATTCTACGTAATGAGTTAATATTTCTTATTGTAAAATGATTTAATGACTGATTACAATTCTTCTCAAATGTATTTAAGTCCAGATTGCTGTCTTATTGAGGGGAATGTATGGGGGGGGGGTTGAGATAAGCTCAGGGACTAGCAATCAACCCATAAAATCTAATGCAGGCTGGCAGTGACCAAGAGGGACAAACAAATCATTACTCCTTTTTTCAGAAACAAGCACCAGATGATATCTAGATTCCCTTATGAAGATGTCATTAAATGCAAATATTAGTCATGGCTATCTCTGGAGCTTTTGCAGTGCAGCGGACCCAGCAGCCATGAGCTTTCTTCTCAAGATGTAATTTTAATTGCAATAGATTTTAAACTAATTTTATAAAATGAGGTTTTAAACCTTTATGGGGAATTATTCCTCTTTCTAACTGAGGATCCTTCACATGACCCCCCTGCTTCCTTGAGTGGTAGAACAGACACAGGCCCCTGGAGCTGGAGTTTCTGCTCTGCAGCACCAGGGCTTCAACACTCTCCATGGGTACAGTAATATCAACATATGGCAGAGGCCAAAAGCTCCTTATGTGGATGCCATGCTTTATTCTGACCCAGTAAAAAATGACCCTTGGCACCTTTACCACTGCAGACTAGTTGAATCAGTTAATATGTAGTAGAGGTCTGCTCACTGTGAACTTCTTCCAACACAGCTCTTGAAGTCAGGGACCAGACAAAGTACCAGCTGTGAGGCGGGAATGCACCAAGAAAGGGCTGGGGAACCCCCATTGCTGTTTCTTTCCTCCACTGAATCTTGCGGGACTGAACAACATCCCCACTGAAGAAAATATATCCATTGTCTGATTTCTATAGCTCATTCAGCTCATTCAGTCATGGCATAATCTTCTAACCATCTCACAGGCATGCACTGCCCCCAGCATGATGATCTAGAATCATAGAATATCCTGAGTTGGAAGGGACCCAGGAGGATCATTGAGTCCAACTCCTGACTGCACACAAGGCAACCTAAAAGCTAAAACATATATATGAGCATTGTGCAAACACTTCTTGAACACCAACAGGCTTGGGGCTGTGACATCTTCCCTGGGGATCTTGTTCCAGTGCTTGACCACCCTCCCAGTGAAGAACTTTTTCTGAATATCCAGTCTGAACTCCCTCTGATGCAGCTTTAAGCCATTCCCTCGCACCCTATCACCGGACACCAGAAAGAAGAGATCAGCACCTCCCTCTCCACTCCCTCTTTTGAGGAAGTTGTAGACACCAATGAGGTCATCCCTCCCTCTCTAAGCTGAACAAATCAAGTATACTCAGCTGTTCCTCGTAAGTCATGCCCTCTAGTCCTTTCATCATCTTTTTTGCCCTCCTTTGAACACAATCTAATATTTTATATCCTTCTTACATTGTGGAGCCCAAAACTGCACACAGTACTTGAGGTGAGACTGCACCAATGCTGAGTACAGTAGTACAATCACTTCTTTCAACTGGTTAGCTATACTGGGTTTAATGGACCCCAGGATAGTCAACAAAGAGGGACTGATTTGTGCCCTCTGAAGAGCGATGATGCCTGGTACCACTGAAAGTAGGTAAGAGGAACCCACACCCATCATGACTTGTTATTTCTTGGTAATATTACTAGGTATAAGAAGAGACAAACACACAAAAAAAGAAAATTTCACCTATGACAATGATGTAGCAGCTGAGAAAGAAGAAACAAGACCTACACAACTCCCCATAACAATCCATCTCTACCCTCCTCTGCTATTTCCACACAGTGTCTCCAGCCTTCCTCACCATCATTGCACCTTTGCTGCAGGATTGTTTGTTATACCAGGAGACAGCAGAGAGGTGAAGAAGAAGAAGATAAAGGGGTGCTGGGAAGTAGGGCTGCCATGGTCACCAGATGCCTAACCATCATCTCGTGGTGGAGATACATTCAGCGATACAGCAAGGAGAAGCTACTCAGATTAGACAACGATAAGAAAACTAGACTTTGTCCTTCCTGGGTCCCTCCAGGATAAACTGGCACTTCATAACATCATTTGTAGAAAGGCAGCTCCAGGTTTGAAAAATTATGCTTTATTAAATAATCGCAGAGTCATTTATAAAAGGGAATATATTTAAAAAGAACATTAAAAATGCCTCTTCTTCTGCTGAAGTCCCCTGAAAGTTACCCTGAGTTACAACTCATTACTCTAGAGTACTCTTAGCGTTATACATTTCTGTCTGAAATATGCATTGCCTTTATTTTTAACTATAATGATATGTAAATTTAGATATTTTTAGTATAAAGACTCTACGCTACTTATTAGCAGAGCTGTACTAATACCAGAGCTTTTTTCCTTACTCATTTCTCCTTGGTTCCAGGAAAATACGATCCTTCCCTGAGAACATGGTTTCGTTCATGGCATTTGTTCTTCTGACTGATGAGGTCGATTGTGCTTTTTTATGGGTGAGGAGCACCTACTTGAAATCAGCCATTTGTGAAACTCTGTGTTAGAGATACTCCTCACCTCAGGTAGACTTCCCGGAGGAAAGTGTCTCAGGAAACCCCCAGCACCGAGGCGGTTTGGTCTGAAGGGCCAGCAGGCCAGCAGCCAGGGCTGCTTCTTACCCCAGCGGCAGCTGGGGCAGTGCCAATTACATACCATTAGATCGTTTGACCTGACGCTTCCTCTCCTCATGCTCTTTGCTTCAAAGACTAGTTTTGAAAGATTAAGGAATGGGAGGGGAGGGAGAGAAAATAAAAAACTAAAATCACACTTAGCTTTTTCATGAAACATATATACAGCTGGCTCAGAAACAGATCCAGTTCAGGCTGCCCATCACAACAGTAGTAAAAGAGCTGATTCAGTGTGTACTGGTGCAGTAGGTAAAATTGATGTCTTGAAAGCAGTATACATTTCTACTGCCTTGAAGAAAACTTTATGTAAATTCAGAGGTTTAGTAATGCTTTGCACATAACCAAAGCTGTCTAATCTTGTCAAAATTTTGCCCTCTGGAAATCAGGCATTTCCAAGGAGTGCATCTGACAGTCAGCTGCATTTTAGAAACTGGCAGCAGAAACACCCGTAAAAGTTGCACTGGGAGCTGCCTTCCAGCAACAGTGACATTTACGCAGTTTTGTTCCTCCGGCAATTTTAGCTTCCAAGCATAGGGTGGTTTTTTCCCTTCTGTTATGAACAGTAATCATTTGTACCCCTGTAGTTTTGTGAAGCCCGAACCACGTTCATGTCCTGCTGTGCAAGGTCTTCTAAAGCCCCAGGAGAAAGCAGCATGGAGGTTGCTATGAATGCTGTGAACTTCTTTTTCCCTGCGGGGATCAGCTTCACAGTCACAGCTCATGAAATGGATCTGGCCTTTCTGCCACGGGTAGGCTTGGGCTCTGCAGTGTTTCTTCAGTGTGCACTTGTGACAGGTCCCACAGATGTACTGAATTGTGATTTCTCCCTTGGAGACTGCCCTATACGGCTTCCCACTGATGCAAGGAGGGGAACAGTGGTGATGGCAGCTGTAACGAAATGCACAGAGGAAGGAGCCATCTCCCCTTTCTCTGCTGGAAGCAGAGGGCTGTATCCATATTATTCACAGGACAGTCAAAACTTCCTCACCAGCTGTAACATCCTGACTACTGGCCAGTGTGAGTAAAGCAAAGTGTTTAAAGGCAGGACTGGGTGGATAGGTAGGTAGGTAGGTAGGTAACAGTGTGCCTCTGTGTTGCAGGTGGTTGAAGATTGCCTAGCTAAGCACTTTCAATGGGGGCTATTTTGAAAACTGGGTGCCTTCAAAAATTGCCTCCAGATGCCTATATACATCTTTAGACTTTGATATCCCTTAATCAGTTTGCATCCATCACCATGAAGGACATTGACTGGGGACATTTCCAGGCACATGTGATCCAGAGATACCCTAGCCAGCATAGCCTAAGTAGGATGCTGGCAGGAGAGAGGCAATGTTTGGAAAATGGCCTGTTCCCCTCCCTTACGTCTTTGTCTTGTGTCTTTCAGTGATTTAGGGTTTTTTCCTTCCGTGAATAACCAATGCGAAATTACTTTTCCTACAAGGCATTTTCTTTGCAGTTTCCAAAAGTTATCTCACCTTAATAAGCTGCAATTCCTGTCCCCGTTGTCACAAGGATCTTCCATTTACCCTCCAGGAAGTTCCCTGTGCTGAGGATTGGAAAGCTCTGCAGCAAAAATGAGAGCAACCGGAGAAGATGGAGGCATCTTACATAGCTGGAAGTATCAGGGCCATATCACAGCTGGAAGTGTTATATACTTCTCGCTAATCCCACTGTGTGCAGCTGCTAAAGTACACCATGGAAGAGTCAGAGGCAAGCAAACACTCAGCGAGCCATCTGCAGTCAGTTCAGACACTCTCCAGCCTTTTCCGCTCAAGGGCCTCCCGATGGCATGGAGGGATGTATTGCCCCAGCAGCACTTAGCTGTCAGGAGAGGAACGGCCCCAGGGGCAGTACGAGTTATGTCACCTCGAAGGAGAAAGCTCTGCAGGCCAGCAGCCACCAGTACTTTCCAGGGTGGGAGCTTTTTTAAAGTCTGTGACTTACCCCCTGTTGAAATGAGACTTGGATAACAAAGCCCACAGAAAACAGTGTGCAACTGGCCAGGGGAAAAGTCCAAAGCTTACTTTTTGTTTCTCACTTTGAATGTTTTTATGGCATTTTCCCAGTTTCGTGGTGAGGTACCAATAGGTATGAGTGCTTCTCTTTGCCATACTGTTTAGTGGATTAAGTCTAGAAGGTCTCCAAAGTCCCAGTTCACTCGAACATCCCTGAGGTCAGAGGCAGCTACTGAAGGAGGATGCTTCCCTGCATCTAACAGCAGCACCTGCAGCCCAGAAGCCAGTTTTTGCACCCTCACTGGCTTCACCCTTTCCTGGAGTCTCCTGAACAGTGCTGTTCGTCCCTGAATGACACTGAGCCTGGTGCTTCAGTCCATTTGTCTTTCTGGACTCCACCAGAGAGCCAAAGCTGTTGGGGATGAGGAACGGCATCCCACTGGGAGCTGCAGAAATGTGCATCCTTCCTCTTACTCCAGAGTCTGCTGGGCTGGAAGGAGTGGAGCCGTGGTCTTAGCATTTTCCTGCAAGTCTCAGTACGGCACGAGGCTGCAGGCCATCCTGCGGCCACCACGGTGCCCAAACACTGCACCTTTCCTCCCTTGTCTCCTCTACTCCTGTGTGCAAGCCAGGTGAGATCTTTCTGAGTTGCAACAGACAAGGAAGGAAAAGCAAGATTTGGAGTCACACATTCCTGAAAGCTTTAAGAAGAACACCAGCTCCAAAATCCCTTCAGCTGCAGAAAGCTGTCATTTCTGTTCACCAAGTGCTCTCTCGTCACAAGAAAGCTGTCCAGCTGCAAGTACATTCAAACGCTGTTCATCTCTATCAGACCTAAATGCAAAGCACAACACTCAGACCCTTAAGGTTTTGAGTCTAAAAAGAAACAAGTGTTTGAAAATGAAGAATAAGTGCTTCTATCTCTGAAGGAAGATCTGTCCCAAGTGTTTAAATGAAATGTTTAAGAAGTGTTTAAATGAAAATGCTACTTATCCGTGTTTAAAAAAAAAAAGCTGAGTCCTTTCCAGCAAAAAACAACTGTGGTAAATACAATAACTAAAGATTCAGTTGTCCTTGTATAAATAAAGAAGAACCCACTGAATCATATCAATCTGTATTGGATGGGTGTTGCTATGAGAAGTCAGTCCTGTCTTTGAAGACAGCTGTATCCCAGAGGTCTAAGTCTATATATCAATCTTACGGGTCAGCAAAGATGATTCTTTACCTTTTCTGACTTTGTATTTCTCTTATATAACCTCAAGATGCATCGGTTTTCATGTTGTGGCAAAAAAAATCTTCATCAAATCTATTGTAAGAGACTTCTGCCAGGGAGACGGCACACCACTTGCTGCTCTCCAGCCCCGAGTTGCAGATTTGTCTCTGTAAACCACAGCTGTGGCACAGGGGGTCTGGAGCAAGTGATGTGGCTGGGGATAGAGGCTGTCGGCGCCTTGGCAGGGGGGTGGGCAGCATGGTGGTAGCTGTGGAGCTACAACATGGCACTCTGTCAGACATCCAGCCCTCCTGCTTTGGCCAGAACTGCACCAAGCAGGTACGTGGAGGTGGGGTCTGTCCCCACCGTCAGAGCAGCAGGTTGCTGTAGATCGTGTAGATCTGCACTCCTTGGTGGGGAATGCAGGAGCAGCCACCTACTGCGTGCTTGAAATACATTACAGCCCATTGAAAATACCTGTGCCAACACCAGGAAAGGAGGGAACGTTCATGCAGTTTGGTCACTTCATTGTGGGTTCCTGTAGTGTGACATTGGCCATCACGTCCAGAAGCCCAGCTGCCTCGCCTGACCAACAGAGATCTGGGTGGTTTTGTCCCTGCCCATGCAACAGAGAGAGCCAGCCAGGAGGACTGGTGCTGTGGATGGTGAGTGGTAGCCCAGGCTGAGAAAGCTTCAGGCATGTGGCTGTTCCAAGTGTCCTCTACTCAGGACAACTCAGGATGGGTGTCCCTCTTCCTGACCAGTAGCAGGGCACAAGACTCCTCACCTCCTCCCCAGGGGCATCTTTTGTCACTGACGCGGTTGTGCACCCTCAATTCTGACCTCCTCCTGCATCCTCCTGGCCTGCCCTCCCCGTTCCAGCACTGCTGCCAGCCTTGACCCGCCATGCCCAGCCGCCAGCACAAGAAGCTGTAAAGCTCCCTTTCCCCCAGGTTCACAGGGTCAGGGCTGCTTCCCCATGCTGGTCTGCAGCCCAGCAGTTCCCCTCCCAGACCCCGTCGCTCCTATGAAGCTGCCAGGAATCTGCCAATTGCTAACGGGCAGGCAGCGGGACTGCCGGGAATAAGGGCGTCAATTAAACCAGCACTTGCTGACTTGCGGCCTCAAAAGGAAAATCCGAGCGCTGCATATTCTTTACACTCCATAGGCACGTTTGCCATCGCTGATGCCCTTCTTTTCCCTCCCATGCTTTCGCTGTTTGCTCTGCCAGCTGCTCGCCTTGACCCAAGGGTCCCGCAGAGAGGGACCGTCCCTGCCTTGCGGCTGGAGGAGGCTCGGCTCGGCACGCAGTCTCCACACCCCAGCCCCAGGCACTCGTAAGGTGGGAGGTAGACAATACCCTCGTAACTGTCGTCTTTGAATAACACGAAAAAAATGCCTACATTTGACGCCCGCAGGTTATAATTTCTTTGGCAAAGCTGAAAACGTGGGACAGATAAAAGAGAGGTGCACTTACTTACAAAAATTGGCGATGCTTTCCTTTAGATCAGCTTTGTGATTTTGTAACCGGCTGTAAAAGATGCATGGGGGAAAGGACAAAGCAGGGCAGCGTTGGGTGAATTGTCATTCTGGTTCCTGTCCTTCCCATGCCTCATAAAATGAAATAATGATACAGTAAAGTACAGAGTACTTCTGAAGTTGCAGCCTCACTAGGAGATGTCATAGCTGTGATAGCCTAATGAGCTTGAAATGACTGAAGAGTGTCAATAGATAAAATCTGTTGTGGGAAGATTTCTAATCCACAGCACAGCAGGGAAACACTTTCTGAAATCCCAGCACATTCGTCAGTGACAACTCAGACCGTAAATTCATGCAGTATAAAGATATATTCAGCACTCTAATAAAACACATTTTCATTTTTATGAACCCAGAATATTGATGAAATAAAAACAGTACTAAACAAAATCTGAATGTGGAGTGCCGTAAAGTGAAATACCCTTTAGAAACTTGAATTTTTGAAGGGTATTTTTAGACTTTTTCTATGTAACATGGGATATTAAGAGTAATTAAGTCCTCAGAAGCACATCAAACAGCTTCCTCTGCTTTCAAAGACACATGGCCAAGCTTTATGTGTTAAAAAAACCTGTTTCAAATCAATTAAATTGCCTCCTGCAACTCAGTAACAGTCCTTGTGAATAGAAGTGAAAGAGGAGATGTCACGACTTGATTTTATTAGAAGTTTCTTGGTGCCGCTTCAATTACTTTCTCATACAGAAGCTAAGGAAAAAATGGTTAAGACTGTTAAGGGATGGATGCAAAACTGGGTACACACCCTGATCCAGCTTGCTATCAAAAATTTACTGTTAAAATGAAGGGTGGGAAATTACTGTTCTGGGTCCACCACTAGTGAATTTACTGAGCTGGTGGGAGGCAGACAGGATGCGAGAGACAAACAATCAATCAATCAATCAATCACAAGCCCAATGCGACTTGTTACAAAAAAAGGCAACCACATCACTGAATGCACAGACTGGAATTCAGCATGTGGGATAGTCCCTCAGCTCTGCTTGGCACGGGCAAGGCCCCACCTGAAGTACCAGACCTCGTCTGGGGCCCTGTGCTTCAGAAAGGGCATGGGCCACTTGGAGAAAGCCCAGAAGATGCCAGCAAGCATGGCAAGAGGACCAGAAATCATGCCTGTAAAGAAAGATTTAGAACAAAGAACTGAAGAAAGAGGGGAAATGTGGTACCATGGTTTGAATTCCAAGGAGACCCCCAAAAGAAGGCTAGCCAAGCATCTCCAGGGACTGGCATGGGTGCAGGTGAACCGGGGTGGAGGCAAGAGAAGGGACCAAGAGGCCCTGAAGGTCCCCCCAACCTTCTCCTTCTAAGGTAGCACAAAAGTGGAGCAAAACAAAGGGCAGAACATCTGCTTGTCCACAAATCTGTTGGCCAAAAGGCCGGACCGAACCAAGGCCAGACCCCTCCTGTGAGCAGGCTGTCCCTGACATGTGGGGCAAGGACATGAAACAACAGCACTTTCCAAAGATCAGGGTAGAACTGTAGCTGGTTATAGGGTCCATAGTCTCGATGCAGAACAGTCTGTGTTGTCTGCCTGGGAGCTGATACGCAGGATTTGCCACTTCATTTTACTGAATCTGGAGCACAATACAGAGGTACTAAGAAATTACTAACAACCCACTACTTCTGCATCTGTGTAAGCGAGGAGGAGAAATCAAATTTTTCTAGAGTTAGAGAAGTGGGTCTTTTTAAGTATCACATGTACACATCGTTTTCCTTCATATTAGTGCTTCACTTTCAAAGCTGCATCTGACAAAAACGCTAGTCTCCTTGACAACAAAAAGAAGCCTTTTACACAGAGGGATCATGCTGTACAGCTCATCACAACTTTCAAGACACTGTCGCTGGACAAAGGGTACTTACTCAAAATAGGTAAACCCCAGATAGCACTGTTCATGGCAATAGTTTCCTTTACAGCCTTTCATGGGCAGTGAGATGGATTAGAAACCCAGGGAATGTCAGGATAGTGAGTTAAATTATTTTTTTTCAGGATCAAATAAAGCATGGTGGTGCGCTGATTTGGTTTTTTTAACCTGAGATCCTTTCCTGTTCCTTGTTCTACTTCTAACTAGGAGTGGCGAGTGATATAAACACATTAGAAAAGTTCTTTCATATTCATCTTATACTAGCAATCATCTGTGTGAGACAGAGCATCATATGACATTGTGTAGCTGGCTCTTGGCTTTTTTCAGGCAGTTGACTCTTTTTCCTGCTTTTTAGTCTGGTGTAAAGAACAAGCACAAAAGTTGGCAATTGGAAATTCAGAAAACTAATGAGAGCTCTAATCTGAGTCCTTTCACTTCTCTCACTCAGTTTTGCTATGTGTGTATTACAATAAAATTGGTATGCAACAGTGGAAGTAGGATAAATTAATTAACACTTTAACAGTGGAAGTAGGATAAATTCATTAACACTTTTCTCATTTTTGAATGAGAAAAGCTCTGGAAAGGAATACTGTCATTTATGAGTTTAATCACATTATTCAAGTATAATAATGTGACAGAGTACTTAGACTCAGAAAACTAACTAGGTATTCAACTGTTTCCATTTTTTCAGCTTTTTCTGAAATGTCATTTTATCAGTGTAAAACAGAACAGAACAAAAAAACCTCATACTTTGCTGGGTTTGCTCTAAGAAGAAATAAGCTTTATGAACCATAAGTAATTATAGCTCATTTTTAATAGCATACTAAATTCACTATAGTCATCAGAATTTTCGCCTAATTCTGAAAACCACATTTGTCATCAGCAGTCAAGAAGTTTCAGACAAACACTCCCGAGTAGCCGCGATGGGGCTGGCACAGGCAAGCAGAGCATTTGGCCTCCGCCTCTGAAGCAGAGGTGCATTTTTAGAAGGATGCAGAAGCATCGTTCTCATTTTCTCAACCTTGTGTTGTTGCTAAAGGACTCGGGCCTTTCTTCTGTCATCTCTGGTCACTCAGGGAATAAATGGACATGCAGAACAGAAAATTTGTTATTAAAACAGGTGTGTCATACATCCTTGTATCGATTCAATCCGGACCTAACAAATTGCATGCTAGTTAGAGCCAGGATCAAGGCAAATATTTTTCTTCAGTTACTGCATTTGTGATCCGGACCTTATTACTAAACCAGAAATTGGGTCAAAGAAGTGTGAGACTTAACCAACGGAATAATTTAATGTACTGGGAAATATATGTAAACAAAGATACAAATTAAATAGTATGTGCAGGAAACAGCACGTTTAAGAAATGAATACTTGAATTTTGCTCAAGGTTAACATCTTCTATGTTGGCTGGTTTTCTTCTCCCAGACCAAGATGGTGATGAGTACAAAGAAGATAAGAAACTGTCTGCAAGGTTTAGCTTCCAAAGAGTTTCTCTTTCATGTGAGCAAAAAACCATTCAAACCCTGTCCCTCAATTTCTGCTCTGGTGACCCTGGGACATGCTATCCTCTTAACAACGGTTAGTCAAATCCAGCAAAAGTAACAATTAAGCTTTATCTAATCTCAATCCAATCTCCCAGTCCATGCTGGAAAGAACTAGCTCCTGACACCACAAAGTCCCTCCCAGGTTTCCCTGCCCAGCACAGAGCCTGAAGCTAGCACGGAGCAGAGCAACCCAGCCAAGTACCCAGCGCCTATCCCAGGAGCTCTGCCAAACACGAATAGGCAGACCGTCTCTCTGCCTCTATTTCGGTCACCGCTGCTCACTTCCCGAAGCACCCGAAGGTGCTGTTTGCGCAGCAGATGTCCTCTCAGCTCCTTTCCTCTGTGGAGGTGTGCGCACGCATGCAGGTGCTTTTCAACTAGAAAAGGATTCTTCAAGTGAAGAGGCACTGGCAGTGGTGCTTGAAAATGTTAGCAGTGCTGGCTGGAAGCTCATTTTCTTCAGATAACTGGGAAGGTGCGTTTAAACGTGGTTCAGAGTCGGCAGGACAAAAACCCATAATCCAAACTAGGGGGAGAAATAGCATGATGCAGGGGAGATGATGAAAGAAAGACTCCAGTGTATGCGGATGAAAACCCAGAAAGGCAAAGTGCATCTGAAACACACAGTCCTGCCCTGCCCTGCCTCTCCCCCATGGGGAACGGTTTGGATGTACTCCTTTGTTTGGGCTGAAAAACATAAATATAGAAAGGAGCGCAGAGCATTTCCATCCTCGCTGCATCCCACTGTTTCTGCTGTCACATCTATTCCTCTATCATCTCTCTGAAACTGATACCACACCGAATTCACTGCAGTAATCACAAGTGTTACCTTACTCTGAAAGCTGCATTCATCATGAGTCCAGAAGTTTCAGAGACAAATGTTCCTGTGCAGCAGCAATCAGCTTGGCGGAGGCAAATAAACCATTTGGTCTGTTTCCATGCTTTTAGATCAAAGCTCCAGTTAACGAGAATGCAGAAGCATCACTGCAATTTTCTCAATGTTGTTTCATTGCTAAAGGAGTTGGGCCTTTCTTCTGTTGTCTCTGCTCACTCGCCTCCCAGAGGAAAGAAGAAGGCAAAGGTAAAGATTCCACATATTCCCTACAGGATGGGGGCCCTCCAAGTAGAGAGCTGGAGCGGTCGGTGGCAGCATTTTCCAGACACTGTGGCCCACACACAGCTGTACTGTTTCCCATAGAGCTTTTTGTACTCATGCCACCTAATCCGTAAGATAAAAACATGGAGTGGAAAAGGTCCTGAGGATTATCGCCTGTCCTCACTGGTGTACCATGAACCAGAGCTTGAAAACCACCATCTAAAGGACAAAACAAAAAAGCCTGAAGGGCTGGTGACCACGTGTCTAAGCACAGCTTCTCCATTACTTGATACAAGGACTTCAGCAAACAAATCAAGCCTTTTATTTTTCATTTCTCAGGGCTTAAGCAGACTTGTGCATGGGATGTCAAGCATATAGGCCAGGTTGAAGAGCCAGATACCTAGCTGAGAAGGTGGGAGGTAGAAGACGGTAGTACATGGACACATAGAGAATGAGCAACTGTCAGGAAGATCAGGAATTATTCACTGACTCCTGTAAGGAGAGGATACAGGAACAGATGTGATGACAGAGACAGCTGGATGCTTCCCTGTGTTTTCCATCTCTGTATGCTAGAGTCCTTCTTCCTTTCCACCACATCATTCTGTTTCTCCCAGTGGTCTGAAGTATGTGTTTCTACTCCGTGTTACCATTTTCTGGCACTTTTCTCATCTGCCATTTTCTCTGTCCTACATGGCACAGCTTTCCTTTGTTTCAGCAGCTCTTCTCATTTTTTTCCCCAGCTTTATTCCCTGACTGTTCCTGCATTAATTTATCCTGTTGGCTGGCCATTACGTAAAATATTGTGGGAACAGGATGTTCCTTTGATACATAATTAAGGATAGAGTGCAAATGGTTGATCTTCTGGCATTTTCACCAGGAAAAAAAAAAGGGAAAAAAGCTCTTCCATTGCATGTCTATTTTAGATTAAAATTGCACTGGACAGAAGCCAGGTGGTGCAGTGACCCCAGGTATCCCCCAAAACCTTCATTCCTCTCAGGCTGGGATGTGGAGCATTCTCAAAGTCAGCTTCACACACTGGTATTTTCATGGTTCCCTCAAAATTAAGACATGTAAATAAGAGGAATGAGTGAGGACAGAAATCAGTTTGGTCTTTCAGTGAAAAAGGACGTGCAGGGGTGGGTCCACTGCAGAGACCTGGCTTCTTGTGGCGTTTCAGTTCTTTCTCCAACCAAACCCGTAGCCTCCTGGGGTACCTATGGTGTGGGGAGGGGAAGGTGTACATGCACAGAAAATTTCCTATGAGCAGGACTTTGAGAAAGATGTGTGGATGGTAGTGACCAACCAGCTGAACATGAGCTTTTAGGACTAGGCAAAAACAAATGTGCGACCTTTGGATCTACAAATGGAAGAGAAGGATGAAAAATTGGACCAGGCGCATAATGAAGTATGAACATTAGCAGTTTGGAAAACATCAAGACACTCTGGGAGTTCTCAGGTTATTAAACAGAGATTAAGCACTAACTTCATCACAAGTTTATCTTACCTACCCGGAGAAGGGACACTGAAAATAAACAGCTATTTTTAGCCTAATTACAGTCAGGTAGAAAATAAAGATGTACAAATTTACTGCAAAGAGGAGCTAAGTGCTGTGATGTGCTACTGGTGGTGATGGCAGCTGCTCTAGGACCAGAATTTTCAAAGAAGAAATTAAATGCCTTTCTCAGTGCTGCCAAATACTTCAAACAGTGATTAATCTAGGATTTTCCTCCAGCCTGTGCTGAGCAGCACGACAGGCGAGATGATCACAGCAATCCTTTTAGGCCTTGTACCCTACCACACATGCTTAATAAAAGTGTATTATAAGGCTGCCTGGCATCGGGCTGTGTATGGCGGGTGTGTTCTTGCAGTGCACACAAGACGCGTGTGCTTTTCAGTGGGTGGGATCTGAATCGGAAACAATCTGCCTCGAACTTCGTAGGGCTGGGGAACAGCCTGAAAACCCACAGCGGTGTGACCACGGAAAACACAGGGAAAGGCAGGAGGCACAGGGGCCACGGACCGAAACACGCTGGTCGGATGCAGTGAGGGCTGCTCCGAGCACCACGCTCGGCACCGCGGCCGGCCCGGCATCCCGGATCCTTGCAGATCGAAGCCGCGCTGCAGGTCACCGCCACTGCTTTGCACAAACATCATGTCAGCAACCTGCTCAGCCGAACGGATGTCAAAAAGCAGTCAGTAAAGGCTGAGAGGTAAACCAGGCTTTATTCTTTATCAGGGCATTCACACTCTTTGCTGTGTTTCCCCTGATTTATTAAATGTTTCATACACTATATGTTAAACAGGGATATTAGAAACCAGAAATGCTTCAATCTATCTTTACAGAAAATGTACTAATCATGAGGGACACAAGCAATTGTCATAATCCACTCTACTCTTGGAAGTTCACCCATTGTGAAAATGTCAGGGTAGGCTAATTTTATGCTGCATAATTCATTTGACCTACCCCTTTCACTCAGATGCGCTTGAAACTATTCAACTGATCCTAAGTAAATCTTGCAATGAGCACTAAATAGCCAGTGTTACTGATTTATGCTTTTATTGCCCTATATATGATTATAACTGTAGAACACTGTTCAATAGGTCAAGCACTCTCTTTGCTTAATTAATTAATTTGCCACAGCCAGTAACCTGAAGGCATCTTTGTGACAAAACTAGAAATATGCAGCCTGTAAGCTTCGTGGAACTAAGAAGGTATTTACACTTCCTCTACATCCTGCATTAATCTTCCACCATATCCTGAGACACATACAGTGACGGTTTTACTTTGGATGGGTTGGGAAATGCACAGAATTTTAATGTTACCCCAAATTCTCTGCTTCTGTGTCACCTACAAATAGCTGGATGCTTACTCGTAAAGACACGCATGCCACGTGGCGTCATCCCCTCAGTGCAACCCTTCGTCCTTCACCTTCAGGTAGCTCTGTCTTGCCTGCCTGTGACACCAGTTGTGTCATGCTGTGTCTAGATATGTGCATGATTCCAAAACTGCAGCATCAGGCTTGAGTTTCAGGGAGGAATAGTCAAGGGATTTTGCCCTAGAGCTAAATATGCACACTTTAACTCCATTTTCACAAATATTGTGGCTTCAACCCTGCAGACAACTGATAGCAGCACTGTGCTTCGCTGCCAGGAGGCCCCAGCACCACCAGTAGTGGTCCCATTCCTGATGCATGGCATGTCTGGCAGGTTTCAGTAGGTGTCGATGACTGTAACAGGTCCGGTGAGTCACCTAATGCACCATAAGGTGTTTCACCAAAACAGCAATACCTGACCCTTTGGCCAGGTCTGAGCGAGTGGGTTATGCACAGACACCTATTTTGGTGTGCCGGAGGATTTATTACCATCCTGCTGTGGTCCAGCCCGGCTGCCCCTGTGCCAGTAAAGCCGCTCCGTGCTCACACGGATGGGGCTCCGTCCGCAGGGAGAGCGGGTCCGTGCCAACCCCCTCACACCAAACAGTAGCGTGCTGCCTGCCTCTCAGCGGGGGCAGGACAATTTTCACACAGTAGCCCCTGAACTGGCAGGTTAATTGTGAACTTAGAGGTCTCTGATCTTCCAGGAGACTCTCAGACACAATTTTTAGATTTTTTTGTTCTTCGAGGCTGCGGTGTTTTGGCGTATGTTTAATTTCTCCACCAGTGGAAGTTATAATAGCATCTTTCTTACACCGTGCAGCAGAATATACCTTGCCTGCTTCCTTTTATTTATTTTCATGGACAAATTCATAGCATTTTCTATCCCTCAGGCACTATTCCTGGCAACCTTCAACTTTTCATCCACATTTCCAGTCACCCAGCAAATCCGATTGCTTTCTTTTCTCATTTATTCTTGTTTAGTTGTCCCTTGAATGAATGCTTTGTGGTTGGCCCTTAGGGGAATATCTGTTTTCACACTTTCTTCCAGGAAGGGGATGGGAACTGAACAGTGTGGGAGGAAGGAGAAAGGCCAAGATGTTCCTTTTTGCAGGCAGGGAGGTCATCGTGACATTATGATTTGCCTGTTGTTTTACACCCTAGTCGAACAGAAGTTTCTTGCAAATCCATAAATCTTCACCAGGTGATGTCTTTTCCTGCACTCTCCCCGGGTTGTTTCAAGCAGATACCATGGCATCCTCATAAAAAAGATATTGGTGACTTTAAACTACAGGCATCTGACTGGGGATGCAGTTTCTACAAGTCCCTCTAAGCTGGGCCGCTGTGCCTGTTCTCTCTGCCTGCCACAGCCTGTACACAGTGCTGTAGCTAGAGCTGTATTTCTCTCCCCCTTCCAGCCCTCCATGGCTTTTTTCATTTTTTGATGCATCAATACCAACTTCGTATCCCACTGCCCCTCCTTTCCCTGTCCTAGGGTTTCCTGTCTCTACTCAGAATTCTAAGCATCTTGTAATAGATTACTCTCCTAAAATGCCCAATCCTCCCAATTTTCCACTCTCTCAAGTTGTGAATCCTTTATTTTTCTTCCCACCTGTGCCTGGGGCATTTCTTCACTCGTGTAGGTTCATCTCCTTTCTTCTCCCTTCCCCTTCTTCAGCTTGGTTCTGGTGGTCGCAGTAGTAAACCCCAAGCTGGTCCTTTGCCTTTCCAGTCATTCTGCATCTTTTCATCCTACTCAGGTGGCATCTCTGCATTTTGAATGCATGGCCCTCCACAGCTTGATTTCCAATAGATCCCAGTCTTTAGTCAACACTTTTCTATAAATGCTCAGTGCTGCTTCTGAACAGGTCTCTTTACATCAACTTCATTCTGACAAATTTCTTAAGAGGATTTCCTTTAAGCAAATATTTAAAGCTTTGGGTTGTATCATGTCTGCTCCTGGACGATTGGTGAGACAATTTACCTTCAGCGAAATTGCTGGACTTCAGGAGATTGCATTTCTCAGCAGGTCATCAGGCTTTCTTTCCCCTTCATACTTCTACTGGATTGATATTGTTGACTGTGCTAACCCAAAAAGAACATTAATAAAACCACCTAGGGTAACTCGTCTGCAACAAGATCCTTCTTGCCATGAGAGCAGTTTGTTGTAACCCCAGCATCTCTCTGCTCTGCTGCAAAATGCTCACATTACAAAGGTCCTCTAATGAACACAAATTTTTTTTTAACCTCATACCAAGCACTTCTTTCTTCTGCAGTTCTTGTTCTTTGTTCCTGTGAGTGACCATGAACCTTCATCTACCACTAACTGCAATAAGCATGTTGTGAAAATACATCAGCATGTCCCTAATAAGGCTGGAAGCAGGAGGTGGTATTTATCCCTGTACTTTCTAACAAGCCCAGAAGTCTATCTACAAACCCAACATCACATCAGGAAAAAAAAAATAGCTCTCCTGGCTGCATTGCTGGTTAAAACTTTTCAGCAAAAGGTGCAGCTGTGAACAGCCAGATAGAGACTTTTGAAAAACTGATTAAAACAAACCTTGTGAAAGTCAAATTAAAAACTGCATGAAATATCACTAATTTTTTAAGAGTTTGGAGTCAGTAGTACTTACCATGATATGTTTACTTTCAGAAAGAAAAAGGATATTAGCACCATGGATAATAAAGTTGTTTAATATACTGTTTAACAGAATAGGCAATAAGATACAGAGAAAACACACTAGACTCAGGAAAACATTCAGAGAGAGCACGATATTTTTCCTATGGCAGCAAAGTGTATACAGGAAGTTGGCAGAGCCTGACCGAAGCAGGTATCTTCGGTTTTAGTTTACTAAATGCAGGGGTAAAGCAAGTGGAAAATGATGATTCTTAGGAAATAAATTATATTATGAGAAAGAAAAAAAAAGTCTATTACTTGAAGTGCTTTGGACTGCCACATTATTGTACTCTGGCTTTCTGTTGTCCTGAGTATTAGGAGAAAGGGGCTTGTTGAAGCGAGGTTGGATTCCTGTGCAAGCACCCCTTGTGGAGAAAAAGATAGAGATCAGGCAAAACTCTCAAGCCAGGCCATGAAGAACGTGAGTGGCTGGTCCAAGGAGCCCATTAGCCTGCCTGAGTGCTGTCAAGAATAGATGCAAACAGAGCAGGGGAGGGGTACGGTGAAACCTGAGCCCCAGTCTGCAACTCAGGGACTTGCTGATGTTATAGTTTTGTGTTGGTGCATGGAATAAGGTAAAATTATGTATGTAAAAAATGACAATGATTTTAATGAGTTACTCCTCAATGAATGGTCCCAATGAATCTAGGGGCACAATTAAAACTCATATACAATATCAAAAATAAGGCATTAATGCTGTTCCGCACTAGTTAGTGACTCCTTTCCTATTGAAACCTACATAATCCCTCTCTGTGCTGCACATACTGCGGAGCTGTTATTCTAGTAATGTCCTGTGGCCTCATAAAGAATCAGGGTCCTGGCCTTTGCACAAACACAATCAGAAAATAATACTTTCCACCTATTAATCTACACAATAGCTCTTTCACTGAAACAATAGACGATATAGCAGGAAATAAAACAAGTACCAGGATCAGTTGTGAAGGGAAACAGTCTGATTTTCTGGGTGACGATTTGCTGGGAGGCCTTGTCTGATAGCAGGAATGACAAAGAATCTTCCCTTGAGTTGCAATCAAGACTATTCAACACAGGCAAACAAAACTGTTGCTGAGAACAAGAACTTTTTGGCCTCAGGGGAGGCCAAACCTTGGCCACTTGGTATTAACCCTTCGAAAGTCTGATCCCACTTTCCCGAATCAGCTTTATTTTACCCTGAAGGTGCTGCACCTCCTGATGGGCTGGAACATCACCTGCAACATGTTGCCAGTCCCCTTGATCATGGCTCCAGGCAGATTTAAGGGGACGATGGCTAGAAGTAGGGCTTCAGGAGCCCAAGTGGGACATGTCCCGTTGGAGAGGGATGTCCTGGAGTGACCTCCAGGAGCTGGGCTGCCCTGCACCCTGGTGCTGCTCAGCCACCCAGCACCACGCAGGGTGGTCTCCATGCAGGTGATGGCAGGTACCACCACGGCTATTTGCAGCACTGGGACGAAGGAGGATCGCAATGCCTCTGAGCCTGTGGAAATCAGAAATTCCTCTGAGCAAGATTAATGCAGACAACACAGCTCCACTGAAGGCTCTCGGTCATTAACGTCTAATTACTGCTGTGATATGCTTGCACAGAAGCATATGCCATCTTCTGTAGTCCACTGTGAAAACTTAAGAGCTTATTTATAGATGAATTAAAGACATTTTAATCCTTCACCCCCTTTAAAAAAGACTTGTAATGCACAAGCAGACTGGTTTTCTCTTGGAGCACCTGGAAACACCAGCCGCCACGTGTACCAGATAGCAAGTGATGCTATACCTTTGCTTCCTATCAGTATTAGCAGTGGAGAAAGGATGGCATTTGCTGGCATGAGAATTCTACAAAAAATCACCAGAATATTAAACATAGTAAGAGGAAGGGCTATGAAGACTGCCATTTTTTTACTGTTCTATGGGTCTTATCCAGAAATATTTCAGAAACCACCGAGTGAAGACGGGAACTGGTACCCCACGTCAAATCCATAGGAAGCCCACACCTTCCCTCCGCTGACAGAAAAGGGGACCAGGGTGGCAAGCACAAACCCAGCCGTGGCAGCAGGCAGGGGAGCAGTGAGAAAGCCTTGGCCGCAGGTTTCCTGTAGTTCTCACATTTGATTTCCCACCCCCCATTTCCCTTCAGCTGGCCTCCTATTCGCTCTTCAGTTAGATCTGGGGTGGCCTGTCATTGCCAGGCTGTAATGACAAAAAAATGTACTCTACTTCATCACACTTCTAAAAGCACCTCACCGCTTTGCTGAATTGCGTGCGCTCAGGATGTCTCGCCATTGCAGCTAATCCCCCGCACAGCACAAACGGCTCAGGCCAGCTGGTTGGTTCTCGTAACTACCGAACCTTTATTCCGCCTAATTCCCGAAGTGAAAGCAACTTTGCAGTTAGTGCAGATCTCTACCAAGTCGTTTGTAGCAGAATAGCTCATCTAAGCGCTAATAGACGTCTTTGATTACCAGTGTATTCATGGAGGTTTAGACTCTAGTTGAAGTAATTAATTCCTTGTCCACTATAGACAAAATGAAATGGTGTTAGAGATTGGAAATGCATGGAAGAATATTTTCATTAAAAACTGAATATAACCATTTACAAATTTTAATTAGAGTGGCATCATTTGCATTGCTATAGCTAAAGGCCTATCGGTATTTCTGGTATAAATAGGCTGCTGTTTATCATAACTTCTCAGTATGCATTTGCGCTGAGATAGAACATGACAGGATGTATTAGCCTGTTTTTAAAATGTTTTTTAGAATGTTAATTTAATACATTTTCAGTGTAGGTACAAATTTAAACCCAGCCTGAGAGCAATTAGATGTCCCTACTGTAGAGCTGTGTTGTATTAGGAAATCCTTTTAGCATTAACCAAATGAGTTTCCTGCCCTGAAAAACATTTTCTGAGTTTTCAGGTTTTTTCCCACTCTCTATACTAGGATGAGGCCAAGACCCTGTCGAAGTTATTAACAACAACAAATACCAGCAGAAAAATAAGTCTTGCCTTAAACTACCTTGGGAATGACAGCATTTGATGCCCATCTTTTGATAGATTCAGGCAAAAACTTATCTCTGATCTTCTACACCCGCAGCGCATGGCTCACTAAGGTATTTCGGGCTCACTTCTCACAGCTTCTTGCATTGATGCGTCCCTTTGTTACCCTTGATGACTTCTCTAACAATCCTCCTGGGGTCTCACCTCTAGAGCTGCACAGAAATTTTGCCTGTGAACTGAGAAATTTTCCTGGTCCATCAGGGTTTGCCACCAGATGCAGTTCCAGCTCCTCTCTGCTTCATCACGCTGCTCTGTGCAGCCCCACAGGTGCTCATGTACACTTTTTTGGGAAACACCTCTCGCCAAGTGACCTTCCAAAGGGATAAAAAAATCCTAAAAGGCATTACATCTCTCCCAGCAATATCAGTGTCTTTCAGAAACAGAAATAGCAAGCACCTCTATTTACTAAGTGATAAACACGTAAATTAAAGTTCAGGGCTTCTTCTACCAGCTTGCTAGAAGTTGCGAGTTATTTTTCTCACTCCAGATACAGCTGTAACACACTGCCGATGCAGAGCAGCTTTCTCTCATCCATACAGATTGTCATATAAACACCAAGCCTTCATTATCCACATCCACACTATGCTTACCAATTCCAGCACCAGGTGCTGGGAGATGACTGGGATACATCTTGGATTCCCTAAGCTATACTGCACAGGTGACTCTAGGAAGTGCCCAACAGATCATCGCGGGAAAACTTCACTTCCACTACCGACTTCAAGTATGTAAGTTATTTTTGCCTGACACTGCTCCCAGACTTGTCAGCCCTGGACACTGGTGGGCTCAGCTGGTGTGCTCTTGCGGTGGCAGCTGAGTCAGCACAATTTTAGGGAGCTGCCGTTGATTACTGAGGATGTCAACCAGTCACGCACACAAATGAGTGCCTCCCAAGAACACAGCATCGTGCAGGACGGCTGCATAACAACATCCCCAGGTAGTGGCTTTGCTGAACCTCTAACTCCCTTGCTATAGTTGGATGTGGTGTTTGATATGACACCAGCACTCATTGCCTGGTGGGCAATCAGCTGAGTGAATGGGAGCAAAATAGTGCTGGAATTTGGGTATTCCTGCTTGAGTAGGCAAAATCCTGGGGCTTGTCCTATTCATGTTATGTACCTGTCTCAGTTTGAAAGACAGGTGTCTGCCAAGGAAGGCAGGAGCCCCCCCCCCCCGGAATGGCAGATGCAACCCCCCTTCCCTC
>JAVJGG010000013.1:10972881-10986790 GCA_035590195.1 Aviceda cuculoides
TTTGTTTATCTTAAGTACTCAGCCTTTTGTCCCCCTATCAACCCATATGGGGAAAAATTCCTTTAACAGGAAAAAAACAGAAGAGTTTCTGAAACTCCAACAGTACCAATGATGAAGGTCATGTTCTGGCCAAGTTTCTGATCTCAAGAAGCTCATCTTGAGCTTGGCAGAGGAAAGCTTGGTTGGCAGCATGGAGCTGAAAGGGCTGCACTGGCAATTGACAGTGATTTGTAAGTAAAATGAAGGGTGAAATGCAAGAAATCCCATTATTAAGTGGATCTGCCTTCCGAACAGAAGGAGATTGTCATGAAAACACAGAAAATGGGAATCTTGTTCAGGTCCTGTAAAAGTGACAGCACCAGAAAACAGCAAATTGTAGTTGAGCAAACGAGTAGCAGCAGCAAGCACCTGGAAGCTACACAGTCTGCTGAAAACATACATGGGAAATTCAGAGTGGATGGCAGAGTGGCATGAAGAAGAAAGCAAGAACAGTTTGCATGAGAGACAATTCCTTCCCATCTCTCCAGATTTGTGCCTCACCTATTTTATTTGAGAGGTGAGATCTAGCAGCACATTAATAGGAAAGATGTCTGCTTTGCTTATAACTGTGACTGCTGAATGATCAACAGCACCTTTGTAGCATCACATTAAGGCAAAGGTAAGTGAGGATCCTGCTTAAATATGAACAAATAAATAAGTAAATAAATAGGTAGACAGGTAAATAAATATTAATCTCTACACACATGCTAAAAATCTTTTTTTTTTTCTTATGACTATCACGTAGGCATCTCTAAAATACTAATTGGTACAGCTTTTAAAGCAACCTCTACCGCTAGGCGCCTAACCATGAATGCTAATAAGGTTGTTTATACCTCTAATTACTTGTTATTATTTAGGTAGATGTGCCAGTTAATACAGAGAGATTTGTGTCATTAACTGTGCTATGTAAAAGAGTTGGTGCTGGGTGAATTTTGAAGGTCAATTAAAAAAAAAGGAAGTTCCTCAGGAGATATAAAGAGTAGACTCCAATTTTGCTTACTCTGAACTCAAACAGATACTCTTTAAACATGTGGAAAGGACCTTACGTGGCCCCTCAGCATGGAAACACAATCCCAGAGGTCTTTCTGCACGGGCAGTGCGAAGTCCTGTGTAGTGTGAGGATCCGCGCCTTGGGCTTGCCCCGAGCGAGGACACCCCCTGCCCACCAGCTTTGGCAGCTCCTCTTCCTCAGCGGGCGACTGCTTTCTGCTGTCCTCCCAGCCACGTCCCCGCACGACGCGCCTGCCTTCCTCCGAGAGACCCCTCGCTCTCCGCCCCTTTGCCTTCGCAGCGCTGAACTTCATCCTCAGGCGGGCGCGGGGACAAAACGGGGGACCCCCACCTGCCCCAGCGTGCAGGCGAGGGGGGAGCCAGCCTCGCCGGGCTTGGGTGCTGCTCATAATTTGTGACGTTCCCCTTCTTTTCTGCTTCCGGAGGACTGACTCGACACTGCAGAGGGACCAATGCTCCAAATAGCACCTTAACCCACTGCCCACCAGTCCCCCAGAAGTGCTGTACCTGTTGTTCGTGAGGCAATTACCTCTAGACAAGAAACTCCTCTCTGTTGAAAAGATCCTTCCTATGTTGCCATGGATATGATGACCTGTTTCTAAACTCCTTCTTTCCCCTTGCAGTATATGATCTCTACTATGATCTCTACATTTTGATCCATACTAAACACAATTTCTAAACAAATTACTGTTCTGCTTATATCTTGTGGTCACCAAACTGCCCTGCAATACAGTCACTCATGATTCACCTTCTGCCAGTCTTTCTAACCAAATCATCACTGAAAAGGCAAGGAGAAGGAAAAGCTAATTTGGCGGGGTGGGATTTTTGCTTGTTTCTTGTTTATTTGAGGGATGTTTTGTGCCACAACAACAGAGGTGAAATGGATGTAGTGAAAGTAATTAACTTTTAACCATGTTCCCACATACAAGCTCAAGAGATCCAGAACTTGGTTGGTAATGCTAGAGAAGACTATCCACTCTAACTCTGCAACTTATTTATTCATTAGCTGTGCTTGTTTACAAGATGTATGAAAGCAATGAATTTTGGGAATAATACAGAACACATTCAGGTAAGAAAATGAAGCCTGAACTTCAAGTATCTAATAAGAAGTCATTGTGTGGGGGGATTATTTCTACTTTTTTGCTAACTGTGATGGCCATGTACCCGCAGACCTCCTTCATAGACCTCTCCTTGGCCAGAAAATGTCATTCTAAGAGCACCCTTCTGCCTCCGCTACTTGTTCTTGAGTCTCTTCTCTGAAAACAGCTCGTTTCGGGGCATGCAAAATGAAACATCTGCGGGTGGATCCAAAGGCTGAGTGCACTTGCTTTAGTGTCAGAGTGACCAAAGACAACTGCAAAGTCACACTCGCTTCTCCCTCTGTTCTGCAACAGTGCTCCTCGAAATGTTCTGCTTTGCTCTCACCCAAGGACTTACTCTGTTTTAAGCTCCGCCTTCGAGATGCACCACAGCCACAGTGGCAAACACCTTTGCCCATGATGTAAGAAGCAATTTGCTCACAGTTTTTCTAGAAAGGAGGGTTAAGCTGGACTCCCTAGGCTGTTCCTACCTGGTGGAGCAGGGAGAGAAGGTAAACATGGGTTTGTAATACCTCTGTCAGCAACAGAGAAGATGAGGTGTATTTTATTTTGGAAATAATTTGTGCTTTTGTAGCCCAGCCACTGCTGTCCACTGTCCCTGGCCTTTGACACCAAGAGGCAGCACCCCATCGAGGCAGCCTTGCTGCTCTCCAGAGGACACCCTTCGGGAAAGGGACCGCTGGGCTGGTGGGGCTCATTTAGCTCCTCACCAACACCCAGGACATGGGAAGTCTGGGCTGAGCTGTCTGTATCCTCAGGGGATTTGAACCCCAAAGTTGGTTTTAATGGGAAATACCCCAATGCGTGGCTGGGGGCAGTGCTGAGCTGAGACCTCCTCTGGGACCATCCTCCTGAGCAAAGCTGTGCCCACACGGTGTGAAGGCGAGTGCTGCAGGGACAGGGGGAAAGCAAGGAAGTGGTGGTCTGTACCCCAACTCCAGTGAGGCAGCCAGTCCCACCAGAAAGAGCCACCCTCAGGGCTTTTACGCCTCTCACTGAAGTATCAAACCAAAATACGTAAATAAAACTGGGAGCAGAGGGACTGAACCTGCTTGGATCCTGGCTAACAAATTTCCCCCAAAATAGCGGGTGATGTTAGAGATAAGGACTGTGAATTTGGTTTAGCTATCATGCAAATCTAAGACAATTGTAAGTGGTGTTTCTGTAACAAAAATCTCAACAATGTGCAGAGAACAGGGTTTTTTACTTAAAAATGCTGCTGTAACTTAAAAGGAAGTAACTGGTTACTGTGCTTTGCGCAGTGCTATTTGCGGCATCATTAAATCTCCCCTGAAATCTTGCTATTGGAAACTGGATTTAGCCATGGCCCATTATGAGCCCAGACAACTGTACAAAATTGCCTGCTTTATTTGTACAATGATGCTTAAAGTGTTTAGACTTGGGTGCCTCAAATCAAGCACCTCTCTATTTACATTCCTAAATTAGAGTCCATTTGTCATTCATGGCTTGCTTACCTGCGATGGATAGATTGGGTTGTTTATATGACCCATCCCATCCTGTCTCAGGGGAGTTTGGTATAATTAAATATTCCTCATTTTCTAGCAGCACACTGAACTTTCTATAATGTGACCCATTCCAGAGGTTTTGGCATTTCTACTCAGCTATCTCAGCCAGCACGTAAATATGAGAAAGGCACTAGTAGGAGGTAGGTTTAGAAAAATCCTCCTAAATATTTATCCAAATTTAATCAATTGCTTTTCATGTTTCTCTAAAACCTCAATATTGGAATCAGTATGTGGTGTTAGCAGAGGGTCAAGTTATGAGTTTGCTGAGGGATTACCTCACTCTGCATGCAAAGAGGAAGGTAAAGGAAAATGTAAACTACTGAAAGTATTTAAAATATATTTCATAGATGAGGGGAGATGATTTCCCTTGCTAATTTTTCCCTGTTATAGTTAGTCACCACTGCAAACTTGGTACCTACAGCAAAAATTTGACCTGCTTAGGCCCCTTTGTAGGTAAAGACATTTTTGTAATTTGCCAAAGACTGAGGAAAATTTGAGATATGATTACATGCTTTTCTGAAGGGTGAACCTACTCTATCTCCCGTGGTTTCCAGGGCTGCCCACCCTCCTGCAGGCCCCTGAGAGCTCAGCTGAGCTATGGGATGCCATCGGGATGCCTTTCCTCCGTGCCAGCTCCCACATGACACACAGCTAAACAAGGCACAGAGCCAGGGCAATGCACCTTGGGAGCCTCGGAGGAAGGGAGTGAAGGGAGCTTTGCAGCAAGGGATAGCTCTACAGTGCTGCTCCTGGGATCTGCAAATTCCCTCCTTTATGCCTGGCTGGAATAAAATCCTTCCCAAGGCTCAGTATTTTCTCCCTGACCTGTGATGTCCAGCAGTGGGACATACATAAGCTGGTCATAAAGTTATCGTAAGCCACTACTGCTAGGGAGTTCCTGGCTCTCCCCCAGGCACTTCTCTCCCTCTCTGGGTCATGTTGGCACAAGTTCTGTTTCCCAGGACTGGAGAGGACTTCCATCTCCTCCCAGATGGACAACCCTGCCCAAATCACCTCCTCCCCACCAGTCACAGTTTTGCAACATCCACACCCAAATCTGGTATTTCTGATGCAGTTATGTAGGCAAGCTCAGCTTTACAGGCAATTCCTGATGTGGTGACTGATGTGCTGTGCGTCTTGCAAGGCTGTGCTCCCAGAAAGTCCCCAGCTCTCCCCTTCCACTTCTCTCTGAATTTTGGCCATTTCTCGCATAACTCCATCTCAACCACCTGCAAAACCCAGCCACCCCTTGGGGCACCATCTATGACTTTCGTCAGGTACCTGTTATCTGTCACGTCCAGTGATTTCTCATGTCGTGCCCAGCAGTGTCCCCATCCTCCGGCCAGGACCGAGCTGGAGCCCTGTGGCTCCCTGCACCCCCAGGAGAGGGGCAGAGAACCCGCCCTCCTGCCAGGGCCGGGCAGCAAAGCTTGGGGTGGGAAGGGGGAAAGAGATGGCGTGATTCCAGAAAAACACCGTTGCTCCAAAAAATGAGTGATACGTGCCCTTCACTTGCACAGTCTGCCAACAGCAGTATGCGCATCGGGAGCAACTTTGGGCTGTGGCAGAAACCAAACACACAGGGCAGTCCTTTCTCTTCTTGGTCGAGGAGTTGCTACTGCCTGTGACCTACTGGGTGTGCCATAGAGGCACTGCAAGAGGAAGAAGTTTATTCTTCCTTCTTTGCAGCTGCACACCACTGAAACAGAAAGTATGGGCCTATAAATACCGTGTAATTGAATCTTAGTCTGTGTACTGTATCCTGCCAGTGGCACTGCCTTTTCTCTCAGCCACATATCTTTCAGCACTTGCTGCCGTGATTCCACATTAATACCTCTGCCTGCTGCTGGAATGTGCCCTCACATCAGCAGCTCCTTCCAGCAATAGCACTATTAAAAATAATGAAATGTCAGGTTGTGTTACTGCGCATCTGTACCCATTATGGAAATGTGCTGCAGGACCATAGCAGCCTGAGTCAGTCCTCCATTCAGCCTTTGGAGGGATAAGATGCAGATAAAGACATTTATGGTTTTAAATAGCACCTTGGTTCCTGTCCATGGCTCACCTTTGCCTGAACAGCACTTTTCGCGAAGGATGTATAGGACAACATCTTAGTGAAAGAGGCACCGAACAAATCTTACTGTACTGACAGCCCTTCTGTCAGTAGACAAAACCTCTGTTATTTTTATCCACCACAAGTGTGTACATTAAAATGAAATGAAAGGACATTGGAGGCTCTAGAAGGAGCAGACCGGCACAGGATTTTAGAAGATTGGCATAAACGGATCTAGTAGTGTAGGAAACAAAAAAGTAGTGGACACTGTACAGTAAGTTTCAAATACTGTTAGCTACACTGTCAGAGAGACCAATAATATTCTGTCATTACTGATTTCCACTGGGAATAGAGGGAGGTGCTGGGGGGGAACAGCTAAACGATGCAGAAGATGTAAGAAACATGGAAAGTCAGGTGGAAGATACTGGTAACTGGAATTTCTCATGCAACAAATGTACTTGAATTCTCTCAAAACAGTTTAGTCTGCACAGACAAGTTCATTTCCATCTATATTATTCCTCTCACTGGGAATTCTCCACCTGCTCCCTCTAAATAATCACAGGGCAAATGAGATGAGCCTAAAGGAATACAGACTAGACAAAGAAAACACTGCTTGGTATTGATGGGGTGTGCAATACTTCTAGAATTACATGCAGAAATGTCCTACCTGACTCATTTGATTTGAGCCTGTGCTGGTGTTATGAAGAAAACAAACCTGCTTCTCCCTCTGTGATCCCATAGCATCTCTTGTCAGAAGGATGCCCACGTCGTATCGCTCACCTGTGTGTTGTATTGAATACTCACAAGTGCACACACACGCACACACACAAGTGAACAATAAGACCTGGTAATGGCATATAAAAGCATGTAGCATATAAATGGTATATACGTTGGCACATAAAGTTGTTTCTGAGCAATCTGGGATTCCAGAGGGAACCCTCTTCAGATGCTTCTGTAGCTCCAGGACATGGCACCCTTCCCGAGTGAGGCGGACCCGTGGCCCGTTTGCTCTTTCTGTGTGTGTACCAGAAAAGCGTCAGAGTTAGCATTGCCCTATACGTACACTCTCTGTTTTCCCAAGCCATAGCAGTGAGTAAAGCAGAGTGATCAAATGAAGGACATGAGAAGGAAGCAAAGCTGTCAACTCGTCAGTGATTTGACTGAGCAACCACCGTCAGCAGCTGGGATGCACCCGGTAGCCCATGCAGATACTGGGGCAACCATCAGCAACAAATGCTGTGCAAAGCAAATGTGCCATGCACAAAGCAAATGTGCCATGCACACTTGAGAAACACACGACCCATAAAAAGCACCGTTCCTAACAGTGGCATATCTGAGCTGGGCTGTGTCATGTCAGAAAGTTTACAGAGAGTGTCAGCTCCTCTGGATGGGGCAGTGCCATCAGGAGGAACAGCAGGCTCCCAGCACGTAAGTGACTTCTTGCCTTAGCCAGTGGTGGTGAGATTACTTATCTGACCAACCCTAGCTGTAAGCATGTGAAGGATTTAATTGCTAAACTGTTTGTGGCCATTGCCCTAAAACATGTTCTCAAAAACTCTGGATACCTCCTTGGCCCATAAGTTTTTCTGTATTGTTATATCCTAATGCATCTTCGATTGTTGGTGATAAAAGCCTGCTATTTAGTGAACTTCTTACCGGGCATTGGCACCTTTACTATGTTCTAGGTAATGTAAAATGTTACTTAAGCATTTGTTAAAGAAAGACTAGGAATAGAACAGAAGATGTCTGAGCAGAGATGCTCTCTGCACAACTTGCTCCAAGGGTGTGATCCACCACCCATTAGACAGGGCAAGTTTTCTTACCAATTTCAGCAGGCTTTGGGTGCAAGTAAAAATCATGCTATAAGTGACTGAAAAGACTTAAAATTAATCCAGTAGAGGCAACTATACTGAAAGTCAAACTGAAACAAAATTCTAGCCATCAAGTGTCATCTTCACTTCATCTTTTAAACCCATACTGAGATACCTCCTTATTAATGGATCACATTATCCCCACCTCTATTTATCACCCAGTTCAACATTACCACTTAACCATTTGACATTGGAAATGGCAGTGTTTTCAAATAACATCCCAAATCAGTGATCCATCCCCATTACAGTCAGGCTAAGAACCGTACAACATCCCCAGCTAACAGCTGAAGCTACAGCAGCAATACCAGAGCACGCCGTGTCGTAAAATTTAGTCGGCACAGGCGCACCCCCAGTAGGTGGGGTAGATGTAACTAAAGAACTTCTGTGGGATGTAGCCAAGATGAGTCAAAGTTTGGGGCAGTTCTTTAGGAAAACAGTTACAGAATGCCTTTGTCCTGGAGGATTTTATCAACTATAGGTTTTGCCTACAAACAACTTTAGACATGCGTTGCTTTGGGTGCTCAGTGTGAAACTGATTTTGGTTTTCACCACTTCAACAACATTTTTTCTTTTCTGTGTAATTCATGCGTGTTCACATTTTGAATCACAACAGAACACAATTATTTGCTCGATGTCTCCACAAATGCCTTTATTAGGCTGAGAAGATACAGACTTTGGAGGTTTTAAGATATTAAAATGTTTTTAATAACATTTAATAACATTTAATTAAGATGTTTTGGCTATTCCTTATCTAGCAATATGAAAAGTCATTTAAAAGCATTTCTTTGTGGTTTGTCAGAATAGCAATAGATTACAGAAAAATAAAAGCAGAAAAAAATTATCCAGTCACTGTACAATATGGACTAAATTGCATACTTCAGCACACTCCTGTTTTAGCAGAGAAATTCTGGGTGTGCTCATATATACTGACTGCTGTACTAGAATCAACCCATACATACAAAGTCATGGAATACATTTGGGGTGAAATTTGAATGAATTTTTAACAAACCTGCAGTTTAAATATTGACTGTTTTCAGCTTAAGAGGAACAAATCTTCCAGCAACAGATTGTCATCCTAAGGCAAAGAGTGTGTAAGAGACATCCTGTTCAATTCACTTTATTGCAACAAAAATGTGGGCTAAGTTTCAGGTTGCATTTTCACCCATTGGTTATTTGTAGCAAAATTCAAAAATATAATGTTATAATGCTATAACTAAAGCAATTCAAGAGTTAATATTAGGTGCCTTCTAAATAAGAAGTATATAGTCCTCTGTCAAGAGTACTCTGTGCTGTGTGTTTGATCAACACTAGGGGCTTTTACCAGGTCCAGAAAGGCGTCCAAAAAAACTCCCGCAGCAATAAGTACGCCATTGAAAATCCAAACTACAACTGCATTTTTGTGGAGTTTTGAAACCCCTTAACTGTAATTACACACTTTTTACATCTTTTTCCAGATATACATACCAGGGAAACATATATAATGGTTCCTCAACTTCCCATCTCTTCTAGAAAGCTCTCCAAAACCCCCAGCAGATGGTCATATCGAAGTGTGCAAGAGGAGCCTGCACTCTCCAGCACATGGGCAGTCAGCGTGAAGGGGGCTCCCAGATTCCATGCAAGCCCGTGCGCATGCTTTATCGCTGTCCCAGCATACCCCGAACGCCTTTTCCTAGAGGTTTAGTGAGCATTGCAGATCTGCTTGACCCCATAGCTCTGCTGTATCTCAACCCCGATTTAACTTCTTTGTGAACACAACTTCTGCACTCAACATGCTGCATCTTCACACAGCGCCTTCGGGGGGGCTGAGCCTACTGCCCTGTGAAGGGACACCAGGGCTCCTCAGGCACCGCGCCGTGCCCGGCGGGGGAGGCACGGCAGCATCCTTGCCCCAGCGAAGCTGGGGTGAGGTGGGATGTGACGGAAACCTTGTAGAAACCGCATGTCAGTAGGTGCGATTCAGGGGAGCTGAAGCTTGTATGCTGGAGAGCTCAGTACAACCAGGTTGGCTGTAATCAAGTCAAAAGACTGAGAAATGTCAGCCTTGGCGGAGCATTGATCAGGATATATCATATTAAGACTTCACTAAAGCATTAACCAAAGCAGATCCCAGGCAAGCTGTGAGCCGTAAATGAACTGCCTGCACAAGAATGAGCTACCGGGGTTGGGGGGGTTGCTACAAGATAAACGAGCCTGCAAAATAACCGAGAGAGAATGATGGAGTAAGGGTGACATTTGCTGAGCATTTACCAGTGCCGCTGATAAGAGATGGAAAGAAAACACCCAGAGTAGGGCACACGCGTAAGCTAGTACATAATTATTTTGACCACTGTACAAATAAACAAGCCGCAAACTGGCTTTGCCCCAGCGCGGCAGAGCCAGAAGGCGCCGTGCCCGTACCGTGCCACATACATTTCCAGTTTGCTAGATGCGTGTTAGGGCTGTGCCCTCTGGGCAATGCTCCCGGCCAGACCTTTGCTGCTGAGCTGACACCACGGTGGCTCCGTTGGAAGCAAGACAGCGCTGACAGCACCGGGCAGCTCGTCACAGCTCCAAGGCATCTGAGGCTGCAGCGCTGACATGTGGGCAAGGAAGGACCACAGAACAACAGCAAACTAATGACCAATTGCCTCCTTCTTGCTGAGGAATAAGATCCTGCCAAGTTCTGAATTTCAGCAGCTTTTATTAGGACAGCATTTTTAAAAAGGGCAGCTCTGCTTTTCCCTGCAGAAGTAGCCTCTGTTTATACTTCAGGGTCCTAGAAGGGCTTATGACCAGGGACCACCCACAGAAAACATAAGCCTGAAAGTATTTCTGAGAATCTCAAACATAAAAATACACAGTATTTACAGTGGTATTTTTGGTATCATCAGTCAACTCTTAACTGCAGAAGTTAATCCAAACAGAACGAGGATGCTGTTTTGCTAATTCGCTTATGAGGAGTAATTGCAGTGCAGTAGATTACTGAGCACTGACAGCACAATAGATCACTTATTCATAGAAGGCAAAAAAGGATTATCTCCTTAGGAAGGTAACGGGGTGGCATCCAGAGCTCAGGAAAGAGGCAGCTTTGAGAGAAGGACTACAGTGAGTCTGTTGAGCGCCTCGTACAGCATCTCATCACAGCCAGCACAAGGTGCTTCAGGGGGAGCTGCAAGAGCCCTTAAAATGAGATTTGAATCACTCTGATGCTGAAGAAGAACCTGTTTTAGTGCAGGCAAGAGTGGATCTGGAGTCCCCTGTTTCTGAGCACCCAGCCATGGTATAGAGACGGGTGGGTGGGTGGATGGGAGCAGCCCACAGCGAAATGGTACCTCTGGAACCTGCTTGAAGAACATTTCTTTGCCTCTTTTTAGACTAGCATCACCCTGCTGCACTGGGATTAACCTGACTGATCGGCACTGCTTTTATTTGCCAGAAAACTGCAAAGCAGCTCAGATTTGCCCCTAGCTAGGATTTTATAGGATATGCGGAAAAGTCTCAAGAGGTTCTCAATCTCCATGAGGTCATGACTACCAGAATTACTCAAAAGAAGTGAGATTCATTTCTCCTCACTATACACATCTAAACGTTAATCATATCCATCTAAGCGAGTCACCCTGGGCTCCCTTCAGACTCACTGGAGAGAAATGGGCACCTCCAAAAGGCAACTCATTTCATCTTCACATAGATGCCTAAGATGGATGAGATGAGTTGCCTTCTGGAGGTGTCTATTTCTCTCCATTAACTACATAGAGCCTTAAGTGACGAGCTTGCACTCAGATGATTAACTCACAATGTCAAAAGCTAAAGGCAGATGAATCCCACATGCAGTGCATTAGCATTTGAGCAGTCAGCCCTGCAGACAGAAGGGAGGGGGTTACAGAGCACGCTGTTGGCAGCCACTCTGGCGGCTTCTTCTAGCTCTGCAGAGACGTACCTGGTGACATATCCAATGACTTCCTAGGAAAGAAGCAGCAACCTGAAGGCAAAGAAAGGATCGGGAGAGGAGAAGGGCAATACATTAAAGAAAGAAAAAGAAGAAGAAATGTGTGCAGATAACAACCAGCCAACAATTCCCTGCTGGACTTTTCCTGCCCAAAACAGCACGGCTCAGTAGGACCAGTTATATCTGAGTGACCTAGAAGGGAGACTGCGATAAGCCAACAACAAGACGGCCTCACGCCGCCTTCCCTTTTGCATCTGCAGTTCTGCCATGATGGAAGTGTGGCAGACGGAGCAAATGCGTGCACACATGCCTGAATGCATATGAAATCTTGTCTGAAAGGCATGTTCCTTTCCATGGCAAGACATGGGTCACTATCTGAAAGGAAGCAACGCAACATGCTCTGCATCATCCACCTACAAACACACCCAGGAAATCACAGACCGGGTCTGAGGAGCACTGCTGGGATTCTGTAAGAGCCGGTCCAGTTATGGTAACAAGTCCCTACCATGCAAGCCGAGTACTTGTCCCCAACACCACTTTGTGGGAACAAAGAGTTCCTTTTGTCACCATTCAGAGCTGGGCAGATAAGACACAAAACTCTTAACCCATCTCTCTTGAGCACCATCCTGGTGCCATGATTACTGACTAATCCCGCCTCTGTAGCCTGTCACAAGAACAGTTTTTGGCAGTCATTTCAGCTCCTTTCACAGTCACATGAAATTAATTTAATTATTAAAAAAAATCTAAAGAATAATGGAATTTAATTGACTTAATGTGAAGCTTTCTGGGCTGTCACTCCACCCAGCTTCCGATCAGCTTGCACTCATTCAGCTGTGAATGACTGATGTTTGTGCCTTTCATTAAGAGCCCATTGTCTCAGTTTAAATCCTTCCTTCCGTGCTTAATATTTGCATAATATTGCTTTTGTTTTTAAAATCTGTATTTTCATTGTCAGGTGCCCTGGATGGAAGGCTCTCCATATGTGATTGATACAGTCACCTCCTGCTCCTGAAGTTTGTTTTACCTGTAGCTGCAGTACGTCAGGGAAAGATGGGTGAGATGCAGAGTCACTGCCTGGGACACACGCCAGAACGGAGTTAGACAGCAAGTTGTTTTATTCAGTCAGGCACATGTGTCTAAATAAATACTACCTCTTACAGGTTTTATTTGTCTGACCATCATGACGATGGCCCCACTGAAGATTATGGCCCCATTACGGCTGACATTGCATGAACACACAGCAGCCTTCCCATCTCCTCTAACCCCCAAGCAAAAGTAAGAGATGTCAGAAACACTGCCGAAAGTCCGAGATGGCAATTCTCTTCAGCACTGATGACCATAAAAAAATGCTTGAGAACCTCATTCCTTTGTTGTTCAAAATTTGAGGAGGGTATTACCACATGATTAATGAGATCTGGAGATTTTTGCTCTTCTTGGTCTGTGCCATCTCCCACTCTCATTTTGGACCATGGAGCCCTCCAGCAGTCTTGGACACATTTCCCCAGAAAGCACCAAGACAGGAGATCTCTTTCTTTTCTCTGTTCCTTCCGTAAAGCAGGAGAGAGAGGAACAGAGACTTAGTGAAGGGTTTTTTTAAACCAGCAACACTCCACATTAAAGCAAAAGTTTCTAAAGCTGTGCGAGATAACATAATTTCTGATCAGACACAACTTCCTTAGACAAAGCAGAGGTTCTTTACTTCCACTCTTCACTTCTTGTTTTTCTTGCATCCCAGGCATACATCCTTCCTTAGAAAAGCAGAAACCTTTTAGGACTCTCCCGTGGCGTTTTTATCCAAATTCTCTGATATGTGGGGAAGCTTCCACCCTATCTACTTCGGCAGAAAACACAGCGTCAAAGTTGTGTTTGACAAAGTAGGCATCGCTAGTAGAACTTATGTCATTTTCGGAGGGAAAAGCTACTTGATTTTGAGTCACCGATGGCATCTAAACTCTCTACGAGATACTTACACAGGGTACGCATCACCCTGTACAGCGTACACAACGCAGAACCGAGTGACTCACCCCCGTGCCTCCAGCCGGCGTGGATGCCACGTTAAGATCGCCACCCGAGCTCGCAAACCCACACGGCTCTCGGTACGGCCCCGCCTGGCCCAGCAGCTCCCCTCCAGCACCGGCCGGTCAGTCGAGGGCAGCTTAGGGGCGGGCAGGCTCTCCCGCGACTCCCCGCAGCCCAGACCGGCCGGTACCGGCCCCCGGGAAGGGCTCTGCCCGCGGACACACCTACTCACGCCGGCACACCTGAGCTTCCCCCCCACCGCCACCGGGCTCCACGCCGGGCCGCAGCTTCCAGCCCCCCCCCAACACGGGTGCAGCCCCGGGTGCGGGCAGCGGCGAGGGTCGTGCCTGCGCACCGGCAGCGCG
>JAVJGG010000013.1:10987366-11000535 GCA_035590195.1 Aviceda cuculoides
GCCCAGGTGAGTGCTCGGGGCTGGGGGGCGGCGGCGGGAGGAGGAGGAGGGAAGGGACCGTGCGGGGGGGTCCCCGGGAGCCGCGGTTGCTGCTCCGAAGGGACGGGCTGCAAGGGGCAAACCCGCTGCCGGAGCGGCGGGGTGGCGGGGGGGGGTAGCAGGTTGCCGCCGTTGTAGCTACTCCTGCGTTTTCCTCCGTGAGCTTGAGTCCGTTCCCGTCGGCGTCCCGGAGGGGCCCTTGCGGGCTGCGGGGCCCCCGTCGGGGTGGCGGGGCTCGTGGTGCGGGTGGGCGGCGAGCATCCCGCCGAGCGCGGCTTCCCCGCGGCGCCCAGCGCTTCCGAGGTCCCGGTCAGCAGCGGGCTCTGCTGGGCTGTCGGGGCATCCCCGCTCACCGCCGGTGGTGCCGTGAGGTCGTCTCTAAAATACCTCACCCTTTCTTGCGATGGGTGGAAAGGGCAGGTCTCTGCCCTCTGCTTTCCCACGCCCGGGTGGGGGCCGAGTGGCGGAATGATGCACGGGGCGTGAAAAGAGTTGTTCTTAGCACTCTGCAAGGGAGATTGTGCTCCTCGCTTCAGGACTGGACCTCCGGGGGCATGAAATACAGCTGTTGGACTGTCCATCTACCTGGTGGTCACTGTGATCCAAAATGTGCATCAGGTGGAACAGAGACCTTTCCTTTGCCACGGATTGGAGGCGTCCCTCAATGTATATATATACAGAGAGAGAGAGAGAGAGATGGTGGGCAGAGAACCGCGTTAGTTCATTTTATTATTTATAACCAACCTTGCACCCAAAGCCCGTGATTTGGGTCCACACTCCCTCTAAATAATGAGCTATTAAGAGCATAGCACATTTCATCTGTTTTTATATATTTCCTGGTGGCTGGGAGTCTTATTGAAAACCTCCTGAAATTTACAGTTTCAAAAGAAGAAAGCTGGAACTGGCATGTGATCATGCATGCAAAAAACTGGGGCTCTAAGTTAAAAAAACCAACATACCAAATCTGCAACTGACACAGAAACTGCACTACCTTCTCATAGAGAAACACATAAGTATGGCTTCCACCCAGCAAAGTGCTTGTTTAATTCAAGTGAGGGTTTAGGTGCCATGAGCTTCAGTGGAATTACTCAGCAGCTGAAGGCAAACACGTGCTTCTGTGCTTTCCCAAACCAGGGCTTAGGTACCGCTCTGAGAAGCATTCAGTTGCATGAATCACGCTCATTCAAAAGTTCAAGGCAGACCAAGTCGGGGAAATCATGGACTGAACAGCATCTCCAGTGCCCCTGCACAAGAACTAGGAAATCACCAGTGCTGTGGCTTTTTCCTGTGATTTTTAGGAGGTCTGTAAATGGAGCAAGCTGTTCTTGACTCCGTCTTGAAGTACAGATCACAACTTCATAAGAGCCAGTAGCCCACAATAGTGTGGGCTGGTTTCAGCCCACCTTTGCATTTTGGTCATCTCTCAAACTTTGGGACTCAAGAGGGCAGCTCTTACATGATCTACCCAATTTAAAAAAAAAACAGAGAACCTCTTATTTGGTAAAACTGTGATCTGCAATTCATTTACAAGCACCAAAACGACAGATGATTGTCAGGCACCGGATACATAGATTATTGTCAGGAACCAGAGCACTTTACAGCATAAAAAAAGAGAACATTATATAATTAAGATGTCCAAAGATAGCATTTATTTCTAAATAGCTTGATTCTTCCGCAAGGTACTCTTTGATCCCTTTGGAAATCAGATAAAATTGTACTTAACTGTTCCCTGTTTCTCCCTGCTGAAAAAATCCTGTGCATGCTGGAATCATTTTTATCCTCAGGTATCTTGCCTTTCTTTTCAGGAAGCAGATGAGCATGCCTGCCTTAAGAGCTCCAAGAAAAGTTAAGATGCACTTTTGCTTTATTGTTATTTAACAACTCCGGGAGTGTTCAGGCAGAGGCAGCGTTGGTTTAGCAGCTCTGAGTTTTAGCCTGTTGCTGTTGATGATGTGCCTTGAAGCTTTGTTGGTTTTGGGGTTTTTTTCTTTTCCTGTAAAACCCACCAGCTTCACCAAGCGGCCACCTAAAGATAGGGGGTGTCGGCTTTAAATCTCACATTTCCCTGATCCTGGTATTTCTGCTGAAACCCAGGTGCCTCTTGCTGGCAATTGCATGAGCATGTAGAAGGGGAACCTGGCAGTAGCAGCTCTTCTGACTGAACCTCCCTGTAAGAGTGTTATGTTTAAAACATGAGGATCTCTTCTGGGACACAAAGGGAGTAATCTTGTATATTAAAAAGGGAGAAAAAGATCTCAAAGCAAACAGTGAGGAAAGCCTTAAATCAGTTCAAAGCTATTTGAAGAGTCGTTGGTCAAACACTGGGAAGACACCATGATAAAGAAAAAGGTCACCTGGCCAAACTTATCTCCGTCTAATTACATTAGGTCTGTCAAACGAATCCCTGGAACAAACTGCCTGAAAATATCATTCTGGTTCTCCTTAATAAAGTGACCAGTATATTAGAAAGGCTGGCAGCTATTCTCCACACACTCAAGTAGGTAAATACGGCTGCTTATGAGCAGCCCTCATAAATTCAATGGGTTTGACCTGCATAAAGTTAACCACCTGCCCAAGGTTTTACTTCTGCAAACAGCTGGTGGATTAGCCCTTCTGAATGTTTTTACATAGCTAATTTGGTGCTCTTGACAGTCCTGGCAGTAACAAATGTGGGGTCTCTGGAGGACATGGTGGTGGGAAGTTCAGCGGGTGCAGGTGAGATCAGAATTTGAATGTAGCCGTGGTGAAGTGGAGATGTGATCTGCAGAAGTGGGGTCAGGAAGGCCATGTAGGAAGCACCACGCTGAGCTGGGAATAATCTGCTCCACAAATATAGGATGGGAAGCAGCTTGCCTGGCAGCACTTCTGCAGAAAAAAGCAGTGCTGAGAGGAAGGCAGACATCTTGCAGGGCTGCACAAGGAGGATTGCACCCTACAGAACATGTGGAGGGATTTGGTCCTGCAGCTCAGCATCAGCGATGTCTTGGCTGGAGGACTCTGCCACTCAGGACACGGCCATTCAGTGGGTCAGCTACCTGGTGAAGGTGCAGGGAAGAGCTTAAAAACATGGTCCGAGGGAGATTAATTGGGTTCTTTAACATGAAGAGTGAACTGAAGCAGTACATGCTAATAGCCTTCAGATTTATAAAAGCCTGCTGCAGGAGGGAGTTACATGCTGCTTGTGCAGCCGGCATGGGCTCGAGCCCCAGTGCAACCATGGCACTGGAGTGCTGAGAAACTTCCATGGGGAAAGTTTCTAAAGGCTCAGTCACATTCACAGTAGCGGCTGTACTCCCATCTGGGCAAGGAGATACCCCTGCAAGAGTCACAGGGTGTTGTAGGACATCCTGGGCTTGGGTAGACTTGGCGCAGGTGCTTTTGTAACAAGGAGCTCCTGCTACAAGGGATATTTTTCCTTAGTCCCATGGGCAGCAAAGTCAGGTTGGGCAGAACTGCTTGAGGTTGTAAATTACTTAGAAACCCAAGAAGCACCTTGGTCAGCCCCAACATCTAACTACTCTGCTCACTCGGAACTACCCTTTTTGTTACTGTTCCTTCACATCCAGAGTGGGAACAAGGAGCCAAAACGCCAAAAGTAAGGCCACTCCCTTAAAGACAAGGCTTAGTCTTACATGTGGTGGTCACCAAGGCTGTGGCTGCTGCCCGGGGTTTTTCTGAACACCAGTTCCCCCTCTGTTGCCTTCGCTGGCTGGATCTTTTTGCCCAGCTGGCAGCTGCTTGGGCTGCACAGAGTCTGCCCGCTCCCCCCCAAACCCACAGGGAAAGCTCCTCCTCACCCCACTGCTGGGGCAGAGGCATGTGTCCGCTCCTCTCTCTGCTCTGGACACCATTCCCCGCTGCTAGGGTTTCCTTCTCCATCACCCATAGGCGCCCATTGATGGGCACTTCTCTCCCCAAAGGGTCAGTGGGACGTGGGGCACAGCCTTTCCCTGGTTAGCCTGGCTCTTGCGGGAAGACGCGAAGGGACATCTCTGCCAGGAGCAGGCAAATTGAGTATTTATGGCTGCCGCAGAAGCTCATAGCACAATTGCCTCTGAGGGTCACCCATGTCCTTTCAGGGGTCTGTCTGGGATCCTAAAAATGAAGGAGGTTTTGGTAGCACGTGAACCATCATTCAATCTCTCCAGTACTCTCAAAAAGACATGGTGGTACAATGTCAGCAGCTCACCAAATATGATTTGAAAGCTAGGAAATGGCAGCGTATTGCAAGTCCCCAGCATTGCCACTTGGTTGCTACCAGTGGAAACCCTCCTCCTTCACACCTCTGGCCAAACACCACGGCCTCAGCCTGGCAGGTAACGTGCTGCACCAAGACCTCCAGCATTGCCCTTGCAGAATTATCCTTTTTTGCCTGCAAGACTTGCCAGGTTTGGATGTCCTGGAGCGATATGATGCTGACAGCTTCTAATTACGTTGCTAGTTGATTTACCAATTTATGCTCATTTAAGAGCCAGAAGTCACGGAAGGCCAGGAAAGATCCTCCTCCTGAACCCACATCTCAGACAAAGTGGCATCTCTTCAGCCTTTTGGAGGAGGGGAGCGGTGCTTTCCCAGTTCCCCAGCTTAGACAGCCCCAGTCCCAGCATGGGCCACCTGAGCTCTTGGCTCATTCCCATCCCTCCAGACGCCCTCTTTGTGCCTCTGGGTGTTTTTGCAGCTATCTGTGCTGTGACAGCATCTCACTGTTTTCCACTTCCAGTCCAGGGCCCAAACACACTGACCAGCTCTAGATCCACCCTTTTTAATCTATTTGGAAAGGAGATTTTGTTTTATATTTATGGCACAAGCAGCAAAAGAAAAAAAGATATTTATAGAGCAAATGACCTCCACATTTATTTACTTTCAGATTAATTTATTTCTCCCCACAAGCTAAATTAGATAGGTTTTCCTATTAAGGTATTATTGGTTCTGATTTACTTTTGTTTTTTATCAAGCAGGCCAGGCCATCTGCTATGCCAGAGAGCAATTGCTACCTGCCCTGCTGTTTCTCTCTCTGTTTTTTGGTTGTTTTTTTTGTTTGTTTCGTTGGTTTTTTTTAAATACCCATGTCACACTAACACAGGAGCATGCAAATGGGGGCCTATGTAGCAAAATACTCCCTTGAACTGTGCTCCATGGGTTGTCCTGTGCTGCTTCTGCCTCTGAGTGTCTTTCCTGTAGGAGAGCAATTTGAAGCCAAGCACGTAAATTGAAAAATGCCATTCAGAAGGAGATTTATGATCCTGTTTCACCAGGGATAGTTATATGGAATTATTCCCTGCCTGAAAGCACTGACTCGGAGCTTACATGTAAATTGCCAGGATAATTCCACTATTCTGTGTTTCACAGAATTGAATGTTTTGTGCCTTGCTTCAAGAGTTTTGTTGATGAAAATCCTTCTGTTTTCTCCTAGAGAGAGTTTCATAGACAGCTGAGCTGTAACTATGTCTTCCTGACTTGCAAATGTGCAATGACTGCCCGTCAAATAGGTAATATCTTAATTTTGAAATGGACAGCTTCCTATCAACACCACTGTGTTCTTGCAGTAATGCTTTTGAGTAGTAGCATTTCTCATACATGTGAAGTTTCACGTGAGGGGAAATACTTGGAGCTTAGCAAGATTGTATCTGTGCTGTGTCTTAACTTCCCGTCCCAAAAAATCCAAAGGTGCAAAACCAAAGTTGGCTGCCCAGTGAGACCCGGTTGTGGGAGCGGGTGATGGTAATACACGGGCACAATTCACATGTTCGTATGGCCAATAACTTAGTTTTGTTCCATTTATGAAGACGCTTTATTATAGCACTGAAATAACAAAGCAAAGCGCTTCTCAAACGGCTGGAATAGGTAGGTTCAGTAGTCAGCACCCAATTTGGAAATTAAGAGTGAGGTCTGAAATGGGTCACACAAGTAGGCACACCTACTTTTTCTTCACTAGATGTTTTCCAACTGATTCTGCCAAGCTTCTGAGGGTCAGAGCAGCACGTGCCTGCTCCGAGCGGGGTGAAGTGGTGCAGCTGGGTCTGGCCATGCACCCGGCTCTCTGAGGCAGCTGGCCGTGATAGCTGTCGCTCTACAGCTGCTCAGAGGGTTTTCCGTGCAATTCACATTTCCCTGAGTTCTGAAAGTCAAGTGTTCACCTTTCTCTTTCTGCTGAGACTAATGACTTTGTAGCTGTTATATTTCATAGGCTAGCACAGGCTAGCCAAGCAGTCTCACAGAGCTGTAAATATTTGATAAAGCTGCTTTGCACAGTGTGAGTGTGAATTCCACACTGTAAGAGACAGCTACAGTCAAATTATGCTGGACATTATCTTCTTGAATTAAAAGCCCAGATCATCACTGGTTTTGTTCCTTGGACTGAAACAAAGATCTGAAAATCTGAAATAGTTTGACAGATTATGCATTAGGGGCTGGTATGAATAGAGCACTCACCTGGATTTCAATTGCACTTTCCTGCTGTACATGTATGAGCCTTTCTCTGGGCTGCATTTCACACAGCATCTGCTTGCTTAATCTTAGGAGAGCTTTCAGGGATATTAAAACACACTGTTCCTCTGAAAAACAGCGATCATCTTGTCCATGTTTGAATTCCTCCCACGGGTCCTTGAAAAAGCTAACCCATCAGACACAGAGAGGGGGTGGGGGGAGGGCTCGTTCACTATTTGAGCCTTTTGCTATTAGGAAACCTGTGGTCTCCTTCTGTGGATGTTTTCTGGCTGTGTCAAGTAATGCATGGACACAAAAGAAAAAGTCCCCCCCTTACAGACGAGAAAAAAACAAACCAAAAAAAAAAAAAAAAAAGGAATAGTAGGAAATTCTTATTCTAGTACAAGAAAGAGTAGTTATCCAAAATCATTACAATTTGTGCTTGGAGCCTGGTGTCAGAAGATCTCCTGTGGTCAGACTGAGCTGCCTGGCTGAGCCTTGGTGGCGTCTGGGCTGTCCAAAATGCTGTGTCTTCTGTTTGGGGCAGGGACTACAGTCCTAATGGCTCCCGCTTGTGGAGAACTTTGGAACCAGAAATGAGGGAAATTTCTACGTGCAATTTTTCTCATCATTATTAAAGAAGTGAAACAAGCCCTGCATTTAACCTGTTGCTTGTGACTGTCTCTGTCCTGAAGAGTTCGAGGCAAACACAGACTTTCTCCTCTCTCTAGTAGACACAGAAGTGTCAGCACAAGAGGGAGAAATCTTCCATTAACAGCAATGGTGCCAAATTTGCTCTGAAACTTTCTCATATTAAATGGCAATTGAAGTTTTTAATGACTTAGTGTAGTCCAGTTCTCTCTTTGAAAAGGATACCATATTTAGTGTCAAAATACCAGTTTTCTATAACTGTTGTTTATAGACTCTGGTGTATGATTTAACATACCTACTAAACTGCTAAAAGGAAATGCATGCTAAAAAAAAGTAAAGGTTGCTTATATTGCCAAATATTTGGTAGTAGAAGAACTATTGTGAAACTCTTTGCTAAAAAAAGCAGCAGAAAATACCATATCTCATACAGGAGAAAAACTGTATCACAAAGAAAACCAGATCAGCCATACACAAGGGGTTCAGGCACAGCTTCCTTTGAGGCAAGTTGGATATGTGGGTGGGTGATAGATAGGTATACTGGCATTGACTGGTGGAGGCATTTGCAACTTTTTTAGCTTGCTATCAAAAAGCACCTCATGGGTGTTTGGAAACTGACAATTGTGCCATTTCTCTTAACTGTTCTTGTTAATAAGCGCTAGCAGAGAACCCTGCCCAGTGCTGGTGAAGACCAGCCGACAGAACAAGTGAGGGCAGGAGAGACCATCCTGGCCAAGCCCTAGGCACGGGCAAGCTCGGGGAGGGAGCTGAGCTTGAGGCTCGTGTTAAGGTACTGCTTTGCATTACCAGGAAGGCTTAAATCTAGAGTAGAGGCAAGTCCGGATAACAGGTCCAGGGGAGAAGTAAGGACTTGTCCCAATCACAGCAGTATATTGGAAGAAAAAATTTATGCCAATTTTCCTGAGTCCCCGCTGTCTATACAAATTCACTGCGTGTGCTTTTGGGGTTTGTCCGCATCCCTTAGGCACTGTAGATGCCCACTGGAGCCAAGAGATGTCTGGGAACTGCTGAGAACATAAATGAATTATTCATATGTAATGAGATAGGGGAGAAAATATTACTTAAATGTCTTCCATGCCTTATTAAACAGTTTAGCTTTTCTTGAGCCCAATTTCTTTATTTTCTGGTTGCTGAGGGAGTTTTCTAAGGGGAAAATGCTATTATCCTGATTGCTTTATAGTTTGGGGGATTCAGCAAATGTGAGTAGATCTGAGTGCGGGCTCTTTCCCAACCCATTCAGATGTGAAGGAGTTTTTGCATACCCTGTATACGAGATCCAGGCTGTGTCACACTGAAAATGATCCTGTAGCTTTCCTTCATGGACAGGGTGCGCTGGCATTCATCACCACCTTCTTCCCACCCTCAACACCACTCTGTGAGGCTTGTGACCAGGGGACAAGTATCTCTTTGCTCCCCACAGCTGTATCCACCCTGGCTGTCCCTTGCCCGTGCTTCTGCCTGGGCGTCAAAGGAGGACCGGGAAAAAACAGGGATTGAAAGGGTGGTTCCTGAGCAGCCAGAGCCAGATGATGGGGAGAAAGCTTGAGAGTTTGCATCCTTGACTAAAGCAGCTTCCCAAAAGTAAATGCCATCGAGTTGCATCCTCCTCCCACGTTTCACGAGTGCCCCAGGCTGTGACCAGCTCCTGTGCCACCGAGCAGCCCGGTACGGGTATGGGGAGCTCATGGCTCGCCCTGCCGTGCAGCTGTGCCCTGGGGCCTCCGGGACCTCCAGCTGCGAGGGAGCGTGGTACGCAACAGCAAGGAGAAAGCCGTGGAGCTGTTAAAGTACAGTCTTGGGAGCTTGGACTTTGAATGTAAAATTAAAAGGTAGGTTACGAATGCAGAGGCTAGCATTTATCTCCTCTCTTGGTTTAATTTTTACCGTGCAGCTTAATTTGATCTTCTCTTTTGTGTTTGATACCATATAGCACATTCTAATCAACTATTAAATAAGATGTTCCCCTAAGGTTAAGAGCCACACTAAAATAGTCCTTATTTACTGATAGATTTATACCTGAGAAGCTTACAGGCAGCATGCTGTGAGCTCCCTGACGATTTTAATGTGAGGGTGGCATTTTCATGGATAAAATTTCCATTATTTCATAACAAAGCTATTCTTTTCTAACCAGGCACACAACCAGGCATTATTCAAGAGGGGGGAAAAAAAATACACTTATTTAAAAAATTATGTTTCGGGTGCATGTAATATCTCTCTTCTCTGTGTATTTAGTTCATGATACTGTTGATATCATAGTTTATTTTCAGAAAAATATGTTTTTTCTCTGGAACTGGTTTATAAAATTATGTTTTTTAAATATTATCTTCAGCAGGCAAAGCATGGAAGTAATTTTATTTTTACTATTTTTAAGCATAATACTTTTACAGTGTTGATTCAACAACAAATATATTAATGGACCTTTTAAAGTAACAACCTTTAAATAATTTCACAATCTAGTATAGCAGTACCAATGCTGATCTAATTTTTGGCCATATTAAATAGAATACTTTAAGCTGTTTCATGAGGTAAGAAATCCTGCCTGTGTGGTTCAAACTGTGTGCAGTACAAGGCTCAGCAATACTGCGTGATCTTGAAAATTATTCTGAAAATTGATCAGTCTGAATTTTCACTTATGCTAGAATGTTTTTTGGCAGATAGAAGTAAAAAAAACATTGGATGTTATGGGGTCAAAAGGAGCTTGAAATGTACAATGCATGTAAAAGTAGACCTTGGACAGTGAAGCCAGATGATGGTAAGAGAATCATCAGCAAGTTATGCCTGCTGATAAATGCCACATCCTGGCCATCTACCCATGCCTAACACAATGGAGTTAAACTGCCAAAAATTCCTTGATGTTTCCTTGCATTTCTGCACTGAAGCATCAACACACAGAGATCTAGATAGTCACCGTAGAGATCTAGCTAGTCATTGTTTCTTGTGGAAACAACATGGTCTTCAGAAATGTCCCTGGACAACTGACTACTAGTAGATCTCCAAAATGGTGTCTCTTTACCTAATTCCTTTGGCCCCTCAAAATTTGTATTCAATTTCTATTACATGTCTGTCAGGTGTGCTACAAAATGGTGCCCCAAATTACTGATTTTGACAGCTCATTTAGCCATAAATTTCTCTTGAAGCCATTTCCAGGACACTTTCGATCCTTCCTTATCAATTTGGGCAGATGTGTTGACGCAGTTGCCTACTTCCAGTCACCCTCCAGTGGTTAACCTTCTTGTGCCAACATTTGTCCCCAGGTGCATTATCATTTGCGCTGAATTCAGAGGGGTGTGGATGTAGCCAGCACCTTTGGAAAGAACTGGAGCACCTCTGATCATGTAGAGGTCTCTACACCTTCACCTTTCGACTCTTTCCCCAAATCAATGTCACCCAGGCAAAGATAAATGCTTCCAATAACATCCCAAAACTTGCATTTTTCTGACATTTCATGTGCCAAACATAACCTAGCTGAGGAGAAAGCCTTGTCTTCTGGTGCTGATGGGAATCAAATGTGAACTCTGTTCTAATGGCACCTGTGAACTCTGTTAATGTCCTCATAAGTAGGAAGTATTTAGCATCAGCTATTAAAAAAAAAAAAATAGCTGCTTCTCCAGTTACTAGAAAGTATTGCTTTTATATATACTGCTTCTAGGACTACACCAAGGAAGGGATCTGGGTTTGGTTGGGAGAGGAGTCCTGCTGGTGAACTTTAGTTGGACCAGCTCTCCGGTTGTTCCGCTCTCGAGGTTTCTCAGAGCAGTGAGTCTTTCCAGGATGCCCAGATAGAGAGCAGAGATCTCGGTCAGTTCTCGTTTTCTTGCCACTATCCAGAATTCTGACTCTGGTGGGACTTCCAACCACCACAGTATTCCTCGAGCAGGATTTTTCTCATTCTCGTGAAAGTGTTCTGAAAGCCCAGCCCTGGGTAAGAGGAGACACAGGCTGCACTCCTGGATTGGTAGTGCCCTGGCTAACCCTGCTTCATGGAGGACCCATGTCACATCATCTCCTGCAGTCCCTTCCAGCATGGTATTTCCAGTGTGATTTGGCTCCTGCATTTTTACAGCATCAGTAATTGGCATCTTCATGCTCTTCAAGGAGGCTGCCAAAACTCCCACTTTAATGTGGGGAATAATAAAATGTTGTTTAATATCCCTCCTCCCAACTCTCAGCAATTAAACTTATTTCCTCTTTGCCCATGTTAAATAGTCTGATAAAGTTCTTGCAGAGTAGCATGTTGTCTGAAGACTGTTCATCTAGCTTCTCTCTCGTTCTTTGCAACACAATCAGGGAAGATGCACACCACCATAAAGAAGCACTCAAGAGCAGAGTAAACATTGAGTAAGCGAAGATCGCTGGAACACTGTGGAGCTGCTGTAGTTGTGTAGATGTTCTAATCTCCTTCATTTCTAGCTGATGCTTTCTCTTGAAACACGAGGTGATGCTTTTTCTTCGTGCTGTCTCGCAAACACGAGGTGGTGCTTCCTCTTGATGCTCTCTCAAACAACGTGAGCATGCACTTGGAGCTTCAGAGCTAACAGGCTAAGACGCTCAAGGGAGGTAGTTATGTGCTTTCCTTCAGTCTAGGAGCCAGGATGAAATAAAACCTCTAGAGAAGCAGTATGAAAGCTGGAGGGAGAGCACATTGCCCCTGTCACAAGGTAATGACAGTGAGACAGAAGGAGAGAGAAATTTCCCACTAGCGAGAACAGCCATCCTCCCTCTGAGGTCCCATTTTAGCCCTATGCATGTCCCCACCGCCCCATCCGGGAGTGTGGGGATGGGATCCCTTGCTCCCTGTCCCAGCAGTGCGTGGCCAAACCAGCATCCACCATGAGACACCCTGTTCCCTGGATGCTTACTTTCTTCTAGCTGCATGCTCCTTGAAAATGAGTTATAAAAGAGTGTCTGGAATGTTTTGAGATATTCTTCTGACTTAAGGACATAAAATTCAGTTACTGTAAGCTCTGGCATGGCTGGTTTTGCTATTTCCCTGAATTCCCAGCAGAAATTAAGCAGGGGAGCTGGGATCCAGACGTTTGAGATTAATGGGATTGCTCAGGTATCGAAGCAGTGACAAAATGGAAGGTTATTCCTAGCAGAAAAAGTAATTAGTCCCTTTCAGATCTTCAGTTTGACACTAGCGTTAGCATCAATTATTCTGTGTTGGGAATATTACATCTTTAAAAGGTTCACTGTAATATCATCCTTTCTCAGTAGTAATCGAAAGAGAGAAGGCCTCTTCAAATCATTGTCTTGCTACCTTGAGATTTTTAACATTTAAACCTCCCACTTATCAGCTGATACCTTGCATTGACTTCAGCACCTGAACAATTCCAGTACTCTCAAGTGTCTGGAAATCAAATCTTTCTTTTTTTTTTTTTTTTTTCTTTTTTTCCCCCTTTTTTGCCAAGAGTCTGCAGAGAAAATCAACAATGTTTCCAAGCTAAAAAGGTATTGTTACAAGTGAAGTTAAAATCCTCAGGGTGGAGAAAATATGTCAAAATAATCTGGCAGAGCTGTGAGACTGGGTCTCAGGGAGAAAGGGTAGCTCCACTGTGTTGGTTTCAGCTTAATCAGGAGACTGTGTCATCTCTGGGTTTCAGCTCCTGCAGGTCACAGCAATTCTCCTGAGCAGAGCACATCATCCATGGCTGTTTCCAAAGGTGCAAAGCTGTCAAACTCCAAACTCCTCAGGTCAAAAGAGTATTTTTAAGAGCTGCGCTGCTGTCCTAGTTCATGCTTCTTGGGGAGTTTAATAGAGCCTGGTGCAGTCTATGCCATTTGGTTTTCTCAGGCCAAAGAGATCCTTCATCCATGCCATCATTCATAGAATCATTTAGATTGGAAAGGACCTTTAAGATCATCAAGTCCAACCATCAACCATGCCCACTAAACCATGTCCTGAAGTGCCTTGTCTACATGCTTTTTAAATACCTCCAGGGATGGTGACTCAACCATTTCCCTGGGCAGCCTGTTCCAATGCTTGACAACCCTTTCAGTGAAGAAATTTTTCCTAATATCCAATCTAAACCTCC
>JAVJGG010000013.1:11000903-11050761 GCA_035590195.1 Aviceda cuculoides
TGGCCACCTGGGCACACTGCTGGCTCATCTTCAGCCGGCTGTCAACCAGCACCCCCAGGTCCTTCTCTGCCGGGCAGTTTTCCAGCTACTCTTCCCCAAGCCTGTAGCCCTGCATGGGGTTGTTGTGACCCAAGTGCAGGACCCGGCACTTGGCCTTGTTGAACCTCATACAGTTGGCCTCAGCCCATCAATCCAGCCTGTCCAGATCCCTCTGTAGAGCCTCCCTATCCTCCAGCAGATCCACTCTGCCTCCCAACTTGGTGTCATCTGCAAACTTGCTGAGGGTGCACTTGATCCCCTTGTCCACATCATTGATAAAGATATTAAAGAGAACTGGCCCCAGTACTGAGCCCTGGGGAACACCACTTGTGATCTGCCACCAACTGGATTTAACTCCATTCACCATAACCCTCTGGGCTCATCCATCCAACCAGTTTCTTACCTAGCAAAGAGTACACTTGTTTAAGCCATGAGCCGCCGTGGTACAACCTCACAGCCAGTGGCCCTACGTAGAAGTCACACCTTTGCTTAGTTTCTAACCCTGGTGCTCCCTCCTCCGTTTCACCATCTATAATCCAAAAATCCCATCTTCAATTTAACATCATATGTTTAAGACTGTTGAAACACAGTTAAGGAGATTTAGACGCTCAGCTGTGTGACTAAATCTCCTAGATAGGTTTGAGAATCAGCCTTTATGCAGAGCTCCAAGTTATTTTGAATAGAGGACTGCTGAAAATAACCAGAAAAAAAAGTTAAACAAATTGTAAGTGACCTCCTTTCCTGCGCCTCTAGATTGGGACGCTCTGTGGGTAAACATCTCTGACTAAAGCTGTTCTAAATGAAGTAAATCACTGGCTTTGGTGGGTATAATAGGAGGCTGGCAATAAAAGCTATTTAAAATCCCATCAAGATGTTGAAGTCCTACTCCAGAATGCAGTGGGACTGGCATGCGCTGCTGCTGGCACACCTGGCCACGGTAGCTGTCTCACAGACCACCATACCCTGGTGTGGCCCGTTTCTGCCTACCTGGACTTGCCATGCAGATGTCCAGGGCAGATTGCCAGCCCCTGGCTCAAGTAACACCTTGGGAGGCGGTGGGATAAAATTGGGACATGGAGACAAAGCATCATGAGGGCATGACTGCCACAGCTGGACAACATCCAGCTTCAGCCTGTGGGGCCTTCGGAAGGATTATGAAGTTGGGCATTTTTGAAGAATTTGTGAAAACTGTTGGGTTCAGCAGGGAAGCTGGGCTGCCTCTGCAAAAGCAGAGGGCTCCTGTGGAGACGTTTGGTACTGGCTGCTATGCTATACAGCCAGCCCAGTTGTCATAGGGCCTTAGCTGAAAATGAAAAGGCATATTTGAAGGCAGTTGTGCTGAATACTTTAACTTGATTATTTGAAGCATTTGTAATAATTGTATTGTAACCCTCATTTTCATTGATGTGGCTGGTTTTGCAAATTGTTAACAATTACAGGTCACCTTTGAGATGGAAGTTTCTTAGCATTTGTTGTAAAAGCTTTTTAAGAGTAATCTATGTCTTATTTACTCTGTCACCAGATCATTTCGTGTGCTAATGCACTGGGAATGTCAAGCTGTGCTGATAATAGCAGAGTTTTCATTCTACTCGTTTTTATTCCTGTGCAAATATAATTAAGGCAAGAAGTGTTTTAAGAGTGCCTGATCACATGCATTAAATTAGCTCCCTTTTTTCCTCCTAAGGCAAACACACCCAGAACTGCAAGGTCTCTGGGAAAGAGCCATGGCATGTATCAGTTAGGGCAGCACCTTGCACACCTGGCCTCTGAGCCCGCACCCGTGCTGGCCATATGCAAGCAATCATCGAGGGTCATTCACCAGGAACTAGATATGTGTCTCATCTTCAGCACAGGAACAGCCCCAGCAACTGCCTCTGGAAGTATTGTCATATTACATGTTAGGCTAGTGCTTAAGACATTCTGAACTTAGGTTTCTTTTGCAGCAAGACTCCAACAAACATGGAATCATGGGAAAATCGGGATTGGGGAGTGATTCTTCCAAACTTTGGGGGAAAAGGGAAATATTTCCACTACCTGCCAAGAGCTTTGTATTGGACCTGTGAAAGAGGGTATGGGGCGATATCAAGAGGACATGTGTCTGCATGCCTGTGAAATGGAGCTGGTGTGACAACAAAGCTTCCGTCTAGCACAGGGCAGAGTACACAAGGGCACACCAAAGACATCCAGGATACAGAGGAGGACAGTCTTTGGACAGAACTATATCTTAAGAGTAAATTTTGCAATTTGCTATTCAATCTCTAAAGTGCCACAACGAACTAGCAGTGTTCGATGGGGCTCTGGCTGGGCCTGAGGCACTCACGGGATAACTTCATCCACTTGTGAAGGCTTCAGTGTGTCAGAGACCCAGCACTCTGATAAAGAGTGACTTGATCCCAGACTATCTAACAAGCAATCATTTGATGGAGTAGTTTAGGCAGTGACCCATGCATGCCGATGACCCCTGCAAACCAGACTGTTTTTGATTAAGTGCCCAAGAGTGGTTTCAGGTGCCTGATATAAGACCTTTTCAGATAAGGAGGCTACAGTGACTTACTTGGCCAAACCACTCCATCGCTACATCATATAATTTGATACATATAATTTGAAGCATATAATTTGACCCTGTGTAATCCATCAGAGTTCATCTATCTCAACTAAAAATGACCTTGTACATGAATGTATGAAACTGTAATGCTGTCCCATTTTCTAGTTCCACTGTTCCCATAAATTAAATGTGTTCAGTAGAAGACTGGGAATATGTAAGTGGAAGGAATCAGCTCTCTGCCCTTTTAGACTGACAAAAAAATTGTAGTAGACTACAACTAAAAAGTATTCATAACCTATGAGTCACAAAAGACCCCAGAGCGAACACAATTAGAAAAAGAGAGTTAATGGTATATTGTCTATGTATGTTGGAACTGCAGGCAGACACTGAAGTGTCAATAACTTGAAGCAAGAGTGGCTGCTGTTGTTGCTCAATTTTTTTTTCAGACTACTCCAACATCCTGTGCAAAATAATTTCAACAGCTTCCAGCTTTGAGGAAATACGTAGGCAAAATTTACTGCTATAAACATGTATTCAAGAGGAGGACAGAGTAATTCTCCATGCTAATCACTGTCAGCATATTGTTGAATTGTCAGTGTTACTGGATGATGTACATAGTGCCTGAAAAAACATTGTTTTTCTGTTGTTGTTTACATGGCTTTTTTACACTAGTTTCACCATCTTAGCAGAATATCAGATACAGTTGTCTTACATTGGTTTCAGCAGAGATATGGACTGGAGTAACCAGTCAATATAACAATGCTGCACAGGGGTGCAGGGATGGAGATATGACAAGCCATAGTAAGATTGGTAGTATAGCAGCATCATTAACCTTTTTTTTTTTTTCTGCACTAAATTTTCCACAGACAAGAGCATTAGTAATTTTAACTTTGATTGAGAACTGCTATTATCCACTCACAGCATGTGGGAGCAAACAGGCACTTGGATAAATCACAAAAAAGAAAACCACTTAGCATGCTGCTTTCCTCAATAACACCTTTTTCTGAAGGTACCAGGCTGAGTGCTGTAGGGAGAGTGTGTGTGAAGAGAAAAGCAAGGCTGCAACAGCCCGCTGAAGTGTGCTCAAGGTCAGCCCCTCTTACAGAAGACCAAGAGGTCACGTTTGACTTGGAAGGTATTCTGATATGTTTAAAAAATTTAAGTAATTAAATAATTCAGTGAATGAAAGCCGTCAGGATTCTAATGCAGTGTTAATGGGGTCTTTCAGGAACCACGAAGATAAGTTTAATGAGTGACATGACTGGAGCCATTAGCAAGCTCATCCCAGAGTAATCATCCATCAAAGGTGAGTGCCTGCACATCCCCATGCAGAGGAGCGTGAGGAGCAGCACAAACATTCCTGCTGGCAACTGCTGCAGTAGGACACGTATGAATAACCTCTCAATTGCCTCATTTTCCTCCTGCAGGCACTCAGCCCAGGGGTGTGTTTGCCACCCGTCAGCAATGGATGAATCGGGCAGTGGCTCTACCAGCGTCAGTATGCAGGAGGTCACTTTCTCCACAACCAGCGCTGCTCCAGCACGCTAGTTGAGAAGCAAATCAAACTGATTTGAAACACGGAGTACCTCTTACATGGTTATTGAGAGGAAGACTTGCTGGACAGTCTCCACAAAACCTCGACACTGGTTTGGATCGGTATTTCCTTCTGAGTGCGTCGGTAGTGCCAACATGACAAAAGACAACTAGGAGTAAGGGCTACAGCTGCTCCTCTAACATTGCTGGGACAGCCTCCAGAATAAATTTCCAGCTCCTACTAACTCCTACTGGATGTATCTTCTGTGCCAAGGTCTCTGGAAAGGACCTGAACTGGAGGAGGTTTGGCACTTCATCTGTGCTGTGTAGAATCCAGCAATAAGTTATTCCGATAGGAAGGTCTAATACAGTTAATAGAGCATATAAAACTGTCTACTGTGTTTCATCATATTTAATTTGCTGCAGCAAACTGCAGCCACCCGTGCTGTTTCAGCCTCCCTTTTACAACCCTGCGGTGATGCTCTCCCGGCTGAGGAGTTCCTGTGTCACCAGTGCTTCTGCGTTGACAGAGCAGCGAAATGCCTCCACAGCATTCAGCTGTTTCTCGCCCTCCAGTGTGGTCCCAAGTGAAGCAGCTCCCTCACCACTGTGGGGAGAGCCACGAGGGACCCCGTGGGCTGGTCATCCCCACAAAGAGTGGGCAAGCAGGAGGGCAACGCCAGCCTCCGGCCACCCGTAGCTATGATCTCTTCTGGGGCATGAGCTTTGGGAGTGCTCAGGCTGTGCAGAAGGTTGGTGCACCTCTCCAGGGATTTCTCCAGACACATCCTCCTGTCACGTTTTGTGGTTTGTGAGGGATATGATTCACTACCCCAGCAGCCTACTGTGCAGCCTGTGCCCCGTGATAGTGCTTAACGAGAGAGCAGTGACTCACCGGTCCCCCCCGCCCCACGGGATGGTGGGACTCCACTTCTCGCAGGGGCTGGGGCATCACAGGTCCAGTCCATGCCTCCCAGCCTTTGGTCAGATGGGCTTGTGGCACATGGCTGTGGCAAAACAGGGATGTTGGGATGAAGGGAACAGACCTCCCTTAAGCTTATTTAAGAAAAGCCACTGTTATGTTAGCCGCCTGCCCAGACGAGGTGTGGTACTGATGCTGCTGTCATTAAATTAAAGTTGTTCATTTTTTTCTAAAAAACTTTCCTAGGTGGACAAGGATTTCCTTTTTAAACTAGGATAGGTTGAGATAACTGGTTCACTCATGTATTTTCTTGTGATGTATGCAACAGCAGCTGTAATCATAGAGTCACGCATCACATAGGTTAGACCTCTAGAGGTCATCTAGTCCAACCTCCTTCTCCAAGTGTAAAATATAGGTTAGTCACCTGCAAGCACCAGTCTGGAGTATGAGCAGGGAGAAGTGGGCTTACCAGCAGAAATGTCTGGGCACTGCTGTCCCAAATACTACCTCAGCTGCCCCTATCTCTCCAGCCCTTCATGTAGCCTGTGTGGTCTCAGCCCAGCAGACTCCCTGCACCTGCATGGCACCAAGCAGCTCCCTGAGTGTCCACCACCATCTCTGATGTCCCACCTCAGCTCCACAAGAAGAAGGTGATGGGTTACAATAATGCTAGACATGAGCACACTTTGGTCTAAGGGTACAGATGAGGGAAACAGGAGTACACAGAGCTAGGGATATTACAGCTAATGTATGCAAGTCTAGCACTACTGGTGCCCATCAGAGAGACAAAAAATCTCATATAAAGTATTTTCAAAGAACTTTTACAGTGTCCCAGCTCAGTGATCAGTACAGTGGTATAGAAAGCATCTTGTAGCACATTTGTTTGCATGATGGCTGCTCACACCTGGGGCAGGTTAAAAGGATCATATCCCAATAGTAGGTAAATGAGAGCTCTGCTCACCAAAACATGCCTCGTAGCTACTCGGCTGGAAAGCAGGGATCCTACTCATGCCTTTCAATCAATATAAAGTATGCTGCTGGACCTCTTGTAGCTGGTTTTTTCACTTCAATTGACTGATGACCATAATTAACATATGAAATACTTTAAAACACTTGTTTTGGGTAAGCTGTGAGCTACAATCATTGTCATGAGAGCATGAGCCTTAGATGACAGGCATAATTTGTAACTATTTGTTGTCCATTCTGCGACCTAACCATGAAAGGGGACAGAATGAATACAGAAGTGTGGAAAGAAAGGATGGCAACAGTAAATGGAGAGCAATGAGTGGAATACTCACAAACAAAGTGTAGGTGCCTCATCTCTGCATTTTGCAGCCCTTGCAAGGGGGTTGCCTTTGGTTTTGGACAAAGGATTTAGCCCCCCACTGCAGTGGACAGCTGTCACTACAACCTTTCTTGCACTCATTGCATTTACAGACACAAAGAAGGTGCGTAGGCTGAAGAAATAGTTTCATTTTTCTGCGTTCTGGGTGACTCTAGCATTTCTGTGCTGTGTTGTCCAAAGTGGTGGTACCATTACGGGGCAAGAGTCAACACCTGATTAAGAAGATGATTGCTGTGGACAAGTCTGATTTCCTGTCTCTCAATTCTCACTCTCTGCAGCTACTCGTATTTTCCTTGTGGGCTGAAAATTCCCATGTTTCAGCCTCCCTGTGACTTTTTGCAAGTCTGAGAGATCATTCAGCTCAAAGTGCTTTGTAGTTATGGGCAATATTCTGCCTGCTCACACTGGATTTTTCTGCATATGTTCTTGCAGGTTCTTGCCATAGGGCAGTACAAGAGGGCTAAGCAAATGCGGATCCAGACACCTCATTTCAGGATTCTTCAAGTAATTTCTATTCAGTGGTCTTGTGGGAGAGCAGGTCTAAACACCCCATTCATTTCAGGAGGTACAATAGCAAGGTCCAAGAGGTTAAGAAGAAATGAGGCTGACTGTAAAGATACTGAGCTAAACAGAAAGGGAGTATGAATATGTGCAAGTGCTGGCTTGCTATGGTTTCAGTGATGTGTCACTCCACACGACTGAAGTGGGATGCTCATGCTTTGCCATAGTGTGGTATTCACCAACGATTTGTCGGGTAGATCAAACCTGCTCTGGGCACACCAAGAAGCTGGAATTCATCTTATCACACATTTGCCATCTTAAAGTTAAGAGTCTTGTTTGAAATGCACACCTACGTACCTGCAAGCAATAGAGAGGGATACGCATCTGAAGCAGGTGGATCAGCTAATCCTGAAAAGGGATTTAAGGCAGGAAGGATAAATTGCCCTCCGGAGATATCTCTGTCTTGTCTTTGACTACAGAAGGAGCCTAGGCAGCAAGTTTAGACTAGAAGCTTAAAACAGAGCTTGCTAAAAGTTGGTAGGGGGATTCCCACCAGATAGTAGTGGTAGGAACTATTCTGTGTGCCCATCAATAACTTTTGCTCCAACTTGAGTCGAGTGGCTTCAATATTCAGATCAAAATTATACATTGCATACTTGATGCTATAGCTCTCACTGGCCAGACTTCCTGGGTGTACATGATTGTGAAGAGCAGGTAGAACAATGGATGAAGAAAACCTGGCCTTCAACCCCAGCTCTTCCAGGATGTCTTTGTGTGACTGGAGAAGACACTTCTCCTCTCTGCCTCTCAGCTTGTCCATCTATAAAAAGAAACAGTGGTACTGTTTTACGCTCACTCAGCATCCTCAGAGCAGTCATTCACCTCGGTGATGTTGTAAGTGTGGAGAAGCGCATCTGCTCCTTCATAGGCACCAGAAGACATTTTTCTCTACTGCCTCCCAAGCCTGCATACACAGTGGTGGTTTGGACATCCTAGGAAATTACAGTAGAGTGCCAGACCCTGCAAGACTCATCTGCTACCCTAGCCTGAAGATGTTGATGCCCAGACAGACAGACAGACTGCCGTGTTCTTCACCAGCTACCAGAAAGCATGCCTAGCCCAAGCCATCTCAACCCCTCTCCTTGTCTGAGGAGACCAAGTGCAGACCACCCACTTTTAAAGCTGGCAGAGGCAGGTAAACAGGTATGAGGGAAAAATCACCTTTTAGCTACCAGGCCCTATATTTTCTGCAAAGGTTTCTCTCACCTTGCACTACCTGTCTGATTATTAATTTAGGAAATGAACTCACACATACATTCTGGGGATCCAGGTCTTCTATACCTGTAGTTAAAACTATAATCAAAGAGGGTTTCTGCTTGGAGACAAATATTTCTGTTTATTTCCTATTTTGGATCTATTCTTTTTCATTGATTTCTGAATTCTAAATTCCTCATCATGACTGGTACCATGGCAGCCCAGAAATAAACTCATGTAGCAGTGACACAGAATCACAGCAGCTCCTTTTCTTACCCCAAGTTCTGCTCTGTTATGTTGGTATAGTGTCCTAGAGACTCCGCTGTGTGAAGAACTTGCACAAGTTTTGATAGAGAAAAATTTACTCAGTCTGATAGGTTTTCAGGGCCATCCCATTCAGAAACTAACTCTCCACCCAGTTAATGTCACTCAGGTCGGTATGTACTTGCTCTGGAGTTAAGAATGTTGCCTAGTGAGCAATGTCCATGTTTAATGGAGCAGGAGGGGTGTCAGGCCTGGCAGCCTGTCTGAAAAGGATTAGTGTTGGTGTTTGGGTGGATTTTGCCCATCATCTCTCACCGCAAGCAATGCCGGGCTGGGTATCATCAGCTGCAAAGTTCATGGGATCCAGAAAGGGAGATAGCAAAGTCTTCCCATGTGGGACAAGGAAGCCTCAAATACCATGTAAGCGTTGTTCAGCCCTTGCCGGGGTGAACAGGGGCCGTGCAATGTCGGCTCCTTTCCTTCGGTCGTCTCGGGGCACGTGAGTCAGCACAGTTGTGGCGTTCATGGTTAGAAATCAAATCCACAAACTGCTGAGGATCTTCAGATCCACAGACTTTCAGTAAGTAAGGAATAGCGTACTAGCTGTACAATTTCATGGTAATTGTGTATGTACAAAACATACATACACACATGCACACATTTTTAGTCCCTGGATGAGTTAGAGAATGTATGCTGTTTGAATTTTATAGAACTGATGAATTTTAAAACATTTTGCTTTGCTATATTCACCTCTGATCCCATGGTAAGTTCTACCCAAACCTCTATTAGCCAAGCTTCCTGAAGTAGATGTCTGGTAAAGCAAAAGAGACAGACACTCTCCATCTTCTACCCCCTCATCATCTCTCATATTTTCTGAGGCAGCGTAAATCAAGGCTTTGCTTGTGCTGATGATTAAAGTACTCTGTTTTTTTCCCAGAAATTAGTATTATTCTTAGTGTGAAAAATATATTGGAAATGCACACAGTAGGTGTGAAATGTATCATGCCTTTAAAATCAGTCTTCTACCACTGAGACAGGCACCTGGGGGAAGCAGTAGAGGTGGGCGATTCTGGTTGATTTGTGGGTTTATTTTGGTGACCCTTTCCTTGTTAGCATGATATTAATACCTCTTATTTGTTATGAATATTAGCTGCTGCAGTAAAACCCAACCAAGGGCAGGATGAATGTTCACATAAGCATTTTTCAAGTTAATGAAAGGATATGATGTGCTAGTCATCACAGGATGTTATTAGCATGAACCACAGTCTTCTGTATTCAGTATAACCAATTTACTACAAAAAGGGAAAATAGAAACATGGAATGTATAGTATATAGCTGAAAAAATATGACTTCCAGTGGCATTCTGCTGAGAATTAGAGCCAAATACTCTTTCTCCAACATACACACCAACTCCTGCTATCATAACATACATTACTTCCAGCAGAGTTTGATTCATCATATTTTATTACACTGGTTAAAAGACAGCTCAATCTTTATAGTGGATGAACTTTCATAATTACTCTACATTTATATTGTATTTTTGAGTTAATTATATTGTGCTTATGGGCTTTGACAGCTAATTACTACTAATTCATATAATGACATGTCTGAAATGCTTGATATTCAATTGTTTTCATAATGATATATTTTGCTTATCTTGTATTTACATAGTAATTGCTACAGACATGTAGTTACAGTGCCAGTTATGTGAGCTTAGGCACAACTAAAAGTCTCCAAAAGCAGAGATATCGTTTAGTTATCCCAAGCAATGGACAAAATTAAACATTTTAGCTTAGTTGTGTGTATAGTAAGGGTTTCAGAGAAAAAGTATGCCTTCATATGAAAGCTACAGCTAGAACTAGTTATCGCTAATGCCCTGAAGAATGTAACTGCAGTATTGCAACAGTGGCTGTATTATATGGGTAACCAAAAAATTGTCCATATGTGCTGTCAGCTCAGCGAGTGTCTGGCATTGATCTATCAGTTCCCATGGCTTCCACTACCAACAGCAAAGTTCTGGAAATAAAAGCAGTAATTCTCTTTTTTATGTGATTTTACAGGAGCTATTGAATGAGTTTAGCTTGAGATTTTTGTTCAAATCGTGACCCAGGGCCCAAGCCCCATGAACATTTGCCTTAAGACTGTGATGGTACCATGAGTTCAGTTCAAATACAAACTCACACTACCATAAATGTACTGCAGCATCCCTGGACCTTCTTCCCACGTGGCAAACTGAGGGTGCATCAGGCCACCGTGGAGGTCAGAGCTCAGCCAGTCTAATATCTGAATGTCTCTCAGTCAGTGGGATTTGCACCCGGGACTTGTGTAAGAATTGTTTTCTCATACTAAATGGGAGCCTGTCCTTGACCTTTAGGGTGTTCTACACCATGTGGGCTGTCAGTAATTCACTTCTGCGCTTGCAGCAAGCACACCGGCCAGATGGAAGTCCCACGCTCGCAGTCCCCAGCAGCAGTCTCATGCCACCACCCAGTGCTCTTCACCAACATGAGACATTTTTCAGCATGAGTAAGGACCCACAGCACCTTCTGCTACAATAAAACTATTTGTTCAGTCATACAAAATTTTCCTTTCAAAGCAAGTCTAGAGCCATTGTATGAGTCATCTGCTTAATTTTATTGGGAAGAAATTGGGCATATATTCACTAAGGCTTAATCTGAAATCTTTTGCTCACAGTGTAACTATTTTCATTGATTTCAAAGGGTCTCAGATCAAGCTTCAAGGTCCTTAATACACTATTAAGTTTTAGTCTGTCAAATTTGTTCATTTGGGGCCTTTATGAATTGCAGAGTAGTTGTGTACAGAACCAAGTCATGTGGAGATTAAATAAAACCCATCAACATCGGTCTCCTGACACAGAATAGCAACAAGAAACAAATATTGACTGGAAAAACAATGCATGTACAGTGACATTTAGCTTGTATAAAGTGATAGTCTCTATATAAATACAAACAGCATCATTTCCCCAGAGCTGAATAAATGATATTCATCGGTAAATATTTGTGTGTCTTTGACATGTCTCTAAGCAGCAAGATGAGAAATTGAGTTGAAAATGCATTTGCAGGTGAGAATTCAGTGCAGATTTTTCTTACAGTGTTTCTGATGCACTTGGGAGACCTTGAAAAGCAGATGCTTCCTTTCCTAGTTAGTGGTTTAAATGCAAAGCAACGAAACTCTAACAGACCACAGCATAATAGTTTCCTGACCCTGCCACTCATGCTGTGCTAAGCTGCAGGGCTCCAAGTCTGAAAACACTCCTCAGAAAGAAAATCTAAAGTAGCTAATTCATTTAGGAATCTTATACCCATATTCAGAAAGGATTTATGCACCCGTGAGCTAATGTTTCACTGCCTTTATATGAGTTAGGGATTTTATGGACCAGGGTTGCTTTTTGGTGGGAGTTAAGTGACCTAAGCATCTTTAATAATATAGCACCTGCAGTTTTTCCTCTGTATGAGGAACAACAGCACAGTTCATCAATATGAGGAATGAGTGCACAGCCTCAGACTCTTCGGGTGGGAAAGAGAAGATCGAGGGTCTGACTGATGACAACAGAGGTCATCAAACTACAGGTGACACAGGAAAGGTGGCTGGGCAATAACTGTTCACCATAGGGAAGAAGTCTTCCCTACAAGGTGCAGTCTTAGAAACATATTTAGGTTCCCTTGAGGCCATAAAACAATGAAGATAAAGTAGGATTTCAAGCGTATGCCTAGAGATAAGCCCAGTTCACTGGCAGGTTACGGTGGTGCTGAATTTCTAGTGCTGACTCAGCATTCGGGCATCAGGGGCTGCAGGACAAGTCAATCCCGTTGTCTTCACACCGTCTCCCACTCGCAAACTGCATTTCCCTCCCCAAGGCGTTAATAAGTGAGGATTGGACCATGCCTCCCGCACGGCCTGTGTGCAGTATGTGAAGTGTTAGGCTTGCAAACTGTGTTGGGATCTTCAACTCAGAGAGTAAAAACAAGAATTGCCATCTGGGGAGAAAACCCTACTGTTCCTTCAGCAACTTTTTCTAGTTTTATTAGACATAGTCCTCTTATTCTTCAGAGGAATTTTTAAGATGTTCCAGTGAGGTGCTTTAATAGTTGGCAAATGAAACAGATTTCTTTCTGATGAAGGATTTTTTTAGAAATACTTTTCCCACATAGGATTTTTCTCCAGCAAAATAGTCTTTATTTACAACAATTTTTCCAGTTCTGCATGATTTCTGTTCCAAAAGGACCATGGGAGGAGAGTCACAACGAGGCAGTTTTGTCTCTAGTTACAAAACAAACAAAACATTATATTAGTTCACAGGATACTAACCTTCAAAACAGCTCATTAGTTAAGTTACCATTCCTGAAGCTCTATGGATAGTTCTTCCATTCTCCACAGAACTGCAACCTCTGGGGAAGTCAAGAATTTAAAGAAGAGTAAACATTAATCAAAGTGAGTTTTGAAGAATGGATTTTCTTTTCATAAGCCCGTTCAAAAGGGGAAACAAAGATTTCTTTCTTAGAGAGATTAAACAGTAAGTGACCAAGGGGACACTGAAACATTTTGTCCCTGGATCTATTCTTTAAAGCAAGAGAATTTTTTTCAGAAGATAATAGAGCACGCTTTTCTCCTCCCAAGTCTTCCAGCACCTTGTTGTGTCATTCTGTATTTCCCTCAAACACCAAGATGCTGTCTATGTTATCCCCAGCTAAGAAATGTGGGTCGCTTCAGCGCCAGTCTTCCAGTGCCATGACAGCATGGCCTCCACAGTTAGAATTACTGGCTTTTTTTTTTTTTTTAGGCAAATGTGACTGTAGTTTATTTTGCTTTGGGAAAATGTTACTGGGACTTGTTATGGATGGATCTGCATCTTAGCTGCTGCCTGGCTGACCGAGCAATGTGGCTGCAGGCAGGCCCTGCACTGGGGGTGGACTCGCCTGCGCAGGACCATTCACATGCCACCAGGAGAGCAAAAGTTGTGGGGCTTCACTTTACAGTTAAACCTTAATAACCAGCGTTATGAATATCTGTCCTTGGGCCACCCATCAGTCAAGCATCATCCCAAGCGTCGTTCTTCTAAGGAGGGCTGTAAATGCTGGAAATAGCACGCTCCTCTGCCGTCCCCCCGTACGAATTACACAGAGCGATCGTGGAGCTTAGCTGCCGATGTCTGATACGGTATCTCATTATCCAAGCTGTCCTCCCACCTGTATTTTATCTGATTGCAGGTCTTAGTCATACAGTCAATGAATAAATAGTCTGAATGGAAGTTTGAGCAGTAGGAGGAAGGATTATGGGGGGCCTCACCGATCCGCCAATACTCAGCATCTGCGCACTTTTGTTTTGTGCCTGTGTGCGCCTTGCTGAACCATTCAGTAAAACAAAAGGGTAGCGCAGAGCAAAACAGCCAGGCCAAAACCTGCAGTGGGTACTGCAGCAGCACAAAACCAGGGCAAATATCTTCCCTTGGGACAGCCGCCTCTTCCACAACAAGAGATTTGGGTCTGTCACCAGGTCTTTGAAGTTTATACGTTTTCCTGGAGCAGGTTTTGTGTTTGTCATCTTGAAAAATCCATAGCAGGGATCAGTGCCATGGTCAACCTTATGAAACAACATAGGTTAAAAAAATGAAAAGCTTTAACAATTTAGTTAAAAACACAGGGAAGGGAATGTTGGTAACACAGCATCTTGTAAAGAAGCATGTACAAAGACAGGTAAAACAAAATGCAGAGAAAGGGTCTTTGGTGATAAAAAGCATTTAGAAATATGAAGTTCAAGTAAGAGAGTCTTAACCACAACTTTTCTAAAAAAAATAAATAAATAAAATTAACCAGAGAACAACATTTCTATGTGAGAGTAACTGTTAAGCATGAAGGTTGCAAGGGTCAGCAACCTGTGCAGACCATATTTTTCTTCCCAGATGAGAGGTTAAGTGTGTAGGTTACATGTCTCCTGGGTCTGGCTATCTACTAGATTAGGAAATCACCGGGGATCAAGAGCCCCTTCTTTGCACTGAGACAAGATCTGCTGATAAGCACAGCTCGGAAGCAGTCAAGTGCTGCTGTGGGGCAACCAAACAAGCTTGCCTGCCTCTGTTAACATAGATGTCCCACGTATCAGGGAAGAGCATGTCGGCCAGCTTTAATCAGGTTGACTCAGGTAACAAGGCTGTCCAGCTGCAGGGACCTGGAACTCCATGGCTAAGAATTTACCCTGATTCTTGGCTGGGTGAATTAACCCATTCAGCACTCCATGATAATGTAGCATGACGTTTCTGGTACCCAAGCTAGCTCATTTCAGCACTTATACAAATGCAGTCTCCAAAAGAAATGGACATCTTTTTCTTTTCTGCACTGTCAGGCACAGGTTTATGGTGGAAGAAGGTTTCTATGTCCATAACTCATCTCTGGAGAAAGAGGAGGCACAGGGCGAAGGTCTTCCTGCCACAACTTGGTGGGAAAGCCAGCATTTACATGTTTTGACAGTGTGAGGTTGTACAACTGATTACTATAAATTCTGCCCCAAAAAAAGGTTGCAAGATCCAGCTATCCATGTCTCTTGGCTCCATGGTATGGGAAAATACAGCCTCCGGTGTTCATAGGTTAAATATCTCAGGATTTAAGGTAGGGCATGAAAAGGGGAAAGTGAAGTGAAATGAACTACAAGGAATGAGCTGAACATTACATGGGTATTTTGTGTAGTATGAAACAAAAGGGACTTTTAAAATGGACAATGCTGAGGGTCTAAAGTGTTAAGAGAAGTGATGCGTTTTAAAGTTTTTTTTCATTTGATAGTCTCTTTAAAGCAAATTATTATAAATTTAGAGTATTATTTATTACAAATTATTACAACTAGAGTAAGCACTTAGTCTAGTTGTTGATGAGAAATCTGGGTATTTTACCATTCCAGAGAATTTTATTTATGTGTGAATAAAGACAGGATGAAATCTGCATTGAGTCCTAGTTTGTATCAGACTGCAGCTCAGTAGCATCTTACCAGCTTTCAGTGCCTAAGATTTACTAATTTTTTTATTGAAACTAGCTAAAAATGAGTAATCATATGTGAATGATAATTATACCACTGCTTGTGGGAGGAAGCATGGTTTGAAGATCGTCACTAATTATTGTTTCTCATTTGCATGTGCCAGGATCCACACCAGAAAAGCTTACCTCTAAAGTGTCATCCTGGATGGATTTCTTTAAAGATAGCTTTGGAAAACCACCGGCTTGTGGTCTTTCATTGACTCCAGGTCAGATAGATTGATTCAGGCCCAGGTTGCAGTGGTTAGGCAAAAGGGTGCATTTTCAAATGAGTTTGTTACACCATGGCAAAGCTCATCCTGGAGATTCTTAAATGAGTTTAAAATGGGCGTACTTCAATTTGGCTTTAGCAGGTGCCTTACAAGTTGAAAATGAATCAATAAGCCCAGTCTAAAGTGTTTGACTAACAGTGTACATTTTCTTATAACTGGAATTTCAGGTTAGAGTATAATTGTTTTCAAATATAATGATCCTGAGCATTGCCAACGTGACAGAAGCATTTATGAAGTGGATGGGAAGAGTCTGTAGGAAGCTGCATACCTGTAGCAAATTGCATCACTGTATAAATTTTGTTAGACAAGACTGCAGCCAGGAACTTCAGCAATGAAAAAACAATTCCTCAGTTTTGAGGGCATAAAGGCTGGGAGCTGGGATGTACTGAGGGAGATGAGTCTTAGTCCTGACCTTACCCTGAGCCAGAGACTCTCTTGCCCCTCCAGAGAGAAAGTATTGATGGGCTGGCTGCTGATAGCACCATGGCTTTTTGGGAGGCAGTATCTCCCCTCACCCATCATTTTTCTCCCAGGCTCCTAACTGGGAAGGAAATCCTCTAGGCTGGCACTGTCCACTGGGAAGGGAGGTTAAGCTGCACTGACAAGCCAGGGGAGATCTGCTTTCCGATGCTGAGAGAATTAAAATGGTCATGCTGGTGGTCATCCTAAGCTCTTCAGCAAAAGAGCTGGAGAGCAACAAAACAGCACATCCAGTGGCAGAAATAACAGTGCTAAAGCACTGCTTCACAGCTTGCCATTTTGGAAACCCCATAGGCAGCATTTAGTTTTCAATGGATAGTATGCAGAGTCAGTAGAGAAAGTGCGCACACACAAAACCGGCCTGCGTGAGCACTTGTTTTTGCTCCTGCACAGGCGAGAGGACACGGTGACGCCCCATCGCCCCGAGGAGGTGATGGGCAGCTACCAACGCCATCAGGTCTGGGGCAGGCGTCGACACAGCAGCACCAGGCTGCTGCATCCCTCCGTCCCCTGGGTCCCCGTGCTGGCCAGCATGCGGGAAAGCACCTGCCCCCCCCCCGCCTGCCAACCATGGTGGCAGGTTTGACTCATGTGCTCCGGTCTGAACAACAGGTTGGGTTATTGCCCTGATTTTGGCTGCAGGTGAGCAATGTGTACCCCCTTTTATCCTTGTTATCCCTTCTGCCACTTCTCATCCCTTCTTCTCACCAGCCTTGATGGCCCCTTTCTCCATTCCCCTCTCCTCCCAGATGGACAACCCTGCCCAAATCACCTCCTCCGCACCGGTCACAGTTTTGCAACATCCACACCCAAATCTGGTATTTCTGATGCAGTTATGTAGGCAAGCTCAGCTTTACATGCAATTCCTGATGTGGTGACTGACGTGCTCTGTGTCTTGCAAGGCTGTGCTCCCAGACAGTCCCCAGCTCTCCCCTTCCACTTCTCTCTGAATTTTGGCCATGTCTCGCATAACTCCATCTCAACCACCTGCAAAACCCAGCCACCCCTTGGGGCACCATCTATGACTTTCATCAGGTACCTGTTATCTGTCACGTCCAGTGATTTCTCATGTCGTGCCCAGCAGTGTCCCCCGGGCTGTTCCCTCAGCCCATCCTCCGGCCAGGACTGAGCTGGGGTCTCCCTGCAGCCCCAGCAATCTTCATTACACAAACACGCTGGAGAACAGGCTGGAGGCCATTATACCCTTGATTACAACTTACTGTACTCTGGGTATTTATGTCAGGGCAAGTACACGTAGGAGCATTAGTCAGATGCCCACAGATACAAATACACAAGCAGCTATGCCTCCACACACCTTGCTTAGTGCTGAGTTCCTCTGACCTGTCTTTCCATCATGCTGCTCGGTTCACCGGTGTGCACAGGGAAAATCTAACTTGAAGGTCAGATTCATAGCTCCGTTCATACAAACTTCATAGTAATTTCATTCTCAGCCTCATTCAGTCTGTGTAGAAAAAGGTCACATCCCTAAATTTGAGGCCCCATAATGCAGCCAGGAATTTCTCAAAGACAGGTTCGTAAAAAATTTCAGATTTCACACAAAAATAGCCATTTCATTTATTGTCCTACCCCAGTTGACTCTGTTCTAAGGCAACCTCAACCCACCTTCTGATAGTTTGCCTTCATTTTGCCTACAATACAGCTGGCATCAAAATCTCATGCTGTGAGTGAGAGTATGAGCTGCCTGGTGACAGCAAGATTTTGCTGATGATCCTGCCACAGATTGGTGTGATTCTGACCATCTCCACTTTCTCAGCATCTGGGTACTACTTTTCCCACTACGACATGTTAAAAAAACAGCATCAGTGGCTATATAAATTGCAGTCAATTAAGACTGCTGCCATAATATGACCTCTGCAGCACTGAGATCCTCAGAAGCCCAAAGCAACACCAGCATGCCAGAATACAATACAAAGTACTTGGAAACCTATAATCTTCAATTAAACTAAGCTCTATCAGTTAGCTACCAAGGAGCCATGAGGTCCAAGAAAATCATTTGACTTTAGAAGAGCAGGATGATCTAGAAAGTTGCAAGATCTGGCAAAATAAATTTGAAGCGAAAAGCTTGAATTTCAGTGCTTTGTATATGAACTTAGAAGAGATAACTTCTTTGAGATAACACGGAAAAGTATTGGAAGTTTAGCATCTTTCCATAGTTTGAAATATTAACATTATCATAAATGTGCTAAGTCATATTTTCCATAAGCTAACAACCTGTCTCACAAAGCACACCACAGATTCTTACCCTTCACAGCTACTATCATGGAAATATTGAAAGTGAAAAGCACTCAGACCAATTCAGGGTTTAACAAAGTCAAATTGATTTATTGCTGTCAAGGGCAAAAAGATGTATCATTTGCACAGTGCCATAATTGCTTAGAGGAAACCTAAAACTGTGGATGTAAAGGAACTAACCTGCCCTGCACATACACATGTGCAATGCCTGTTCCCCTTGTTCTCTCCAAGTGATGTTATTCCATTTCTTACCAAATGGTGAAAAGTTCAGTGGCCAAGGAATGAGAGTCAGTCTGTCCACCAGAAATTCAGAATATTCTGCTACACAGTGGTCCTCTACTGAGAAGGTGGAGATGTTTTCTGGCAGGAGCAGACATGGACATTGCCATCTCACAGCTCAAAGCTGTCTGATTGCTTTTAAGGAACAATTTATCATCCTCTTCCCCGTTTCCTCCTCCCAGACAGCACTCAATGCCATTACCAATAATCAGCTAATATGAAAAGTGATTGATTCCATTCTGGAGGAATCCAGATGAGTTTCTCCCACCAAATCAGTAAAATTAGTCTGTGCATGTAAAAAATTCACTCTGTATGAAATGACTGACAGCCTAAAGGGATACAGCTGCAAAACGTAAACATGGCAGTGCTTTTAGTGAGAGTACTTGAAATAAGATAACTATGTTATTAATGTCCCTTCCAAGAAGTCACTTATAAAACCACAATCAATTACTATAGTGATAGTAATACTGTATATAACAATAGTATGCAAGTGATAGAGATACTGGAAACCAGCTATTATTGACTGGAGAGAGTAAAATTTTTGTTAACATACATGGCTTTTTCACTGGATCCTTTGTAGCTAGTCTCCTACATGTGTTTCTGATAAATGACCTAACACTCAGACTATGAATTTTCCAATACTGTGTTTTCATAAGACCAGATCTCAGAATCCCCATGCCCCTTCACCAGTGCCCCAGGACTGGTACGTGTCCCAGTCACGCCAGCCTTGCCTTTCATGCAGCCTCAGCTGAGAAGCAAGGCATGGAGGTGCCCTGGCCGGACCAGAAAATGAGTGTGAAGAACATGAAGCCACACCAGTTCCCCAAGCTAATCCTAAACTAAGCGACGGGAACCCCTTACACCAGGATTACCCCAGCAGGCTTTGCCTTCCCGAATCACAGCCTGGGTTCTTTTGTTATGTTTTGGACTGGGTGGTCCCTGACTCTGCTCAGGGGCTGCCAGGTACCACCACAGACAGACAGTAAAGAATAAATTAAAATATAAGGTCTACAAAATATATGACCACAAACACACCAGCATTTTTAAAGATTAATGATATGTAGCATTTAAATCCTGCCCTGTATTAATAAGCAAAGTCAATCACTGACATCTTCTAGTAAATCACTTCCCACTTTAAAACCTCATCTCTTCTCTGGGGCAAAATACTCCATCTAGAGGCCTTCAAATTCGAAAGCAGAGAGACGAAAGCTGGACAAATGAAAAGAGTGAGGGACAGGCTGGGGCACAGGCACTGCGGGTGGCTGGACGTGAGCCCTGGCCGAGCGGCCGGCGGTAGGGGCTGAGATGGCAGCAGCAGGTCGGGGCGGCTCCGGCGCAGGAGGTGAGCTGGGAGGGGACCAGCAAGGGCCGAGGGACGGCCGGTGCTCTGGGGAGGCAGGATTAGATTGTATAGAAACAAGAATGGCTTGGAAAGGGACGCAGCAAGGCAAACAGCAGAAGAAAGGAAACACAGTGCCTACAGTCAATGTTACTAATTAGAATCAGAGAATCATAGAATGGTTTGGGTTGGAAGGGACCTTAACGATCATCCCATTCCAACCCCCTGCCATGGGCAGGGACACCTTCCACTAGACCAGGTTGCTCAAAGCCCCATCCAACCTGTCCTTGAACTCTTCCAGGGATGGGGCATCCACAGCCTCTCTGGGCAACCTGTTCCTCACCACCCTCACAGGGAAGAATTTCTTCTTTATGTCCAATCTAAATCTACCCTCTTTCAGTTTAAAACCATTATCCCTTGTCCTATCACTACACTCCCTGATAAAAAGTCCCTCCCCAGTTTTCCTGCAGGCCCCCTTTAGGTACTGGCAGGCTGCTGTAAGGTCTCCCCAGAGCCTTCTCTTCTCCAGGCTGAACAACCCCAACTCTCTCAGCCTGTCCTTATAGGAGAGGTGCTCCAGCCCTCTGACCATCTTCGTGGCCCTCCTCTGGACTCGCTCCAACAGGTCCAGGTCCTTCTTATGTTGGGGGTCCCAGAGCTGGACGCAGTACTGCAGGTGGGGTCTCACGAGAGCGGAGCAGAGGGGGAGAATCACCTTCCTCAACCTGCTGGTCACACTTCTTTTGAAGCATGGGAATTAAAACAGTAACTCCCCAGTGATGAGTTTTGACATGAAGTGATGGGCCTGCCTGGTCTGAGGTACCTGCAGGCTGGTGTTCTGCAGGGAAGATGCTTTGTTTATATTTTTTTCTGTCTTCAATTTTTGCAGTGGTTTTCCAAGGAAAAAATGTTCGCCCTGCTGAGCAGTGATCAGACTTAAACAACTAAACTCCCCTGCATGATCAGCAGCATCCTTCGTCCTAATGGAAAACTACTGCTTGGGTCTGATAAAGTGTGACAGGGTTTGTTTAAAGACATATTCGTTAAGGAAAGGAAGAATTTATTTTTCAGAGTATCACTGTGGTGCAGAGAGTGGGTAATGCTCAGAAAGGATTTCCCTGGGGCTACGTCAGTGTGAAAGGCCATTTGGAGAGAGAACCACAGCAATTCAGTTTCTACTGGATTAAAGATGCATATAAGCAATGGTCAGCAGAGAGTATGGTGGGGACCACACAGGATGGGGAGAAATGCTGGGGCCATGAAAATTCAGGACTCACAGAGAAGTGAAGGACAAACAGAAAAAAATGCTGTTTACATCAAGAAGCAGCAAGAGCTCTCCTGTGCATGAACCAGATCAATAGGCAGTTGTGGAGGACATGTGAGTCCCATGGTGTCTTCCAGTACCTTTGAGTGTGCTTGTGGACCAGGGGGTACGTGCTAAGTGTGATGCCGAGGAAAGTGTATGGATTGCGATTGCTCCTGGTCCATGCCCCGGGAGTGCAGAGAGGTAGAGAAGGCCTCTTTGCTTTATCCTCTGGTCAAAGCATCGGACATAATAAGGGTGCAAACTAATGAAATCAAGATCTGGCTTGACAGAGAAGACTCCCATGAGTAATTTGTGAAGAAGGTTTGAGCTGAAGTTTTGGCTTTAGGCCTAAACTATCAAATCAGCATTTCCAATGCAGTAACAACCTGAAGACTGATGAATGAATCTCCATCTGGCTTGTCCAGTTTATTCTTAAGGCCTGATATTTTCTCCAAGGCTATTCATACTTTAAAGCAGCCTCTGAAGAGCAGAATCTACTTCAGGGGTGGGGGGAGGCACTTCTGCTATCCCTTGGATAGAACTTAAAACTCACATTTTGCTAATACAAAGTCTACAACGATGCAGATCAGCTGTCCTAGGGCCTATCCGCAAAGAATGTTTTTTTCTAAAGTTTCTAATTTTGATTGTTCCTCATTCAGCTCATTCAGAAGACGGCAGTCCAATTTCTGAATAAGAACATATGTACACAGAGCTAAGCAGCTGACTAGCTTTAAATTCATAATTCCTCATTCAAATTCTTAATTCCTCATTAGCTTGGATGTGCAAATTCTCTCTCAGAGCCTAATCCAAGTCCCACTGGTGTCAGTGAGGATGGGTTTTACCTCTCAAATTTAGTCATCTAAAAATCAGGCATGTATTCTAAATGCAACTGTGGATGAACCACTTGTAGTCAAAATAGAGAAAGATCAGTATTTCCAGGGTGTGATTCACACTGTCTGCTTTAAAGACTTGTCTTGAGAGGGGACAAGTGTATTTCTGGCAGCCGCTATCTCATTCCCCTGCCTGTGGAGGGAGCCTGTACGACTATCCTAGAGGACTCCTTGCTCTTCTTTAAGTGAAGCCAGGGGAAGGAATCTTTCTGTTTATTTTAATGGAAAAGGATTCAGGCTTTCAGTTCTCTACATCCTTTATGCCAAGATAAATTACAAATGAGTAAGCAAGTCCCCAGAGGGTATCCCAAGTTGCATCTCACAGACTGCTAACTCTGGCTTCAGTCAACATTTGGGATATACGGAAAAGACATATGAACTCCTGAAACAAAATTAAACCTTTTTTTAAAATTATTGTTTGTACCTTGCATCATACTGGACTCCCTGACAGGAAACATAATTTAATAGAAATCTCAAAGCAAAAGCAAAAGCTTTTTGTCTGTCTCCTCTAAAGACACATGCAGCGGGATATGTGAAATATCAGGAATAATTAGACAAAACTATATAAGCTTCTAGCAACACTGATGTGCTGTGTAAAGCTAAGTGTTTGCCATAAAGCTTTAAACATTGTTTGAAAGCTGCATGTTAAAGGTAACCCGAGTAATTTTTAAGTACTGTTTCTAAGATATTAATAGAGACATGGATATGAAAAAGCAGAATAGAAAACTATGAAACGCTAGCATGCCTTCCCTGAGTTAGGCTGCTCTGTTTCTTTTTTCCAAAGGTGATCTATAGAAGTAATTGATCCCTCTCATACAGCAATTAAATGAAAAGGCAGATTTCCTCAGCTCCTCGTCTGCTAGAGCCTATTTAACAAGTAGGAAAAGGACTATCTCCTAGTATCAGTAATTCACAGAGATCATGGAAATGTTTGTTGGAAGGGACCTCTGGAAGTCCCTTAGTCCAACCTCCCACTTAAGTGAGATCTCCAAAACAAAATGAGAAAAAACCAGTTCGCATCAGCAGGAAAACTGGCCCAAAGGGCCCTTTGGAGAAGAAAAAGAAACAAACTATGAATGCAGAGAAAAAGGGGGAGAAAAGGCAGGAGAGGAGAACAGAAGGAAAAACAGACCAAAATTTTTATTTGGAGTGGCAGTATTAGAAGCATAGGACTTTTTGCCAAAATGTGGGATTTTTCTAGGTTCACTAACAGATGTGTTTTTATCTTCTAGGAAAACAATGAACAGGAGGAAACCTGGAAGCTTTTTGCTGCTCTGTTGAATATGGGATTATAAAAAAAAAAAAAAAAAATTGCACCTGGAGCATCTCTGTCCCTCTTTCAAATGGGTGACTTCTGAACCTGGAACTCTTCATTACGTGAAGCAGCAACTTCTTTCACTGTGCATCCTGGAGGGGAAAATGAATTTCACAAATTGCACCACTGAAGCCAACGTGGCTACGAAGCCAAAAACAGTAACTGAAAAGATGCTCATTACCCTGACCTTGGCCACAATCACAACCTTGACTATGCTGCTGAATTCTGCTGTAATTGCGGCAATCTCCACAACCAAGAAGCTCCACCAGCCGGCAAATTATTTAATATGTTCACTAGCTGTGACAGATCTCCTTGTTGCTGTTCTCGTCATGCCCTTGAGCATCACTTACATAATGATAGATAAATGGACTTTGGGATACTTCATCTGTGAGATCTGGCTTAGCGTCGACATGACCTGTTGCACATGCTCAATCCTTCATCTGTGTGTCATTGCTCTGGACAGGTACTGGGCAATCACAGACGCTATCGAATACGCCAGGAAAAGAACAGCAAAAAGGGCTGGGCTGATGATAGTCACTGTGTGGACTATCTCCATTTTCATATCAATGCCCCCTTTGTTTTGGAGAAATCATCACAGCGTCAATATTCCCAGTGAGTGTCGCATTCAGCACGATCATGTCATCTACACTATTTATTCCACATTTGGGGCATTTTACATCCCCTTGACTTTGATCCTGATCCTGTACTACAGAATTTACCACGCTGCAAAGAGCCTTTACCAAAAGCGGGGTTCAAGCCGCCACCTCAGCAACAGGAGCACTGACAGCCAAAACTCCTTTGCCAGTTGCAAACTCACACAGACATTCTGCGTCTCGGACTTCTCCACGTCCGACCCGACCACGGAGTTTGATAAAATCAACGCGTCCGTGAGGATCCCTCCTTTTGAGAATGACCTGGACCTGGCCGGCGACCGGCAACAGATCTCCACGACGCGGGAACGAAAGGCTGCTCGCATTCTGGGGCTGATTTTAGGTGCTTTCATTTTGTCCTGGTTGCCCTTTTTCATCAAGGAGTTGCTTGTGGGCCTCCACATTTGCACTGTCTCTCCAGAAGTAGCAGACTTCTTGACCTGGCTTGGATATGTCAACTCCCTTATCAACCCTTTGCTGTACACTAGCTTTAATGAAGATTTCAAGCTGGCCTTTAGAAAGCTCATCAGGTGTCGAGAACATACTTAGAAGTACCGGGAGATGATGACGACGTGACTCCTGGCCTTAAGAACAAGCAAAATAATTTGACTCTGTTACCATTTCCCTTGATAAAGGGGATTTTTGTGTTTGCCTACTTGCTTGACTTATCTTTAGCCTGTAATTCATTCTGCCGTTTTTTACCTCTAGTGCTATTCATGGTAAAGGGTTTGAAATAAATTTATTCTACAAAGGAACAGATTTTTAGCAATGAAACAACAAAAAGAAGAAACTATTAGATACTCATGTTTAAGACATTTTGTGTAATCAATGATTCAAGAAGCATACAATAATATTCACTTTTATACTTTTTTCATTTAAGAATCAAATGTCTAAATTATCATGCATTGTAGTGATAGAAAGGCTTATAAACTGAACCCCATAAATACATATTCAGAAATTAATAAACACTTCATGGTCATGACAGCTAAACAGCAAATCTTTACTGCAGCATTCTGAGAAAACTGTAACAGCCATTTAGAAGGAAAATAACCACAATTTCCAGCTAGGGCTAAGGCAGAATAAACCACTCCTTTCTTCAGGAATACACTCCCGAAACAGAAAGCGAAGTTCAGTTCATTCCATCTAAAAATGGATCCCATTTTGTACTCCAAAATAATTACGTAAGTGGCTCTTTTTGTCTAAGATTTCGGATTTATGTTCAAAGTATTGGGCAGACACCTGTGCAGTTTGTTTGGCAATTGAGAGGACGCAGCTAGCGGGTGTCACACTTGTAAGACCAGCTGCATGTCAGACTGGTGACATTTTTAATGCCACTAACCGTATTTCTTCAGGGCTCAGGCCTTGTGCCTTGGTCAGTTCTGGGGGAGCATTATTCACTTGTGCTACACTTCACCTGAACCTTGCAGTGCACAATCCCATGGATCAATTGATCTTACCCCACAGACTTAAGCAACTGGATGCCTTCTAAGCAGGTCAACAATATATGGAAATTCAGAAACATCATCTAAAACTGAATTATCTTTTATTTGAACAGCAGAAAAAAAAAATAGGGAAAATTATTTTTTTAAATAGCAGTCTGCACGTCTGCCTTATTGCCATCTCACAATTCACAATGACATTCTTGACAACTTAACCTATGATGGGGTCCTCTAGGAGGATTTCTTGTTCTAGGAGTCCTTCACAGAGTTACTTCCCTTGTCTTGAGAGACAGGCAGAGTCTTTCGTATCCTGTCTTCTGTGCCTACAAAAGTTACAGTGTCCTGGTTCAGATATTGTGGAAATCAGACTGGGAAGGGGCAAAATCAAAGCTGAGAATCTGGTATTGTCCATTAACAGTTCCTAAGCACCGTTTAAATATTGATTACTTACCTTGCACCATAATTGTCTTCCCTGTCCATTTTTCTGGACAAATTCTTTTTGAATTATACTGATATACCATATAGAAAATACCACATACATCAACCTGACATGCAATAACAGTGAACTATAGCATGGCAGCTCTAAATCCATCAAAACAAATATTACAGGTAGCAAAAGTGTTGTAACAGCACTGGAAGCCATCTCTGAAAAATGTTTTCAAAAAATTTACAAGATGACAATCATTTTTCTTATCAAGAGTCAAGGAAGTGTAAGTAACATGTAAGTAATAAACTCCAGATGGAGCTGAGAAATGACATCCTTATTTCAGAGAGAAAGCATTCAGCTGGAAAGATACAGTGCTGCAAGTTGAGTGTAAATCAAGTTTGAAGGTGACAAAAGTGTGACCTACTGCTTACCCACATGCAGTGGGATTCTACTTTAAGGACTCCAAGTTTTCCATGCCTGAGTTAAGGAGGTTTACCTCCAGCTGCCCTTCTGAAGCTAACATTAATATCTAAAAAGAGGGAAAAAATAATCTCAGCCACTGAAAATGCCTTCTAGTGAGGGAGCCCAGAGGTCCATTATGGTTTTTCCTTTTTGCAGCTTGTTGGAGGTGGAAACTGTTGGTTAAAGCTGGGGAAGAGTGGCCTGACTCTGCCTATCTATAAAACTTCCAAAGCAGTTCCCCAGAGTACATATGCTATTAGGAAAAAAAAGAGCTGGTAATTAAAATAAGAAGTAGAATTTGTAAGAATTCAGCTGCAGAACAATTTTATTTTTTACTTCAGCAAGCTCAATAGAAATTATTAATAAAGGATTGCACGTAATTTCCCCAAACAAGGCGACTACTGCAGGGAAGACAGGACACACCGGCAGTCGTTGCTAGAAGGGAGTGGGATTTGGTGTCTCATGAGCAGTTTGCCGCTCTGCTGCAAAAGCGCCCAGCTCCAGGAATGATCAGAAAGGGAAACGTAAATGTGCAAGACTGCCCCAGCAGACAGTTTGAGTCACCCCGAGGCACGTGGCTAAGATGAGGCAGAAGCTGTGCCCCAGCCAGCTTCGCCGGGGCTGTCCCGGGGCTCGGGTTCAGCCGCAGGGTGGGCTGCACAGGGGTCTTCCCTAGGAGAAGGGAAGAGGTGGGAGCGACAGTGCTGGCGAAAGGTGTTTCAGAGGGGAAAAACCAACAAGATGAGATAGGGCGCCAGCTCTGACTGCTGCTCCCGAGGGCACAACGGCACACGGAATAATTTAGGTTGGAAGGGACCTCTGGAGGCCAACTAGTCCAAGCCCCACTAGCAACAGCCTTCAAAGTGGGACAACCCCACAGCTACACGCTGCTGCTGGCATGCAGTGTGCACTCACATTTCTCATGCAAAAGTAACGGCTCAGTTAACTCCGTTGGCTATACTGATGCTCATTTAAAGCCAGAAGTATGGCTGAAGGACCAGAAATAACGAACACGACCTCCACAGCAGCTGCTGTAGGTAGGTAGAAATGTTTCAGAGACAGGTGTGATAGCTGTAAAATACAAGAGCTGCATCATCTTCATTTCTACTAATGTCTTTCTTTTAGTATCTGATCTCCACTATTACCACTCAAACTACCAATCAAGTTGAAGACTGTATTCAATTTTAATATTTAGAGGTAATTAACAGGAAAAAACAGATGGAGGGCTAATTTTTGTGCTTCCCTGTTAAATAAAGACTCACCAGTCACTGCCAGCTGACTACTGCTTTTCTAATTAAGTCATTAGCTAAACACAGAGCTATGTTTTCCAACAAATGCTGCTAGACTGATGAAGACATCCTGTATATTTTCCCCTTGCTCAGACACAAAGTCTGGAACAATTTAAAAGGATTGTTTACTTAAAACAATTTAACTTGATCAGAAATTACCTGTCATCTCATGGAAACAGAAACTTTTCCTAGTCTGGCACCATCGTTTGGCAACTTCTTTTTTTTTTTTTTTTTTTTTCCCTGTGTTAAGTATTTTTTACAAAGTGTTTGGAGACATTTCCTAAACTTTGACCTCTTGTCCATGGCAACTCCCCATTCATACCTATCCTGGATCAGGCCCAGCCACACCACGCTCTGCAACGCAATCTCTTCCCAGCAAGCTCTTAATGATGTATCCAAGACCTTCAGCCTACACCCATCTTCCTTAGCCTCCCTAAAACATCCTTCCTCCTCAAAGTCTTATTTTCCCTAATGCTCCCTTTGCATAGTTGTCTTCCTACCTTTCTTCCTATATTTCTTGAAAGGTTTTTCCTCCCCTCTCTACAGCAGGGTTCGTACAGACCTGCCTATTCAGCCCGTCTCATCACTTCTATGTATTTTCTCGGAGTGCTGTTTCCTCCTATCTTTACACCCCCAACTCGCCATCCTGCCTTTGGGTTTCTGACTCTCTCTAATCCCTAAATTTATCATGGGCCTACTGGAGCAAGCTCCCACTCTCTCCCCCCATCCCAGTGCTGTTATCAGGATTCCCATGACTGCAAGTGTTCAAGTCTGTCAGGTTTTACTCTGTCTTACATGTGTCCAGGCCACATCCAGAAGTTTTTCATTCTGTGTAAGCAGCCAGTGCTTTGGAGTGAGTTCATACCTCCCTAGCCCTGAAGACTGCACCCATCAACCTGTTGGCCTCCCCAAAAGACATATTCTTCAAATGCTATTTTACCTGCTATTTTTACATTGTCACCCTCCTTCTGTACCCTATCTTTGTTGTTCCCTTTCCACCACATTAAAATTGACCCTCATATTATCATTTTAAGGACCTGTGTCTTCACTTTTAGGGACCGGTACCTGCACAGGTAACTCAGGTTGACCTCAGTTCCTGCTCTTCTGCCCATGCCAACCTCAGCTCTCTTCTCTGCAAGCTTTGTCTTCACCACCTCCATGCAGTGCAACATCTCTCCTGTCCCTTGCAGCTGATGTTTTTTCCTTCTCAAACCCACTTCTGACATGACTCCTGAAAGAAAAACAGTCAATGTGGGCAGGGGAGGCATTATTGTGCACGTATCGTCTGTCCTTTTCCTCCGTCTTTCCCACATAGATCACATCATCTCCCAAGGTGAGCTCTCTCTCCTGTGCATAGCACATCCTAGACACAGCAAAAACACATCAAGAGCTGCGTATGTCCTGAGCCAGTTAGACTTGGCTCATCCACATCCCTCCAAAGCTGGGGGTTCCCTACACAAGGATGTACCAAGCTGTTTGCAGCACGTGAGATAAATTTTGTTGATCTTCCTGAATGGAGATAGATGATGGGATTGAACTTTCCAAAAGGGTTTAAAACAAAGTCCCTGTTTCACCAGGTTTACATAAAAGGCTGCCTCTATTCAGACTTCACTGCCAGGTACCTGAGCTGTCCAGTTTTCCGTAGTTATCACTCCTTATTTCTCTGTACTGTCAGCAGACTCTGTCCTTTCCATGAACCCGGAGGGAACAAACAGAAACCAACAACAACAGAAGTGGCTTTATTTGGGGCAAGATATTAAAAGAATAAGGGAATCTTTCCTAAGGAATCTATTTCCACTCCTCTGTTTTGAACCTCAGTTATCAAAAAGTAAAGAGTATTGCAATGTTGAGGAGAAATACAGGTTTCCGGCACAAGTGCAGAGATTGTCCTTGTGCCCAAGTATTGTTTAACCATTGCAAATATCAATAACAGACAGCCTGGTTTACATTCATCTTCTACACACCCAAATGATTTTTATGAAGAATTATCTTAAATTGCTTTATTGTTTAAGTGGACACAGTAAATATTGTAGTATCTTTTACTGGTCTAGCCAATATATTACAAGTTGTATTTCATATAAGTCCCATACAGCACACACTCCCTTTGTAATTACTAACTGTTTTTCTCTTGAGGCCAAAAAGAATAAAATTTTAAAAAATTATCTGAGTTTGGATAAATGCCAGGTTCATCAGCTGTAAAATTATTCTTTAACATTCTCTGTTTTATGCTATGTACATAATATTGCCAACATTGCTCCCTTCCCCGCTGCCACTGCCAGGAGATTTTTACTTTGTCATGAATCCCATGCAAGTGATCACACAGAAATGATATTATATGATGAAATTACTTCTTCCCACTCAGTCTAAACTAACCATTTGCTGCATTCAAGTGAATGTAAACTGGAAATGATCTCCTGCCATGTCTATCAACCCTGGAGAACAATTTACAAAATTTCTCACGGTTTAATGTGTCCCCACCCAAGTATACAATAACTCCACTGCCAATCACTGCTCGGTAAGTGTGACTGGGAAGAATTCTGCTAATTTCTGTGAGCACTGAATCAGCCCTTAAAGGTAAACTTTTAGTGTTTTAGTGGTGTACTGTAAGCAGAAGATGTAACCATGAGCAAGGTGGGGGAAAAAACATGTACTAGCAAATCGTATGAACCTCTGCTCAAAGACCTAAGGAAGAATTATTCATTTCAACTTTTTTCCTTCTTCATCACTTTTCTTTCCTCGTCTCATTATTTCCTGGTCTGTGGCTCCTGTTCATTAGTTTTCCCCTCCATTTCTTATCTCTCCTTCCTTTCCTTTGCAGCCTTCCTCTGCACTACAGTGGCATCTAGTAACCTGTAGCAAGAAGCAAGGCTACCTTGTGCTATGTTGATACACACCACCTAAGCATCACTCTGCTCTTGTTTTTAGGAAATCAAGTTGCAGGCTCTGTTCCACAGCACTACTCTACACAGCCTCTGCTACTGTTTCATTGCAGTTTTACAACAAATCAGCTTTCTAATATCCATCAAGATTCTTCCAAATGAAAGACGCTGCGTAATACACCACCCATGTGTCAAGATTTTTTAAGATCTCTTTTTAATAATTCCCTCTCTTCTCCTCTCCCGTGCAGCTTCTATCAGTAGAAACTAAAGCCACAGCTAGTGGCTGATGCAATAAGCAGTGTTAGAAATGCCTCCCCCCCACACCACCCCGCTCCTCCCACCCCACCCCCGTATTTCACCCTCTTCCAGTTGCTTGCACTGCTTTCTTAAAATACATTAGCATATAGATCAGCTCTCTGAAGTTTTCATGGATTAATTTCCTGCATGAAAAATTCTCACCCTCATTTCTATCTGGTGCAAGATCCCATGTCACTGGGGTACTCAAATCTTCTAAACCACTGTGTCTCCAATACTCATTTCATACGCCACATGACTGCAAATGGACACATTTCTACCAGGTGAGGCAGAAAGCACTATCTCCTTTCAACTACACTTTACAAAAGATACATGTTTGTCGATTAAGAAACCAAATGTAACTTCTGGGAAGAGGGAGGACAGAATTCCTATTCCTTTGTAAAGTGCTGTTTTGCACATAATTTGAAATGATTCAGCTGCTGGCTATTCATTTTAAAGGAGCGCTAAGAAGAAAAACACAAAAATCACACGTGCATGGCTGAACTACCTGCAACGAGCAGAGTGACCTTCTGGTGGATTTTACAATAAAAAATTGTTTCTCTCCAAAGCTTTCTGCGATAACCTTTTCAGGGGAATAGAAAGTTCCACACAAATGGCTTCCACTTCTGTGATGCCACTAGAAGTAATGTATCCGTCCTCTATAGGAGGAACAGCCTGACAAGCTGCTAAAGTGCTGGGATGAGCCTCAACAAGCTTATTTCTCCAATAAATAAATAAAAAAAAAAAATCAGGCTAACACATCCATCTTGAGAGTTTTTAAGTTGGGGAATTTGACCACTAAAATCAAGCCTATCAGCTAGATCTTTATTTTTATCCATATATATTTCAGTGCAATTCCTCATTCTTATATTGCTAAGTCTGAATATGAGAAATAAAAAAGAGAACCACTTTCTAAATTTAGAATAAGAAGAAAATACCCTACCTCTTATTTTTGCAGTTTCAGGAGAACATTTTTGTATTATGACTGGACAGTCATTCTGAAGCGGGCAGAAAGATAAAATTAATCCAATTAGGTCACAGAAGTTAATCTAGGATTGCAAAATTAAGCGTGGTTGTCTCGGTCCGATGCTCGCATATACGCACAAGTCACAGATCATAACCCTTTAATTTTTCACTACGGCAGTTTCACTCCTTGCTGAAGAGCGGGTTATCCGTGGTTTTAATTAAGGCTGGTAGGAAGCCGTACCCCTTCCTACCAGGCACGCAGAGCCCGGGGGCAGGAAGGGGGTTGAGACCGGGGGCTCCGTGGCTGGCAGAGGCCTTGCTTCCCCTGCGCGCTGGGGACACGGTGTCACCGCTCTCGCCTGCCTTCCTCAGAGCCCAGCCTGCCCCCAGCCAAAATGCCGCTTCCCCCTTCGCCCGGGGGACCCGGCGCACCTCTGACCAAAATAAAAGTGGCGGGGTGCGAAGGACGGGACCAGCGTCTCCCCTGGGCTGTGCGCTAAGCAAGGGGCTGGAGTTGCGTCCCCCAACCCCGCTGCACCAGCAGGCGGGTGACAGGGCAGGACAGGCGTCTGGACAGGCGTCCGGACAGCAAACAGGCCTCCCGCATCGCCATCGCACCCTGGGCACCTCCCGGCCAGGCACGGCCGTGCCTCTCCCTGCGGCACGGCCCAGCACCCCAAACCTGCTCCGCGCCGGTGGCTCCGCTCAGACCTGCAGCAGAAACCCGCGGGAGAGCGGACCCGCCTGGACTGGGCACATGCTGCTATATCCCTGCTCCTTCAATACAGCCTCTACGGCTCGTCACGCAGGGCGGACGGCACCGAGGGCTGAGCGTTGTCCCTCAGCGGGGTTGTACTCCTGCGTCGGACCACGCAAAACCTCAGCATCCTGACCAGCAGGACCCCAGTTAACGTGGTTACAGCCCGTGTTACAGGGATGCCTTCGTTTTGCTCAGCTGACCTGCCTTCTGCGCCAAACTTTTCTTCGTGCTGCGGGGAGGCACATACCCCCAGGGCAATAACAGACCAACTCGGGGGGTAAAACAGCCATGCTGGGGATAGTTTCTAAACCTCCCTATTCCCTAAAGCGGACTAATAAGTCCCGATTTTTCTACTGAGCAAAGCGCTACCAAGCAGGAGATTCAAACCCACTGTAAAAGAGGGCATTGCCGTTCTCCGCGTCCACCGGTCCTGGGTGGAAACAAGCCGTTTCTCTCGTACGGACACACAGGGACTGCTCAGGCTAACAGAGGTACTGACAGCGCACACACCGCTGAGACCACCCCCAGCCCACACACAGAGAGAGCCAAGGCACAGGACAGCCATTACTCTTCGCCAAGACAATTAGAAGGTTTCCTTGCCAAAACCGAAGGAGGGGCTGGTAATACCCACACCCACCATGCAGTGACACCGTGAGCCCCCGAGCACCATAGCTGGGCTTCCCAGCACCTTGCACAGCAGCTGCCAGTGTTCACAAAAGCAACCTTCACCAAGGTCTTACCAGTTTTTAAAGGGTCTGTTGTGGCGACAGCAACTTCTCGGCTCAGCACCCAGCTTGAACAGCTGAGGAAATACAATGGAAGAGACCAAACGTCCTTTCTGCCCCCAGGCTGAGGAACAGCACACTGGTGCCACCACAGCCCCAAAGCAGCCACAGACCAGTGGCCTCGCTGCTCTCCACGCTCCAAGTGGGCACAAGAATGGGATAAAGTTATTTCAGTCACAGCTGGTGGCTTAGCTCACCCTTGAATGTGCCATGTGGCAACCATCAAGAGCAGCTGTGGCACTCAGCAGCAGTAAGGCACCTGAAAGTGTATGAAATAGCTCATGGGCTCTCCTGGCTAATTGATACCCTCTTTCCTCTTTCCATATGTCAGTTTGCTCCTTTTCTTCTCCTTTGGAAAAATCAATCATTACTGATTTTCACAGCACAGCCACCCTGAGTCAACAGTGGTGACTAACAGCACACAAAGGCTGGAAGTCCTCTGGGCCAATTGCACTCCCTTTGGAGATGACAGTTATTTCTACATTGAAGAAGCAACTTGTCGAGTATTTTCTAAAGGAGAATTGTTTCAAGAGGACAAAGTTTTGAGAAGTTCTGGAGCCTGTGATCTGCTCGTCATTAATTTTTTGTGTATTGCACACCCATAAAATTTTGGGAACTGGATCCAAAGCCACACAAGTCAGTGGTAGACTTGGTACTGTCTTCATCTGCCTTTGAATCAGTCTCTTGATGCATAAAATTTGGAGCTACTTTTGTAGGTTATTTGAAAACTTGACTTAAAATCTGCCTTTCAGAGTTACAATAACCAATGATGTCTAAATGCTGATTATCTTAGACGAGAGATTTTGTCTTGATTCCATCTCTCTATTTCCTCCTTCTTCCACACTTTTCCCCCTTATCCTGTTGGACTAATATTTTACCGTGAACTATTACCTTAGAGCCAGTCGGTCAGTTTGACTTCAGCAGCAGCACATAGGTTAGCGTGTGCGCTCCCCAAACAGTTAACCAAAAGCCACAGCAAACATGAGCAGCAGGACGTGGAACACCAGCAGAGGTAGAACGTGCCCGGGATGAGGGTCGATTTGCCCTCCTGATTTGCTCCCTACATGTCTTCCCTGTATTTCTCAGCAATTCTGTATCTCTGCGAGAGCACTCTGCACTATGTGGTACTGAGATCAACACTTCTGTCATTAGAGTGACAGGGAAAAAGCTAAGCAAGATGAAGAAGTGACAGGTGAAACGTATTATGCTTTTACATAAATACGTGCACCATTAGGGACAGAACTACTGTCAGCAGCATGAAAACCACGGGCTGCTGTCATCTGAGCTAAAAGGCATACATTTCTAATAAGGAGTCTTGCCTCCTTGGCAGGCCAGCGGCTGGAGGCAGACGTAATTTCACACCCCCCCCCACATCCCCGTAGCGCAGGAAGGGTGGGCTGCCTGGCCCCAGCCCCGATATTAGGCTGTCACAGAGCAGACACGCGCTGCACTGTCACCCCCATGGCACTTGTCAGGGACGCTCCGCTCACCTCGAACACCGACACAGCTCAAGTCTGGGTTTAATTCACAGTTGTCAAGTATTGTCTTCCTCCGCACAGGAGCGCGCGTGCAGAGCGGAGATGATACGTTGCGGGGAAAACAGAGGTATGGAAGTAAACCTCCGGCCAAAGCCTGTTCCTCATTCATCCGGCTGCAATGCACTTTGCCATGGAGCTGGGCACCCCAAGGAAGCTGGATGCAGGGCTGTGCATCCTGCTCTCTCGTGTGCTATAAGCTAGAGAAACAGCACTTTTACCCACACCGAGTTTGACCTTGTTTTCCCCCTTGCGGCTGACATCACGTATTTATTACAACATAGCTGAAGAGTTTGATTCGAAGAGGCAGCCGGCGACCGACCCCCCCAGCACCACCACCGGCCCCTGGAGCGCGTCGGTGTCATGGATGTCACTGCCCTGCGCCGGGGCAGCAGCGGGAAGGCAGCGTCTGCACACCCGGCACCCACAGCTGAAAACTTCCATTTCCCAGGATGGCCAGGAGACAGTCACCTTCGGAAACACTCCTAAACGCCCAGCTTGCTTTGCAGTGCGAACAAGTGCCTGTGTCGGAGCTACAGGACCCGAGGGGAGTTTGGGCTGAAAAAGGAAAGCTACTGTTTATTAAGTTAACTATAAAGTTCTGTTTATTAGGAAGGTTTATTTCACAAACAGGCTTCGAACATCGTTTGTTAGACATATAATTTGCCAAAGCATTATCAGAAGTTAACATATACAAGCCTAAAACTCAGGCAAATCCCATTTAAAATGTTCTTTGAAAGCAGCAGAAAAATGGTGGTTTTTTAAAGGGCATTTTGAGCTAACTAGAAGGAAACAGCCAGGGGTGCTCCAGAGATGAATCTGTTCCTAGAGGCCTTCACTTATGCTGATGAACTGCCTCTGTGCTCTAACCTTCCCAGTTACTTTTCACTGAATACTTTCCGATGGTAGTTTTCTGGCTTTTAACCAACTTAGTACACATGTTGTTTGCACTGGTCATCAGGTGTGTTAGGCACACAGTTCTTCACAGTAGTCTTTTCCTGGTAACCCAGTTTCATGATCTTTTTAACCTATCTACCATTTTATGTAAGGTGATTGACAAGTGAGCATCTTGAGAAGCCACATTAATTAAAGAGCAAAAATCAAAAGCTTCCATAGCTGTAAGACCTCTCATTGGCTCTAAAGCAGCTTTGCCACTTATTTTTATAATTCCTGCCAACTTAATTGCTACATTATACCTTTCATGAAGCTCGTTTTCTTGCTAGAACAGGAAATGTACCTGGCTTCCTGGGGTATAGAAATTTCAATGATCCAAAGCTTTTTGGTGCCCAATTCATGAACGCTTTGTTTTCTAAAGGCAAAAATGAAAGTTCTGATTATTTCACGTAACTCTCTGCTTAAGAAGGAGAGAGCATAGAGCTCAGTTGCTCTTTGCCAGCAGATGCAAAATGAATTGAAAGCCCAAATGGTCAAGGCTGCATCATATCCCCAGCCCAGTGAGGCTGAGATTGGGAGCACAAGAGGGATATCAGGGAGTGTCTGGGATGGAGACAGACAGGCTGGGATCTGGCTGCATATGAAAACACCCAAATTTAGATGTGTTCTGAGAAGTACCTACATGTGTGCTGGGTTTGTCTCTTCCCATTAGAGCCAAGAGTTATCTGTCCAACGCAGCCTTTGCAGTCAGGGGTTGTGATTCATCTCATCCTGGAAGAGACCCCTGCACCCAGGCATGACACAGGCCTCGCAGATCTGCGCCTTTGCAAAGCAACAGCAGGACACTTCAGGGCACCGCAGGTATCACTAGATGCCTACCTGTGGGCAACTGGAGTAAGCCCTAGATTCTCACTGGCTCCAATGGGAGCTTGGACTCCTGCCTTGTCTGTAGGCAGCTGCACGTACACACTTGAACGCTGAAACACAGTCATCCAAGAATGACTTTTCTAGTTTGACCTTTTAAAAATAAAGTCTTTAAAAAACACACTCTGTGTGAGCAGCCCATCTTCCAGGGAGAGATAGTTTTCTTCTTTTTCCCACTAAGCACTTGCTTTGGTCTTTCTTTGTCACACAAAAGTATTTTCTACTTTACTTCTTCAAGACAGTCATGTAGATCAACAGGGTGCTGGAAACAGCAAGGCTACCCAGGGAAATAACGGTGAGAATATAAGTTCAGATGAAGGAAAAGCCACCTTTTTGCAGTGAATACATAAGCATGCAGGCGGAAAGGGATGCAAACAAAGCCAGTCTTATAGGTCACCTAATTCCAAGCAAAAGAGATGAAAACCTGGAGATAAGAATAAGCTTCTGCACAAAAAAAAAAAAAAAGGCTTAAAAATAATTGTTGGAGGCAAGGCAGTACAGTTTCTCTGCTCACAAGCTCATGTGCTACATGAGGCTGTGTTAACACAATTTTCCTTGTGTTTTGTTTTTTTTTTTTTTAACTGACAGTGTATGTGTGATGTTAAAATATTTGCTAATGGACTGTATAAAAACATCCTTTGGTCTATAGGCAGAGAAAGGAAATGCAAACATGGTGGAAACTCTCTGCCTTGGCAATAGCCATAAATCCATGTGTGAGCTGCGGCGTCATGCAGCTGCTCTCCAGGACAGCCTGGTTTGCACAGCTGCACAAAAGAGAAGCACCAGCGCTTTGAGGAGCAGCACGGTTGGGGATCAATCTCCAGGACCATAGCTTCACTGCTCTGTTAGATCGTCATGACCACATGGACACTGCTGGACAGACAGGGTAATATCAGTCACAGCAGCGGCCCTACAGGCAGTTTTAACACTCCTGCCAGGTTCCCATCCCCATCCTATCTCCAGTCAGAGGCTTCTGCCTTCCCACAGGCTCCTGATCTTGCTGTGTCAGCCTCCCCGACCTGCTCAGGAAGGGCGAGAAAAGCAGCAGGAGATCCTTGCACACTCCAGGCACGTGGGGTCATGCCACATTGCTCTCTGTACTGCAGACAGCCCAGGGGTATCTTAGGAGCTGCAGCCCCAGCACCAACACCAGCAACCCCCAGTTTTTCACACAGCAAAAGTATGGCCTGTTGCCCAGAGCTTTTGCCATGAGTTGAAGACCTACTATGTCTTGACCATTAGGGACACATCACAAACACCCTGTTGGGACTACCTTATACTTCTGATCTGGGAGAGTGCTAGGCCACTAATTTGAGGATGCAGATCTTCATGGTCCTGGGCCCAGAGCAGCCACCAGCTTTGTAATGGCAGCTCACCAATGTCCTGCCCTCAGTCCCCGTACAGACACAGGTAATTACTCTCCTCTGAAAGCTGGTCACATCAGTTTCCTATCCCCCCTGCCTCATATTAGGAGCTAATGATCAGCAAGTTCATGATGGCCATCCTTATCACGGAAGCCTACAAGTCATGCTGTCACCTGCTGCCTCTCCAGCTCGTTCTCCCCCCATCCAAGCCCAGGCTTCACCACCCCTTCCCAGGCGAGCAGTATGCCCAACTACTTTGGAGGCATTGACTGAACACCTATATCCCTCCCAGTATCCCTCAAAGCGAAGAAGTAGTAATTACAGTCACGAGAGGAGCAACCTATTCATACACTGAGATCCCACCAGTCACTACCACAATTCACACACAATGACATCATTTGAAAATACGATGCTGGCATACTCTGAAGCCCTGGTTTTTCTCTAAGACATGTACATATACTGACACCTAGGGTGTAATGATGATGACACTTGCTGATTTTACCACCATTCTGCCATCCCAGCAATCACAGTGGTCACTGGGACACCGACCCTGTTGTCGTTTCCCACCTGATGCTGTCAAGCAGAGATTTTTGGTGGCCAAAGGCTACAAAACCAGCCAGAGCCGAGGAGGCTGCCTGCATCACCATGACCAAACCGTGCATTTCACACACCATGGGAAATGGTGGCAAGCAGATGCTGAGTGGATGGAAGCAGACCAGACACTGTGAAGGGCCCTTGCCCAGCCAGCTGACCACCTTGGGCACAGCTTTGGTCCACGTGGCTCCTGTAAGGGACATATATCATGTCACCTGAGGCTCTGTTTAAAAGCCCAGCAAGACAGGGAGATCCAGGAAGGGAAGCACAGGGAGCACACGGGGAAGGGGCACCGTGCACAGGGCAGTGTCAGGAAGATGCTGTAATTCACACAGGTCTGTCTTACACCACTCAGGTCCTACCTGAACCAAGAAGAACTCACATTTCAAAAATAATCAACAACCCCCCAAGTGCTTTAGAAACTGTAGTGCTGTACGACCCAGTCTGCAATATTAGAAGCAGCAAGTGTTACACTCAGACCTTTTAAAATAGGCTTCCTAAAAAGATTCCCCAATCTCTCACTTTGTTTTAGGAAATTAACCCCAATTAAACATGAAGCATTAAACTCATGGCTGTTTGTTAGGCTTGCTCTTTGTACTTGCAGTGGTCTACCAGTCTGACAAACACATTGCTGTGGTGTTGATGCCAACAGACTTGTCCATAGTAAATAATCCATCTCAGACAGACAGCAGATCATAAGGCTGGAAGGGCCTCATCCATTTCTTAGCCTCAAGGCAGGGTCACCTACAGCCATGTCACTCCTGACAAACATTTGTTCAATCTGTTCTTAAAGTCCTCCAGTGATGGAGATGCCTCATCTTCCTCAGACAGCCTATTTCCCTGCTTCATTTCTTTCAGCAACAGAAAGCTTTGTTCACTATCTAACCTGAATCTCCCTTGCTGCAATTGAAGTGTGTTGCTTTTCATCCCCTCTACTACAGACAAAGAGAAAAAAAAAATGCACTATTCTTTGCAGCAGCCTCTGAACACTTATCACCTGATAAATCTTCCTTCCTATTCTGCTTATGTCTTGCCCATAAACAGATGGCAGCTATTCGGACACTATGGTCGGAAAAGTTTCCTTCAAAATGTCATGCGTTTTTAAGGCTTCCAATCTGAAGAATGCTGCTTCGCTGCAATTGCTTCACAGACCCCCTGAGACCTCTTCTGCTCAGTTCAGCCGTATAAGAAGGCACTAGTACTTACACTCCAGCTTCTGCTAAGAGTATTTGTTGAAAGCAAACTTCAAATTTGCTTAATATTAATATTTGCTGAGTAAACTTTGGCTGCACAAAAATATATGGGAAGCAAGCCAAAAAGTTTGGCTACAGACAGACATTCGGCGTTCAGTGCAGGAAATCACGCACTACGAAAGAAGGTATTTAACACCGGTCTTCACCACCGCCTCCTACCTGCACCCTCGCCCAGGGCGTGCCTGCTGGGCTCCTCAGTGGTCTGCGTGTCCTGACCCACCAGCCTCCTCCTCGAGGCACCACTAACCACCTTCTCTTCTCCACCTCAGGCGCCAGCAGTGCCACTGCAGAGCCCACACGAGCAAGCTGAGCACGGCTCAACGGGGTGGGTGCTGCTCTACCGTCACGATGGATAATGGTGGCAGTATTTTGAGGTTCGTCTCACCAGTTAGTGACTGGTGCTGCGGGAAACACTCGGGTGGGATTTGTTTCACCTAGTTTTGGCCGTCCAGACATGAGGCACGTGAGCTACGCATGTAGTCTCTCCACGGGTTATGGATGTGTCTCTCTCCACTGTTTATGGGGTAGCCCTAGTTCCTAGGTGATTTAACAAATTCCACTCCTAGTGAAGAGAAATAGTTTCCATCGTCAATGTCAAAGCCATTGGATTTCACATGGTTCCAACAAAGCTCAAACAAGGAGCACAGTTTGAAAGAAATATGACTGTCTCACACCTAATAATGAAGAGGTCAAGGTCAGTATCAAAGCCTCACTGCACAGACAATTACCTTTTCTTAAGATGCTTGTTTTTCTGCCGATCTCAGTGCACGAGGAGCCTGACACCCAGGAATTGTGAGTGAAAAAGAAGACCATCAGCTTCCCCTCAAGTCACCACAAGCAGAAGACAAGAACCCAGCCTATATTCAGTAAGTAGTTCAGAATGACACACTTTCTTTTTATTCCTCTTTAGTTGAGTGCCTGTTACAAGAAGTACTTACAAGTATGAAATGCCCCACAAAGCATACATTTAACTATCAGAATAGTCTTCAGCAACTCTTATCTGAGGAGAGAAGTATTCCAGGAAGCACACCACTTAAACGAGCATGTGTTTACCAGAAAAAGAAATGACCTTTAGCAGCAAGCGAGATCTGTTATGCATATCTCTGAGCTCTAGGCTTTACAGCCAATGGCTTTCCATATGTTTCACATATATGCATGAAAAAGTTGCTTTTCAGTGAAGTATATAAGCCCTGTATATAAAATAGCCATTTATCCTCAAGTGGCTTTCTCAAATATCCCTGGCAGGCACTGACCAGGGAAAAAGAGCACAAGCGATTCCCTGCTCAGCTAGCAGATGGGATGGCAATCCAGACATCTAGCAGGTCTAGGACCAACTCGTACAGTACTGCCAGCCCTTCTCATGTGAGTCTGTCTCCCTCCTCACTCCACATGCACTGGGTAGCAGACCCAGTCTGAGGTAAGGGAGAGCATATCCACACACCTAGGGCTGGATGGGATGTCTGTGTGTCTGCCCTGATGTCGTCCCTCAAAGGCTGTGTCATACCCTCTCTTTTACAAACAGACCACATGCCACCTTAGTCTAGTTACCCTATTTCTTTGCCCACCTCAGAACAGGAGTTTCTTCCAAAATCCCACTGATTTGACAGTGTGAGCTGGTGGGAGCTTGAAGCTCAGTGCTCTTCAGCCCATGCACTGGGATGAGGCTGCTCCTCAGCAGCTGACCAGTGACATTATGGATCTGGGCTTACCTGTACATTATGAATTTCTGATCTATCAAAATGTTGCTGCATGGACAAATGTGACAGTTTACTATTCAATTTCTAGGTCTTCCAGGGGCTTCGAGTACAGCAATGCTTGCTTTATCACAGCCACAGAGGGCATATGTCTACATAATGCCGCTGTGAAAGCTAGGGGACTGAGCTCTCTGTGATACATCCTTCTTCTTCCAAGAAATTTGGGACAGTTTCCCTAAATCAGCTCCCAGAATTTGGTAGTCAAGCACATGAAGACACACTTTCTTCCAAAGCATAGTACCCTTACCATTATATTGGCAGCCACTTATTCCTTCCAGCGCAGGTACAAACGGAGGCAACTGCAAGGACTACTGCATGATGCCAGCGCACCATGACTTCCATTGCACTGTGCTGACATACCCCGAGGACCTCTCTCCTACCTCTGTCCCAAGGGACAGTAAGATTCTCTCATGTATATACGTGACAATGGAAAAAACCTAGGTTTTTCTTTCCCCAGCCCTGAGCCACAGAACTGACACAGGGCAAAAACTCAGGTCCATTTGCTAGCTATCCAGAGGAAAGTCACAGTTTTGTCACTTTTCTGAGCTTTTCTGCAAAGGTATAAATGAAATCACAGCACACAAGGCAGCAAACAGTAACAACCTTCAGGTTTTCTCTCTCTGCAGAAGAGCAAGAATTTATGCACCCAAATGCCTGACATAAGCTTTGTCTTGTAGCGATCAACACTTAAATTAGCACAGCCTTCAAAACATTCTGAGTCTACCCTGACTGACTGTGATTTCTGTGTAAATAGTAATGTCCCATTACCTCCTTGCTTCTGCACCCACCCCACTTCCCACTTCAGAGACCAGCAGTAAATCCACTCTCAATCCCCAGCGTACTGAGCTCTCTGAACGTAGACATCAACCACATTCATGGCCTCGGAGCATTCTGAAAAAGTAATTCTTTTTTTCTTTTGGCTATGAATTTTATGAAGAGAAAATCTCTAGTTTCTTCTCCAGATCGTGGGGCAGGGAATGCCTTTTATTGTTCTTCAATACAGCACCCACTGCACTTGGTTATTACTGGTAGCAGATTCAACTGTAAGAGCTAGCAATGGCACAGAATTAGTAAGGCATGCTAAGATTTCACAAGCTGTCCTAAACATGCCATTTAATGAAAACATCCTGTGCATACCTCAGTGTGTATTTTAGCTGAACTCTGTGATAATAACTACAGTATTTCAGTTGAAATACATAAATAGGGGCATGCCCATCCTTCTCACTTGAACTTACAATTGGGACATAGAATTTCAACTTCTCTCCATCTTTTAACTCTGTTATAAGATACCAGTGTGATAATGAAAATCTCAGCCTGGAGAAACCAGCCCCCTCATCTTCTAAACCTCCTACCGGTGTTCGCTGGCTGTTGTTGGGTGTTGAGTTCAGCTGGCACAGCTGTAGCTCCTACGTGTGTTCCCCACCTCTCTTCCCCAGGTTACCATTCCTCATGCAGGGATAGCTTAAGAGGACAACTATCTCCTCTTGAGCAGTTTAAAGTTCAGTGATTTAATAATTTATGTAACATAGAATTAATGCAACTATATATATTCTCCTTTTTCTCCTACATGGCTGCACAGTGCAGTGGCAGCTGCAACCAGTTGGACTTTAAAAGGACATCAGAGATAGACTAGAATGACCATGTTTCCTAAAGTCCATTTCCAAATATTTAGTTCCTCCCTTGGAGAAAAGTTAGACAAAGGAATCTGTTTCAGGAGATCTTCAATACAAACCAGCAGTATGGCCGTCAGCTTTGGACATCTTGAAACAGCAGTCTTCCCAATTAGCCGCAGTGTTAAATCACTAATGTTTAGTGTCAGATCTTAACAATTCCTTGAAAAGAGTTTCCATGAAGCAAGTGGTAGAAACACTCTGAAAATGTGTTTTCAAAACTGTCGGAGTCCCCAGAAAATCAAAGTCAAGGCTTCATTTGTGGCTGTAGAAGCAACAGGAAAGCAAATGACTTCATGAAGTATCACCTAAAGTTTCCATTCATTCGCATTGCAGTAGAGCATCGACAGGCAGCATTTGTTGGAGAAGCTCTGCAGATGATTTCTAAACAAGGGTATTGATCCACTTTCCAGTAAGGCGACAGGAAAAGTTTCCTAGTTAAAAATTTAACAGGCAGCTACAAAACAGTAATTTCTCATGGAATTTCTCCCATCCATCCTTGAAGGACTGAACTCTGTCAAACTCATCTTCTATAGGGAAGGTGTAATCTGACTTGTCTTATTGTCCTGTGGGGTTCAGATCCCCTCAGTCCTGGGGGTCTCCGATGCTGACTCTCTTTAGCCTACTGACATTTAAAGCTCCTGTTTCCCAAGAGCATTCCCAAACCACCAGGGTGGAGCCTCAGCTCTGCACTGACTGGAGTCAGACTTCTCTCTCCTGCTGGATTGGGACTACTTTGCAGTCCCAGTTTTTTATCTGCTATCCATCCACCCCAGCTGTGTATTCAGATAATTCACCACCACAAGTCTTCAGGAGAACATCTGAGTGGCATTGCCATAATGATGGAAAAATTCAGTCCACAGAAGAGCAGCTGATGAGACACGGTCTGCCCACAAATGCCTTCTCCCCCAGAGCTGAACAGAGCCAAGTAAATACCTTTTTCTCTTGCAGACTCCTGTCCAGCTAATTCAGTACAAGGTGTCATTTGACTTTTTTTTTTTTGAGTCAGCAATGCCAGTTTTAGTCTGCGCAGCTTGTGACAAGAAGCTTCTATTCTGTTGCTGCAATGCTTTTATGTAGATAATTATTTTTAAATATGTGCTTTGCATTAGACTTCCTAAGTGTTTCACTTTCACTTGCCTTTGTTTTTATTTCATTTCCTTGATTTTTGGAACATTTGCCCAATCTATCAAAATAAGTGTGAATTTTTCTCCTCCAAAATAAAACCACTGATCACTTAATGTCATCTGCAAACTCTGCAAATATCCCATCTAGTTTATCATCTAAGTCATTAATAAAAATAATGATTAGAGCTGCCCTCAGGTCTTGTCCCAAAGGACTGCATTGCCAAGTCCTCCTTCTTTGACAGTGAATCCTTGAAAATTATTTATGAGCACAGTTTTTCAGCTAGTTATCCACTCATCTAGGAATTAGAATTTTCTCTAGACCCAGGCATGATTTGAAAATAATATATCCAACAGCTGTACCAGAAGTTTGATTTAAATGCAAGGTAAATTACATTTCTCACTTCCCCTCATAGAGTAGGCCAATATCCTATCAAAGAATGAAACTAGTTTTCTTTGACACAATTTATTTTCAACAAATCTATGCTGACTATTTCTTTTTACTTGAGGAAGTGTATACAGATTGATTGCTTAAAAGTGTGTCCTACATCTTCTCAGGTGTCAGAGTTAGTCTGGCTGGGCCTGTAGAAGGTTTTTCTTTTTTAGGAATTATATTATTCAAGCCCTGTTTGCACTTTTCTAAATGCAGGCACATTAAGCCTCCCCACGCTCCTTTAATTCTCTGTGATAGTTACTAATTACACAGAGGTGGCTTTGACTAGTTCTTTCCATACTCGTTTAATTGGATGCGGTCAGCCCGAAGACATCAAACTTACATGTTCTTTAACCTGTTCTTTGAATTATTTTTAGTCTGTTCTTTAATCACTCCTTCCCCTTTCTGGCCTTGTCGTGGAGAAGAGAGGAGAGATCGGAAGAGAAGCAGGTCTGTCCTCCCCTTGCGAACCTTTAGCTTCTCGCGTTTGATTAGTTTTGATGGCATCTGCTGGCAGACACGGGATATGCTGCTGCAAGGTAGAGAGGAGCCAGCAGACACAGTCTGTCAACAGGAATATTTGCACCCCCATGACAGAAAACAAAGCGAGACAGAACCGTAAGGATAGGTCCTAGTGAAACTGGGGATGTTTTGTAAGGAAATTATCTCTACCCAGCATCCAAGCTTGTTCCCGTGCTGCTGGAAACAAGACTTTAACTACACTATGTGCAAATAGGGAGGAACACATCAAACAGTGCGACACTACCCAGGCTCAGAAATACTAGGAGAGGCTCCAGGCAGAAGCCCTGTTGCAAGGCTGAAAACATGCTCGTGTGGCACTAGGGTAGCACAGGTCTCAACGTAGCTGCACAACGTACCCATCAGCTCCTTCAGACATGAGAGCCGCGGCCTCTGATTGTGCCGGACTGACAGAAAAGCAGGTGTACGGCACGAACTGGGGCCGGCTTTGCCGGGACCGGAGATCTGTGCTGCCTGCTGGCATCGCCGCCGTCCTGAGCACCAGCAGGGCACGTGGCAACGACTGCAGGGTACCGTGCAGGCAGGCACGAACAGCCATGCAAACGGTACCTGTGTCAGGATTAACTTGGTGTAGAAGTCACATTCCCCCTCTGCTCCTTGAACCAGCTCCCTCTATCCCTCTACCAGGAACTGGCGGCTAACCCCCAAAATGGAGGGAGACACTAAACCCCCTGGGCAGCATGAAGAGGACAGTCAGAAGTGGGGAGCAGAGGCAGATGCTGGAAGGACCAGGCACCCTGGACCACAGGCATCCCTGCCTGCCTCTACCTGTCTCTCTCCACTTGGGTGCCTTCCTCCGGGATGTGGGGGTACAAGGAAGGCAGGGAAGCCTGAAAATATGGTACTGCTAAAGGCTGTAAAACTAGCAGGCTAATAAATTTACAATCTATTGCTGCTAATAATTTCATTACTGTTATGCTAAGGTCTTAACTTTTGAGGCCTGATCTGTGCTAATTTTTCAGCACTTGGCGAACTGCTACGAATCCTGGTTTCTAAGAGCACTTTGTTCCTTGAGAGATGCAGCAGATGAAAGAGAGGTGTCATTTGCCTCATCAAGAGAAGCGTATGCAGGATCTTCATGAAAAAGGCATTGGGAATATGCCTGTCAAAGCAAAGGGTAAAGAAAAGTAGCACCAACAGAACTGAGTGATACCTTTTTCCTGGGATTAGTGTCCAGAGACAAGCATACTCGGAGTTTTAATCTCAAAATGTATGCCACTGTTGTTGCAACAGTTTCCCTGAAAATTATCCCTAGGTATGGCAGTGATGTAGCTGATCCCATAGTCCCCATCCCACAGCAGTCCTTCCGAACATGCAAATTGTTTAAACACTCAGGCTGAAATGAAAACAGGAGTAGGCACCATTCTGTGCCTCACCGCAACAGCTAAGGACTGAGTAGCCGTTAATGCCAATGCCAAACAGAAACGGTGTCTGGGATTCAGGAGTTGAGTACTAACTACACTCTGGAAGGCCAGGACTTGTACGCAGAAGGTACAGACACTCAGCCAAGTAACAGTACAAGTCCTTGCTCAGGATCTCTCTGTCCTTCTCCAAACTTGTCCTCCAAAACTGGAGTCATACTGGAACAGTCCCCAACACGCTCTCTTGAACCAGGTCTGGGGTTTGTGCGAGATGGCGTAAACCGACATAGTATCATGGACTGTGCTAGCAGGTCACCAGTATGAATGACCAAGTTAGCTGGGGATGTCCCCTGGCCCTGTCTGGCAGTAGCCAGGGAGAGGGGAACTGTTAGGTGGAAACGGCGTGGACATCCATTCATCTCTGCGCTCCAAATCCTTGCGAGGCAATTGGTGAGGAAGGGTCCACGGAGGAGCCTGGGGCTGCAGCAGAAGGGCTGACCCTCACCGTCAAATCGGTGGTCTAGCACCAGGCAGCACCAGTGGTCCCAGCTCAGGGTACAAGTGGGGAATCTTGCTGGAGGGCAAGAAATCATAGTTTGACATGAATCTCACTGAAAAGCAGAGGTGACTGGGCAGAAAATATTTTAAATAGGAAAATTTGCCCCAAATGCTATCAGTTTTAAAAGACTGAAGATCAAATTTTTGCAGAGATATAAAAATGAAGATGCTCTTTGTAAGAAGAAATGAGCAAATAAGGAATTATTCTTGGTTGTTGTTGTTTTGGCGTGGGTTTTTAATTGTTTCTTCCTGTTTTCTGGCCATTTACATCTTTGCTCATTCTACACTGCCACCATTAAGTGGCAGGGCTGGGGAAAAGCAGAAACTGGGTGAGAAGAGAAAAAAGTGAAAACCTGGCTTTTTAAATTGTGGTTTAAGAACTGAGTAATGATAACTATTTGAAGAACTGTGCTTATTCTGTACATTTCTTGTTTGTTTGTTTTTTAATCAAAAACAAACTTTTCAAAAAATAATATAATTTTTAACTGCCAGAAAAACCTACTGTTTATTGGACAGGCAGAACTGACAGAGTTTGTTGTTACTTGCAGTCTCTGTTTTTGTAATTGCACAAAAACAAATCCTTACTGAATCCACACCATAGGAAAGTCAGAAAGTAACTGCTTAAGTAACAATGTACTCTCAAGAAGGCATATTTTGCAATCTCTGCGTGTCAAGTTTCTGAAATACCCAGTTATTCCAAAGCCCTGCATGGAAATGGTTAATGAAGCAGTCTCTCTCCACGAGAGCTCACATTTTAGCTCTCCTGATCTAGTAAATCCCAAGAGAAAACTCTGCTAAAAAAAATTGTGATGAAGATGAAAGAGCCAACCCTTGCAGTTGTTTAAAGCTTGAGCTTTAAAGCTAGACAAATTCAAATTATAAATAGGGTATATTTCTGTCTCACATTTTAAAGAACTGTGAAACACCAGATGGCTTTTCTGTTGCTGTGACCTGCCATATAAAATATATTTTTACGGTTTCTGTTTTCACTACAAATAGGGCACAAGAATGATATGCTGTTAATGTAAAAATAATTTTACGCGTGAACTTGCCATGGCTTGAGGCAGTTTTTCAGCAGTCTGGGAGATGCCCTGCCTTTCCACCACTTGATGGCATTCAAGGGCCATAAGTACTCACATCAGGAACTCCAGCAAAAGAAAATGCCTCAGAAAATAAAACACAAAACATCCAAAGCCTTTGGATTCTTGGTAATGCTTCTGTAATATATTCATGTTTTCGAAGTTCCAAGGAAATACATCCAGAAAAATGAAAAAACAGTTTCTGAGGAGATAGGATCTTTCCTCTGAGACACAACTGGATATGCATGTAAGAGGCGGGAAGGGATGTCTGAAAGCAGTATTTCAATCAGGAGAATCCAACAGTCATATCTAGGCGCCTCAGTTTACATCAACATTAATAAGGGTTGGCCAGAGAGAATTGGATGGGACTTTCATTTTTCCTCCCAGGTATGGACCCAACAGGGAGAGAAAAAGTGAGATGTATTAATTGGACCTTGGCCCTACACGGACACGACGCCCTGGTTGTGCAACACCTGCATGCCCAAAAAGCTCTTTAAAGCACTCCTGCCTTTGTTTTCCTTCTTTAAAGCTCAGACTCGTCCTGCCGCCAGGCAGCATCATTAAAACCACCGCATCTCACAGCTGAGCCGGCTGCGAGTAGGAGGTCGGGCTGGAGACCTCTTGGGGTGTCCCCCCGCCTGAACCGCCCTGCGCTTCCACGGCCTCATTAAGAATAAAGACAGATTGACTCTTTTTTTATAGGTAAGAAGAGCACCCCGCAGCGGTAAGAGTATTTGTGGGGGTGTAGCCGTAAGGGTCTGGGAGTGCGAGTAGGATCAGGTTTGCGGAGAGGCGACTGCTTTTACAGGCCAGCCGAAATACCCCGGGCAGAGGGGCGAGCTCTGGAGCAGCGGGTGTCTCCTCAGGGCTGGAAGAGCACAGCAGGCTTCAGACTAGTGGCAGGCAGGGCATATTTGCTGTGTTTCACCAGTTAAAAGACTTTAAAGAAAAGGATAGTTTGCAGCTCTGTGGTACGAAGAAAGGTTCAGAAGAGGAGAGACGACAGAGCCGCGGCCTCTGCGGTGTGAAGTTGGGGTACGGGCAGGGAAAGACTCATCAGGAAAAGCTGTGGTATTCTGGGAAACCAGTGCTCCTGCCAAGTCTGTAATTTTTGCCACAAACCCTAGCTATGAATTTTAGTTCCCTCTTTAATTTTTGTAAGTCTGCCCTTGTTACTGATTTGCCACTAGTTAGAATTAATTGTATTTGATTTTAATAGGAATATAGAATTATAAGAAATATTTTAG
>JAVJGG010000013.1:11057962-11087515 GCA_035590195.1 Aviceda cuculoides
CCCCCCCCCCCGGGTTAGGGAGCTGAGCCCTGCCCGAGGACCATCGCTAATGGCCCATCCATCAGTGGCTGAAGAGGTCTGGTCTTTCTCATTGTCTCCCTTACCTCCCGCTGTGGGGTTTGTGTATCTGCGTGTTTATTTTATCGCTTTCCTTGTTACGTGTTATTTCTTCTAAACTGAGGAGTTGGAGCCAGATGACTTAATGAGGCGGATGCTCCCGCATTCCACATACCCTCACAATACACACTTTGCCAGCTCCTGGTGCCTCAGGGAGGAGAGGGATCCAAGAGTTGAGAAGTTCATGACTAAGTGGCTTTGTACAAGCAAGAGGGAAAAGCCGCTGAAAAATAGACTCGGCATCCTAGAATGGCAGAAGGCTACAACACCTCGCGTCGTCTTTAAAGCACAGGTTTCCCTCTAGTTGGTTACTGGTTTTCAATATTTCTATGGTTTTACAATGCAAAATATGGAAGTTGATTCAGAAGAAGCAAACAGAAGTTTATCATATCGCCAAACTGCTATTGCAGGCAGCACAGGCATAGCTAGACAAGTACTTGATACTGCCAAGAGGAGCTCACTTGAGTAAGAGGTCATCCAAGAGGTTTGGCAAGACGAAAGGGCGCATCTCCCCTGCAGGTGAACTTCAGAGAACGTGTTTCCCTGCTCTCCCCTTCAGTCCTGTCAAAGTTATGAGAAAATGCAATACCATTCCCAAAGGTAATCATCTTGCAGCTCCAAATCACTCCTCTCATTGCCCAGAAATCCCAGGCAGGACCTGGCTCTCCTGCAAAAGTACCCGCATCAATCACGCTTAATAAAACTGTACAACAACTTGGAATTGTGAGTCAGCTATAGCAGCTGCTGACATGTATTCCTGTAATATCTTGAGTGATGATCCGGAATAAGAAATTAGACTTCTCACTGTGAAAACCTGTGCTACTGATGTTATTAAACTCATCCTAAAGCCCATCCTACTGGACTACCTACCCTTTGATGAAAAGTAATGTCAAAGCAAATGAGACATAGATAAAACATTAAGGAAAAACTTTCCAGAAGGTTGAAGTTTTCCAGCACAGTAAGAATAGTGAAGCAACAAGATCAGTCTCCTTGGCAGATTCTGGAATAACCACTGGAGGTTTTTTTCAAGAGCAAGTGAGGCAAAACATCTCCCAGGAATGGCACGGTGCAGCTGATTCTGCACGAGGACATAGGACTGGACCAGACCAGTGGTTCCCAGGGGGGAGAGACTGAATCAGGGGGTTAAGGCATAGAGATCAGGCTAATAAGGTTTGCTGGACATATACTGAATAATGCTTCTCTAAGAACTTCATCTCCCCTATCTATGAGAAGTCTTCTCCTCTCCACAAAGCGCCATGATTGTATTCTTAGAAAATAGCACTGAACGTGCACTCCAGTAGAGAGAAGGGTGGATGAATAGCGGATTTAAACCATCATTAGATCTTTGCCAGCCTCAAGGGCCCCATCACAGCTTAGCCCTGGAGACCTGTCTAAACTACTTCAGTCATTTGGCACCGGTGCAGACATCCAGCCACCCTCACAGCCTCACCCCAGCCAACTTTCCCTGTCCCCACTAGAAGCTCTTACTGCTACGCTCACAGCATCTGCTGTGGGGAAATCCCCCACAAATATACCTGAGGCTTTTTGAGTCAGTACACTTAAACCCGTGCAGCCAGCAACCATAGCAAGGCTGATGTTCTCACCCCAGAAATTAGGGTGAAGACCAGGGGAATTAATTTACTTCAGTTCCCATGGGCAGGCTCCAGACCTGCAAGCAGTTCCTCCAGAGACCCTGAGCCAACCCACTACGACTGAACAAGCGCTATCTCTAAAATCCCAGTTTATGATATTAAGGTCATGTATTCTGAGTACATATTCTGTGGTCCTCTTCTCACTTAACATATTCCCTGCCTTTCTCATTTGTATATCTGGATCCAGCACATTGCATTTGGGAATTACTAACGCCCTGTACCATTCTGCTCAGGCATACCTTAAACAGCTAATACTGTTGTACCACTCCTATTCCACCATTGCTACATGAAACTGTACAATTCTTTATAACGTCTGACTCTGCAACCATTTACCTATCTATATGGGAGGAGATTAAGTTCAAAGAAAAACAAAAGATGGCACAGAAAGACAGAGCACCATGCATAGATGATATACTGTAATAGTTTCTGTCCACAAGGTAAAGAAAAAACAGAAGAGAAACAGGAGAAACAAAATGTTGAGTCTTGAAAAAATCTGATCACTAAATTAATAAGGGGAAATTATTGCTTCTTTTTCTGTGCACTTTCCCATCCCTCCCTTCCTCCTTCCCTCCCTCTCCCATAGAAAAAAGAAATCTAGAAATTAACCACAGCAGAATATTTTTTTTGTTTTAAGCTATTAAATAATAATTTTTTCCTCAAGAAACATTGATGATTTAACTGACAGTTAAATTTAAAAATAGATCAAGCATTCGGTTGTCATGCAAGTGCTGTATTTTATCCCTAATGGAAATAATTAAACTTACTTAAATGCATGAAGAAGCAAAGAGGAAATAAAACAGCCATCCATCTTACTCAAAGGTCTACCCAGTGTCTTGACCAGAAAACATAAGATTTTACACAGCGGTGCTATAAAAGCTGAAAAACAAATAATCCATTCACCGTTGTCCTTGATCATTAACAAAGGGACAGGCTTTAGGATTTATGATAGTAGCAGGTGCTGCAGTGACAATCTGTATGGTTCTCTATCTTCACATTGTCCTTAAGGGTAATCTTAAAAAAAGAAAACACACACATATAACAAATAATTAGGATTAGCTACACAGTAAAAGCAGCATTCTCAAGTAAAAAATGTCTGAGGCCTTTTTCTTAACCACAGGGTTCATAGGCTCTTTGGGGTTCGTGTACTAGAATGGCCTCTGAATGCCAGCTTGTAAAGCTGCACCATCAGTGGTTTTCAGAGCCATAAAGACAAAGTTTTCAATAGTGACATAAATAGGGACATGGTTTGGTGTCCTTAATTTGGCACTTCTCTAAAGTGTCTAATTTTCAAAAAGTGTTAAGTAACCAATCTATGAAAAATCAGGAAGTGTCCTTAAAATATTTCACATGGGGATTGTAAAAATGGAGACCACAAACACAATGAGTCATCTTTATTTTTAATCTCAACCAAATTCTAGTTGCTGCCTCAGGGCAAGTATAGTGTTGGTGGTCTAGAAAAAGACCTATGCTCTACTCAGATGAAGAGCCAGGATGGGTTCAGCTGTAGGTGTCTATAGGTAAGTCAGGTATCTGGGCTCTTATCAGAGCCGGTGAAGACCCAGTGCTCTGCTCAGCTGCACACAGAGCTGTCAGTTGCCATTTGAGACATCAGAGGGCATCTCACCAAGCCTCCAGCTGCAACTCTAAAAGGTCTTTTATGGGTCCTGTGTCTGCCAGCCATACACAGATGGTGTCAGTACCCTAGAGTATCTCAAATGGCACCACATTTGTGAGTGGGTAACTGAACTGAGCCTCTAGTTGACACACTTAATGAGCCTGATTCAGACCACCATAGGATAGACACCTTAGCTTGTTTCAGCTAGCTCACCATTTATTACATCAAATTTAAGGTTTCTTCACCTGAAGCTGAATCACTCCCAAAATAATCAGCTTTAGCAGAATCTCTCTTTAAAAGAACCTTCCAGATGAGAGTGTTAAATGCTCAAAGTAGTTGCACACATTTACAGTTCCCTCCTGGTTATACTATTAACACACAGTGTCAATTAATCTAACGAGCATAGATGGGTTTGGTGCCTCATTCCCATATATGTAATTGATAGTATTGACCAGCCATCTTCCCAGAGAACTCCTGCCTATGCAGGAAAGAAGCAAGAAAAATGACTTATTAAAATCAAATACCCACTGCATAGCATTTAAGGGGAGGGTGCACATCCAGGAGAGCTGCAAATGAGGGGACAACAAGTCCACCACCAGAACCACAGATGTCATGAGTCAAAGCATTTTCACTGAAGTCAGTGGCACTGCACCAATTTCCACATCCCAACTGAATATCAGACCCAGTACTGTTTGACACTTTAATTTCCTCTTTAGAAAAAAGAAAGAACGCAAGCACAAAGGATATAAATGCCAAGAATGCTTCCCTCAAATTGTTCTCCAATGTCCTCCAGCAAAAACGTGTTCTTTTCTAGTCACTGCTTCAGCTAAACACTGCATCCCAAAAGAAGCTTAAACAGGTCTCATTCACACCCTCACCTTGGTAAAAGCCTTTGCTACGCAGCACGTTGCTTCTGATGTAATATTCTTTGGAACGAGCATGGTCTTCTTGGACCTCATCGGAGTGGGATAGGCCCGGGAGAAACAGCACCCAGTGCACTGGTAAATGGGCGCTCCTGGCTTGGAAAAGAATCTGTTCTCCCCTAGCTTGCACTCTGGACAACCTGCCATAAAAATATAAGGAAAAGACTTTTACTCGGTCTCCAATTGCATTTTCATTTTCGAAAAGGAAGGGAAAGTGCAGAAGGTAGGAGGAATCACCGGCCGCATTCTGCTGCTTGATGTCTGCAGACCAGAAAAGCACAGACACGAAAGCTCCCCTCTTTAGGGTCCTTCAACTCTGCAGCACGCACCGGCTGTAAAACTAGACTGTGGCTTTCTCAGTAAGGCACAAGCATTATTGTATCTTTTCTGGTTTCCTTTTCAATTTTGTTGACAGTTGTGAAGGGGTTTTTGTATGTCTACTGCACTAGCAGTCCCTAGAAAACTTCCTACTAGCTGTAGATAGTTAAATAGCACCAGCAGGATTTGTAGCGCTTCTTAGACATTGCCTGTTTTCAGGCAAGATTCTCTTACGAAGAGTTTTAAAAATGCCCAGTGATCCCAAGATTTTTGTAGCTCACATTTTTCTCTATTCAGTTCAAGGCTGAATAAAAAAAACCTGCAACCTCCAAAACACCCCTAAAATCTTCCTAATACACCTCTTTTGCAGAATGCTACACCACCAACATCCCATATTCTGGGATCTACAGAGGAAAAATATTCTGCGTATTATGAGGAGAAGCTATGGTTCTGCTGTTCCTGATGTTACGTTGCCATTTAGATCTCAAGAGTACAAGAAACCAAAACATTTCTATTCTATAATGTTTCAAGATTAAGATCACCCACGTCAACATGAGGACACGGTCATCCGGGAGACACTTGACCTGGAGAAATCTAGTTTAGAGAAGAAATAGGAAGTATACTCATAGCAAAATTATCTTGATTTATTATACCTTCATATCTCAGTGTCAATAAATGCAACTGAATGGTAAGATTTATGAACACATTTATAAAACATGTGAAAGTTTAATTAATACTCTTTACGAATAATTGACCTATTTCTGAATGCTGAAAGCAGCTTACCCTGCATGAGAAACTCTCCATCTGGGAAAGAATGAAGAAGATGCAGAAATACAGACAAAATGGTCAAAGTGACAGCTGCATACTTCCCGTAGGAATCCATGATCTGTCTGGAAATACAAATATACACATTTTTAAAGGGCTGTTTTGCACTGGGTACAATACTGGTATCTAGGCTACACACTGATACAGCATTCAGTGCAAGTAACAGAGACAATTTAGAACCGGGATTGGAAACTGAAAATGCAGTGTACTGATGTGCATTTTATAGGCTCAGAAAATTGAATTCATCACAATAACAAAAATGTGCCTTTCTTTCTGGCCTTAACAATTTTTTTTCTGAATATTAATATAAGCCACAGCACATAAACTTCAAATGTCATAACTGTCTAATATTTATGTTAGACTGGATAAAGCCGGAGAAGACGAAAGAATCTGCAGAATCTGGGACATGGAAAGACTAGTTTCAAGGAAAATAATTTCACATCAGGACATAATTTCCTGAACCAAGAGTCAGATTACTTGTCCACGCACTGAAATGGCCTCAAGTTGCACCAGGGGAGGTTTAGATTGGATATTAGGAAAAATTTCTCCACCGAAAGGGTTGGTGGAGAAGCATTGGAACAGGCTGCCCAGGGAAGTGGTGGAGTCACCACCCCTGGAGGTATTTAAAAGACGTGTAGATGTGGCACTTAGGGACACGGTTTAGTGGTGGACTCGGCAGTGCTAGGTTAATGGTTGGACTCGATGATCTTAAAGGTCCTTTCCAACCTAAGCGATCTTAGGATTCTAGGATTCTACGACTTCTTCAGCGCCGAAGTCCCCACAAAGAGATTTCCGCAGTCCCGTCCCTCGGTGGGAGAAAGCCCCCGCGGCCCGTGTGACGCGAGGCGCTGCACGCTGCGCCCCACAGTGCCTGAGCAGACGGGGTGCCGAGGGCCGGCTCAGCAGGGCTTGAAGGAGCCCGGGGCCACCTGCGTCACCCGGGGCAGGGGGGTCCCAGGAGTTCAGCAGCCCGGCAACCTTCTGGACTGAGGTTTCTTTTAGGCTTCGTTTTACTGACGCCAGCTTGGCTTTTGCGTTCTGAGTAACAGGAAGACGGTTTGGTATAAACGCATCCTGGTCAGCTTGAACTTTTAAAAGTCGTTCCAATAGATTAATTTTGTGCAAGAAGGCTACATGCGGCACTGCACATCTAACCCTTCTACAGCTAGTGCATGAGATGAAGTGGCCATAAATAGCATGTCGCTTGTTCTCTGGGTAATTCAACAGAAATGCAGTTGTGTGGCTATATTTGATCCAGATCAAATCTATACCACACGGTAATGCATATCTCTGATATGAATAAGTGGGGGAACTGCAATATTAAAGATGCAGAATATGTAAGTTGTAACCATATGAATATCATATCAAATACTCTGGTTGATTTTTTTAAATTAATTCACTTTTTTTCACTATCATTCACAATAAGATTTCATGGCAGCTGGGGGGATGGGACATGAAACCTCAGTTCTCTCCATATCCAAACATCAGATGTGCTAAATAAGGGCTACACACGGATCAGCAGGATGCATTTTGGTAACTACCATAGAACCTTTAAAATTATTCTGAAGCACTTTGTACTGGCCTGGTCAGAGACAAAAAACTGGTCATAAACTGTTCATAAGAAATTGGTGTTTCTTTTGAGCCAGAGAAGTGCTATGTGCCTGTGGAACGGCCTGGGAGGATCTCCCTCACTGGAAAGTCAGGCAGGACCTGAGTTAGGCTTAAGGTGCTGCACGTGTTTTCAGATCTTCATGTTATAAATATCTGGTCAACTAATGCTACTTTTAAAAATATTGGATTCACCTGAGCTACGAACACATAAAACAAAATACTGAACCTCGCTTCTTCTCTTGTCAGTATTAAAATGTAGTATTTTAGGCATGAAGTTTGTAACCTTCCTTCTCAAGCACTAAGCCCCTGTGTTGTACTGAAAATTTCATTGTGCCCAATCACAGACCATTTTGCCCAGTCTCTCACTCAGAAAACAGATTTTCCCCCTTAAAAATTATTTTCTTCTAAAGCATTAGGCCTGCTAATGGCCCTCCCTTTAGAAATGAACAGGAGCGACATATCCCATGGTGCAGCAGTTGAGTCCATGGAGAAGGGGATGTACAAAGGATGCTGAAGTACGAAATTTCCCACCCGGGGCAGCCTGTGCAAGTGACAGAGACAGCAGCACTCCTTCACCCAGCCAGGCTGGCTGGGGACAGCCTTGTCTCGAAGGATTGAGTCTCAAGTTCTTTTTATTGCTGAGACACAGAGCACATTTCAGATTACCCTGTGAGGGATTCTGGGCTGAGCACCGCTCACCTGCTCCCTGAAGAGAGGGTGTCTGCCTGTGGCTGCGCAGCAGCGCCTGCTTCACTGGCCCCAGTTGCTCTGACTGGCTTCAGCCAAGCACCCCAGCAGCATCCCAAGCCCCCAGCTCCTAATCGCCAAACTATTTACCTGCCTTCTCAGAAACATTAGCTGATCACGCAGATCTCTCCCCCTCTGCGGTGGCCCCCCGCCCCAGGCTGTGGCTGGAGCTCACCGACAGCTTGTTGGGGCTGTGTCTGAACCGCAGCGCTGACGGCATCTCCAGACTTGTGCAACTGGATATTTTGAATGGTTTCTTCTGTGCCTGCGTAGACCACCTGATCCCTGGACTTTAAAAGCCTGAAGCTGTCACACAAGAGCATGATGTGCTAATGACCGATGTGCGGGATAAGCCTCCAAGCTGACAACACTGATATGTACACTTTAGGTACTGAAAAAAAAGCATTCAATCCTAAAATACTTAAAAGCTTCTCTTCCTCCAAATACGCCAAATACACTGGTCAATGCTGCTACTCTGTGATAAATATTCTCCAGGGAAAGATCAAATTGTGCCCCCAAATATTTCTGAAAATGAGGTGGCAGTAAGAAGGACAATAATGCCAGCAACAAAGAAATTGATCTTGAGTTTTGGTGCAGAGGTTATTTAAGCATGCTATAATGATCAGAGAAGGCACTGCCAACCCTAAACAGGAAAGATGGCAGAAAATTAAGTATAATTAAATGAAGATAGCTTTCACATAATGGAAACTTATTTCTTTGAAGATTTTGCACCTATCCAGCAGAATCCCAATGCCACAATGATGCAAATGTTCAAGTAACGCCTGCTCACAACTGGAGGGAAAGGCAAACCTGAGGTGGTCCAAGGAGCGAAGCCATTTGCCTGGTATCATTACCTGAGAATGAACCTGGAGCACTGGGATGTGTGCAAAGAGGGTATTGATTACGGAGGGATGCTCCATCACTGCACAAATTCCCAGAGATATACGGGGCCGTGAGGCTGCTACACGCAGGTCAGCAGGTCTTGGTTCATTGATTAAGCACACGTACAATGCAGTCATCAAAGGCAGCAGTTCCGATGGCAGCGGAGCACAGGCCCTACAAAGTAGCTTTGAAGCCAGGAAACAAAATCAGAGCTCCATTCTTGCAGCAGTGAGAAAAAGATCGTGCCCAGGCAGATGAGGCTGAGACCAAAGGAAGGATGACAAGAACATGGCCCTTGTCTGACTGGGGTTAGCAAAGTGGAAAGAAACAAAGTTTATGAGCAAGACTGATGCGCAGTGCTCTCTGGTGCGACGAATGAAGGCGCAAGGTGGAAACAAGCCTCTTTCTAATTAAGACAGCAAAAACTAGAGGTAAGAGACTGATCTGAAGCCCAGCTAAACTGAATGGCTAAGAGGCCAACGAAGTTGTAATTAACAGGTGGCAAGGGTTGGGCGCTGGGTACAAGTAACTTCGCCTCCTCCCTCCCACCTGCACAGTGAGTCAGTTCGTGCTGGCAGAAAAAGGAGGATAAAAGAGGCCAGTAATGAACAGGAAGAAAAACCATTGGTAGCAATTGTGGAAGCACTGGAAAGAAGCATTTGGAAGAGGTATCAAAAAGCCAGTTCAATGTATGTATGGATGGATGGATATATGCACACATGCTGAACGCAACCTGTAATTACACATCTCTGCTTGGGCTTTTACCAAAAAACACCATCCAAGTACAAGAAATACTCTTCTGATGTTAGTCAACAGGTGGCAAAGGAAAGCGGGGGGATGCCATTAACACGGCAGCCCCACGGAAGCTTTGAACATGGCTCTCAGGTTTCTGAGAAGGAGCTGCCAGCTCTCTGCACCCTGCTGCCTCGACAAGAGTAACCTGTGTCCGCAGGAGAAAGGTGGTCCTTCACACCGTTTAGATCCACAGCCTCCTACGGTCCTGCCAAATGTTTTGGGAACTGAACTGAGCTCAGACACATCTATGGAGTCGTGCTGAATAAATTGGCTGGATCCCTCTCTCCAGCAAATAAGGCTTTTTTTAAGGTTGTTTGCTGCATACACTCTTCCCAGCCCCGTCGAGGGGGCATGACTGCTGGCAGACTTGCCTGCACTGGGACACAATTCCACACTTTAACATCAAGCCCTGCTCCATCCAAGGGGACATTCCCCAGAGTGTGATGAGCTGGCTGGAGGGTCCCATGCATCAGCAAGAGAAGACAGACAGCCTTTTCCAAATGACCTGTTTCCACATCATCCTGAGCCTTTTGATAGCCTGGATGCTCCAACGGCTCCAGTAAGATGCCAGCCACAGGAATAGATAGTAATTTTAGGTCTTCCCCAGCAGTTAACGTCTCATCTCATTATTTACAATACCTTGTCTTTTTCTGTAAATAAGTTATCATGTTACCTGTTACCCTCACAAAGACAGGCAATCATCTGTATTAGCAAACAGGTCTTCTCTTCAGGTACACATGGGACTCTGTGGATGCCTTCACATTCCTGCGAAGCTCCACTGGATCAGAATCCCCCGTCCGACTCTGTGTTCCGTGTCCTGGCACAGACATGCCAGCAAGCTCTGTTCAATGGGCATCCTGTGTACTGACTGTATAAAGTAACCTAAAGTTTTCAGCATAAACTTGGGACATCCCTCTGTACTTTTCCATAGGGTGACGGTGGTGCTGTCATACCCAACAGCAGTTAAACACTTGGCACGCTGTGTTCATTTCTTTCTGGGATGCTTGGCCATGAGGTTCGGCTGGGTCACAGCAACAACGAACTACAGCTGCCAGCTCTTCACCTGCAGCCCGGTGTCATGTACACAGTAACCTGCTAGCAAACCGCTGAAGACTGAGAAATCTTCACTAGCATTTTTTCTCCCCTTCCCTTAACATATTTAATCATGACTGGTAATTTAAAGACTCTAAAAGATGTGTCTACCACAGGTTGTGTAACGTTTGACATTTGACAGCAACACCGTTGATGAGGAGAAAAACACAAAGTTACTGATGAAGAATTACCAGACCCGATCAGAAATCATAAAATATCAACATTTAGCTGCAATACAATTCTAGAACCTCATTTTCTCTTACTTACAAAGCTAGTTTAACCCCAAGCACTGATGTTTTAGTCCCAAAGCAACCTTTGAATTAATTTTCAAAGTAAAAACTTTGACAGAAAGGAAGAAGAAAACTTTTGGAGAGAAGGGAAAGAGACCGTAAAAAAAATATGTAAGTGTTCCTCTTTAACAGTAACAAAAATTTAAAAACATATTACCTCCCTTGTTCAACAAGAATAAATCAGACAGCTGAGAAACTGCAGGATGGTGTTTGAAGGTGAGCTGTCTTTGACGCTTGGATGTACGTTCCCAAAACTGATGTATGAATAAGTTGCATCTTTCTTTTATACCAGTAAAGCTAGATTATATTCCTCGCCCACATCTAAGCCACAGGATCAACTGTACATTTTATCTAATGACTGAACACTACTTTATGTAATTACCAGCCCACCACGCTGATCTTATCTTCAACTTGACTTTCAAAAAGATTATTTTTTTTCTTATATAATGAAAGAAAGGTCAGCTTGCGAGCACAAACTCCATGCTGTATGAGTTTCCTGGGGAACTCAAATATCGAGCATCCAGTCATTCGCTGCAGTTTTCAGTGAACAGAATCTCATTTTTAAAAAGGAAGGGTTACTAAGGTTTCCTAATATTTCTTATTAAAGTGGAGAATAATTTAAAAAAAACAAACAAACAAACATAAAACACTTCTACAGCAATGGCATTGTTTTAGCAAAGAATAACAAAATAAAGAGCAGCTGAGATCTATGCAAACATTTAAAAGAATAATCTCTATTTGAATTTAATACCCAGAGAATGAATGCATGGATAAATATGGAAGGATTACCTTTATAAAGATAAGATTTCTCGCAAGATCTCATCTTGGTTTTAGAGTAAAGCTAATGCAGTGGAGGCACTTCTGAAAACTGCACGAGGGTGCAGGTTTTTAAGGCTTAGGGACTTTTAAGTCCTTGCGTTCAAGCGACAGAGTCTGCATCGATGCTGGTTAAATAAGACAGGTCCCGCTCTGCCTTCTGGCACGGAGGCCGGGTGGCACAGCAAGGTTTGCATCCGCTCAGCTCTTCCCTTCCCCTTCCCAAAGGGAGGCAGACATCCAAACGCCTACTGGGAACAGCGCCTGGCAACGCAGACAGTCCTGGGTCGGTGCTCAAGGCCATTCCTGCAGTGTTTTCAAGTCCCGGAGACTCGAGGGAGATTCACTTCGGATGTCAGAAGTTCACTTCAGAAGTTAACTGCCTAGACCCGAGTTACTCGCTCTAGACTGCCTTTGTATCAATGGGGAGAAATAGCCCAAAACATCTGTCTCGATACAAGATGAAGTCACTCTTCCAGTGTGCCTGTTTTTCACCACTGAGAGCCCAGGGTAACTAGCTTGGACTGCTCACTGTCCTACCCTTAGAGATTTACAAATATTTTACAGCTTTAAGAAACTCCTTAACATCCAAAGGCTCAAAAACTACTTTGTAAGCACCTACTTTTTGTCACTCACTGCTGGAGATGCCATATTGAAAGAGACCCCTATAGCTTCTTGTGTTCCTGTGAAAATGAAGCTTTGATTTGCGATTCAATCAATCTCTTCCAAAATGTTTACCGTACAGTTGGATTTGGTGAATCACACCTGTCTGGATTTCTGCCGTTCAGTTTTCTTGTCCCTTGCTTTCATTTTCTTTTTAATAACAGCAGCACCCCCGGACTCCGTTAGCTATTTCAGACACATTTATCGCTACCTTATCACATCCGCCTTCACTAACATCCTCATCTGCTTCAAGGTGTCAGACACCTTTTTATCTTCTATTTGTTCAACTGATCACTATAACAAAGTTAAACTCAAAACAATTGTCCCCAGCCTACACCTGGCTTGAAATTGGCTTCTGTTTCAAAACTGAAGATGGATTTCTGCACCTGGAAGCTTGTTTGGTTTTTATCCAACAATATGAGCTGGTCTAATAAAAGATAAATAAAATAAAGTCTCTCTCCCTACAATCTTGCTTCATTTAATAATAAAAGCATAAGGTTGAAATTTGAAAGCTATTGGTAAACATAGTTTACTGAGAAATATTCCCCTGGAAGACAGAAGCTTAATGTTTCTTGTCATTCAAAGCAAAATTGGTGAAAATTGCTGAAGTTTATAGAGTGCCTCTGAGTTGGCTCTCTCCTGCCCATTTCATACTTACCCCAGCTTGCAGTCCTACAGGAAACCCAGGATGACTTGTGCTCCTTCACAAAAAAACAGAAAACTATCTTCAGCATCAGGAAAATAAGTAATGATTGTATCGTATATTCATATTTAGTACTTATTTACCTAGGTACTGTAGCATGTAATCAATTAGTAAAAAGGAAACGCTATACAAAATAGTTCTGTCTTTGGAAGGACTCGAGCACAGTGACAATGTTACCCCCCACAGCATAAAAGAAAAATAAAAGTGCCCACAACCTGGTACTCTTTTCCTATCAGAATGTATTAGGAATAAATCTTGTGAAGTCAATGGAATTACACTGGTATAAAAGATAGTTTAAAAAAAGCTCCTATTTTTATTAAGAGGATTTCTTACTTTAGCCGCTCCAAATCTCCAACTAAAAATACTTGGTCAAATCTGTCTTAATGTGTGAGTGAATGAGAAATGAGACAATATAGCTCACTGTTTTAGAGGGGGGAAAAAAACACTCTAGTTTATTAAACAGGGTATTCTTAAATCACTTAGCAATACTGTCACAGGTTGTTGCTACACTCTGATATCATGATTTCATGGTCTATATAAGGATATGGATGAAAAGATAGGTAAATATATATGCCAAACTGGACCATTGAATATGCTTTGCGAAGATCAGAATTTTGTTTCCTATTTGCAGGAGCAGAAAAAAGCCATTCTGAGGTGGAAAAAGGCAACAAACTGCTGAAATTTTCAAGTTTCTTTGAGGCCACTCTGTTCCTAAATTGGACTGGGACTGTATTAAGGAACAGAAGTGAAACTAAATATAGCACTTGTTAAGACTGAAATCAGTGTGAGCTCAGCACCTAAATATTATGGAGTTCCAGAACTTTTGGCTCTTTTCTAGGAGCTGGGTCCCTCCAGCTCCTTCTCTGGCTTTCTCTGGAAAGGAGAGTTTGCCTCTCTTCCCTTGCTCTGCCAGATGCTGTCTCAGGGTATCTGTCCTACTTCCCTACTTAGTGATATCTGCTTATCTACAGGCTGCTTCCTGATGCTGCCTCTTCCTCGCTAGAGGAAAGCTTTTCTACTTGCCACTCAACACTGACAGTGCTGGGCATCCCCCAGCACTGACAGTAAAAGAGTGGGAAAGGACTCCCTTTCTTCAGAAAATAAACTCTTCTATTCAAAAATAACTCCACTCAATCAATAAACAGACACACACACACCCAAGTGTGGTCACAGATTAGCACTATTAAACAGAATCTATTTACTTTTAGTAAGGGCAATACAAGGTTTGCTATACCTTACCCCAGCAGAAAAGATAGTACAGAGCACATCTAATTTCTTTTTTTTTTTTTAATTACTGCTGCATTCATCAGAACCATTCCTGCCTTCTTTCTTGGTTTTCCTATTCTTTGTAGATAAGCAAATGAGAAGAAAAAAACTTTAAAATGAAGTTCTGATAGCATTTTTGGCTTGGATGGACAAGCAGGTTGAGTTCTGGAGGATTCTTTTTTTAATAATAATTAAATCACATTTCAGACCTCCCTCCAAATGTAGCCAAAATCTACCCTTCATCATTCATGCAAATTCAGAAAACAGCAGCCCCCATCTGAGAATGGAATGGCTCACCAAATGCCAGAAACTCCTCTTTCCTTCTCCCTTGCAATCTTTGAATTCCTCCTTGGCTCCTTTGTCCAGCCCTGTCCTACAAGCTGACCCAAGTCCCACAGGTCCGAGCGTGCACCAGACGGCGTCCCGAAGCACTGGTACTCTCTCTTGTATTTTGGGTGTCACTTCCTTTATTTCTCACGTTATCTTCCAGGAGTCCCAGGAGGAGAGAGGCTCCCCGCATACCACAAGCCGCTCTGCACCGACACAGGCAAATTATCAGAGTTGCTGAAGAGAGATAAGAATGAAAGGCCCCATGAGAATGAGTGAGAGCATATCCTGGAGAGAAAAATTTGCTGGGGATTGAAGGAAAAAAGAAGTAACTTGAGCGTTAAACGAAAAGATATGCAGGTATTTCAATACTTCACTGAGTGTCCTTACTCCTTCCCAGTTCACTCATAACTTTTCCAGTTGCCATCTGTCTACTCCCAGAGATGATAACACCAGCTCTGTAGATATACACTTAAACAAGGCTCCCCAAGGCAACAGAAAATACAGATATACACCATTTTGAAGTCAATAGCTCCTGCCTGCCGAAATACTTCATACTGTATTATGCGGGGAATGAGTGTCAAGTTTTCTGTTCTTTTACAGATGTTTTCAACTGATTATCTAAAATTATCTCTCAAAGCAGTACTTTTTGGCCTCATCCTCCTTCACTTAAAATCAATGGGAGTTCTGCCATTATTTCAAATGACACTGGATCAGGACTTTTAAGATTAGCTATTAGTGTTCTCAGGCTTCAGCCAAACATTGATTATTCTGAGATAATAAGGCTTTCAGTACTTATTGCACATAAATAATTGACTGCAAAGCCTCTCCTATTCTAAAACCATAGTGTAAAGAGAGTTCACCAATACATATCTTTTTGGGGGGTTTTAAAGGAATTAATATTACAGACAATGGCACTTCAGAAATATGTGCAAGAATCATTATTTCACCAAAGCTAAGTAAAAATTGTGCCTCTGAAGAAAAATAGTAAGATTATAAGGAATACATATACTTTTTTCCCCTTTTTTACTGTAACTCATCAAGGTCAAAATGTTTAATCACGGCATGTTATTAGGCAACTTATGGTACTAACAGGATGATGGCTTCTGTTTAGCTCTGTTTTCATGCTTCTTTTTGGAATAGGTTTATTTGAAATCCAATTCCTTTGAGCAAAATCAGAATAGATAATATTACAACTGTCACAGCATTGTGGAACAGCAAACAAAATGTCATTAATGTGTAGGTTTGACCTCAAGGGCTTTAGAGATTGTATTTCAATATTCTTTTTCTCTACTTTTAATTACTATAAGTAACTACACTTCATATAATGACTAAAGCAGCTCACAAGGTCAGGAAGGACTATTCCTGTTACGTGTAATGTTGCTCGGTTGAAGTAACCAGGTTTGTTAGACTCCTGAAACATTAAGTGCTTATTATCAGACAGAGGTAAAACACTAGACTAGATAGACTACTGATCAAACTGATTATGTCAATGAATATGTTCCTGCACCATAAGGGTAGCCCATGAGAGAGAGATAATGCAGCCTTACTTTAAACATATTTCAGTATTTAGCTTTTTTCAAGAAAAAAAAAATTACCATATGAATAGATCATTGCATGTCAGGTTTAGATCTGATAAATAGCCATGTAAAAGTGAAATGCATACTTCCAGTGCAGCTAAAACAAAGAAGCCTGATCAATAATGCAGGATGTCTCATTTATACAACTAGCAATTTCAGCAGCTCTCATTATCTAATACAGAAATAATTGTTCAGACAATTAGCTAGTATCTTTCTCTAGCCCCAAATCTGAAGACTCTCATATGCTCACTGTATCACCTCTTCTGTTAGTAGAGATTTCTATTATGAATTGCTTTTACATTTCATAGAACTATATTTCTTGCTTTTTACAAAAGAAAGCAGAAAAAACGCTTAAGTTCATCAAATTCCAATCAAATTGCAGCAAGCAAGAAGCAGCCTACCGTGCTGATAATAAAAAAATGTACTGACACAGAAACGTAGCTGGAAAAGGGATTCTGAAGAAAACAGCTTATTTCTATCACATTGCCAAGAGGCTCATTACAAGGCTGCTGTTACCCTTCTCTACTGTCACTGTACAGAGAAACCTGTCTGCCAGGTCATCCAGCTGAATAAAAAATTCACCATACTTATGATCCATATTGCAGCAGCACCTGAGAAACCCACACCGAGACCAAGCAGAGATGGTCCCCCGGCCTGGAGAACTCACCGTCTCATACCGGGTTTAGAGGAGTAAAGTCCTTCCCCCAAACGCCTCCTGTTTCACCCATCTGGGCATTTTTCTGAAGACATCAGATCTCAAACTGATGTTCTGGGCTCCACCAAAATTTCCAGACAAGGTTCTAGGTCTGCGTAGTGCAGCAGGCCACTTCCCACACTCCCAGTGATCTCTTCCGATCACACATCCAAGCAATCCCTTCACACAGCCACCTGCCCCTCCATAGGAACTCTGCGTAGCATATGTTTCACATTTGCCAGAGACTTTCAGAGCAGTGAATGAAGGGAATTATGTGTGGTATTTCGTTATCAGTGTGACTCAGCGCATGGAAAATGGACTAGCGCATTATAATTAATGCCATATTAGAAAGTAAAGCAGGCCAGTGTTGTCCACCTCCATACAGTTGTCTTTCAGAAATAAAAAGGGCTTACATCCACATAACACTTCAACATAGATCTTACAGTGCTTTGAAAGCTGGATATTGAGAGTTGATTTCCCACGTTGTTGAAATATAGCCACTCTCAAGAGGCAGAGCAGTAGCCATTTGCAGACAGCAACATTACACGGATGTCCTCAGAGGGCCAGCAATGAATCACAGTTATGTCTCAAATTTAAGCTAAATATCTATCCAAGTAGACTGTAAAGGTCTAAGCTGTAAATTTAGGGGGAGGGAGAGGACAGGGAGGCGGTCCGAAAACCAGTAAAAATTTAAGAGATGCTATTTTACATTATTTTGTGGTCCAGGTTATTTCTTAAGCTAAGCTTAGATTATAAAATGAAAGAGCTGAGAAAGGACTAAATAAAATCTCCTAGTTCAAATGGTCTTGATGGTGCATGTGTCCTCTTTCCAGACAAGAGAAACACAGTGGGAAATGCTTCAGGGGATCACTCCCTGCTTCAACACTCAGGAATTATTTTGTTCGTGCAAACTTCTGGGTGCATTTCAATAATAAGCTGTCAAGAATTACAGGTTATTGATATTTTACCCTTGCACAAGTGCACAGAGGGAGAAAAGATACCGCAGTGGGATTAAATTCCCCCCAACTTTAGCCATCTGCGGTACAGATGGCCAATGTCCAAGCTGGTTGCTCTGGCTACCTCCACAGTCAATGGGAAGACACTGGCATTTTCAGGGTGTAGTTCGTGTAATCTATGTTAGCACTCTCCTTAGAATGAAATGAGTGATGTCCTACAATTGCTTGTTTCTCTCCACTGGTTATAGACAGGTCAAGAAAACTGGCTTAGATAGTCATATCCATCTTTTAAGATATCCACACCTTACCAGAGGAATCCAAAGCATCTTCCATTTTATGGCTAATCTGCCAGGAATAGATACAATCATGCTTTTTTTTTTACACTTGGATAATCTGAGGTCCATGCTGTTTCCCAAGTTCTCTGTAACTTCATACAGCCCTTCCAGGAGGTTAGGAAGGGGAGAAAGATGAGAGTTGATCTTACCTGTTAATTGCCTCCTGGATTCTTTCCCTTTGTCTGTGCTCATTTGCCATCTCTTGTCTTATTTGGTGTTTAGCTTGAAACTTCTCTGAAGCAAAGGCTATCGTTTTATTCAAACTATTTTTATCCATGACAAGGGCTCCTAAACAGCATAACTATTACAGACCAACACTGCTTGCTTGATACTAAGAAGGGAATGCACCACAGCCTTTTAAAGGATGGTGCTGCAAGTGCAGCTGCTGTGATGACAGTAAGCAGACTTTCAGAAACATAATCACCTTCCCAAAGCTATTCCCAGGTAGGGATAACTTCACAGAGACCTAGAGTCTGATAGGCATAGAGAAGCCCACAGAACAACACAAAATCCATTTAACAGTACTTGTTTTGATTTCACAGAAATACGCATTGAGGTCCTTCAGGTTTTAGAGACTTTGGTACAGGCAGATACTCACAGACTGGTGAAAAACTATGCTGGTAGGTGCCACACAAGGTCCTGTAAGCAAACCCTAGGCTCCAACCTTGGGATGTTAATGTCTTTTTCAGGAGTGCACTATACGCTATTCTAAGGCGGCAGCCAGAGCTTTTAGCAAGCAAGCTAATAAAAACACTTCAATGCCACCATTCATTAACTGACTGTATTTTTTCCTGGGAATATCCTCTAGAGCTGTTTTGATATTTTTCTAAACATTTAAAATGCCATATCTAAATGTCAGATGGGAAATTCAGAGATAGCACAACTTTGCTACTTCTGCTGGCTAGTACCAAATACTACCAGGTGAAGTATGACTAGGTAACAAATGTTAATATTTGATATGCCTTATCAAGCTGAAACATGCATTTTTTATTTTAAACAGAGCTTCACTGCAGCACAAAAGCAGGCAGAGTACACTGGCCAGTGAAACTAGATTTGCTGCTGTTTGATATGCTGCAGAACATGGCAATAAAACTGATTCATTACAGCAAATAAGGTCACGAGTCTGCCATTGATTTATTGGTTTAAAGGGTCATGTGTGTGAAATCAGCTCACTCTGACAGGGAAAAGTAAAGCTCAGTGCCAACGTCTCTGTGTTTTAAGTTTCCTGGCTGTCTGCTTTAGCTCTTCCACCAATGCTGTAGTGAAGCAGAGAAGCAATGTCCTTGGGAACTTTTTTAGCCCTGATACCCATAGTAGTGTGCTTTAAAAAGCTATATTAAGCAAATCATGAATTAGGACTCATAGACATGTGACCAGTAGTCTTCAAAGCACAACTTACAGAATTGCTCTGTGCAAACGGGCAGGACAGGGAATGTATTGAGTGACGGGTTCAGTTTCCTGAGGTCTACGGAAGAGTCCTCTGTGCCTACCTTCAATTTATGTTGGACTTACTCATCCCGCTCTCTGCGAACCACTGCTGGGTCACAAGATATCTGGATGGTGGTCTAGAAAATGTTTCCAAGAAGTTTAAATCCTATGCACATGCTTTCCCTCCCACTCAACCAAATCCTACATACAAAGTTGCAATCAGTACCATCTACAAATGAGGAATAAACCAAGCACTAACCATAAAGAAAGTGATTCATCAGTCCAGCAAATTATAGTCTAATGAAATAAAACTGAATGCAGAGGAAAGAGTGGGCAAGAGAAATGAGAAAAAAAGCAGGCATGGATATGAACTGATACTTGCATTATTTACCATATTTGGTATGTATCTTTGAGGGTATGGCTACACATATTCTGCAAAATTCACTTCAATAAGTCTGATCAAACGCAGGCAACTGCAATGCCATATAGACACCTGAGCTGACTATCTAGATTCCCTCAGAATCAAAAGAGAAAAAAGGCACTTTTAGACCTATTTTTGACAACTATCTCAGGACAAGATAAAATGACAACTCTCCTTGGTTATAAGGGGAACCTAGACAACTAGCTCAGACGTAGGCATCTACAGCTGCACTGCAAATTCTTACATTTGGCCAGATAAAGCTCACAGCAAGCCCCAAAAGACCAAAACCTCACTTTTTAGCAGCCTGCCTCAACTTACTCTATCTAGTCCCTATTTCAACCACTACAGCTTTTCTCAGAGCATCACTACAGATACTGAGGTTCTGAAAGCAGGTTAAAAAAGGCCAAGGAGGATATCGACACAGGATCTAGAAGGCATTCTGCAGGCACCGAATGGCACCAGGACATCCACCGGAGTGGTATGGCCCCGTAGGAACGTACAGCTCACTCCCAAAAGTAGAGACACAGCAGCGTGCTGCCACATCTGAATTCCTAAGGTCAGCTGAGAAGCAAGGCTTGTCACCAGAGTCACAGAGAGATCCTGGCGCAACCGTCTTGCTCCTGTACCTGGGACCAGCACAGCCGAGGCACCCCTGCACATGCTTCCCTGCTCCGTGTGGAGCTCACCCCATCAATCTGCGCGAGGCCAAAGACAAGACTCGGTGCTCGAGGGTAGGCTGGCACACACCCCAGTTTAACACCTTGGCAGGCAACCCACTCATGCCCGGCGGTGACTACGCTCACTTCTGCTCTCCTTCCCCACCAACACGGTCTCTTTCTATCCTGGTGTGCAGAGAGAGAGAGAATTTCCAACAGCAAGTAGACATTCAAATACAATTTAGGGCAGGGGATCACACCCGGTCCCCGACTGAGCAGTCTGCGGTTGTTTGCAGAGCAGCCACTGGTGTGAAGTCTCATTAACTTCAGTAATGTAGCAAGTCCCAGTGATTTCAGAAGCATTTAATCATGTACTTACATGTTGGCTGAGCAGGGGTGTACATAAGCACACATGCTTTGCTGATTACAACAATTTTTTTGACACTAAGCACACACACTGCAGAATGGTATCGGGATCGTCACGTACAAGCTCAGAGAGCCCAGCCCTTGATCCCGTGATACTAAGGAAAAAAAAGTTAGAGGTGTTTAAGTTAGTGGGCTGTGATGACTTCACCGTGAATGTTCAGAGAACTAGCTGAAGTAACATTTTTATCACTGATGATCAAGAAATAACAGCAAGCAAGGAAGGTTCAAACCCTAGAAAAGTATAAATGCAATACTTATTTTTAAAAAGAGAGGACAGAGCATTTCAGACTAACTTTTATCCCTTGAAACAGAACAAATTATTAAATGAAAAATTTGTAAATAACTGGAAGATGATGATAATTATTAAAAAACAGTCGAAACAGGTTTGTCATGAAAAGAATCCTATCAATTTATGCTAATCTCCTTCTCTGACAGGATAATTGCTCTTGCAAATAAGTGCAAATAGCAGATATGATGCATCTTGACAATGACAAGCTTTTGACACTGTCCCACACAGCATTTTCCTAAGTAAGCCATGACAGTGAGTCCAGAGGTAATCCAGAGGAGAGCCACAGGACTTTGTCCTGAGGCCAGTTTTATTCCCTGCTTCTATTAACAGCCTGGGCGAAGGCACATGGGTGTGCTGCCACAGTTTTGCAGTGACATCAGGTTGTGGAAAGTGGCAAAGTGCTTTGAAGGATGGAAATAGCACTAAAAATGGGCCTCAAAAATTCAAGAAGCAGCCTAAAATCAACCAGACAAAATATAAACCAGATAACACTTTGGAAAAAGAAATCTAATGAACGAAGAAAGTTAAGTATAGAATAGGAAACGACTGTGTAGGCAGAAAACAATATGGGAGATCACAAACTAAAGAGTCAACAACGTAATAGATGACACAAAGAGTAATTATTCCACTTAACTCAGCTCTGGCAAAGTCCCAGCAAGTGTAGCACTGGGTTCGGCATTGGTCACTGTACTCCCAAGAAAGATAATGGCAATCCATCACGGGGGAAGTATGACAGTGAGGAGAGTTTAGGAAATATCAACTGTGAGGAAAGCTGAAGGAATGGAGTTTACGTGGCTTAGAAACAGAGCCGTAAATTGAGAAATGAAGAGATCAAGGTGGAACATTATAGCAGCATTCCAAAATGTAGAAAGCTGCCATAAAAGATTTGCGGCCATTGTTCCACCGTGACAAGTAGAGGAAGGGCAAAGATCAGATGAATTTGCAGCAGAGATTTAAGTTGGGTATTATGAATCTGTTCAGTTAGGATTGCAAAGCATTGAAACAGGCTATTTCGGAGGCTGTGAAATCTTCCCTCCAGAAGTCCTGATCCTACTTCTTTTGAAATAGCGCATAGCAAATTTGTTTGTATGACTAATAAAAATAAGGTGTACATGGTCATCAGTGAGTTTGAAAGGCCTGTTTGGTCTGTGTAAGCCAAAAGATACTCAATTCCTAATATCGCTACATCATCGCAACTCCACATCGCAAGGATTCAATGTTTCTGTAAGCATGCGCTTGAACAACAGGATCAGACCTACGTCTTTCCCTTACACAATGGTGCCTAAGCAATGGAATGCACGTCTCAGATCTTTTAATGTAACATAATTTAATGCAGTTTTTGTATTTGAATAGTATACCTAAATCACTGCAAAAAGAACTGCTATCTCACTGTAAGAAGAGAGCTACTAAATTGTGTGTCCTAGACAAAGGAAATATTTTTCAAGTGGTTTGCCTCAGGGGGGATTTAACGGAGGAAGTTAATGCATTCCAGCAAGAATCTCCATCACTATAATACCAGTGGATTAATTGTAAGTAAAGCTAAAGCTGTGTGTGAGGAAAATTTGCAGCATAAGGAATGTTGATGAAAAGTGTGGGATGGCTGTTGAAGATAAATACATAATTTCAAATGAATTTTATTTAAAAACGGTTATATTTTTTCAGGATTTTGTTATTCCCAAGACTAACTCTCAGCTGTAAGAATGAGTTTTTCGTTTTATTCCAAGAAATCATTTTTTAATCAAGAATTCATTACATTTCCATCTTTTCATTTTCAATGCAGTGGTTTCTTTCTCTGTGCAATGATTTTATCATCTGATTGCAATCAATATTGCTGTAACAGGCAGTATGTGTAGTTCATCATCAGTCAGAGAATGGTAAGGGATTAGAGCACTTATACTACCCATGCTTAAAATCCATCCCTCTACCTGCCCCTCCTGCCCTTTGCAGGCTGTACCTTTTTTTCCTTCTATTGACACTGGGATCTGTATTACACTAAAGGTTTTCAGTATTAATTTGCTGAAAAATTCAATTATATACTCTTTTTAAAAATAAATAGGTTGCTGTAAAACATATTCTTGAGAAGCATTTTTATCCTTTATCACAGCAAAGAGCTGTGTGCCACTACTAGGTAATAAACTGATTACAAGCCAGCTAAATCGCAAAGAGTCAGGAATGCAGAATGCAGATCAACATGAGAAACAAAATCTTCTTTTAATTGACCTCACACCTACCAGCAAATTCTTCCTTTACCTCTTAGCAGGATATCTGCAGTTGTTAATTTAAATAACCTCTCTCCCCACCCTCCCCAAGTTGTTCATAACTGCCCTATCTTGATGCCCAATCCCTCTTTTTCTGTGCTCATGAAAAAGAACCAGTTCTTAGACACAAAATTAAAAACAAAAAAAGCGTTTCTGTGGAATCCTTCTAATTTAAACATCTATCTTGTCAAATGGGGAAAGGAATGAAGACAAGAATGCAATGATGGGAAAACATATCCATCCCATATCCATCTCAACAAGAATAAAACTATTGAGGATTAAGGCAGTGTGCATTGGGAAGAGAACAAAAGAAAATGATAAAAAGAAAAGACAATTGGAAAGGTAGAAAGGCACCATTAATTACAGGTAATAGTATTGTGGTTTGTATTATATTATGTAAAACGAGAACACAACCACTCCCTTGCTTTTAAGATAGCTCTGAAACTATTTTGTAAGATTCCCTTTTGAGAAAACAGCTCAAGTCATGACCCAGGCTGTATTTTCAAATGTGCTGTCCTCCCTCGTCATTAATTTGCTCCCTCTGGAATAGAAAGAGTTTTCACGCAACCTTAAAGTGGATGTTACAAAAACTTTCTCCTCTCCTCCTCCCAGCTCATGCAGAAGACCTACAGACCACACTCTGCACAGTTGGGTTTTTTTCTTGCTGCAGGAAATTTAGACCACTTTGATTACTGAGCAATATATAGCTCTACATCAGTGATTCTGAATACAGGTGAAAATGGCCCCAGCCTTGACAGAAACCAGCAGTATCATTAAGAATGATGTGACTACATGGGCTTAATTTTCTTCCCTCTTTTGGAATTCATATTTCATTTGCAATCAATTTTCATGATCAGATCCCCTTGCACAAATCTATCATTTTACTGTTTTCATAAAGTTTCTTTTGCAATGTTGTGGAGAAACATATAAGTGTCTTAGAAATAGCACTATTTATTGTCTAATATGATAGCTATGTCTGTTTTGACATATTCAGCAAGCAGTTAACATCAATTTTTCTTCACACAGCACCACCCTTTAGCTTGAAAAGCTTTTGTCCTGATGTTTACTTTTGGTGTTTCTAGACTGAAATCACACTTCTTTTCACCATTTGTTTCACTAAGCTAAATGAAACATTTTGTTCTCCTCTCATAAAACAGGTTCTCCATTTTACTGATCATGCTTTGAGTCCTTCTCTGTACCTCCTGCAGTGGGATCTAATATTTTCTGAATAATAGTGACCAGAATTGCACAAATTGCTTCAGATCTGACGAGACCAACGTTTTTATCTGCAGTATCTAATGGAAATAGCTGACCTGTCATGTTGTGTGATTTTAGTAACTTTTTTTGGAGCTGGATCATATCTGATTTGGTCATCGTCAACTAATACAATGAGCACTTCCTACCTACTGTCACTTCCAACTAATGAGGTTCCCACCATAGCAGAAAGTACTGCTATCGGTCTCCTTGCACATTGTGTTATTAAAATTAATACATTCCATTATTTAGGTTTTCAAGGTCATCCAGCCTTGATCCCTCTCATATTGAAAGTGTCTCACTATTTTGTGACATCAGCACATTTCATTATTACAGCTCATATTTTTGTACCTACATCATTAATGGAAATTTCTGGCTGAATAAAGATCTTCTGATGTTTCAGATGGGTATGCGATAGGTTTTTTGCTTTCATCTCAAATGTTGAAACATTTGTTTTCATATCTTCTTTCTCATTAGCCCCTGCTTCAATTTCCTTTGTAAGGAAACTCAGCTGGGCTTCTGACAATTCTCACTTTATTCTTACCCTTCTTAATATTTTTCAAGCAATCATTTTGTTCCATTCCTTTCAAGCTTTTGATTGTCCCCAATAACCCTTTTGAAGTGGCTATTGATCCAGCTGGGACTGACTGTCCCTCTTGTTTGAGCTATGAATTCTAGATACTTTTTTGCAGAGAGACCTGACAGATGCCAAGGCTTCTCCACATGCAAGTCCTCGACCACCTAGACGCAGTTGTCATCACTAACTCATTCCCTTAATTTCCTGAAGTTTGACCTTTGAAATCAAGAACTTATTTATCAACCTATTTTGCTTCAAGTGGTATTTTGCCTAATAATCTTACAAAAACTATTTCTCTCCAGACTTGAACCCAAACATCTCCAGTACATCTTCATGCTAACAGAAGCTCTTTACCACATTTTCCCAATACTGACTCTAACAAGTTCTACTTTATCTTTCTTACCACTGTTTCTTTCTTTAAAATCTCTCACACTGCAAATTCTAGTTCTCCATTAATCCCCTTTGCCTCCCAAACAGCAGGAGTGTCTTAATATTTGTGTGTTCCTGTCCTAATTTCTATTGTCATAACTTCTGTCACCCCTAAAGGATCTAGTTTTGTTGTATTGACCTCCAATGATATACAAACATCACAGCTGTTTCTTGCTAACACAACATTCTCCCTGGAAGAGTTAATACTTGTCCTTCCAACAATTGGCTACATACAGTCTAAGCAACGCTCTCATCGCTATTCCACCTCTTTCTCCTTGCTGTCCACTGTCCTAACCTCTTGTACTCCTGTTGCTTCGCTTGACTTTCCTCTTCCAGCATCTTAAAACCAATAGTGGGACATCACATAACTCATTTCTTTTTTTATAAGCTATTTCAAATCACTGATAGGTAAATAACCCACATGCAGGTGACCTTAGATCATGAGGAGTCCTTCTTCTCTTACACCACTCTAGCCAGGCCCAGCATCCCCAAACATGCAACCAGAGTATCTGAAGAGCCATAGGATATGCCTCCTCCTAATGATAGGTTTATCTGAGACTTGAGAATCAAAGTGTGGAGCTAGGAAAACACCACACTGTGGAAATACTGAGTCAGTCAAGGAAGTGGCAAGAGAGTGGGGAAGAGTGTATCTGAATCCCAAAGGAATTTCTGATGATGAGGAATCTTTACTGGCGCAAGCCCTTATCTTAAATCTTTATTTCTGACACACCCTAGTATTAAACCGGTCAATTCCTCTTAACAAGAAATTCCATCTTTGTATTGGTGTAAAACTTCGGTCGTTCCCCTTCCAGTCTTCCATTCTTTTTCTGTTCTTTCTCACAGTCTCCACCCTCTTTTTATTCCTTGGACTGTTTTGATTGGGTTTGTTTGGGTTTTTTTCCCACATGGGATTCATTGTCCTTCCCCATACATGCATCTTTCTCCTCTGCTTCTTTCTCCTCTATACTTTCCAGTACAGCAAATGCCTTCCTTGACTGTATTTCTCCTGCAACAGTAAGCATCCTTTCTCTTACATTCACATTCTTTCACTGTTGCATAGTCTGCCCCACAAGTGCATGGAGAAAACAGGTATCTGAAAAGACTGTCTTCTCTGTGCAATCTCTTTCTCTCTGTCACCGTCAAGCACCAGCTCTTCTCTTCCATGAGCTCTACCTACCACAGTGTAGTTTCTGTCAGGACTCAAAGACAGGACGAATACCACAGGTTTGTATCTAGTTGTGCCAAGCATTTTTTTCCTCAGGCCACGGCCACGCTTGCCTCAGTAACTGTCATCATATTTTCACTGTTGTCAAACAAAAAAAAAAGAGCTCCCTTATTCATCGCTGTTTGTGGTCATTCCTTCTACTTACTAATTCCTTCCTTGGTCTCTTAGGTGTAAGCTTAGCAATTAACTGCCTGTGGACTGTGATTAAAGACAGGAATCCTCCCTTGCACAAAGCCCCTGGAGGCCTAAGTGCAAGTCCTCTTCAGGATAGGTGTCATGGACAGGCTCCTTTCCACTTGATCCTGATGACAACAAAACAGACAACCCTCACCCTACCATCTCTGAGTGCTACTCTTTTGCATGAGCAAGAAACTCATGCTCCACATTTCTCTTTCCTTCCTGGCCTGGGCTCAATTCAGAAAACCCTCTGGGCAAGGAGGAAACAAGACAGCAAGCTAAAACAAGGACAGGCTATGAATATGAATTTGCCTATTGTGGTTTACCCTTAAGTGAAAATAATTACAAATAGCACAATATAGGACTGGAAGAGTTACCCAGAGGAGAAGCTATTCTAGCTCCTACAGATAAATTAAGTGATTGAGAAAGAATAAATAAGTCTTTGTATAGTTGTTCCTAGTATTTGTATCACTCATTAGTACTGGTATTACAGGCAGTTTGGTGGCAAGGAATACATGCAAACCAGTCAGACTTTTCTGGTACTACATTAAGCCTTAAATGGGAAAGCTGAAAGTTTTCTCTTCTGCTGCTTGGAACAGAATGGGTTTCATGTACAGTAAAAATCAGAAACTCAAAAAGTTTCAGGCTTGGAATGGCAAATAAGATATTTACTTGGCTACTTGTATGTGAAACTACAAACATACCACTTTGGCTTTATTCCTATGACCTGAAACGCGGTCATTTTTGGACCAGAACCCCAGGCCTGTCTCCAAAACGTTGTGTATTCAATACTATCACTGTGAATGTCTACACTTGCAGACTAAGGTTTCTCCAATCTCGGAGAAACTTCTTTTCTTTCCAGCTCCAATTTAGTGTTCATTCCACCATACACCTCAGGTTTCAACTGTATGCAAGAAGTAGGTAGTGCCACTTTTCCTTTGTGACAAAAAACAAAACAACACAATCATCAAATCAGTCCAATGGTCATATACGATAAGTTAGCGGGTGTAGGATATTGTATTAAACCTGGGTCTGAGCAAGACTGACTGACATACTGAGGAGTCTGCAGCTAGTCTTTTCCAGCCAAAAAAGTGTTACACCCGATTTAAGTTAGTGCAAAATACCAGAGTGTTCCTCATTTTCCAGATGATGTGAAATGCCCAGCTTAACACGGTGCATCTTCTCTCACTGCTGGCTAAGAGAAATGATCCAGTCCCAACAGACAGCACTCTTCCTACAGCAACACATTTCCTCCTCGCTTCCTTGATGAACACTGGCAACGCAAAGGGTGTGAAGCTGTCAACCTGTGCCAACCTATACAGCCTAAAAGACTGCAAAACACGTATCTATACCAATTCAGTGCCCATCGGGTCCATGTTTTCCCCTCTCGTCAGATTCAACGCCTCAGGTCAATCTCCAGTATTTCCAATACTTGCGATAGGTGAAAGAGTCTCTTCAGCTTCTGAGACAGATGCCAGGGAGGTCAATGCCCATCACTGGAGCTTTCTATTGTTCTGAGGACATCACCAGTGTGCGAGAGGGAGCTCAGCCCAGTACCAGGGCTGCATGGGCAACAAAGCTCTCCAGAACCTCCAGATCTCAACTCCCTCATTTGAAGAGCAAAGCTGTACTTCTCACCTCCAACTATATTAAAAGTGGGATGATCCAGGCACGAAGAAGACAACTCAGCAGAACCCTTGAGGGCAACACACCCTGTTACTTCCTGCAGAGGAAGAAAGAAGAGGGAAAAACGCGCAACGAACTTCCAGTGGCATTGACCGTGACTGACCCAGCAGCGGTTGGTGCCCCCCAGCACTCTCAGGCAGGGGCGGGGAGGAAATACCCCACTCAGGCCCCTGGGCAGAGCTGCAGCCTCGCTCCACCCACGGACAGCCAACCAGAGCAATGCAGCCCTGGTACAACCAGGCCACGAGTAAACCGTCCCTGCCTTCAGAGCTCGAGGGGCAGCAGCGAGGGGCAGCGGCGAGGGCCGCCCCGGCGAGGCCCCCCTTCCACGGCAGCCCCGGGAGGCAGGGCCACCACCGCAGGCCCAGGCCACCGCCATTTGCTGCCATTTGCCGCCAAAAACCCGTCGGCGGGAGGGCGGAGAGGGCCGTCACGTGGCCGCGCGGCCGGCGGGCGCGTGGCGTCGCGTCACGTGCCGCGCGGAGGCGCGCCCCCTTCCCGCTCTCCCCCCTCCCCCGCC
>JAVJGG010000013.1:11088490-11116365 GCA_035590195.1 Aviceda cuculoides
CTCCTCCCCTGGAGGCGAAGCGCGGGGCGAAGGGAGGGAGGCGGCGGTCCGGGAGATGGGGGCTCCGCTTCTCCGCCGAGGGGCCGGGGAGGAGCTGAAAGTCCGTGCCGGGTCCCCCCCCTCTCCGCGGGGCTCCGGCTCCGTGCCCCGGTCCCCCCGCCCCTGCCCCTCTCCCTTCCCTATCTCGTACCCTGGAGGGGTAGCGGAGTTCTTGCCCTCCTGGGGAAAGAGAAGGCGGTGGAGCGGTGGTGGACTGAAGGAAGCGATGGTGGCCGGTCTGTGGGTCTGCGATGCTGCTCCTCGCCCTGTCAAGGGAGCGCGATCCCACCCTGGGAGAGGGCTCCTGAGCTGGCACTGTTCGACGCACCATTGTGTGTAATTATTCTGGCTGTGGCTGCCGTCGGGGGAAAGGCCTGCTTCCCGAGGGCTTGGGCTGGTCCCGAAGCAGAGAGGTTTGCGGGTGTCTCCTCTGAACTGGTGACCCTGCTGAGCGTGCCTTTCTAAACAAACTTTGTGGTGCTAGCTCTACAGTTGAACTGCTCCATTTTAGTCACGTATGTGTCCGTAGGTTGCCCTGATTTCTCTTGGATGTCCTTTCTCAGCTCGCATCCGCTGTGACACAACATATAAAACAAGTTCTTAAATATTTAGGCCACAGAAATTCACAGAAACCCCTACTTCTGTGGCTTTACTGTGTGTTTAGTAGTCTATCTGGTAAAAGTGATAATGCTTGTTTACACATTACTGTCACCCATTCATGGATTGCAGGCAAATTGTTAAAAGGTGGAACCGATAAGAGTGAATTCACATGGTCGGTTTGAATTGTCTTTTATTTGTGATTTTCTATCTGTTTTCTTAAAGAGTTGATTCTTGGTGGTAGCCATTGTAGCATGCTAATTTACATGTCTATCACTTCTGGATTAAACTGGGCTCTACTTTTTGCTAACCAGGGAGATGCACGACTAAATATTTTAAGCGTACTCCTTTCTCATATTTTATTTCACGTATGTACAGGAGCCGTATTTTGGGTTCCTTTTCTCCGGTCAAATTTTATCTTATGGTATTTTAGTAGAATGTCCATGTTGATGCACAGAAACGAGATTGGTTTATGTTGGTTCAGATCACTGTGTTCTCAGTCTACTTAATCTTCGTGCCTGCTTTCTTAAATTCATACACTGGGGGGTGGAAATCTGGCTTTCCTGGCTCCAGCTCGACTTCTAACTTGTGAATGAGCTGTTCATTGAACTGAAGTAGTTGGGTAGGTGGGAATGAAGGCACCATCCTTGACATCTACAGAGTACATTACTGGTGTCTAAAGCAGATTTATCACTGAAATTATGGTTGCATGTGCTTAGTGAGTGGCTTCAGTAGTTGATTGATTGATCTAAAGTTTAACAAAAATTAATATTCTTGTTATTTTAATGGCTGTTGCAGAAGTCCATTGTAAGGCCCAAGCTTACTAATTCTTTTAAACATACACCTTTTAAAAACAAGTCTCACTGAACAAAACAGTTGTGCAGAAACTGAGATAAAAATCCATGCTGTTTTGAAATGAGTTACTGTCTCTTCCACACCAAGATTTATAGGAAGGCTGCATCTTTTTTTGCAGGCTGAAGACTAGTGTGTAACACTGAGAGTTGAGACATGCCATTCAATATTGAAATATCCTGCTTTTCAAATTTCAAACCAAGGTCTAAAGAGATGCTTAATGTATTAAATAGTGATGGTGGTGGGCAGAGATTTTTTTATACTGGTTCATCAGAGATTTTTAAATCTGTTCACCTGTGTTGATGGTGCCAAAATACTTATTCAGCCTCTTCTACAGTTTTAATCCTTTATTTCGGCTAACACAAAATAGTACTCACGATTCAGATAGTAGGCTTAGCTACTTAGCTTGCACTGCATGACAGAGGTTATAGAAAATTCATGTAATAGTAAAAGCCATCTCAGAAATCTCTTTTAAATAACAGTTTAAAGGCATCTGCCATGATTTCTAGAATAAAGTCTTTGAATATATATGCATGAAAGAATAATTCGACTAGTCATATATACAAAACTCAGAGTCTTATTTATATCTTAAGTCTGGAAGTGCAGTGCTGAAGAAATATTTTAGCGTTTATCTCAGTATGATTTTTTTTTTTTTTTTTTCATGCCTAGTTTCTAGGCATAAAATAACTACACAGAACTTGGAAAGTCTTGTGTCCTTATTTTATTTTGCCAGGTAGTGACTCTGGACCCAGCAACCACATAGCTTGTTGCCAAAAATCGACTTTTTATTTTATTTTTTTTATGATGTAGGTAGCATAATGTTCAAGAAATAAGCATATTTTCATACTGAAGGAAGCTGAAGAACGTGCAGTAGAGCATTGAAAGAGCCTTAGGTTCAAAGGCGAATAAGGGATTTAAGTGCTCTACTCATTAAATGAAGCGGGAGTTGTACAGTCAAATGCCTTATCTGGTTTTGAAAAATCTCAGTTTGCACTATTTCAATGTTTATAACCCAACAGTGTAGAACAACTGTTACAAACACAGAAAAATAAGACCCCTTGTACCTTGACAGAAAATATTATAGAACTGTTTTCTTCTCTTGTAAGAATAAAGTTTACTTCGGTGTATTTTATATACAGCATTTCATTAGCTATAAATATTTTTTGTGTTTTGCTGCTGATGGCACTGTGAAATGATTCAATTATTCTTAAATTTTAAGGGGATTATAGACTGGACCTTAATCCTGTACCATATCTGTGTGAATGTAGTGGTGTTCTATGTTGTCAGCATGCAGTAGCATTATTTTTAATTGTTATCGAGTGAAATTCACATCCCTACGGATATATGTAAAATGACTTTTTAATTGTGATTCATGCTCTTCTGTTGCAATTTGGTAAATTAGCAAATCTGTGACAAACGGTTATGTTGTCACAAACAATATGTGTGCAGACTGGGGCAGACAAAACAAGTATCTTCAGCTGTAGTGACTAAAAATTGAAAGTGTGAATTTTGCAAGAATTCAGAATGGTCCAAAGAAAGATTGCTGGTTTTGTCACCATGTGGTGGCTGATTAGATTCTTTTCAAACTTCGCTCTTAAAGGTGGTCTGTTGATTGTATTCAGTTAGAGAAGATCAAAATGTTTGGGTTTTTTTCCCTGAGAGCTAGGTGAACATGATGCTGATGGGTATATCAGAGCTCTTCACTGTGGGCTGTGTTCCCTTCCAGTTGGTCGTTACCCAATGTAACCTTCAGTTTCTTAAATACCAGACTGCAGGCTTGTAACAAATTTTCTTTTGTTGCTAGTTAGCTGTGAAATCTTCGTGACACCTCTGCTTATCCTGACTATTCTTCTGTAGTTGACATGTTTCATCTTCGAGCTTATTAGTCTTCCCTCCATTGTTATTTTTGACTTTCCATCTCTTTTCTGAATCTGCTTCTGGGTTTGGTTTGTGGGGTTTGGGTTTTGGTTTCTTTTTTTTTTTTTTTTTTCCTTCTCTCCTGCTGTAGTTTGTGGTACAAATTCTCCAAAACTGTAAGGTGGTTAGGTTTGATGTACTAATGTACCAGTTGTCAACATATAGTGACCTATATCAAAAACGTAAGAAAACATTTGGGCTGTTGTGCAGTCCTTCCTCAATAACTTTGCCTGCACTTTTTATCTCATCTGTTGGTTGTCTTGTCATGTCTGCCTGTTATGAGAAAAATCCTGTGTTAAAATATGTTAACAAGTGTACTTAGCCGTTAGTAGACACATTAACATCCTTCTAGTGTAGACAGTTTACTCATTAGTAACCTAGGATCTTCTTAACACTAGTAGCAAAAGTGTAATGCTGATAGAAAAATTGGGGGGCGCAAAGGTTTTTAGCTACTTGAAACCCCGAAACTTCTTTATGGAAAGCTTGTTTTTAACTGATATGACTGTATAGAGTTTGTTCCTACTGTTTTAAACTGATTTTTATGTGTGTTGAGGTTCTAGTGAAGTATTAGGACCTTAAGTTCCTACCCGGTTTTTTTTCATTATTCTGTGTGCTGGCATGCTAGAGTAGATCTCGGTAACGCTGGGGAATATATACTGTACTAATCTGAATCTAAGATGTCCCTCCTAAAATCAAACATGCATAGCTCTACATAAAAAGCTTTTTTTATACATAGTAAAGTTATAAAGTTTTCACTAATGATTTGTTTCTATTGGAGGTTAGTCTTATTTTCTTCTTGTGTATCTTACTACAGTTGGCTTTCAGTTTTTACACCTCACAGACTTCACAACTTTTTGGTGCTGTCACCCTCTCCACTGTTGTCATCTTCCTCCCCTTTAGTGTCTGTATTCTCAGCTTCCTCTTCAGACTCGAGATGACAGAAATAATCTTCATTTCTGTCCATAGAATTTTTAAATAAAGCCTTTCTTAAACCTTTTAGCTGCAACTTCTGGATTTATCCAAACCTAGTCTGTCTTAATCCAATGACAAAGAAGTATTTCAGTAGGCTTCTTTATTTTTTCCTGTAGGAGTTAGGGTATGATCCCTTGCCAGGAGTCATTCTGTATATAAAGACCTCCACAGTCTTTGAAGGGCTTATTTGCTATTTCATCAAGCACCTGCAGTTGTGATGTACTTCCTCCTGATGTGACTGTAAGAATAGTACTCACTGACAGTGAAAAATACCATCAGCTAGAAGACATTTCCTCTTTTTCTTAATATCACACCTGGTCTCTTACTTCAGGCAACATTTATTGAACTCTTCATTGAGTGTGTAGGTAGATGTTCACCCTTGATTTTGTTTAACTCAACAGCTAATAGTGATCTTTACATAAATATAGTCACAAGCTGCTGGAATGTGAATGTTGGTAAGGTTGCTATTTTTTGATCTTTCAGTTTAATGATTTCCTGTGTAACTAGGTCTCTGTCTCTTCTTTTGAGTATGCACAAATTCTACAACTTCTTTAAGTAAAAAGTGCTTTCTTTTGTGTCCAGTGAGTGATTTCTACACTGAGCTAACCCTTAAAAGCTTCTGTTTTGATGTCTTTGCACATTTGCCTCTGCCACACTGTGTTTCTTCCTGGTCTCACAGTTGCTAGTTTTTTTCTACATACGTTACCAAGAGTGTAAGATTTCCATCATAATCTCAAATACTTTTCCATTTTGCGTTTGTACCTGTGACCTCCTGATGATTTGCTATTCAGGGAGACATGTACAGCTGCCAGAAATCACAAGGAATCCACTGAACTATAGTATACCACACAGATTCCCAAGTGCATGGAGAATAACAACTGTCATCACTGTGTCATCTCATGCAAACTTTGAGCTGCCTCAGGCATTTTTGTGCTCCTTCGTCACTATAAGACCTGCCACTTCAAGGAGTCATTATCATCTTATTAACCTGGGGGGAGGGGAGCGTGTGGAAACAACACTCCCTGATTTTTTAAGTTAAACTATGAGGAGTCAGAGAAATTGTCTTGCTTTCAAATAAAATGGTATGTCTCCATATCTGGATGTATTAATGTGTATGTGTTTAGAAAAAAACACCTCACTGTTTAGAGTAAGTCTAACCAATGCCTAATTGGTTTAGTCCTTGTCCTCAGTAATGGCATCAAGCCTCAGCATCGTGCCAGACTGGAGCTGGTCTTCATTAGAACTTCTGAGCTCTGTACTATAAGTTTTTATTAATAAAATTTTTGCTGTTTCAAAGTTAGTCAGCTAGACCACGATTCCAAAGCAGGATTAATTATTGGTAAGCCATAGTTACAAATGCTTGTTTAACCTGTTTTCAAAGTTTCCAGTAAGAAATATTCCAAAAAACTCCCTGGATAATACCTTTTAGCTCAGTTATCTTTGCCTTCAAACTTTTTTTCGCCCCTCTTGCAGTTTTAACTTGATCTCTAATCTCTTGTTGCAATTTAAGACTACTGTGATTTATCCTATCCCCTGTAGACATGGAAAGTAGCATATACCTTTTCTGTTGGAGGGACCTCTTAGATTTTCAAGGCTATTTTCAGTCTCTCTCCTGCTTTTACTTTTGTGAACAGAGTTTTTGCAGTCCTTGATTTTAATTTTTTGCTTGGGTTTTTTTTTTCCCCTTTCCTTTTTACTTTGTTACTATATCCTCAGAATCTATGTGGTTTTGAAGTGCTTACTTGCAGGGAAGAACAGTCTTTTAAGAATTTGGTAAGAAGGTCACAACCTATGTAAGACTTAGGATTTAAGTACTTTTCCTGTAAAACACACTATTTATCCTTCTGATTACAAATAGTCCAGAGAAGAGTGATAGTTCTCCAAAGCATAACAAATTAAGGTAGTTAAGAAGATGACAAAATGTAGATGGAGGGATTAAAACTAATAAAACTTTAGAATCTTGACAAAAGCTCACCTGTCTGTGTAAGGTGCTGTATATGATATTAAGCAGAATGCTTGATTTTAGTTACTGTGGGTAAGAAAAAAAGCTTTCTGTTCAGCAAATAGATACTTGGTTTCATAGTTACCCTCATGCACAATTTTTCCAGAGTTCAAGTTACTTGATGCTTTCACTGAAGTTAAGAAAACCCCTTCTATCAGCAAACTACCATTTCTCTAATAAATACTTGTAGCAAAAAGTTAATACTTTCAGGGTATGAAGTGTGGTTAGTTAGTTTTCCTCTGTAATATCCTTGGTTCTTATTGCCCATTCAAAGACTGAGAGGCATTCTGGCTTACACAATCCTTCAGCCATTAAAAAAAAAAATCTGAATACCTTACTGTGGATTTCAATTTACCCATAGTAGTTGGCTATAAACAATAGCCGCACACCTATGCTAGCGTAACTAAACATATTGGGTACTTTCTGTACTGGCACATATACTCCTGCTTTTACCTTTTCCCAAAAATCCAAACTTGATTCCCCAGTTTTGAATAATGGATATCAATAATATCTAAGTTGCTTTCTAAAACTATGATTATTGAAGATTCACTGTTTAAAAAAAACTGAAATACTGACTATGGAAAACATCTTCCTTATTGTGTAGGACTGTACAAGGTATTTATATATATTTGTTAACGCTCAGTAAGGCATCTCATTTTATCAAAATATCCACATTGTGTGTCTCAGTTTCTTGATAAGGAAGTTACATATCTGTTTGAATGTTCAGTCATTTTCTATCTCTCTGTCATTTTTTTTTTTTTTTAATTTATTATTTTGTTAGAGAATGAATACCTCATAAACCACAGATCTTGAGGGAAGGCAGCAAAAAAAAGGTGCTCTTCTGGGGAATCTTTGATTCCATTGTGACTAAGAATCAGGGCATTTAATCTGTCCTTTTCCATTTACTCTGCCATTTAAATGTCATAATATTGTTTTACTCTAGGCTTTATGCAGACATACTGTATATTGTAGGTGGTTCCTACATAAGACTTCCCTAAATTAGGGATTGAACTGAAACCGTTAGGAGACATCAACATATTATTTCTTCATTGTGGTGTATTACCTAAACTGACACACAAGCCAAAGAAACTCTTTCAAATTCATGTATGTATGGAGCATAACTTCAAGAAATAGTGCTCCAGGCATTGATTTATATCTATCAAAATTCTTTTCTTAGCATTATTTTTAAAGGCCTCCCTATAAATCCTTGAATAGTTACAGTACAATGTGTATAATTATTTAGTTTTTATGAGGGAAACTAACATGACATTCTTATGCCATCAGCTTCTCTAAAATGATGATGTACAACAACTTTCAAATTTAAGTTTAAATAACAGGTAAGCAATATGACTTGAAACTATCTTTTGCAACAGTATTCCCCATTTTATTAGATCTGTGCTTTTGCATATGTTAAAAACTTAATGTCTTGCATTTTAAGAAGCCTGCAGGTGGTTTTTCGAGGTGTGGAATATTTTTTTTTCTGTTTGTCTTTCCAAATGTCCATTAAAGACAACTCCATGGTATTATTTCTGTGATCTTTCATCTCTAAGGGTGAACTTCACTGCTTTCATTTGGGAAGAGTTAATCTAATAACACCTAGTACTTGGCAGAACAAAGACATTCAGAAAGAAGGTGTAACATCAAAAAGGCAATGGAGCTTTATAAAATTATTCTCAGAAAAGAGGCCTGATCCAATAGGAAATTGGACTAAACTTGCAAAAACGTGTGCCTGTAGTTTTTGGTAAGAATAGTTAGACGAAATTTCTTCTCCATCTTCTCTTCTGTAACTGTTGTACAGTCTTCTGGTATATAATATTTCTGGCTTCATCATTCCCTGTATGAAGCTAAAGTAAACTAATCTTTCATCCGAGAATCGGGAAAATCCTGTGCTAACTAATGTAGTTCTCACTTGATTATTTTGTTAATTATTCTGACCTAGTCACACAATCCTTTGTCCTTACAGGGACTCGTGTAACATGGACAACTTCTGCTAGCGCTCCATCTGGTTTTAGATACTGACTCCTAGTGTTCATTCTCTTCTAACTGCTGGACAGATGCATTTGTTGCTTTGAGAAACTCAACTCCTTGGAGTAAAATTCTTTAGGATTTCTTTAGGATAAAGACTAGTCTTTGTTTTGTAATTCTTTGTTGTCTTTTGGGTTGAATATAGCAGTTATCTTATGAGTTTTAATTTGAGCTGATAGCAAACATGGTGTTCCTTTCTCAGTCTCCTGTATATCATAAAGAACAGAATTTGGTAGAACTCCTTTTGTCTTCTGTTATTGAAACTGATGAAGAAAATTTATTCTGGTGAATAGATAAATCCTGTTTGATATTTATGTCTAATACACTGAATATTGTTTTGATGAATCAGTAAAGTACATTCAGTGATCAGGCATTAAATAAAATTATGAGTAAGGAGTTCCTCAGTCTTGTCTTGTGATTCCTACTTGTCTCAGGAGCTTGTGATAATACACTGTTTTGTAACAGAATGAACAACAAGGATGAGGACAAGAGGAGATTAAATGTTCAGAATCACAAAAGATGTAATCTGAACTTCATTTTTACTTTAATCATTGGAGAGTAGCTCTTATGAAGAGAATAGCTGGGATAAAAAGTAACGTCTGATTACGAATCCGTAATAGTGAAGATGATAAAACTTAAATATCCCAATTCTACAGACTTGGAATTTGTATAATGTTCGAGTTGAAACTGGCATGGCAATTGAACCCTGCTCTTGGATACCCAGCCAGACTTCATGAACCACTTCAGTGTGATGGCAGAAGCTCTGAGTTCTGCTCAAGGTTGCTATTATATTCCGGAGAAAGTATAAGCTCAGCTCCTCTCCTTCCTCACACATGGACCCAGTGGCAGGACCTTGACTGTGGTATAAGAACACAGTTGGTTATTAGGATGTGTGAATTGGGTAGACCTTGCCTTGTTCTTCCATGGAAATGTAGATCAGATGGAGGCATCCTTTGGGATGCCAATTTGACTGTGCTGAATAGACAAGCTTAAAATGGCAATTAAGTAACCTTTCTACTGATGAAGAAGATTATCAGTTAAGTTCTCATCAGAATTAAAAAGGTTTGAAGTGTCAGTGGGAGAAGTTCCATTCAGCTGATAAAGACAGATAATACAAAAATGTAATGCAGATGAACTACAGAAATATTTGTAATGTCTCATTTCACTTAACTGAGAGCACAGGTTCAAGTCACCTATATGGCAGGAAATGCACATGTTTTCATATTAGACACAGTTATTTCTGGCTATCTTCCTATTCTTAATCTGCCCATATGCCAGTCTGATAATTAAAAGAATAGGTAAATCAGGTTTCCTGGCAGTGGATAAAAGTTTACTGTAATGAACATCCCACCACATTCCTGAAATGCCTGTTTAGTAGCCAACTGCTGAATATTGTTTTTAGCTAAACAGACTAAAATATGAAGGTTGAGATGACAACATTAAATTGAGACATGAATAAAAACCTGAGTAGAGAGAACTGTAGCCTAGAACTATGACAAGTTCACTTCTTATGTAAGGATGCAAGAGAGAAATCGGGTACTACTGACAAGATCAGAAAGAGCATATTAAATGCAAAATGTTGAAGATTAAAGGCAAGCCTAAAGAAGGATGATTTCTACTACTGTATATGACAAAGCATGAGGCTTAATGAAGTTACTTCCTGGTATTTTTAAATAATTTACTTGTTTTAAAACAGTTTATGGGTATAAGCAGAGACTGTCCATGCATTTTCTGGGTTTTTCTAGTTCTTTGTCTAAAACTAGCCGGGTTTTGAATTTTAAGCAAAATAGTGACTGAAGAATAATGGGAAGAATAGCACCAAGGTAATTTCTCTTTTGTTTTGTCCCTTTCAATTTAATAATTAGCAGTCTGAGTTCATGCAGTATGTTCAGCATGGCCAGGTGAAAAACATACAAATTGCTTGTGCCTTTTGACTGATAACTGGGGAGAGAAACATCTCTCTATCAGTTAACAGAAGGTTCTATGTTTGGTGATTAACTTTCCAGAGTCAGTTGTCTCTCTTCCTTGCTGTTTGTTTTGTGATATTTTCTTGGTAATGGTAGATGACACAATTACTACTCTGAAGGTTGTAGCAGAGCCCCACAAGCTTATCTTCTGTTTCTACCTCTGTATCTACTGAGGTGCTTTTTATTTTTCAACAGCGTACTTAAAGCTGTCTTGGTTTTGTATCTGTAAATTGGGGGCAGTGGTACTTCTCTGCTATTCAAAGTTACACGCATTAGAAGACAAACCTGGATTTTTGTTGTTGTTGTTACCTGCCTAGTGAAGTAGAAATAGTTGGATCAGAGGCATGGTTAACTTTTTATGCTTGTGTGCTGAAGACTCAGGGTGCTAATGTCCTTACAAATTGAATTGTAACAATAACTTAAAAAAATGTTCAAAAAGTTAATCTTAAGGGTGAGTTTCTTTATGTTGTTGATCATCATTACATGGATTCTTCCTGCAATTAGTCTTAACTCTCTTTACCAGAGATGTGCAGCCATGAGAGTGTGAGCTACAGTCAAGTAGTTGTAAAGAACCATCAAGGTCATTGACAACTTAGGTGGTGTAAATAAATGTAGGGAAAGGAAGGGGGGAGTTCAAATAATCAATGCACTCTTGCATTTTCAGAAGCATTGAAGTCTGTTTAGTTATTACATATTCATGTAACTAAAGCTGCTGTGAGATTTATTAAAAAAAAAAAAATCCATGAAGGAGACCTAAGTAGATGTGGTTATTTGGGGAGACTCTTTAGGCAAGAGTAAAAAAGTAGCTTATGATAATTTTTATTAACTTTCTATCTTTCTTCAACCTTCGTGTTTTGTAATTTTCATGCAATGAAATTCAAGAAACTTATTTTGGATAATAAACTGTTATATATAGTGTACATATATGCTATATAAACTACAGTATAGATGCATCAATGTGTAGGGATTGAACAACCTGAGAAAATGCCTCATTCATTGCAGGGTAGTTGATTACTAGATTTCAAATGCATTCTAATTCTTCCTATTAAATAAAAATTCATTAGAAGTTACTGTCAGTTCTTTAACAATTACCTTTTCCGTGTGTGTGTGTGTGTATTTCTCTGAACTTAATGTTGTCTTTGAAAATCTTCAGGAGGATAGCTTTCCTTCAGTATGAATATATGCATGAGTTACTGCAAGATAAACGTATAAGACTTGATATCTTGCTGTTTCTTTGCATCTCCTTTTCCCTTTCTGGTGAGGCTGGAGCATAAACCTTAGATTTGTATCTTTATATTTTTGCAGTTTTGCCGCAAGAAAACTGTGCAGTTATAATTCAGTTTATTCTTTGTGTTCTGGTTTGATGGCCAACATTTCAGATTTACATGGTTGTTCTGAAAACTCAGACTGAATAAAAAAAATGAAGAGGATGGTGAGAGGAGGTTGTTTTTAAAAAAAAAAAAGAGGGGGCTTATAGATGGGTAGAATTTGCAACACAGTTTTGCAGATTGCCTTTAAAACTGTTCAGGAAACTGATACTAGAAAGTATTTGAGCTAGCGGTTTTTTGTTTAGATAACACCTAAACACATTAGTTCTTAATAAGCAGTGGTTATCTATACCAGAGGGTGCATACCTATGTATCTGGGTACTGAAGATACCAGTAATAAAAAATCAGTGCCATTATGTAGGTGGTACTTCACTCTGAGTACAGGACAGAGCGTGGGTTTTTTTCCCGTGGAAGAAGAAACACTGTAATAGAGACAAGTATAAAAACATACATGCTCGTACACTATAACAAAACTACTTTTATCGTTCTGAGTATCTCTCTTCAGTAGACGAGCAAGAAAGTGAGTGGTTGAAAGAACAGTTTTCCGGTAATGTAACATATCCACTGAAGATATATGTGAACCAGAATAGTGGGTGCCTATACATTAACACTCTGGGTCAGACAAGAAGTTGAGTTTGAAAGTGATCTTCTGATCATTCCTGCTTACCACACTTTGTTTTACATTGTGGAGCACCTTTGCAGTGTGGAAATTCAATGCATTTTGGGTGAAACTAAACCACAAGCTGTGCTTCGGAAGCTGTTGCAGGCAGTCTGTTTTAGCCAGTAACAGGTATCCAGTTAACGGAACTGCCTGAAAGCTAGTTCGAAATAAGATCTCCTGTGGTGGATACACTGGGGACTTGGGTTCTCAGCACCACCTTTTCTGCCGTGTGGATCTGCTTCTTGTGGAGTACATTGCACTGAAGTGCTGTAGTCATTGTGAGCTTTTTGTGGACCAGCACTTAATTGCAAACTCAAATTTTGGTTTTGAACTTCATCTCTGAATGAGTCAGTCTTGACTTTGTATTTCTTGGACTCACTGATTCAGTACTCGCTAATCTTGACTTGACTTTTCTTTGCTTTCAACTGCAGAATAGAGAAGCCAGTGGTGTTAGGACGGGGGTGTAAAGTGTAAAAGCAGCTGGAGTTTTCTGTTTGAAGGAAAGGGAAAAAACAGTGAAGAAGATAGGAGCTGCAGCCTATCAGTGGAGGAGTAGTAATAGGAGAAAAAAATTGGATAGCTCTTCACCATGCCTGCAGAAATTGAGAATGAAAACAATTGCTTAAATACATTCTTGTAGTAAATGATGGAATTAAGAGTCTGGCTTCAGTCCTCTCTTCTGGGCACAAGTCAATATCTCCACTAGAATTAAAGCAACATCAGCAGACTCTTCAGCCAAAGGCATCTTGGCTTTCTAGAGCTATACTTTGCATAACAACTTTATTGTGAAACAATTCAGAAAGCACATTCAAAATAAAAATAGCACATCAACAACTTAAAATCTTGAATGGTTTTAAAAACTAAAATTGAGTAAAAATTAGGATTGATGTTATTTGATCATAACCATAATTTAAATAGTACTTGTACACTAGAGAAGATAATTTTTGATTATGTCATCCTTAGTTTTGTAAATGCAACCTCATGTTCTGTACCTGCTGAAGTTTTGCTGTTCGATTCTGGATTGTGTTGTATTATAATAACAAACATGTAAGAGCTAATACTCTCGCAGCACTTGTCTACCTGCAAAATCAAGGTAACAGTGCTAAGCCTTGGTAAACAAATACTAAATTAGTTAACTAGTACCAGTTTTAAATTGCCTAATTAAACTACTTTGGAAATTAATTAGCATTGCAATGCTGTGTTGTCTTGTTCTAAAATGACCTCTCTGTGCACAGGTCTAAATAAATAGAAACTGATTTCATTGCCTTACATTGATATGACCTGGTTCTTTATTTTGTTGTATCTGTGAGGGCAGCAGTATTTCAGATGGTGCTGTTCTGTCTGATGCTTGTAATGGACAGGTTTGAAATATCCATGCTTTCCTATGTAAGTTCTGTTCTAGTCTAAAAATCAGTTTGCCTGTAGAGCATCCCAACTAAAAAAACCAAAATGGAAACAGGTAATTTATGTTTGAGGTTCTTTGTTGGAGGCAAAGGTGAAAGGGAATTAAAGATAGATTATGATTATGGTGATAGAGAGAAATGCTTTGATCAGAGGGTTGTTATACCACAGAGAAAGAATAGATAGTCTTGCTGCTGCCCACCCCGCTTTTCAAAGTGGGCAGGAAGTATGATGGGGTTCATACTGTATGTAAACATTTAGCTTACTCTTCTAAATGCTTTAAAAATCCTCCGTTATGGTATTTGTTTCTGATGCCTTAAATAGTGAAGTCTCGTGGGAAATCTGAGGTAGACCTGGTTTAAATTAGACATTGTATTAGTAAGGTTTTTTTAAAATGCAGAACTAGTTCAAGAACTATTCAAGTTTTTCCTTGAATACTCTATTCAATTGACATCTTAGTTGGGTAGTCTCTCCTCGTACAATGTGGACATAAATGCTGGTTGCATCCCAACTACTCCGTAGCTGCCTCTAGCCTCCTCCAATTAAAGTGCCTTTCATGGGAACCTTAACCTAACAACTTTTTTTTAAAAAAAAGTTGCAGCAGTTATCAAAAGACTCCTGCTTTTTATGTGATGAAAGGCTTGTTTTCCATCTTCTGGTAAAATGCTGAACAACAAGGAGGAGAGAAAGCAGATCACAAAAAGAAGGCGGTCTTCAGCTGTAGGAACTGTAGATTGTCGAGGCTGAGAATAATGGTATATCATCACCTGTAAAGATTGTTTTGGTGTCCCTTTAGGATGTAACTTGGCTGTGGGACTTCACAAAGAGGTCGTCTGGTACTGATACATTGGTACCAAAGCCTCTTGACTCTAGAGATGTCTAAACTGGGGTATCTAATAGTATCCAAACTACTTCATTAAAAACAAAACATGTTAGAAGGCTATTCTTAAGCTGTCAGTCCATTTTCCTCGTGGTACAGAAGACAGGCATCACAGGCAATGTTGCTGCATTCACTTAATAAAGTTCTGATGGTCTGGAAATGCTTCTTGAAGCAACTCCTTTTCAAATGCTGTGGGCCTTTGAGGACATGACTGCCCAGTGCATCTTCTTTTGTTCCTCAGTCATGCGTACTGTCATCCTAGTCATCTTCTCATTTACAGTGGGTTCTTGGGGCAGGGATGGTTTCGGCATTGCAAACCAGGACTAATGCTCCACTTTGAAAGGAGAGATCTGTTCACTTAGAGGTCTGTTTTTATTTTACAAGTTCAGTTCCATGACTGACTTTTCATTTGATTCTGTCATGATACTGGCACAGGGCTAGAGTTGCACAGAAGAGTCAAGGCCAGAAGTCTGGCTTAGTTTGAAGGTACAATTTATGATAGTTTACAAAGTAGGCTGTTACCAGCTTTCCAGGAATTTGAGCAATGCCATTTTCACGACATGCTCAGTTCTTTAACAGTTGTAGCAGTCAGTGAGATGATGCTTCAGGCTCACAGAGTCTGACTTTGGAAAACACAGCCCTCAAAAATGAATTTCATTTGAATGAGATGAATGACTAGCTCCAGCCCAAGAATCAGCACATTAGCTATGTTTCCCAGAAAAAAACCCCTTTTTATTCCCCTATTGTTAATTCAGAAGACATCATCAACTTCACGACCCTATACCTAGCTACTTGATCAAGGATACAGATAAAGTCATCATGTTCCTCGTGTTTCATCTCTTAGGATTCAGGGGCTTTGCCATGAGCTAAGCTGTCTTGCAGTCTGTAGCACTTGATTACTCTCCAGTACCCATGCTCTGTTGCTGTTTTAGGGGCTTGTCACCTCTGCATGCAAGTTGAGAAATTCCTTCTTGCCTATCCTAAAAAGAATAGAGAGCATTTCATCCTGTTATCTTTATTCCTGGAAAGCAGTGTCTTATACAGTGGACATTCAGTGTTTTTTGACTCTTTTGATAAAGGCTTTTTTTTCCTCAACATATTGTTCTATCCCTGATCTGAGGAATTGGTTTATGTGTAATAGCTTTATTTTCATATCGCAGTTTGAAACAGTCTAACCCACTGATCTGTGAAATACTTTTTGTTTATATGTATCTCCTGTAGATAAGTCAGTAGTGAATCTATCAGTATTAAAAAGCACCAATGTATTCATTTTTTTTAAAGAAATGTGTTTGTCTCGGATATCTCAAAGCAACTATATCAACCTGTATATTCATTAAACCGTTTTTGAAGCTTCTATATTGGATGGCCTACATGCCAAAATTATACTGAGATCTCAAAATATTTTGGTGTCCTTAGTATCAGGATGTATGTGCACTCAAAATATTTTGGTGTCCTTAGTATCAGGATGTGTGTGCACCTTTAGTGTGAATGTGTCTAGAACTGTGCTTGTGCACAGCTGCCTTACATGCTTCTGTCTTGGAGTGCTGCACATCTGAGATGCCTCAGTATTTCTCCTTTAGGATGCTGGTCCCAAATGCAAGAGCCTGCAGAGAGCATATTTACAGTGTAGAGGTAACTGGTGGAGACTTTTCAAGTTCGAGCGTAGTTGTGTCTGTGTGTATGTTCCAGTACTGATGAACTGCAAGAACTTTACTGGTTTAACAAATATTTCATGGTGCTCTTAAGACCTCTGTGAAAGGAAAGTTAACAGTAGTTTCAATGCTGTTCTGGGTTTTTTTGAGTAATAGTTAAACATAAGCAATTAGTAGCAACTCCTGCCTACCATACCTAAAAGGTCAACAATATGGAGCATATGAATGGAAAATACTTTTTCAGGGAGAAGCAGATGCATTTTAGTTTTGGAAGTGAAAACTGACTTAAGATTATAAATGCTTGGAGTTGGTATGGGGGGGGGTGTCTTTAATCTTACTAATTGGGCTGTTTTTGTAACTGTATAGCAGACAGCTCCTTTGTGGAGAAGGAACACAGCAAGGAGAATTGGTGTAGGCCTACTAGTGAGACTTTTAAATCCTAATGTTCAGTGATTAGCTGCAAGGTATGGAGATAAACGAAAAAGGCAACAAAATGAAATACACATTTATGAAAGGGAAAAAATATTTTTTACAAGAAATACAGTAAATCTCACTTGTCTGAGCTTCAGTAAAGTTACTTTTGAAGTGTCAAAAGCAGAAAGATGGCAGTTCAACAATGAAGAAATGCATAGGGTGCTGGATATTGGGATACAGTAACAGACATTTCCATTTTAATTTCAGTTGAAGTTTTGGTAAGAGTCTTATAGCTTACTTTCAGGACTACATTTCAGTTTTGTAATACAAAAGAGAGGCTTGTGCTGGTAATAGAAAATTGGGAGGCATCATCTGTTTTCTTCACAGGTCAGTATGGCTGCACTGTCAGTGTTCTTCCCATTCAGCAGCAGTCAGTATGGGAAGACTCTCTCAATAGGCACGATAAGCGTATTCATATCCTTACAGCTGCAGAGTCTGGCTTTCCCTAGTTCCGCTGGCTCATCATTGCATGCTTTAGTAACTTGGACATTGACCAGCAGGAGATATCTTACATTATTATTGTGCATTACATTCTTAAAATACAGTTATGCATGTTTGAAAGGTAGTTCTTGCTCATCTGAAGTATTACACAAGAAATTCGAGGAAGTGAGAGTTGAAATAATTGCAAGCAGATAGTAACGTGGAGCTTTTAAAGGTCAGAGTATTAAAGTTAGCACTCTCTTTGTGCTGTTCATTAGCTGACCACAGGCAATGTATTTCATGACCTGAAGGAAATAAATAACATACAGCCTTGTATTTCCCCAGTTTGTATGGAAAAAGAAAACTGCATAGATGGTGAGTAGCACTTGAGTGGTGGAAACAGTACAAGGTGCTGCAAATTCTACTCCCTTTCACTTTTATTGTGTTTTTAAAAGGCAATGTCTGGCAACGGGTATGAGTTTGTAACAAGATCTAATGTAGAAGACAACTGTTTCCAAAGACCATCGATTTAAATCATACCAATTTGCATCTCTCGCTCTCCTTGTCTTATAGTCAGATAATAGTATTGCCACAGTAAGGTGATTTATTCCTTCAAATAAAAAAAATCCCTGTCTCAGGATACTGACTGACCATTTACTTATTTCTGTGAGATGCGTGTATCTCTGGCATTCCAAGCTAAATTAAGAGAATTGTCTGCTTTTCTCAGTGTGAAAAGTTAAATAGGATTTTGACAAGAAACATCTTTTAATGTACTTTTTAGAAAAGGAAAGTGAATATTTTGGCAGTTAATATTTTTGAACTAACTCTTTTGCAAGAATAATTATTTGAGATTTTTCCCATAGCAGTCTAGTAAACTCGAAGTCTTAAACAGGCAAATTTTAGACATCCAAATACAGAAAGAAATCTCACTAAATCAAGAATAATGAAAATTTATCAGAACTGTTTGAATGTAACAATATTCATACAAAATTGAATATTGAAAATTGAGAAATAAAGCAGGTACAGACTAAACAGAACCAGAGAAGGGCCCTGTCTAGTGTCAAGGAGAGTAACTTTGGGGCTTGTATCTAGTCTTGCTGCTTGCAAATGATGCCCAAGTGAGTTGCTCCAGATAGGGTGCAGTTTCTGCGAGAGAACAAGCAACTGACACTTGTCTTTAGCTGAGCTGGTTAGCAACATACTGAGGTTGCCAAAGAATAGTGAAGTGAATTAGAAAATTAACTCAGAAGACTTCTAAGACAGCAAAGAAGAGAATTTTAGCTTTATGACTGGTGAAGTTCGTGGTAGTTTAATTACTAGTCGTATTCAATTCATAAATCATGAATCGAATGTATATGACACATCTGTGGCCAGTTCTTAATTTTCATACTGTTCTAGAGGAAATTCCAGTTGCTCATTTCAAAAAGTACATTAAGCAAATTTGATCCGAGTTGCATGTTTTACAAGTATTAGCATATAGGAGATAAAATTAGGGAACATAGAAGCAGGGTACATGTCCTGCAAGGCAGTTATGAAAATCATTGCTTCATATTAGCATTGTTCAAAGAAGAAATCAGGTAAATCTGCTCATGTTGACCTACTGATTGAATGCAGTAGTTTAAGGCTCTTAAGACAACATTTTCCTGAAAAGAAATAATTCTGCTTTCTTTGCTTTGTGCTGGCACAAGCACTTGAGTCTACACACTGAACATGTTTGGGTAGCTGATAGGAATTAAAACTTGTTTCTTGCTGATTAAGGATTAGCTCTGGTCATGGATTTTTCTCAAGGTCCTAACAGCCCTTACTCCATGAATGTTAGCTAAAAGATGATAAAAACAGACATTAGGAAAATGGCTGTGCAGAGTACAAGTGAACCTACTCGTAAGCACAGAGTCACAACTTCTTTAAACTGTCAGTAATGCTGAAAAAAAAGGAAAGAAAACGCTACACTCTTTATGGGAGTTTGATTTAGACTTTTTTATCGATGAAGATGTAGTTCAGTATTTTGGACTACTGCAACCCATAGGAGTGGTATAAGCTATTTTCCTTATTGGAAGCACTGGGTAAAAGTCCTTTTAACTTTACTTTCAGACCTTGTTCTTTAAAGCATATTAAAAACTTGCACTGCAGAGAGAAATTCAAAAAGCTGTTCCTTCTCAGTTTGTGTAAATCTGTGCAAAGCTGTTGTTTCCACCATGAGATTACATGTGGAACAATAAAAGAATGAAGATGTTGCCATACCCTTAACTGGAGGAGGCGGAAAGGCAGGGCAGTGAGTTGGGGTCATGTCTAGCGTGTCTGTCTTGGTCTGTTGTGGGAGCTGGCCATGGTCTTGGTTTGGGGGTTTTCTTTTTCCCCAGAGTGCTGGAAACTGTAAGCAGTAAAGACTGTGATGTTTGCCTATGCAAGAAACTAGAAGTACTGATTTAAATTATCTATATACTGTGCTGCTGCTTCCAGCTACTTCTCAGGTTTTCTGGTTTGAAATCATGATGACACCTCCTGAACAAGAGAGGGGCAATGAAGTCATTGAATTCACAGTACTGCCTCAAGGATCTTGATGAGAACTGGTTTTTTGTGGGGAAGGGCAGGTTGTATGCCATTTGGAGAGGTGAGTATCTATCATTATATCAGCTAACATCAGAAAAAGAAAATCCAAGAGCTGGAAGTTGTTTTCTTTTAAATGAAAGCCAAGACTTCTGTGGGCTGTAGGTCCATGGATCGGGCTCCAGGATCAATTTTCTGGCCTGGATCAGCATACTGGGACCTGGTTTTGCATATATTTTTGTGCACATGCATATACAGGAAGATGTTGATGTTGTCTTCAGCACAAAATTAGATCTGTTCTACTAACTGATACCAGTATCTTGATAAATACCTCTTTCTGAGATATTCTGTGGTTTGTGTAATAATAAGCCTCTATTTCAAGTCTAGATCTTCAAGAAAGTACAAGTGGTCACAAGAAATATTTTCACAAGCTGCTAATTCTGAAATCAAAACATGTTTTATTATAAAAGTGCTATAATAATAGATTTTACATTAAGTTGGAAATTTATCAGGATACCAAAAATCTGAGTGACTTCATTTTGACAATCAACTAGAATTTTTTGTTCAAGTGTGAAGTGTTATGACATCACAAATTAAATACTAAATAGTCACATGTTAAACTAATGTCTACACTGTGTTCTTGCAGTTGCTGGCAGTGTGATGTAAATAATCAAAACTCCTTTAACTTTTGTGGTGCTAGTACCTATTAAACCTGGAAGATCAATTCCTGTTCTGAACTACTTCCTGGTCACATTGACAGGTGGAAAAATGTCAGTGTTTTTTATTTAAGAATTACAGATGAGTGTTGATTCCAGGCAGTTTGAAGTGAAAGGCTGTGAGCTTGGCTTAGGTGCTTCACTGCTACACTCAGTATTTAACTATGTGTGGACAGGAATAAAGACAGTGTCAAAACTTAAAATGTGTCACTGAACACCCTAGGGTAGCACACCCTCCTTGATAATTATTTTTATAATTATGTAATATTATTTAGCTTAGCTATTTAGGTAATGTGTGGTTTTGATGGGTTTGTGTTTTTTAAGACTATAGGTGTTAACCGTCATATTCTGTGGTTGGTGTCTATAGGTTTACACACACAATAAATGTGAAGTCCTGCCTCTTTTTTTTTTTTTTGTTGGGATTTAGATTACCTTACTTTCTGCCACACTGAGGGAAAACACAACAGTCTTAGCTGAGAAAGGAGGAGCATTGGCGTAGCTACGCTAATATGAAGCATGATGTTTTATTTGCATTCATTTAACAGTTTGACAATAATTCCCATGCATACTAAGTAGCACGACTCCAGAACATAACAAATTTGATAGGACTCCATGAGAGAGCTTATAACTTGTAAATTCTCCTGTACTATTGTAAATGCTTTATTCTTATTATCCCCACCACCAAAAATACCTCAAATCATCTCCTTCATCCACCAAAAAAGTACATGCCTTTTCAAATTATATAAAATATTCCCTGTTTGGTTTGTCTTATTCCAGTACTGCTGAACTTAAACTTCTTATACACCACAGAGTATACATTTTGCTATATAAAATTTTCAGATGCCATGAAGCTGAGTTTTGAACTTTACTCACTTGGGATGCTAGCCAAAAATGTTCACCATGTATGCTAGCCAATGTGGTTGTCTTTGGTTTTTCAGAGTAGTTGATAATTTGGAATTTAGAAAAGGAGTAGTTTTCTTACAGAGGAACCATAAGACTCAAGTAAGTCTTCTTGAGTTGTTACAGTAATACTTTACAGATAACACATCTTAAAGCTGCCATCTCTGAAACTACGTTAATTTCTTAAATTTACTTATACTCCCTTTGATTATGTAGCTTATTTGTCCAATTTGTTTTTTCAGGTAACAAAAAAAATTGTTTGGTTTGAGAACAACAAAATTATCATAGTACTGAAGCAAGAATAATGTAACTTAAAGGAGATTTGTCCTAATATGATAGCCTGTGTATGTATTTGCACATATGTAAATTACATATATATTTATTTAAGACGGAGAAACTTCTTTATCCTTGATGTGTTGCTAGAGGTTATGCCTCTGCCCCATCCAGTTCAGTATTTGGGTATGTGAAGGAGACTTCACCGACTCTGTTTTTTCTAGATTTGTCAAGACAAAGTGTTCCAGAGTCATTGCTGCAATACCTTATTTCCTTTGCTCAGACTGCTACATCTTCCATCGTCACTACTAGCAATCTTTGTTGACATTCAGTTCTTGGCATTTTCCACTAACAAGCCTCGTATAGATGGGCTTTCTACCCAGGGGTAGAATCCTTGACAACACGCTCAGTTGCAACATGCTGCCTGGTGACACTGTGTATGTGCAAGCTGTTCTTGAATACCTGGTTGATGTAAGTGCTCTTTGTGTACGAGTCTCGTGGCTGACTGCCTTCTGTTTGCAGGTAGTCTCCAGTTCAAAATGTTTCTTGTTCTGAATGATCCCTCAAAATCTTCATACAGACCCATTATGGCTACACATTATTCCTGACATAGCATATTAAACCGCATTACCGTGATAGACCGAATCTACCATGCTTCAGTCCATACTTCGGGGTTGTTGACATTCTGAGGCATTTAGCAGAGTTCAGTAAGCAACGTCAGCTACTTTTCTCCTGATCTTGTCTTTAGAATGTCTTTGTTCTGGATCAAGTTATGGTATATGTCTTCTTCCCTGCAGTCCCTTTAATCCCAAGCAGCCAACTCTAAACCAGGCCAGAGTAGTCAGTGGAACCTGATTTGACTGAAGTAGTTATGGTGTCAGGCTCATTAGGGCATACAGCATCTCTCTGCGTCTTCCTCTGTGTGATGATACCAAGCTCAGGATCCCCAATTCATTTTCGTTTGCTCATGATGTATCTAATGATATAAGCCGTGAATGGTTCTGGTCATTAGAGCATACCTGCCTTCTTCACAGGGGAGAATCTTAAGCCAGGGAAAAGGTTCTTAAATCACGTGCATAGTTGATATGGGAGACCTTCTTCACTGATATTCTTATGTTACGCCCTTTCTTGACTGTAGCCTTCACTTTCTTTTGAAATTTCTGTTGGTGCTGACAGAATTATAGCCATCCTTTACCACCTTTGAATAAAGCTTGCCCTGTTTTCTTGAACCAGCCCCTTTGATGGTTCTTGTGAAAGCAGCTGCTCTTTTGGATCAGTCAGTTATTGGCAGGTACTGGAGGAGTTGGGTAGTGGGGTTGTGCCAACCGAAGGGGAGCCCTGCCTTCGTGGGAATGTGCTCCACATGAACGTGAAGTGGCAGAGCAATCTCACTGAGAAGTGCTGTCACTCCTAAACTTGGCTGTTCGCATGGAGCTCAGTCATCCCTCAGCTGCCTCTGCAGACCTTGACTTCGCAGAAGGTGTTCTTGCAGCCACTCTGTGTGCAGCTCCTAAAGGCTCATCTCCAGATAACTTGATTGGATCAAGCTTGTTGCTTGGACTTTTCTCCTGTGTGGATGTGCTTGAGGGAGGTCAGTGAAATAGAGGTTTTGCTAGTTACTGGAGTGGTTTGAGAGGTGGAGCTTACCTGTGTGACTACTGTCTTTAGTCCCTTGGGCTGAGCAGGGAATGGAAGTGGCAGTCCCAGACATGTTTGACCGTATTTAAGTAAGCTTGCCCTTAGCCAGATACCTACAGGGGTGAGAATCTGATTTTAAGAGCTGAAGAAGCATGTGGATGTGGACTGTACATGTGAAACTCTGGTTAGTAGTAAATAATGCTTTCTTTTAGTATGAAACATATTTTAACACAGCTTTGGTATTGTAGGGCTAGTTTTAGTAAAGAAGATTGCTCAGTATAACTTTTGAAAGTAGAAAAGCATCCTCCAGTGGGTGTATTGCTACTGCAACATTCATGTAAGGGTTCTGATAAAGATGGAAAAGGATAAAATGTCTTGTCTGAATATTACTCGTGGCTAAATATTTTCCACAGTTTAAATCACAGATATAATACATACTGATTTTTATTGTACAAATTGAGATTATTTCATTTTTTTTGAGCATTCTTGACTGTGTAAGCTGCTGCTGAAATAAAATGCTGTTTCAGTCTCACAGAGGAACAAAACTTTGCTGCTGTGCTCTGAATACAGTACTTGGCTTGATTAACAAGCATGTCCTGACTAGGGAGATAAATAACTTAATGAGGCCCAGGGCTGGGGGTAAAATTCTTTCTTTTTATGGTTGTAAGCAGAGCACAACAATGATTCATTAAGCAAAGCAGAATGAATTTGATTTTCTTTGTACAGTGGCAGTGCTGTGTAGTCTGGGGACATCTAGACAAGGAAATCTGTCATACTGATGAATACTTTTGAAGGGCGTGGTGGGCGTAAGTGCTTAATATAGTTCATGTAATGGCGTGGAAGTGTCTGATCTATATATACAAGATAAAAATAGCACTATTTAACGCTGAAATTAGTGTCACTGTGTTATAGCACAAACTTCCCTGCTTGCTTTATACAGTGTGTTTGCATCTGTACATGCTGCTTTTTAAAGGACAGTAGTGGTAGTAACAGTTCACCAACTTGCCAAATATTTTTTGTCAAGTGGTATATTCTGAGAATTTGCCAATGTGTTGATTATATCTACTTTTATTTTGGTTTTGGTTAACTACTACTGAACCTCATATTTTCAGAATTAAATTTTATTTGCTTCAATTTGTCCTTATTAATCTGGATGTGGATTGGAGTAGTGTTGGTTGCGCTTTCATAGGTTCTGCAAGTGCTTTTGTAGTTCTTCACCAGTCCAATTTTCTGGTGTTAATGACTACATAGTATTTCTGTAAAGTTCCTAATTATCTGGGAGAATTCCAGCTGGGTTCTGTCATGATGGGCCTGTGGTCTTCAGTGTCCTGCCTTATGCAGATCAGATGGTGATACTGCCTAGCTGGAGGTTTTACAGCTTGCTGACTACCTTTAAGGTCTCTCTTTCCTGCCCCATGAAACTTGAGATCTTCTGATCCGGTTGTTACAGGTCTCCATGGTCACCTGTCATGGTTTGCTTTATGAATCAGTGTCTCTCTATTGAGGCCTTTAGATTCTAGGTGTTGCTGTCTTTGCAACAGCTGGTGAGAATCCTCTTGATAATTTTTCAGTCACACTTCTCGGAAGACCAATTGCTTAATTACATTTTCCTGCTTAAGTCTCCTTCCTCACCCCTTTCTTCTTTCCTCTTCTGCTCAACTTAACATATCCTGAAAGTCTCAAAGTGTTGTCCTGGCTTGGTAGCTAACTTTGAATGTCCTCCACTTGTCAAAGCTTGCATTAACCTTGTTGCTTGCTGTGCTCTCCTGAAGAGGATGCTAGTAAAGGTAGATGGGCCACATTCAAAATGAGATTTACATCAAGTCTTTAACAGGTAAACCTAGTGTTTCTAGTATTAAAGAGGATATATGACTTCATATATCAACTTCCTAAATATAAACTTACCTTACTGGCAGAAGCTATTTGGCAGATTTATGATGGCCAGGCCAGCTCTACCAAGTTTGGACAATCAGCAGAATAAAACTGAATGGTGGTTAATGCAACCTGTTACTGCCTTGGTCTGGTAAGTTAGCTACCACTTGGGGTTTTTAGGCTATTTTTTCTTCAGCTTTGCTGTTTTACTGCTAGCATCCTTAAACATGTCCTCTATGACAAATCAATAACTGAAATCGTAGTAAATCTGGTTATGTGAGTATTTGGGCAGAGGGAGACTTTTTACTGGAGTTTCTTTAAAGATTCTTTGAAGCAGACTCCTTTGTTCTGATTATTCTAGTGCATTGATCAAAATTGCCAAATGGTACCAAAATAGATGTTTGCTAACGTTGTTAGCTTGTTTATCCAGTCCTCCTTTGTTGCTTCTTTCAAGCTTCTGCTGTATTCTACTCTTCCTTGATTTCTCTGCTGTGATCTGTGATGCTTTTTTGCTGCTGTTAGGAGAGCATCATAATGGGTATTACAGAAAAACAGACAATATTCCAGTTGAGCTCAAGGTTCCAGTAGGGAGCACTAGATGCTGCAGAAATATCTTCTGCTGCAGCAGGAAGGTACAGTATGTAACTTCTTTTAAGGTAACTGTGTATTGAGACCTCCTTTAAAACCAAAATAGGTTTTAATGCAATAGTTTGCCAAAACCTGCATGTTTCTTACCTGTTACATCCTTGACTGTGATACCTTTGGTCCATGTTTTGTCTGTGCAATAACCTGGTGGTGGTATTGTGACTGTGAATAACGACATTAAACAGTTTTCTGATTCAGTTTAATATAGATGACTTTTTTTTTATTGAGAGTGTATATTTTGGACACTGCCAGATATGAGAATTTTAAGTATGTTCTTAATAGTACCACTAGCTAACTCAGTACAAATATCTAACATAGACAGGGCAATGCTGAATTTAACTTATCCTGAACTTAGTAGAGTTGAAGACAGGATTAAACCTAGTTTTGTTTTGTCCTTTAATGTGACTGACTTGCCTTTCCTGAAGAATTAATGTTCAGTTTTCTTATTCTCTAATACATAAAGCCAGAGACAACTTGCTCAAAGTCCGATGTTCTCGTTTGAGTTGCATTATATCCCAGGCATAGCAAGTTAATTAAGATTATTACCTTTGCATATTAAAAATTAAACAAGATTTTAGTGTTTGCATGTTGAGTTGAGAACCACTTTATTCTGTTTTTTGTTCGGGTATGTGTGTGGGGGATTCTGTAGCAGAACAGCTTTATTGTCCAGAGGGCTCTGATTTTCCTTACTGGAGCAAACCTTGTCAGAATTGAACCAATATTGTTAAAATTGTTTTAATTACAGCTGACATTAATAAAAAGGGGAACCGTGACTTTTGCTAAATGGCCTTGACAGTATGAGCTATATAAAAAGCTTTCACACTGACAAACCTGATTTCCTTCTGTGATGAAATAGCTCATGCTGCAGATGAGGGAATAGCAGCAGATGGTTTTCTGCCTGATATCAGCCAGACCTTGGACTTCGTCTCCTGTAGTGTCCTTATAAATCGTGAAATAGTCCACTTATCCAGGCAATATAACGAGGTGGCTGAGCTGTGGGTCTCAAAGATTTGTGCTTAGTAGTACAAAGTCCAGATGGCAGCAGGTTACTTGTGGCATCCTACCAAAGCTTGACACTGGAGCAGACACTAACTTCTTTATTAGTGAACTGGATGAGGGGACAGAGTGTATCCTCGGCACGTTTGCAGTTGCTACCGAACTGGTGGGAACAATCGATACACGGGAGATCAGGGAGACGACTGAGAAGTGACCTCAACATTGCGGGGGAATGGGCTGACACGCCGTTCAGCTAAGGCAAGCACAAAGCCGTGAGCGTGGGAGAGAGTAGCCCCATGCACCGATAGAGGGTAACTGGGGAGCAGCTCTGTGGACATAAACCCAGCTGTCCTCCAAAACAGCCAGCAATGCGCCCTTGCGGCAGGGCGCCAGCTACACCCTCAGCTGCACTAGCAAGAGTGTGGCCAGCGGGTTGAGGGAGATTAATCCCTTTATTAATCCCACAGAACCCAAGGGATTGCATCTAGGTACTGGTGGAGGAAGATCCCAATAAATGGTAGTCAGACTCAGAAACAGGTTGCCCACAGAGGCTGTCGAGTCTCTGTCCCTCAGGGTACTTGCAGCTCCGTTGCACGTTCCTCCAGACAACTTACTCTAATGGCCCTGCTTTGAGCAGGGTGTCGGACAACCAAAATTGCTATCTGTAACTCTGAGCTTTCTGTCTGTTTTGCCCCCCAAGAAGCAAACATCGATGATCTTAATATGACAGGCTGCAACCTGCCGTAGTGTAGGAATTTGTTTGCAATCCTTTAAGCTACCCCAGGCTTGACAGCAGAAATCCAATGGTAACATGGTTTGGATGTTGACATGAGAACCTGTCATGGTTTAACCCCAGATGGCAACTCAACCCCACAGTCTCAGTCACCTCCCTCCCAGTGGGATGGGGGAGAGAATCAGAAGGGTAGAAGTGAGAAAACTCACGGGCTGAGATAGAGACAGTTTAACAGGTAAAGCAAAACCCACGTGCGCAAGCAAAGCAACCCAAGGAATCCCTTCCCCCCTTCCCACGGGCAGGCAGGTGTTCAGCCATCTCCAGGACAGCAGGGCTCCATCACGCCCAACGGGGACTTGGGAAGACCA
>JAVJGG010000013.1:11116527-11137450 GCA_035590195.1 Aviceda cuculoides
GGGCTGAGGAGCAGAACAGCCCTTGGCTCTGGGTAAGCCCTGCTCAGCAGGAACCAAAACATCCCTGGGTTATCAACACTGTTTTCAGCACAAATCCAAAACACAGCCCCATGCTAGCTGCTATGAAGAAAATTAACTCTACCCCAGCCAAAACCAGCCCAGAACCTTACTGTCTACTCCACCTTTATGTGTGTCTGAGTCCGAGTCCCCTGGCCCTGACTGAAATGAACGGAAGCCTTTTGTACTTTGGGGGGTGGTGGTTATTCCATCACTCTAAGTTTTATTTTGAAATCACTGTTTGTAGGTATTTATGTGGCAAGTAGGAAAACAACTTTTTGATTGATGAGTTCTTGATGTATAAACGGTGTCTTTAAAATGCCTAGTTCATGTTCCTTTCAGAACCATGCAAAAAGTGGTAGCCTGAAGATACCTGTATTGGCAAGGTGGCAAAAGAAAGGAAATGTAAAGCTGTTCTTGAAAGTAGAGAAGTTAAAATAAAAGCTAATACTTTCAAATTTACTTGCTTTAGAAGCTGAACTGTAGAGGTGAATGTCTATTAAAAAAATGAGTTTTCAGTCCCTTAATTATGAGTTTCTGAAAAAAAAAAAGTTAAGTATGATGTTCCCAGATATGCTCTCTGGCTTCTATATTTGGAAAGTATGAATTTAAAATTAATCGTATGGTGATACGATAGGGGGGAGGTGTCATTCATAACATTTCTGTATTATCAGAGAATGCCTGTGTGTGGAGTTTGTTCCAGTTGTTAATGAAACAATAAAGCTTAAGGAAAAAGTCTACTAGTGAGGAGTATAAAACTAAAAACTTATATTTGTTCCTGAATTTTAGGGTGTTTTTTTTCCTTCTCCTAAACAGACTTTGCTGGAATACGCAGAAAAGTGGAAAACATCAGAAGACCCTCTGCCCCTGTTAGAGGTGTATACAGTGGCTATCCGAAGTTATGTTAAAGCACGACCTTATCTTACCTCTGAGTGTGAAAACGTAGCCTTTGTGCTTGAACGTTTAGCACTGTGAGTATGTTTTTCTGTTACTAAAACCAATCTGTAGGGTATTAACTTTTCACTGTGTAAATGGTTTCCCAATCCACTTCACAGTCTATAGAAATTCCAAATAGGTTGGGAAGCACCTTCCTTCCTCATGGTGAATGCTGTATGGGAGAGAGAACACCTTTGGTTGTTGGAAATGGGGCGGTCTTGAGAAGGATGCCTGATCTAGGCCAAGCCAACGTCCCTTAGCTACTATTGATCCGCATGCAATCTGAAAGTGCATCAATTTACACAGGCTGTTACAGGGGTGGACTTGAATGATAAATCCAATTTTTTTTTTCTTAAATTGGTGTTCTTTTAGAGAGTTTGCTTTAACAGTTTTTGCAAGAGTGTCCGTGACCACCTTTTCTTTATATGTTCAAAGAAGGCAAACTGTTTTGTGACTTTAGTATTTCAAACAACTATTTGGATACTAGAATAAAGAATTGTTGATTGTACATCTTAAAAGACAAAAATTGCCTCAAATAATATTCCCATTTGACTTGCAGAAGCTGTATTGAACTTCTACTGTGTCTGCCTCTTGATTTACCTGAAAATAAATGGGAAGAATTTCAGGCTTTTGTACAGGTGAGTTTGATTCATGAAATGAAGACTTAATAGCTTTTAAGAATGGTTTGGAAACCTAGGGATATTAAGTATGTAGCATGTCTGAAGACTTGTTTCCTGGTGGCTAATAAGGATCAAGGCCTTCAGCTTGAGATCCTATGTACTCTGCAATAATTGCTGTCAGTCATATAATTTGTCTTGTCATTGTTCATGTAGCAGCTGTGGAGAAAAAAAATATTTTCAGATACTTGAAAGAAAGCTCATGTTTTAAAAGGTATTTGTCTGTTAACACTGTTAGAAATGAAATAATATCATATAAGACGTTCTTTACTATTTGTGGTGTACATTTGAGACTTACTATGAATGAAAGATCTGTTGATACTGCAGGATTGTTAGATCTCCCATGGGGCACTAGCTGGTTAAGGATTAGAGCTCTGCTTTAAAGAAGGGTGTTGAAACAAGTTCTGCTCCTCAGTATTTATCAGAAATATGTAGTGGGAGGTCCTGCCTACAGTTAAAAAAAAAAAAAAAAAGTGGGGGTTATAGAGAAGGAAAGAGTAATAGTGAAAAAGACCAGATACAGTTAGCTCAGGATTCTTGGCCTAAATAACATAGGAAGATGCAAGGCTGATTTTTAGAGTAGCAATTTGACTAGCAACTGCCTGATGTAAATCAATTCTGTTTGGTGCTGGGAGGTTCCAAAGCAGAGCCTTCAGAGCAGGTGGAAAAGTAAAAGAAAAGTGAAGAGAGAGGTGAGCCCTTTCTTTTTTTTTTAAGGACCAGTGTTGTTTGTGCATTGCTATTTAAGCCGCAGATTTTTGCAGGTACTTAGTTTGCTCCCAAGCATACATCTGCTTCCAGAGTTTATTCTAGTATCTAAATGCAGTAGAAACTATTTTAACTGATTTTAAGACTCCAGCCTGCCTTCATCATATTTGCATAGAACCGTGCAGTGAGGTCTTACACCTTAAATCTTTCGCCTTTACAAAAATATTTTTTTCAGTGTCTCCAGTGCAAAAAAATTGAGTTGCTGAAGAGTCTGAAAAGAATAAGAGTTTAGGCAGCTGGTGCCAGACCAACATGTGGACCAGAGAATTTGCTCATCCATTTTTAAAAGGGAGGCCTATTTCAAGATGTAATTTCAGAAATTTAAGAAGTAGCCCTTTTAATAAAAATCTCAAGGCGACTTTGGGGCACTCAGTCGATTTGGTTTCTCAGCCTAAATCTTAGACAACAGAGGCAGAAGTAAAGCCTCTATAGGCTGAATATTAAGATTGTTTTGTTATGCATTTAACTCTTTATCTGGTATGGGGGGATTTTTTTGACATAAGGTATAAAAGACATTCTGAATAGCTCTTTTTAACAATACTTTGTTTCGTAAAATATATTCTTCAGGTGGCTCATAAAAACTTGATGGAAAATGGCAGCCGGGAACTGCACATTTTAACTACACTTACACAAGAGAAGGGAGTGTGGAAGAACCCAGTGTTGTGTGGTATTCTTTCCCAGGAACAGTTGGATCCAGATAAAGGTAAAATTTAAAATTATGATTGAGATAAAATATGCCTCATTTTTGTAATACATTGAAATATTATTATGATATATGAAAGTCTTTTGTTGAATATGGTTTATGTGATAATTTATAATCTATATAAACAAATATACTTGTAGCATTGTCTGAATTATTAAGACGGTATGTTCCTAGGAATATACAAAGAATTTAATGTTGGTATTTTGCATAAAAGGCAATCGTACCTGGAGATCTCTTGCCATTTTCTTTATAAACTGTGTGAAGGGAGATTACATACAGGCTGTTCTACAATGGGGTAAGTTCAGTACTGATATACAAAAATTATTTGACATAAAACGAAAAATAAAAAATACTTTTTTTTTTCTTTTTTTAATGAGAATGGCATTTACTCAGTTATTAAATGCAAAGAAGGCCATTACTGAAGATTCATTTAGACCAGAGTTTTGAGAATGGCTTACAGCAGTTGCATGGGGAAGAGTATATGATCAGCAGAGGCTTACAATGATATTTTCCTGATGTATTATTTCCATTGTTAATGATTTGCAATTCAGAAGTGGTATACTTTTGCTAATAAGTCTTAGCTGGTTTTTTGACTCTTTGCCTAATTGATTTTAAAATCTGTATGAACCGTCACACCTAAGTGTCTATAGCAGAGTTACACAGTTCTCGCATCGAGTAAAGTAGTTTCTCTCACTGTCTGCCTCCTTTTAGCCTGATGCCTGCTTATTTCATGTGATATTCTCTATTTATTAAAAAGTAAACTATTCTCTTGTCTTTTAATGAATGCGTCATAAGACATGATTCATTAGACTGCTGTCATATCCCAACTTCTCTCTTCTGTAGTGTCTATTCCATACTATCTTCTAGCTTTACTGTCCTGTTCCTCATATGGGGGACCAAAGGTTTATTTAGCAGTCGATATGTAGATGTACTGATTTTCTGCCTCATTCTGCATTCCTTTCATAATACTTCCTAACATTAAACTTCTTGACTGAGCATTGAACCAATGTTTTCTTAAAACTGTCTGGTTTAGTCCTGATTTCTTTCTTGAGGAGTAATACCTATTTCAGTATTAGGATTTTCCCCTAACACCCAGCCTATTTTTTCTGTATGTAGTTAGGAATGCATTCTTCCCTGTGAAAATCACTTTGGGGTTTTAGTCAACATTTTAATTTTGTCTGTTATGCCATGTTATGGAGTCCTGCCCTCTTTAGTCTTTTACTGTTGGTATGTTTTTACTGCCCTGCTTTTATCAGCATGTTTTGTCACCTTGTTCTCTACCCCCCTTTTCCAAATATTTATAAAAATGCTGGACAGCAGAGGTCCTGGTACAGATCCTCAGGGAGCCCACTGAGAGTTTGTTTTCTTTTTCTTTTTTCCTTTTTTCTTTTAACTGTTAATTTATCTGTATAAGTATCTTCTTTTTACTACCAAGATAGGTTGGTATCTTTAGGGGTTTTGAGGGACTTCTTTTAATGCCTTTGGAAAATTAATTGGATATCCTTTATTCATATTTGTCACAAATCCCTCAGTTAAGTGCAGTAAATGTATAAAGTGATTTATTATTTTTTTTACAAGAGCCATGCTTACTCTTCCACAAGATTTGCATTTTGCCACTTCTTTTAATAATTTATTATGTTTCTAATACAAATTTTGGATTGGTATGCAGTTCTCGGAGTCCCCCAGAGTACCCTTTTACTAGCTTCATATCAACCACCTTGTAGTCCTCTTAACAGTAAGGTACTTCTGAGAGAGAGGTTTAATTAATATTTTACTTGCCTTATATTTGAGGTTTTTCAAGAACTCCCTCATGAATCTGGTTTTGATGACTATTTGTTTTATTAGCGTTTTCCTGTGAAGTTCTTTATGGACATTTCAGGATTCCTTTTGCTCCTGAATGCTGTTTACTCAAGGATGCTCCTGCCTCGGACTTGACTGACTGACTCCTGTTACAGTTATTACTTGTATCAGTGACAAGATTGTCATACTATGTATCTGTATTTTTGTTACTCAGTTGACAAGCTGTTCTCTAGCTATTGTCATCCTCTGTAATACTACATTGTTTTGTGTCATCTTCTTGCTAATTTGAAGGATATTTTCATAATTTGAAGGGTATTTTAGTAATACCAAAACTCCATTGCCCAGAGAGCTGGCTTTTTTGCCTGTATTCCAGCACTCCCACTGGCTACCACTTACCCTCTTTCAGTGGACAGCTTTCTCTCAGCAGTCTTCAACCTTAACTCCAGTATAACAGTCTTTGGAATATTTGTAAACTTCATTTACAGGATTTTGGTTTTGTTCTTCATGTTGCCTTTACCATTTGCTATTTCAGAAGTTCCCAAGTATTTAAGTAGTCAGCTTGTTACACTGGATGTTATCATTTGGCAGATTTGGTAAGCTCAGTCTTTGAGTAATGGTTAGTGTAAACATCTATCTGTTGGAAATGAAACAACTAGTTGAGACTGGGGGTGTTTTTCCTTATATCACCCTCTTAAGCTTTTGTTGCCTGTATTTGTTTCAGTTGTTTCTTCAAGTTTATTTTATTCAGTCTTGGTAGTCTCAATTATGACCTATTCAGAATATTTATAACCTATTCAGAATCTTTGACGTAACTGGATATCTGCTGAATATTAGGTCACTGGTTATCCCTTCTTGAAGGCCTCTGTTGTTGACACCTGAAGGTCAGTTTGCCTCTGTGTCTCCTGTAGGAAGCACAAGTTAGGTGTCTGTTTCATCTCAGAGACAGATCCTTTTGAATTCCTCTATTTTCAAATTGTACAAACTCAGGACATAGTGTGAGAGGCAAGTTCATTCTCTCTGACCACACAGCACAGCTGGTTTGTTCTCATTACAGTCAAGCAAATGCAGGCTTCTCTGAACTGGACTGTTCTCTTGCTCTCCTAGTTTTAGGAAAGGACTGTTGCATGGGTTCCACCTAAATATGGGCAGCAAGTACTCACTTCCAAAAATGTTAGGGAGACTGTTCTCTGAGTGCCATGTCATTAAGTAATTGCCATCCGTACTCCTGACTGCCTTGGGCACAGCTCAGTTTTCTGATGAATGTGTGTCTGTAAGGACTTATGCACTAAGGAGCTCAAAAAAAGTAGAGGATGGATACCCATTTGTTTGAAGCACTGACAAACAAACTAACAAATCAGCCTGTTACTTATTTATTTGCTGATGGGTATTACTGCATTACTGCAAGATGTTCATACAGTACTATGATGTAAAATAGTAAAGTCTGCCTGGAACTGTATTGCAGGAACTAATGCATACGGTAGATACAGATTTGTGTTTGTGTGCACACAAAATCTTCTCAGACCAGAAATATTCTCCAGCCACTTGATTTGTCACCTGCTTGGGTGACAAACATTGGCATCGCCCTGGATTTTTAGCCAATCTCCGACCATGAATGTTGGGAAACCTGGCTTAAGTTACCAGATTCTGTGCAACAGATGTCACCAAATAAGAGACTCTCCTCTTGTAATTGTAACTATTGTAATGCTGATACCCTACTTGAGTTGTTTCTGAAGAAAATTTATCCCTCTCCTCCTGCAAGTGGAACATTAGCATTGTCATTCAGGGCTGTGCTTGTTCCCAAAATGCTAGTCTGTTTTGTATGGAGGACTAGCCTGGAAATGGGAATTTGGATTCCTAATGAGCTGAGGAATATATTTTTTCTTATTCTTGACTAGTGACTCCAAAGAGAATTTATTTGCAGAAACTGAATTGTTAGCAGGGTCTTTGGATGTCATTTGTGGGCCCCCTAAGTGGACATCTGGAGTTGATAGCACTACTCGTGGCTGCCATCTGAGAGATTTTCTGAGAGAAATTCGTTTTGAGTTTCCTGAATTTGTTTTGTATTGTGTCATGGATCAATCTGTATTCATTTGAAGAATTCCCAGGCAATCTTCCATTTCCTCAGAGAGTTTGATGCCGAAAAGAGAGACCCTTTCCCAGTTCTGCATATCTTGTTGTTTCTCGCTTCTGTCCCATAACAATTATGCAACTAGGCCTACAACTTCTTGATTCAAATTTTGGTTTCTCAACAGTATTATCTCTTAAAAGTGTGCTCAGGAGCTGTAAACTACTTGTTTGTTCATGTGAATTTTCTTCTTTTTCCACCTAAACGTGTCTCCTGTGCCTTTAAAGAATGTCAGATTTTGAGTTTTGTCTGTGTAGCATCATGGACGTTTTAGATTTGAGAGATCGCTCAAAGTGATATGATCTCATTGGGTCATGAGGATAGCAAAGTACCAATCTTCCCAAATAAAATTTGAGAGATCCCTTATGAGCCCATTGGTAACATTCTTTGCTGTGGAGCACCATTCAGCCACTTTCCATTGACCTCAAATAGTGGGAAGAACTAGTCTCAGTACCAAAACAGAAACAAATCTGGAAAGATATCCTAGACAAGTGAAAATAAAATATATTATCCTCATTATTAAATTCAAGGTGGCAGTATTAGCTTTGATCATTGACTAGTCTGAAAGTAGATGGTCCACCTGCTTTAGCACTTGTTAGCGGTTTTCATATTGCTGTCAGACGTTGCACTGCATTTGCATCTTGACTGGACCTGCTACTACTTCAGGTTTCAGCTGCATGACTGCTTTTTTTCTTGAGATTGCATATGATGAACAAGAAGCACTTGTATTTGGAGAGAGGAATTTCCCGTGTTTCTCTGCTTCATTAATTGGTTAGGGAAGGAAACCTTAGTAAGATAGTCTTAATTCTTCACATGATAGTGAATCTTTTGTCTTACTGGCCTCCTGAACTACCAAGTAGCTTAATTTGAGATCAGGACTGATTTTAATCTTGAATTGAAGCTGATCTGAATTCATGACAACCAGAATTTAAGCTTCTTGAAGTTGTATGGCTAATCTGTTTGGCCTTATTGCTTAGTGTACCAAAGACTGAAAGTCAAAGTATGCCTAAGTGGTTTGGGTTGTGTGGTAGCCTATAAAATGTTAAAACACTCTACTACTGCACTTCCATCTTAAATTTCTGTCAGTGTGGCTTGTGCTCTTGAGGATGGAAAAACAGGTTGATGCTAGAGGTTGTCATTTTCTTGTAGTGATGGTGAAATCCTTCAAAGCTGTCACTAGTATCTCCTCAACTGGTACTGAGAGTGTGTGGTGGAACTGTCCAGAGGAAAAGGATCTGAGATAACCCTACAAAAAACCAGGCTGCTGCTCCTTTTTTTTAGTCTGATTCTGATTATCCTTAGAGATTTAAACCTGGATGCCAAGAATTAAGTTCTTGAATTTTTTGTAAGTTTAAATGTAGTAGGCAGACTCCTGAAGTGTGTCCCACCAAAAAGAGGTTCAAGGATACAACCATCACTATTTGGAGATAATCAAGGTGGATAAGAGGCAGGTTAGAGTTTAAACAGTGAGCATGGAACTACTTCCAATAATTGGAGCATCTGCCGCCACAAGCCAAAAGATACCAGCAGCCTCACTTAAAAAAAAAAAAAAAAGTGTTTGCATCCTGGGTGTATTCAGAGCAGCCACCTGGAAATTCTTTTACCGTTTCACCAGAGAGTATGCCATCATAGAAGCATAAAGGATTGCTGCTGCATTCAGCAGAATTGTGCTGAGATGTTGTTTGCATGAAGGATTCTGAGACCCAGCTCCAGGTACATATGAAAGTATCAAGTACAGCTCAGAGCCACCCACGGTGTGAATGCACATGTGGACTAGCACTTGAAGGTGACTAAAAAGGTTACTGACTAGTAACTGAAGTTCTTTCAGATGGGTAGTCCGCACGTACATTCACCTCCTGCCTTCACTCCCCTTGGCCAGAGCCAGGTTGAGAAGACACAAAGGTCTGCGGTAGATTATACCTACCCAAGAATTGCCGAAGGGTAGAGTAGTAGGATGATGAATGCTTTAAGTAAGGTAAAAATTATTTTCTTTGTGCTCTACAAGTCCTCCAGTCAGCCAAAACATGACATACATGTGGACTGTCCACCGTAGAGAACTTTTTACTACAGAACTGTGCTTGCAGCTTATTCATGCTCTTGTGTGCTACTAATCTATGGATTACCTTTTCTCTTTTTTCAATTCATGTATGGTATAAGCATTAACTGTAGTAAAGGTTCATGGTAGTTCTTGCGGGCTTGACATAGAATCACTTGGTAGTATGTCCTGAGACTCCAGCTATGGGATTCAAGGGAATAACAAGGAAACTGTGTCTAAAAGGTTAGATTCCAGTATCTCCAAGTTTATTTGCCAGAATTAGTAGATCATAGTACCATCTGTCAGATGTCATCTGCTTGTCTTTTTTTCGCTCATTTTAGTTCTGTAATTTTATACAAATTCTGCACATGCATTGCACAAACATAAGATTGTGAATTTTAATGAGTGGTGGAACATTGCACAAAACCGATATTTAATAATTTTTTCAAGAATCATGCTATTGATAAACTAGATCATTCTCATTAAATTCGTCAATTTTTGTGCTCATAGAGGTTAACTGACTTGTGCTGAAAAAGCACTTGTGCCTCAAAGCATTTTTGTGAACTTATATTTGTTATGGTAAACTAACAATTTGTCTACAATAACTTTTGAAATAGATATTGCACTATAAAACATATTTATAAAATGTTGGGGAGGGGGGGAAATCTTAAGACTCTTCCCCACCATAGACTTGCTCCTGCAACCTCGGCACTGTTTTTTGTCTTAAAGTGTCGTACATAGTTCAGTTATGAAATAAATGTAATTAAAACCTGTGTTTTGAATGAGCTTTCAAATGTTAACTGTAATGATTATAGTCACTTGGATTAGAATAAAGGCTTAAGAGCTAATATGTAGCTTTAACCCAGAGGTCTTCCTTGTTGAGAAGATAACAGAAAATGTTCTGATGCTTATGCAAGGTAGGCTGGCTGAAGCAGTAAACACTAAAGGAAGGGGATTACTGAGAACTAGCAGATAGAACACAGTCTCTAAAATATTAAATTCAATAATTTAATAATAAATCAGAGTGAAACGTCTTGGGTTACCAATATAGCATAAAGTCTAAGGTCTTCCTGTATCTTGTTACAGAAATAAGGTAAAATGTTCCAATGTTATTCCAGGAAGACAAGCTGGGAGTAAACGCTGTGGGTGAAAGGATTACTGGTAACTGGTAGGAGGAAGGACAAGGCTAAAACTACTGAATGTAATTAATCACTGGGTCATTTGTGGGTTGGCAAGAGTATGAGTGTTTTTTATGAGGCATTGGTAATGACATTAAAGGAACATTTATTCTGCTGCTTAAAAGGCAAATGCCCTCTGATAAACATGAAAATAGTTACTATCTACCAGTTGTCTGTTAGCACGCTCTAGTTTTCCTTTGTTCCTACGTGAATAAAAATCTGGTCATATCTCCGTTGACATGGAGAGAGGAAGAAAGAACTCGTATTTGACTGAATATTCTTACACATCAGTGAGCCATGGCTGATCATTTGTAATAGTGCACAAGGATCCTGAACAAATAACTAAGAAGTTGGTTGAAATGACAATTCAACCATAAATCTGAAAATGCATGAAAGATAATGATGGGGTCTAACAGGCCTGATTTCTGTAAAAGGCAATATTTTCTGCCCTAAAATTCTGTGCACTGAAATGATAAAAAAGAAAATGGTTGACCTAATTTCAGTTGCAAGATGGGCTTTTAGTAATACCCTGTATAAGTAGGTAGAAGAAGGAGAAGAGATGGGATAAAATGAAGGACAGTTATGAATCAAAAACTAACTAGGATGTGAGGAAGCAAAGAATAAAACGAGATGATCTTTTTTTCTTTCAGTAAACCTCATGTTCAGTATACTAATACTCCAATTACTAGAGAGGTAATTAATTTTGCAGATGCTGAAATTACTTATTTATTTCCTCAAGACCAAACAGGACTTGAAAGTCAAGAAAATATAAATTAGGTGAATGGGCAACATAATCCAAGTGAAATCCAAGGCGAGTAAATTAAGAGGAATATAGTGAATGTTTCTATCAAGATGTGTCAGAAAGTGAGCACTGCAAGCACCCAGAAGGTTTCAGGAAGGGGTGATGAAAATACTCAAAAGGGTGGGAAAAAAATCTCATTTAGAAAAGATCAAGATTTTACACTAACACTGAGAGAATATGAATCTGCTGGTTTTCATTAAAGAATGGAAACAAAAAACAGTAGAAGATTCTGTTGTTTTTAAAAGATGAGGGAATGTGTCATGAAATTAAGATGTGGATAATTGAAAACCTGAAAGATTTTTCATGCAGTGTGTAACTAGCTTGTGGAAACAGTCGTCACAGGGAGGGATTGATGTCAAAAGGATTAAATAAAATTGATTGTCTCTGTGTCTATCTAGTTTTAATACCTGTGACTTTAAATATTTTGGAGGTAGTACTAAACCTCATGCTTCAAAGCTGAAGCAATTTCGATCTTGAATATCTGGATGAGACCTGAGGTGTATGTGTAAGAGTAAGAACATTAACCTGTGCTCCCCTATTTTGTAGGATTCTTACGCCTCCCACTGAAGCACCTAGAGTTGGGTTGTTAACATAGACAGCAGAGTTTAAACTCTGGTAGCAGCGTAGCTACAAAATACAGTTGAATACAGCCATTCCTGTGTCTGAGTTTTAAACTATACACAGTCAAATGTATACAAGATAAGCCTCTTTTTGTTGGAAACTTACTTCGCTGTAAAACTTCTAAAGGAGTTTGATTGCATTCTATGGATGCATGATATGAAATATTTACAACAATAGAAAGGACTTCAGATACTTCGACGCTTGTCACATCCTTTCACAGCAAGGTCTAAAAGGCCTTTTGTCTTTAAAAGACAACTATTAGCAAAGGCATAGCTCAAATGTGTAAAGAAGGATGTGAGAGTAGTGGCTTTGTGTTATTTGTCTTTCTGTAGAACTATAGTCAAATGGTATCTAAATATTTTAATATTTATATGCTTTCTAAATCTGTTTTGCGTGCAGCTATTTTGCCAAGAAATTAGAATGACTTAAAACCTGGAAGTAGATCAAAGGTCTGTAGCAGGGAATCCTTATAATAAATAAGTACAGTTCTCAAAGATGCTTTTCCTCATCTTTGCTTCATACCTTTTGTACCTTTTTTTGATTTGTATAAATTTTAGGCGTTAACTATAAATGAATAAATGCCATCTGTTAACTCTTTAACCTGCTGTGAAATGTTTATGTAATATTTTGGCTTGTTTTTCTTTGAAGTGAATGAATTTTTAGTGTTCGAAGGCCCTGTCCTGCTGGATATGCGTATTAAGCACCTAATGAAAACAAAGCAATTAACGCAAGCTACTGCCCTGGCAAAACTGTGCTCTGACCATCCAGAAATCAGTGCAAAAGGCAATTTCAAGCAAACCTACCTGGTCTGTCTTTGTTCAGGATCACCAAATGAAAAGCTAATGGAAGAAGTAAGTAAAAAAAAATTAATAACTTTTTTTAGACTTATTTCTTTAATGATAATAAAGTCACTAATCATAGGCTGTTTTTCTGTAGAACAGGTTTTTCTTTTAAAATATGATCTAAAATATTTTTGGTATTTTGTTTTTTCATTTAAGTCACTTTTAAACTGACTAGTAATGACCTGATTAAAACACTTGTGGAAGTGTAATATTAGGTCACTAGTAGGCATTTTCTGGCTCTGCCACAATTTGTTTTTGCTTGAAGTATTTTAAAACTCTGCCTCAGATCTTGTTAGTAAGGTGAAGATAATGGTTTTCCTGCTCTTACTATTTTAACTATAGCTTTTTATGTGGTACCTAGAATCTAAAGGGGCCCTTTAGATGCTACTTTCAGTTCAGAGAATAAATGTAACCTTTTTTTGACCCAAATGCCCAGGTGAAATTGAAGGTGAAATCAGATATTTGATCTGGTTTGAAATATAAAATCCTTCTTATTTAAATACAAAAGTCAGAGAGGAGATGACAGCTTTGCTCTTTTGCATCCTTTGAGGTGACATCTTCATTTCTCACCCCACCCCAAAGTTTTATCTGAGTTTTTTCCCTTCTTAAAGGAAAACTAACTGCAATTGTCAGTTTTCTTGACTGTCTGCATCTCTCTGCTTTTTGTCTCTGTCATCTTTTTATGTTAGTAATAAGTATTAAGCATGTTGAAATTGATCTTAAAGGGGTGAAAACTATGCCGTGATTAGAGTTGGAAAAGTTTCCTACCCTAGATATAGACTATATTCTAAGATGACATCTTCAGACTGGGCATGTTCTTCCGATGCTCAGTAGGATCAGATCAGTCTTGCCCTTCCAGAACAGGCTCAGGAGGAGCTGTGACAAGGCTGTGCAATCTTGTGTTTGTTTGCTGACGACTTTTAATGGAACTTGGAATTTGTGACCCTGCAAACATGCTTCCTTCGTTACTCAGCCTCACCATGCTCCCAAAGCAGAATGGGCTCAGTCAATGAATGAACTGTGAATCCCATGGACAAAAGCAGTGGCGTAGCCTTTTTTCTTAGGATGCCATAACATACAGATAAGTTCAAACTGGGTTATCACAGAGCACCTAATCCAGATATTTCCAAACCTTGGATTGCTTGGGTTGCTTGGCTTTGCAGCTTCAGCTGCAGCATGGTTTACAGTATTACTAACCATTCTGGAAAGTTCATGTATTACCGAGAGCAGGCAGTTATGCTATTAACATGTCAAGATGGACTTCTGAACTGAGAAGGATAGTCGTTTTGTAGTGTGAGAACAGTAAGAAAATGGGAAAAAAGGTAAACTGTAAAGAAGTACAGCTCACTCTTTAGTGGTATGGAAATTTTTATATCCATTCAGAATAGGCGGAAGAGTAGCATTCGAGCTCATTTTCAGCTTGGATTAGTCTAATAGTTTGCTTCAATAATGTGAAGAATTCAGATCTGCAGTATGTGAAATGCTAGACTGACAGACTTGATGGCTGGACCTGTACAAACCTTTGCTGGAAGCTGGGTCCCTCAGGAATTCTGAGAGGCTGGAAAAACATTTCAGAAAAAAATTCCCTTTATTGTAAGTTCAGTTTCCCATATTCTTCCCTAAGCTTTTAACTGATGGTCACTGTCTGAGGTGGGGCACTGAGCAAAGCAGACCTTCAGTCTAAATTGGTATTGCAGTTATGTTAATCCATCCTCTCTGAGGTCTTGAGAAATGCAGTTTTCTTTAGAAGATTAATTTGAGGTTATTAAACCTCAAATGATGTTCAGGGAAGGGTTATTAGTGTATTTACAAAATGTCAATTTAAAGGAAAAAATGAGTTCCTGTACTCTTCAGAAATGTAGTTTGATTGCTGGACCAATGGCTGGATACCACGGTGCCCAACCAAGCTGTGGCTGCCACTTTACCCAAAGTACAGAACTAGCTGGGTGTTGGGGTGGGTGCTTCAGTTTCTTGCTTTGGGTGATCTTGTGATTTTTCAAGAGAGCCTTCCAGCAGTGCTGTTGCAATAGTCAAGTTATTCTTCGACCGCCAGTGTCAAAGAATAAATACCAGCATGTCCTGTCAGATGTGCTAATTGATGTAATCAAACCAGTCTGCTGAGAATCAAATTAGACAGTAGTTGTTACAACAAGTGTGCTGATTAAGGACAACTGTCTAGTACTACCAGGTGACTGTGGTTTTTCCGTTGTTTTGCTACAAAACTAAGTGCTTCTATTGTTGCTTGAACAAGTAAGTTACATTGCAGAGACTGTAATGTTCTTCTAGAAAAGCATTCAGTTGACCTGCTTCTTACTGTACAGCTTCCCTTTTTATCTTTGATTTTTAAAAATGCTGGAACATTCATGTTAAACTTCAGATTCATTAGTTGCCCAGCTATTGTATTAAAGCAGTAGTAACATCAGTGACTAGTAAACTGGGTTAGAATTTCAGTTAGTAATCTTTTTGTGTTAGGCTGCAATTTAAAGTTATAAATCTGCTTATTACAATTACCGTATGTATGCAATATATATGAATAATTAATGTACATTAAAATTTTTAGGTGACTGGGATGGTAGCTACACAAGTCTTAGTCTGACAAACAAGTTTATATTCACTTTAATAAAACAGTTTTTCTGGTGGCATAATCAGTTTTGACACTCTATTTAGAAATGCACTGATTTGCTTTCAAGCTTATCTCTGTCTGATAGAGTTAAATATTCACTAAGTTCTAAATCACTGTCTTTTTGCAAAGGATCAGATGACTGTGAAAATGAAACCACTTTCTTAGTCTTGGTCTTGCTTTCTTTCCTCCCTTCTAGATTGCAGAAGTGGATTGCAAAGATGCTCTAGAAATGATCTGTAACCTAGAATCCGATGGAGATGAAAAAAGTGCTCTAATTCTATGTGCAGCATTTTTATCTCGCCAGCTGCAGCAAGGAGAGATGTACTGTGCCTGGTGAGTTTGAATATTGTTTTATGTCTAGTGGAACAAAAGTTAGTTTTGGGAATATCAAGCTGGTACATAAGCCATAAGTTAACTTTTCTTTAGCTGATAAAAATCTATGAGCTAAAGAGGAAGGAGATAAGGTTATTGGAAAGCTAAAAAAGAAAAGGAAATAAAAAAAAAGAAAGTATTTGATGAGATTAGTTTCCATTATGGGTATTTGAAGGCTGCATGTTTGATAAGGCATTTACAATTCCAGTAGCTGGTTAATAATTTTTCTTGACAACAATCTTATGCTGTAGAAATAAGGAATTTAATATCTGCAGGCAGCTAGTCAGCATTATGTCAACATTTAATGCATAAGTACTGTTCCCATCTGTCCTTATTTCACAACACAGTATTTCTTTCTCTAACAAACTTCTAGAAAAGAAGGAGCTCTTTACTACTATAACCAAAATAATAAGCTAGATGAAGATAATTACTGTTTGGGGCTTGCTTTCATTAATGTGGGAACAAATAACTGGTCTTTGTTGGCAGATACTTGAGCTGGTAGGCTCTGAATTTCCAGCTGCTAACAGTTGGCTTGTACTTCCAAACCTGTACAATTCCTGAAGAATTTGCTTTGTTTGTGCACCTCCTTTTTACGTGCAGCAGCAGGAGAACATCTGCTAATGCAGGATTTTGCTTAAACAGATTCTGCTAAAGTTTTGGGGGTTACACCATTCCACAAGGTACTAAATACTCTTGGCTATTTGCACCTAAGGAGGAATGAACTAGTGAGTTAAGCTAGATACAGTAGTACTATTTGGCTTTGGGGGCTAATTTCTCACTAAATCACAATTAGATTCAGCTCTTAAAGCAGAGCAGCTGAAGAGAAATGTATCTACCACAGAGAAAAGCCATCCTCCTGTAGCTGTTATTAATTACTAAGAATTCAGAAGTGTAAAATTCCAGTCTGTGGAGTGAAGAGTAAACTACTTTGCAAGACTTTTTTCAAGACCACATCATGAGTCTGTAAATTATGTAGCATGAATTGTGGTAATACTGGCTTTATTTTGATCTGTCCTTCTGGAATTGAGTCATTGTAATAATCTTGAAAATTAGATACTAATAGTGTGGGTATATTAATAAAAAGCTTTTCTCTGTAAGATAAGGTGTGAATAAATTTGGATTTTTTTTTCCTTTCCCAAAGACAAAAAAGAAACTGTTCTCAACCTTGCATTGCTTGTGATCAGATTAGTGGTTGTGTTGCTGGCCCTGAAATATTGTTCTCTTGTTCTAGGGAACTGACTCTTTTCTGGAGTAAACTGCAGCAAAGGGTAGAGCCTTCTATTCAAGTGTATCTAGAGAGATGTCGTCAACTTTCTGTGTTAACTAAGACTGTTTATCACATTTTCTTCCTGATTAAAGTAATTAATTCAGAGGTAAGGATACTCCTGAAAGAATATTTCTGGCACTTTTAATGGAACTGTAATCAGAAAAATTTATGAAAGCTGCTTAGGCATCTTGTCTCTTTGTGTAGCAACAGCTTTGGGGCGATTCTAATTGGTTTTAGGGAAGGCTGTAGCAACTTACTTCTGCAGGTAAACTGTAAGTTGATTCATTTTGAGTCATTAAAGTTCTTTGTTCCTTTGGAAAAAAAAATTGGGGGATAAACAGAAGAGCTGGATGCCACAACTGAGATGAAGGAAAAACTGAAGGTGAGGTTGTAGCCTCTACTATTGTCCATGTCCTCTAAACGGGGTATTTTGTTAGCAGGTCCTAACATTCTCTTCATTATTTTCTGTATTTCAAATATTACAGAAAATGGAGAGGAAAAGCTTATGAAGAGAGGCATTAAAGGCTGTATATTAATACATAAGAAAATTACAGAAAGTTTTAAAGAAAAAAAAAAAACAACACCCACAAAAAAAACCCTTTTGAATTGCCACTTAAGAATGCAGTTTGTTTTGATAAATTAAATACTTGCCTTTTGTGGACTTAGATCCAATGTCGTGTTAAAAACTCTGTTAATCTTTCTCAGTCAACCTTGTCGTCATCTAATTTTCCTAGTTTCCTCTTTTTAGTGGCTGCACTATTTAATGTTTGTAGCTAAATTAAGCTCTTCAGAAATCTCCCAATTAAAAGCTTTTGTAACTCAGTATATTAATTGTAAGAATAAAAATTCCTTTTTTCCTTTTGCAGTGTTCTGGTATGGCTAATCATGGGCTTCTGATCTTAAAGATTGTTTTTTCCAAAGATCCAAACTAAATTGGAGTTTAGAGAGGGGGAGGAAAATAACTTTCAGAGAGTCTTGTGATATTAAGAGCTCTCTCTGGTCCATGCCATACTGATTTTTCTCTAGTGAGCTGTGGATCATTTTATTGATGGCAGAAATTGGAGACCATGTGGGTAGTAGACTTGTGCATTCATAAATTCGCTGGCCTTTATTTTCACGTATACCACAGCCTCTCTGTGCATCCTTGGCAGCGTAAAGGGACTGTAAAGTGGACATAAATGTAATTTACGTTGCCTGAGGGTATGAATGAGAAAAGACCACATGACCTTTGGAACACTTAAATGATGGAACATTTAACTATACTTACTACTTTCAGCTGGAGTGAAGCCATGTGTTCATTTGGGGGCAATTGACTTTGAAGTGGCATAATCTTTAAAAATAAAAATAAATCTTTATGCCTTAAGTGATTTCCAAATTATACATCTTTTTGAAGATCACATGCTTCCCTTACTTTAACTGTAGCACTTTTTACCATTTGAATTCTACCCAGTGTTAAGTTAATGCTCCATAGAAGCTCCTCTCAAATAACTGTGACAAGACCGGCAGGCTTTCTTCCGTGGAAAAGGCTCAGTATGACTCTAATATAAACTGAACACCTGTAAAATACAGTCCTAAAGTCCTGAAACTAGACAGAACATACAATTAATTTGTGTTTTAGTTGTTTGTGAACTTTCACGTATTTTTAGTAGCATGAAGACAAATTATGCAACTTAAGGAATAGCATCTAAAGACAAACCACTATGTTTCTTAAAGGAAAAAGTATTTTTATAAACTCCAGGCACATTTTTTCTGACACTTAGAGTTGAATAATGATACCTCTTATTTACAAATATAGAAAGGGTTATGATAAGTTGACTTACTAAAATTAGTCTTGATTTACAGATTGATGGTGCTGGACTTGCAACCTGCATTGAACTGTGTGTGAAAGCATTGCGCTTGGAATCCAGTGAAAATACAGATGTCAAGATATCTATTTGCAAGACTATCTCCTGCTTGCTTCCAGATGATTTGGAGGTTAAACGTGCTTGTCAGCTGAGTGAATTTCTTCTCGAACCCACTGTGGATGCATATTATGCTGTTGAAATGCTATATAATCAGCCTGATCAGAAGTATGATGAAGAGAATCTTCCAATACCAAATTCTTTGCGCTGTGAGCTCTTACTTGTACTGAAAACTCAGTGGCCTTTTGATCCAGAATTCTGGGACTGGAAAACTCTCAAGCGTCAGTGTCTGGCACTTATGGGAGAGGAGGCATCCATCGTGTCATCAATAGATGAACTAAATGATAGTGAAGTTTATGAAAAGGTTGAGGATTGCCAAGAAGAGACTAAAGAAACTTCTGTGAATGGACTTGCTGGCACTTTTGATGAGGCTACAAGCCTTCTTAAGGGTATCAGAGATGAAAAGCAGAAAAAGAGAGAAATTAAAAAACTCAGAGAGAGGGGGTTCATATCAGCTAGATTTAGGAACTGGCAAGCTTATATGCAGTATTGCGTGTTATGTGACAAAGAATTCCTAGGTCATAGAATAGTTAGGCATGCACAAAAACATTATAAAGACGGAATTTACAGTTGCCCTATTTGTGCCCAAAATTTTAATTCTAAAGAAAACTTTGTTCCCCATGTAACTTTTCATGTTAAAAAATCCAGCAAAGAGAGATTGGCTGCTATGAAACCACTGAGAAGACTGGGAAGACCTCCTAAAATAGCAACTGCCAATGAGAATCAGAAAACTGATTCCGTATCCAAACAGGAGCAGCGACCCATTAAGAAGAACAGTCTCTATTCAACAGACTTCATTGTATTTAATGATAACGATGGCTCAGATGATGAGAATGATGACAAAGATAAACCTTACATACCAGAGATAGTGCCAGTTCAAAAGCCACTCCCTGTTAATGAATTCACCTGCCCTGTAACATTTTGTAAAAAAGGCTTTAAATATTTTAAAAATCTAATAGCCCATGCAAAAGGGCATAAAGATAATGAAGAAGCTAAGCGTTTTCTTGAAATGCAAAGCAAAAAAGTGATTTGCCAGTACTGTAGACGACATTTCGTAAGTGTTACTCACCTGAATGATCATTTACAAATGCACTGTGGCAGCAAGCCTTATATCTGCATACAGATGAAATGTAAGGCTGGTTTTAACAGTTACGCTGAGCTGCTGACGCATAGGAAAGAGCATCAAGTCTTCAGAGCGAAGTGTATGTTTCCTAAATGTGGCAGAGTGTTTTCCGAAGCCTATTTACTCTATGATCACGAAGCACAACACTATAATACCTATACCTGCAAAGTAACAGGCTGCGGAAAGGTATACCGTTCTCAGAACGAACTGGAAAAGCATGTTGAGGATCACAACAAGCAGCCTGAAAAAGCGCAACAGCCTGAAAGCCAGACTAATCAGCCTGATCTTAGTCAACCTTCTAAAGCTAATGAAAATACCAATGGAGTTGCTGTTAAAGAGGAATTGACATCTCCTCTGGCTGACAACCGAAGTAGTTTTACTGAAGGAGAAAATGTTGCCTGGAATCAAATCAAAGCAGAACCAGTAGGGAATGAAAGTGTAAACACATCAGTGAGTATACTGCAGCAAAGCGATTCCTTGCCTAATGCTGGTTCGGAGCAGTCTCCTACGGGTTCAGTGAAGACAGAAGTGGCAACTCCAGCAAGCAGCATTAAGGTGCCTGCTGTTAACCAGAAGATACGAGATAACTTTGTAAAAAGAGGTAAATTGGCTGCTACTGCCAGTAAAGTAGATACCACTAAACCTGGAGCCCAACAGTTGTGCTCATCGGTTGACTCTTGTCTTCCAGTTTTCCAAGAGAGAAAGGAAGAAGACTCTCTCAGTCAGACTCAGAATGTTCAAAATATTTCTGTGACCTCAGACACACTAAAACCAGAAGCCCTTGAATCAAAAAGCTTAGAAAGACAAGTGAGCATTGTTAATCCATTCAGCATGCAGAATCAGGCAGGATATCGAAACAGTGTACCCATTTCCAAACTTGAAATTGAAGACAGTATTAAGGCTGCAGCTAATCTATATAACCTGCCTTTAAAACCTTTAGAAAGTATTACGTTTATTCCTTCGCAGCCTAACATAAATAGCTCTTTAGTTCCAGCTGTGTCACCAGCAGCCCCAGCTCAGAAATTTAATTGTC
>JAVJGG010000013.1:11148392-11164260 GCA_035590195.1 Aviceda cuculoides
CAAGTGAACCCTGACATCGAATCTTGTTAAACCACTGTCTCATTTACTATCAAACTTGGTTAAATCGCTGGTTTATACCAGTAAAGATATTGCTGCTTCTTTCTTACGAGTGAAGTGCATCACTCCATCCACAACACCCTTGTCTTAAAAAATGATGCATTAAGGTACAAAAGGGCCAAGATAATTTGGAGGTTTGTTCTCAGTTACTCAGACTGCGGGAGGCACAGTTACACAGGGCTGATGGGCAATGGGTTTGCTTCATGCACTCCTTGGTGGGTTTTGTTCGGTAGCTGCAAAAGAGTTTCTAACTGCATTTCTGTCTTGAGCCGCATTCTGTGTACGTAGAGATTTAATAGAAAATGTTCTGAATTGTGTAAAGCGCGTTGTCTCGATACACACACAGACTCGGCATCGATCCAGATGTAAAACTTTAACCAGCCACAAGCTGGCAAGCTAGTGTCTGAGGGGCTACTGTGCTGTGAAGTTCAGCAGCAGCAAGTGTATTTCACCTTTTATAAAGGCAAGCTTATTTGGCAAAAAAGCTTGAAAATCACAGCCAAAGGCACATAGTTTATTCATTAGTTCTTAAAAGTTAATTCTGTAACTGCTACCCCAGTACTCATAAAAGTAATGCTTTGTAACCAAAGCTGGGGGGTTTGGGAGTGAAAAAATAGTTAACATGCTTTTGCTACAGTTTTCTCCTCTTTATCCTGGCATGAACAATAAAATTGGTTCAACATTCAGGCAGCTCCACTTATTGCAGTTGGTGTTTTTCCTTAAACGGTGTATTTTGATCAGGCTCAGTACTGATACGTGTTCCAAGTTCGTCCATCCCAGCAACAGAAAGAGGACACTACCCTGAAATACGTCTTTTTAGGCACTAATTTCTATTGTCTCAGAAGTCCAGGTTCAGCAGAAGATGTGCCTTGGCTAATTTCTGTCCCTTTCCTGTTAGCCCAAGCAACGCACATAACAAAGAGCAGAGGTGTGTGGTGTTTAAGTAGTACTGAAATTTGGGGGGAGGGAATAGGTGATCCTTTTTTACTTTGTTTCTATGAGAGGCTTTTTGTATTTCTAGATTTTACGTGTTCTATGGCAGAGAAATCTACTGAAGGAGCAGCAGTATTCTCAGCCTTACTAAAGGGACCAGATTCCAGGCTACCTAATACTAGGACTACTGGCTACTACAGTTGCCATATTGTGCGGTCTACATTTATGTCAGATCCTAGGGAACTGGGAATTATCTTTTCCCTTAAATGCCACAGCCACAGAGCAGAAGAAAAGTCTAATGACTTGGGAGCTGCTCGGTGCCGGTGACGAGGAGTTAACTCTGTACTCTGGTATGTGCTGCCGTCACAAGTTTGAGCCAAGTACCTTTTCTTACAGGATACATTCTGATGATAAATACCCTAAAAACTGCAAAGGGCTCAAATACCTCCAGAAGGAGGTGCTCCACAAATAGCTAAATAACCAGGTCTGTCTTTATCACCATGGGCCAAACTAGGTATGTCTACCTCTTATTTTTTTCTTTTTTTTTAGATCTCTTACAGTAGGCCAGTGGAATGGGCTTTTGACCATCCAGCTCACTTCAAGACACCAGCAGCCACTGTATGCCAGCGCTTTCCGATCGCTATTTCAACAGTTACCAGATCCGCCCACCTGACAAATGCTGTACACCCCCTCACCATTCTGTGTCTTCATCGATCACAGGTTCTTTCAACTCTGCCTATAAAAAGCCTCTTTTTTTGCTTGTACCAAAGCAATTCTATGTAATATTCAAAACACAACTATTTGAGCAATTGTTTCAGCATAATTTATCGTGTCTGTGTTTATATTAAAACTTCATGGAATTTTCAGACACCTCGTTTCAACCTGAGAAGATCTAGATGATTCTATGTATGACATACATAATGCAACTGAATTTATCCACTCAAGTAAGGGGGAACTAATAGAGAAAAAGTATTTCCTACATAACTATCCTTTCAGTTCTGTAAAGCACTGATTGGAAAAGCAATTCATCAAGTACAGCTTATGTAATGGGAAGGTGGTCTGTAGCCTTCTTTTAAGTCAACGGGGAACTTTTTTCGCATTTGTCTTGTATATGCAGAGGCAAGGATGGGGAGCTGTTGTGGAACTGTGCTGCAGCTGCTGGTCTGTTGTGACCAATGATTCCTGATTTGTGGCAAGCGCTTTTTGAGCCTTGACGTTTCTTGATGTACCTCTTCAGATAACATTTTATGGAGTATTTGAAAATGAGATAACTCAATTCACTTAGATTTAATACAATGCATAGGCATGAAGTTGCCACCAGAAAATAGAGGAAAATCATCTTCTCTGTGGGTTTGGAAATAAAGCAGTCTACGGTATTGGGACATGGTCTTATGTCACATTTCACAAGACGTGGTACTTTGAATCCATTGTACAATTTATAAAACAGAACAAGAAAAACTATTTCTAATCCCATTTTTAAAATAAGGCTGATAAGGTAAGTGCACAGCAATCCACCATCTATCTCTCCTGGACTTTTATAAAGTTTCTGGTTGTGGTGTTTCTCTCTCTTCTCTCGGTAAGCAACATGAAAAACAACCAAGAGTGAAGGGGTGGAGACCATGATTAATTGCAAAGCCCAAAGACTGATGTGGGAGACAGGGAAAAAATGGTCGAAGCAGACATTTTCACAACCAGGCTGCTTGATATTGCATTCAAATTCATCGTGTTCATATTTCCAGATGTTTTCTGCGGCCACAATGTAAACCAGTAAGCGGAATATGAACACAACTGCTACCCAAATTCTTCCAATTCCTGTTGAATATATATTCACTCCACTCAGCAGATCACGTAGGAATCCCCAGTTCATTTTTCTCCTGAAGGAAAGAAGGAAATACTGTATCAAAGAAACACAAGATCAGGGAGAATCTTCCTCTTGGGTGAAGAAAAATGAGATGTTCATTCAAGGTGAAATATAACCAGTAGCTGAAGCAATTTAAAATTATTAAGCATTTAAAAAGGAAAACAACAACAAACTTAGTTCTGGTAATTTGTACCTTCTGAGGCTATTACACAAAATTTATTTGCTGTTAAAATAGATTTTGTCGGTTAGGCTGAAGCCTAAACATTCTGTTAAGCTGTCCTCTGCAAGTAAATGTGGCTGTTCTTCCCAAGAGTCTCCTGAGGGTCGGGTGGATCTTTCTCTGGGAAGTTCAGGCTAGCACTCTGCCACTGAGGTACACTCAACTTAGCCCTGTCAGTTATGCAAATACTAAGCACAGTCAAATCAGATTTCACTTTCAAATTTATGTATAGGAGCCATGTGTCCCATACGTAATAAGTTGACTACCAAAATGCAAATTTTGTTTTCTTTTTGTCTGTGGTCTAACTTCTCAGTAAACTTGTCCAATATTTTAAATTCTGTCCTGTTTCATTGGATTTTGTTTGTTGTATTTTTTATCATTTAAGAAATGCACTAAACTTTACTCCAAAAATGCTTTTATTTTATAATTTCTTTTCCACAGAAGTCTTCCCCTGTCCTAACCCTGGAACACTTCTTTTGGAGGAGCTGCCTAAGAAGCCACGGGCAGCCAGACTCTCCTTAGTGTCAAAAGAAGACCTGAGGTGACCACCAAGAGCATACAGCCACCTTCCACCTCTGAGGTCTGCACAGATCTTGGAGGATACCAAGCTCCTTTGTTTTGTAAGACCAAAAAGCAGATGTATTCCCAGGACACAGAATGGCTGGGAGACATGAGGTGGGAAATCTGAGAAGTTTACAGACCTGTGTGTTCTGTCTTTTAATGTCCTCATCCCATCTCTGCCTAGCAGCAGAGAAAACGTACCCCTTTGTGGCTGCAGCGGCACATGCAAACGCGCAAACCCTGCTGCCGTAGCTGCAGTTAGTGCTGATGTATGAGCAAGTTCATCAGCTGGCAAGTCTGAGTACGACTAGTCATCAGGCCACAGCATCACAAAGCTCAACACTGACGGAAAGCTCAGCACTTCTTTTGCTGTCCCTTGATTCTGCAGCCCATCATGACCTCTGCCTATGGCCAGACCTCTGCTGGAAAACAAGGTTATTTGCCTATATGGGTATTCCTACATTGCTACCATTAGAGCTGGTGACTTACCTGAGGAGCTGAGGGACAGCTGCAGAAATTAATATATTGCTGATTTATACTGGGAAGGATGTTGGAAAAAGATGTTCTCACGAAGAATGTTTACCAAGCTACTCCCTTATGCTGTAGGTAAAAAAGAGTAACAGGCATATGAGTTGGCTTATATCCTACCAGACATGCTTATATGCTTTTAAATATGTTTGGCAGGGTGGTAACTTTGTCATTAAAGAGCTATTCTGTTCTCCATGTCTGTGATTAGAGCTTAAGCAGAAGTTTAAATTGAGCTCTTCAAGACATCAGCACTAGGGCTTTAATCCTTTCTAGATAAGTAATACACAGTCAATACATCAGTCTCAAAGGAGCTGAATAACAAAGCATGAAGACACTACTGTGTAATAAAGCACAGGCAAGGAAACAGAACATTCACATGAGCGAGCGTGAATATTAACATGTATGAACGCGTCTTGTGGATGAGCTGTCCTTTGGAGGAGATTTGAAGGAGAACCTCAAAAGACCTTTCCTAGGATTTTAAGATGAGCACAAGCACTATAGAAGGGAAGACTGGATTTTGTTATTCCATGGAAAATTACTATGGCTGTGAGTGGGCTTTTGATAATGGCCGTAAGAACTGCACCATCCCTTTCCAATGTAAAAAAGCCTAATGACACCTATCAATCCATGGCTGGAGTTACAGTGGTTCTGAGCCTCCAGCTGAACAAGTCAGGACAGAAATGAAAGATATGCTGGGTCACTGGCAAGGCACAAAAATCAGTGGGAACCAACACTGGTAGAAATCAGGCCATGGAGATACCTAAATACAGATTGAGAAATTTACCTTGAGTTCTCTTTTCCCAAAGCTGAGCTGCTACTTCCTTAGCCGAGCAGCAAGAACAATTAGAAAAGAACAACTTTATACCTTCTTTTGCCAATCCCACATTGAGAAGAAGGATGTGAAGGGGAAAAGAAAGCCCTGCCCAAAGAAAATGGGGATCAAGGAGTTGACTAAAATCTCCAGCAGATCCTGAGCAATGGGCAAATTCCAGCCAGCCAGAAGAGTGGATGGATGAAATTCCTACAAATCTAGTCTGAAAGACAGCAATGCACTCTTGTACCTGTATGTCTGGTAGTGAGGCAGCAGGGATTTTACAGAAATAAAGGTGGTTCCTGTCTATGTGCTCTGTTGGTGAGAAACTGAAATTTATTAAAGGACTGCAGGGCAGGTCTTGTGGCTACCAGTGCTTCTGCAGCCAGAAGTCTGCAGAGTTTTGGTTATGTTTTTCCACTTGCAGCCTTCACTTGATGTTGAGAAATGGTTGTATAGGACAACCTTCAGCCGCAAGCCTAAAGGGCTACAGACCCTGTTTTGTGGTATTGTTTGGGTTCTAACCAGCACAGCTCCTCTGTTCAAAGGAGCTGCAAATGTGCCTTTAAAAGGTTGTGTTTGCTTTATGCACTGCTGTTGCTATAGAAGATGGTGGATGTTAACTGATGCTTTTGTATCCTTTGAAAATACAATTAATTCACTGAAGCATTGCAAAGAACATACGGAATGGAAAAAATAAAATGGACTTCAAAGTTAAGGAGTTACTCAACAGGTGAACAAGAGAAAATTGACTTCATGGGACAGCACAGGCACAGACTGATGAGAGTTTAAGTTAGCTGAGGCTAGAGAAGACAAAGACATTATATGGGCTGTATGAAATTCAGGGCAAGGTGAGGATTCAGACAACACAAAAAGAGAAACCTTCAAGTAAGCACACAATTGAGCAGTAGGAAAAAGATGGCAGTGGTATGAGGTTTTGTAACACTTCTAGAAGTGGCAGTACATGTGGAAGCAGATGCCAAGAGTAGTGTCGGGGCAAGACACTTTAGCAAAATTACATTCTGACTAATGTAAGGACAAGAGAGGAAAAAATGTGATCCAAATCCTTGTAGCTAAAGAGAGATTTCAACCTTAACATTCAGAGGAGGTTCATTTTGTGCAGAATGAATCGAAGGGAGTCAAGAAGAGAAGCTGGCTAAATAAATTGAGTAGATTGTGGAAAATGTAGATGACATCAGTTTGCATCAAGGTAACATCCAACACTGGGGATAAGAATGAAATGACCCAAAGGTTTAAAAAAGTAACAAAAGGGTCAAAGGAGGGTCTGTTTGGCACTGTGGACGTAAAGACCACAAGGACTTAGCCTCTATTGGAAATTATAAAGAAGACACTAGAGAGTCTTAAACAGTAAAAGAAATATTATTTGCTCCAAGCTCTTAAGAAAAAGTTGAATGGGGCAAGAAGTGAAGAGCAGGGATTTGAAGTTAGATTTACTTCAACCCCCTGCTCCATACACATACACACACACACACCCCAACTTGGACAAAAGCTGAAGATTAGAGATACTTTGATTTGTTGTACTCATTTCTAGCTGAAGTACTAGGGATGAGCATGAAAACAAGTGCCTGCGCTTCTTCTACTACCAGTCAAGAAATGGAGCAGGTAATCTCTCTTCCTCCTCACATACATCATTTATTCCCTAGAAGTGACGGAAACACCCACCACCACCAACACACACACGCTTTGTCCTGCTCACTAGAGACACAACTGACCAGAAAAGCCTCCACACCCCCTGTTTCCCTCAGACATATAATGGAATCATAGAATAGTTCGGTTTGGAAGGGACCTTTAAAGGTCATCTAGTCCAACCCCCCTGCAATGAGCAGGGACACCTTCAACTAGATCAGGTTGTATCAGCGACTTGGTTTTCCCCCTTAAGGCTGCACACATGCTCTGCGGAGTAAACAGAGCAACCTGAATGCACCATTAACTTCTGAGTGTGCTGAATGCAATTTATAGAGTAAAGTGTTTGAATAACGCTACTGTTGTTGAATATATTCATCAAATAACCATTTCTGTCATTCAATGAGGTCTACCAAAGGTTGGCTAATATGCATTGAGTAATGCGTCCATTGGAAAGCATAGTGCTCAGAGAATTAGTTCACCTAGATTTCAGTCGGCTCTGCTGATTTAATTACTTTAAAAGCAGAGGAGGTATCTTCGTGCAGAGGAAAATGGGGGAAAAGGTAAGAAAATGCAAGAACAAACTCACTAAGTAGAAAGGAAATGGGGAAAACATCCAAAGTGTTAGGGACACAAAGAGGGCAGGCAGCTTGAAGAGCAGGCAAATTACAGGAAGGAGGCACAGTGTTATGGGAAATGGAGGTGGAACGCTGAGAAATAACAGAAAGAACATGAGGCTGGGAACGGTGGATCTGTGAATTCTGTACAAGCAAGCTGAATTACCCTCACAGGCTGAGAGATGGAAAAACACTTTCTTTTTCTGATATAAACATTGCTAATGGGAGTATTTTGCTGCACCTACACACCTACAACTTACCCACCCCACCCCCCCTTTTTTTTTTTGACAGGAAGAAAGAGAACTGTAAATAGTGGCAAAAATGATAAACCAGAGAGCAGAAGTAGAAAATCACAGAGGATAATATAGGACCATAAAAAAGCAGAGCTGGTAACAATCTTGGGAGTTCATCCTCTCCATTTTTTTTTATAATTTAATCAAAACATTGTCACAGCATTTTTTTTTTAAGCAGCAAGGATCATCTCAGTGTTACGAGGAAAAGAAAAAGCATTGGCACAATGGTTTCCATAAACAACCAAACAAATAATGAAGCTTAACTTCAGATGTTCATTTAGTAACTGCGTTTCCCCCTTATTTTCTTTGTTTGCTGATACAAGGAAGTGCACGTCCGTTTTGTGGTTGCTGACTCTTTGCTCTTGTTTCATGGACTACCCACTGCTTCCTCACTGACTACCCGAGGTGTAAGGTCCACAGGCTGAGAAACACTGATTTGCTTCATTCTCTGGCCCTAAGATGGCTTCATTGTGCATATACTGTTCCTGACAGTTCAGTCTGCTCTGAAATTGATGGAAGCTCCACTAGCCCCCCCGCCACATCCCAGCATGGTGTATCTACTCCAGTGCTCCTCTACAGAAGAAGAAGGAGCAGTAAACCCCCTGGGAACACCAAGGTACAGTATAACTCCATTCAAAGTCACCCTACCAAGCTGCGCATGCACCAGCTATTCAAACTGTTGCACATCTGTGATAGGAGCTGAAAAACTATTGCTACAAGTCGCTAAACTTGCAATGCCTTTGTTTCTTATTCAACAGTGAGAGTGCCAATGTAAGGTGATTTCCAGGTCCTTATGAAAAAGCCAACAAGAGAAAACAGAGAGGACATAAAAATTAACCTTGCTCCGTTCAGACAACTCATCTCTTATTGTAAAATAAGTAAAGCTGTAACACTAGCATAGTATTGATACCCATTGCTTTTTAAGGCTCTTCAGAAACAAGCCAGGTAAGCCTTGACAACTCGTGAGCAAGCACAGCCTTCCTGGTCTGCGTGCTAGCCAAGTTGTTCACTTCGGCCGCGACCGCTGCCAGTGGTAGTGCAGCGGAGTCCGAGTTTCTCAGGGTGACAAGTGGTGTGTAAAAACATCAGCCTAGGTATTTATTAGCCAACAGACTACAGTAAGGAAAAGAAAAAACTAGATAGAAGAGGGGTCAGCTGTCATTTAGCACTAGACCAGAGCTGGTTGGTTTGGCTTTTACACTTGACTTCAGCATAGGCTTCTGCAGTGGCTTAGGACAAATCTTCCTTTCTGGGCTTCAGGATCTCAGCTGCCAAACGTTCACTTCTCTGAAAATACCAGTTCTAAACTACATCTTCAGTAGACTTTGTAACCTTAAGCACGCTTGGCATTCTTTCTCATAGCCAGTGGTGGCAAAATCCCATCTTGTTTTGTATTTAGAGAAACCACAAACACCACTTAATAACCCAGCAGCTGCTGGGTGTGATGCTTTGCCAGCTGCTAATTGCTGTGGTCTCTCCTCTGGAGCAATGAATGGGTTTTGAGAGAAGGCAGACACAGTTCACTGTTCTCTTTGTTACTTTGGTAAACTGTGTAATTAAAAAAAATTAAACTCAGAAGTAGACAAAATTACTTAATTTTTTTTTTTAAGTCATGATGTCTGTATTTCACCTATACAACTGCTACTGCATTTCTCATCACCTTCGTGCCAAACAGACATGCTCTCCTCATGTAAACAAAAATTCCCTCTGCAGCAAATGATTTTCAACATTAGTAAGTATTCCTGCTCCATTCTGGCTACTGTTGTAACGCTTCAGCCAACTCGTAAAAAAAAAAAATGAATTGACAAAGTCAAAAGATTTCCACTTCAACAAGTGATCATCAATGGCCACATTACAGTTTGTACCTCCTTAGCAGTTACAAAGTACTGCAATAGCGCAATGAAAAGAAGATTGTATCTGTGGTTTATGCTGGCTGATGGGACACTTTCACAAGGCTATTATCAAGCCTCTTTGACCTTAGAAAAACAACTTCTTATTTGGTAAAACTATATTTTATAACAAGAAACTCTAACTTACCTGTGTCTCAGTGAATGATTACAGCTGGAGCTCAGCTTTCTGGTGGCATTAACAATTAACAATTCATTTCCGAGAAAGGGAGTTACTGCTTTAAGCCTCGAAAATGGAAACTGCTTGTCTCCTAGGTAATATAAACCAAACGAGTGAAACCTGATCACACAGTGATCCTGGCACACAGTTCAAACCAGAACCATAATGTGTCTTGTATCATCAGAAAGATACGAGGAAACTATGGCATTTGTTTAAAGTCGCAGGCTTTACCTGCATCTTTTGAGCGCTCATTGGCATCAGCTCTAACACTGCGCACTTTGTGCTTTCACATTAATGACGGCGCAACCTGAAGACGAGCATGCTGGGGTGTCCAAAGCAGTGGGCAATGATCAGTGACCCTCTACGAGATACGTGTAGCCTGTGCAAGACAAGAAGTCACTTGACATCAATCGTACATGAACACGTGCAGAAGACTCACCACGAAGAGCCTGCCTCTCGTACGCCATTCCTACAGGAATGACCTGGAGGATCTGGCTAGCTCCCCATTTCAGGTGCTGCTTCATTACTAACTTTTGTTTCATCCAACTTATGCTCTCTCTTCGATATTAACTTTACTGCAACATCAAAATAGCAAGAAAGGCCTTCGTGAGATACTTCTTGACTCCTAGCATTGCTTCATAGCATGACTTCTACATTTTTTTCAGAACTTTGTCCATGTGAAAAACTTGAAACCGCTGTATGGAATTATGGTAACATTCTGAGATCATATAACTGACCTAAGAGCCTTAACTCCCACCCTGTTTGCTCTTTGACATTTTACATCAGATTTGTATTTCAGGTTTTCTTGGGCAAGTAAATTGTCTGCTAAAAACAAATATTCTTTTAGGCACTGATTACTGCTAACAATACATTACACAGATGTTCAGACAGGTCTTTCTATAAAATTTTAAATTACAGTGGTTTTATCAAGTAACTGAAGCCTGTTTTTTGTTATTAAAATGTATTTTGGTTACTGTACATGCTAACCAATTCCCACACTGGACTAGGCAGCTGAACCACTCCCCACCAGAAAGCCCATAACTTTGTTTTTGATAACTAAGCAATGGAAGAAGTGTTTATGTCCTGCCTTATGCATCTTATCAAGCACCAATGCTCTGGCAGTCATTTTGACCTGGGATGTGACTATAGTGCTGAGTAACATTGCAAAAAAAGCAGAAAGACTGAAGTCCTTGCCTCTTAAATGAATTCTTCACGGTATAATTTATTCACAGTATAATTTATTTAGCTTAAATTTACTGTGGCTTATCTGGGAATTCTATGTGAATGTTCAGTAGTTTTACAGATAGGAGGGTATCTCGTAGCCTAACACATAAGCCTGAATTTGGTACTGTCCCCAGAGAAGCTGATGCCTCCAGAGGGTGACTGGAGGTGCCAGAGCTTGGAGCTGGACTGCAGGTAATGCGGAGCCTCCCATCTGCCTGCTGGAGGGAGCTGCCTGCCAGGCGAATGCCTTCCTCCCGGTACTGCTGCTGAATCCTGACAAAAGCCACGGCCGGCTGAATAAGGTTCAGTTCACATCAGTAATTCAGAGGCCAAAATCACTGTGGGAATATTGTGATTACCTGTAGGACTGAGAAAGCTAAAGTTTAACTTTAAATCTAAACTTTATTATGGCATTAAAGGCATCTGAGCAATTGTAACTGTCTTATAGAGATGGAGAAAAAAGCCCCAACAGCCCATTTTTTATTAATTACAGTCCCATCACTTAGATTTGACTAAGTGATTTGACGTCAGCTGTTTAAGCATTTTTATGACACCCACATAGTTATATCCCCATCATATCTAGTATATAAATGTAGATACTGCCACTCTCTACTGTATTTTGTAACATGGTGGTATTTATATATTAAAAGACAAGGTGCAGAAAATCTGAAGAGCTCCAGATAACAGAGTGTCAGAGGCCCTTACTACAGAGTTCAGTCTGTTAAACTGGTAAAATTTCTACCCTCCAGAGTCTTCCTAAGAGCTGTGTTCCCTGCCTGAGATCTGAAGGGTGCTTAGACCAGAGAGGGCACCTGCTGAACAATTTTAACTTATCACGGCTTAAGCTGATTGGGAACTCTGGTATTGCAGGCAGAGGTTAGTCCTGGTCCATGCCCCCACTTCCGACTGCCTTCCCAACTGCATTGCCCTGCTTACATCAGACTGTCTCACCCATCCAATTGAAAAATAAACCTTGTTCTTCTTTTTTCTTTTCTGGCAATGTTAGTTTTCAGCTGGACCAAGGAGCAAAATTGGTGTACTACAAGGCTGAGCAATTCTGAGTCCTAATGCACGGAAGGCCACAGCAACCACAAGTGAAAACAGGCCTTCCCTTGCCCCCTCCTTTTTAGAGGTGCAGTCTTAGATTAGCTCAAGTTTGTCTTTAAACCCCACTCTAAGGTATCTGGCTGTGTATTGTTGTAGCGAGCAAATTCAGTGCTGCACATTTTCTCTGCTCTTCCTTTTTCGTAGAAACTAGCTTTTTCTTTCCAGAGGGTGTGTTTTCAGTTTTAATACTATTCTGTTCCCAGTCAGAAACAATTTGCCCACTCATCAATGAAAGTAGAACCAAAGCGCCTTTGCCCTTTCATATTGAATTCAGTTAAAAAGATTTATAATCTTGATCAGTACTTGAAGAATAACAGTTGCTTTAATCTTTGCTGGAAAGCACAGCTGGGCGATTTGTTTGTCTCTCAGAAACACAGCTGGCTAACAAGTGTTATAGGAGACATACACATAATGTTATGAAACACAGAAGATTCACTCTAACAGATTTTAGTTTTTAAAACGCATATTGCCTTAAAACTGTTTGGCATTGTCAGTGGTAGGGTCCCAGCCACTGCATGTTGCTGTCCGAAACTCTGCTTTCTTTCAATGGGAACGATACAAACAAGCGATAGCAGCTGACAAAGCAGCAGAAGGGCTCTTGAGACTGACATGAGCTGAGCAACAACCACACAGAAAGCTCTCCATGCCACCTCTGTCTAGCTGGAGATCTGTTTCTTCTTCTGCATTTATGTTCTTAATACAGCAATACTGTTTCACATGCCTCAGTGCAACAATAGCTCCCCTCACCATTAGCTCTGAGTAAGGTGGAGAAAGTACTTGCAATTCCTAATTTTTGCTCTCCCTTCTCCCCCAGACTTGTTCAGGACCAAAAAAGTCCCAATTGCCAACTCTAATTAAAAGACTGTGAAACTCACAGTGTATAAAAACATTGTAAAAATCAGGCAAAACAGGAATGGAAATACACACTGCACATTCACGTATGAAAACCCTAACAAACACGTGATGGAAGTTGCCCCTCTCACTACAAGTCATAACAGTGCTGAAGTCTCAATGTTGATACAAAAAGAATTTTTTCTGTCCACAACAGCTCTGTAGCTCTGTCTCTAAAGTAGGGATAAGCTTATTGGGAGCTTGAGGCATCCTATCTTTATTTTGAAGACAATGTGAAGCTCTGTTCTTGTGCAGTACTTGAAATAAGCAGGAGCTGTGAGGTGAATCAGCAAAGACGCGGAGGCATGCTGCTGCTCCCCAGACTGCATTAGGCTGGCTATCGCATGCTAATGACATCTGCGGGACACAGGCTCAGATTTGCTCAGTTCCCTACAGAGGCTCTTCCACAGCTCAAACAATAAGGGGATGAGAGTCTCAAGAAAAGCAGAAACTGCTATTAACTTCTGAATGGCCACGGCATACAGCACAATACCGAATGCGGAATCACAAAGGAATTTATTTGAAAGGAAAATAAATCTCAGTAACAGCCTCAGGTTTGGAAAAGGAAGGGGTTTTTACATGGTTACTTTTCAGGAGAGATACTCAGATATTAACAGGATGGGTGACTCAAAAATACCACAGATGTTTACAATGCTACCCTTTCTAGAGTCTCTTCTATAAAAAGATGCCAGACAACTTTATAAACCTTGATGGATTGAGCATTTCAACATCCTGTTGCGTCAGATGATAGCAACATAATATTCGCATCAGAGATAAGACACTTTCCCATAGTCATAAAGCAAAACTAGACAGAGTAAGCAGTCCAAGCTTTTCTTCACTGCAGAGTTAATCTGGTTAGTCAGCAGCTGCTCAATGTATGCTGAGTACCAGCACTCACACCAAAACCCAACCCTGTTTCTACGTCCCTCTGCTTCTTTTTCTACGCATAAAGCCTTATCCCACAACTCTTCATATGGAGAATATTTTCTCTCCAGCCAATGGTGCTCTTTGTACGGTGTATGATTTCTTCCCCAATCAATGATGTCTGGAACTTACCTGTCCTTTGTAAGGAGGATGGGAGGTGCTAGGGAACTGGCAGCAATCTAACAGTCCTTGCCACCATTACCAGGCAAATGTGTTGTGGCATAAACCCATCCTACCAGGACCTGGAAAAATACTGTCATGACCCTGGCTGACTTTGGGTCAGAAGTTTTATCTGCATGGATGGGGTCAGTTAATGACAGTACCTGCTGGGAAGACATGCAGCTGCTGATAAGCGAGTGCACTTCTCAGGGTGGTGATGTAAATGTTTTGCATTCCCATATACAATGTGTCAATTACTTATGATGCATATGCAGAAAGTCTCCTACAGTACTGTAAAACCTGCCCCTTCCCTCAAGAAAACCAAGCAACCTTCCCAAAAACCAAGGCTCATGCAAAAAACTTGTATCGGCTTCTTTCAACTACACAAACATGAAAACAAACAACAGCAGCAACCTTCATTCAGACACGACTTTCTACTCAATGGTTTCCAAACAAAATCAGCTGTGTGGCATATGCTGCCAAAACAATAGCTATCAGATTAGCAGATGGTATGTTGTGAATTAAATGTTGACACAAAACCCAGACATACCACTCAATCCTCTCACGACACCAAAACTTATTTCCCTACTATTTTTCTCACCTCATGATATTTACACACAGCAAAAAAAATTCTGTAGATACTCCATCTGGGTTTAGAAAGGACAAGTTAACCTCCAATATCCTATTACTCAGCCATCTTTCAAAAAACATAATGCAGTTTGATTACTGCAAAAGAAAATATGGAGCAAGTGGTTCTGAGAGCCTGGATACCTCTATGTTTATGTTTGTCCCCCTCTGCCTCCATGGCTGCAATAACCAGACGCTCCACACTCAAAGTCCTCTCACACACCCTCCAGATGCAGCAAAGTGTGAGCTGGGGCTGGCCAGTCCAGAACTACATATGTACTAATCCACCAGCTGGCAGCAGCTAATCTTCTGTAATACTATCCATCACATCTCAGTTCTGCCCGCCTGTTACCTAGGGGAGCACTAATCCGTGTCTCTCCCTACCCTCCAGGTATTGTTTTTTCCAAAATTTTAAATTCCTACCCTTCTTTCCAATGTGGCTGAAACTGCCCCATGGCACTGAAAGCAGTAGAGACAGAAAGGGAGGCACAAGCAGGCAGATACGACCACATGGACCTTGTTTCCTCTGGACTCTGGGTAATTTTATTATTTTTACTGTTTACAAATAATAGAAAACAAAAAACCACTGCAAAGTGGCATTTATGTAACCAGGAGTTTCCACACACCTGAAATCTTGAGTTCAGATCTAAACACCAGAAACTGGATGCTTAAATCGCAGTGTCATTTTCCTGCTCTGCCAACTGTGCTTCCAGAGATGCATCTCCACTCGAAATACCCCTTCCCGATCCCGGCACGTGGGGTCAACAGACAGGGGAATCTCCCCGCTTCTCTTTCTCCATTTCCCATATTTAAAATCTAATTGCCTGAGTACCAAGATTTGCACCAACTGGACGAATCACGTACAGCTCTTGAGGACTTTACAGGAGATGACCAGGGACCAGCCGTTACCGGGGGACAACAGCCGCCGGCCAACGCCTGCTCCGGGGCCGCGGGGCGTTGGGGCGGCCGGGGCGCTGAGGGGCGGCTCAGCGGTGAAACGCTCCTCTTCCCACTCAGCCGCCTTCTTCCCCCACCTCCCGCTTATTAGCTGGGGCTGTGCCTGGGGAGGAACACCACAACCGCGGCCGAGGACGACATGATCCTCCCGCCCCCTCCCCGCCGCCAGCCCTCTGAGGGGACGGGCGGGGCGGGGCCCGGCCGCTCGCTCGCCCGCCCGCCTCTCCCGGAGGAGGCGCAACCGCGCAGGCGCAGACTGGCCCTGTGCGTGGCGTGTCCCCCGTCCCCCCCCGAGGGGCGGCCCCGCGCGCGGCGAGGGGTGAGTAGCGGCGCGGGCGGGAGGCGCGCGCGGGGCGGGCGCCCGCGCCCGCTGGGGGCGCGGCGGGC
>JAVJGG010000013.1:11164360-11196510 GCA_035590195.1 Aviceda cuculoides
CGCTGGCCGCGAGGCCTTAACCGTTAACCGTCACCCTCCGCCTCCTGAGGCGCCGTTGGAGCGCGGCGGCCTGGCCTGGCCTGGCCTTGCTTTGCTTTTCCTTTCCTCGGGGAAAGTGCCCCCTTCGTCCCCTGTTGAAAGCCGGTGGCGGCGTCAGGAGGCCCCTCACCGCCCTGAGGGAGCTTTCTGCCCTTTTCCCTCGCCGCCCTCGGGGTTTGTGCTGCTCGGAGGCCGGTACGGGGGAGTCAGGCCGAGCTGCTGGGCGGCTGCGGCTGGCGTATGGACTGTCGGAGTGCCACCCGCTGCCTGGCAGCCCCTCGTGCCCGTGTGGTGGTCTTTAGCCGACCTCCGCGCTGCCCTGGCCTCCCTGCTGTGCCTAGGGCCTAGCGGGAGGAGGCCCCGGGGCGATTCCTGGGTTGAGTTTGTGAAGCCCCGAGTCGCCGGCTGTGCTCCGCTTCAGTGCAAAGTACGGAGCAGGGCGTCCTTAGCACCGTGTCTCCTCTGCCCCTCGGTGAACGGGGTTAACCAAGGGCATGTTTTGTTCACCTTTGCTCAGGTGGCATCTTGCAGGTGACCCGCCCCGTGTGTGTAAAAGTGAGACCTGCATCCTAGGGCTGCTGGGGAGGGTGGATAGAGTGCACTATAAGGGGGTGTGGGCTGTCCTGTCACATGTAAGGTTTTTTAAAAAGTTCCCTGGCATTGTCGTTTTAGCCTGGGATCTGAAGCTTACTACTCAGTCCACAGGTAGCTAAAGCATTAGCCAAAGGTGCGTAAAAAAAACCCAAGCCCATTATCAGGAGACTTAAATTTGCTGTATGAAGATGTGCACCTCCAAAAGTTAATTCTAGGATGCACAAAATTGACAAGATTGAAAATCAGTGTGCTTAAGCTGGGAATGTTAGGTAACACCAAAGGCAGTCGTTAATATATAAGCAAAATTCATGCTAGAAGACAAGCCGAGTGTGAACTCATATTCAGTGAATGTAGTTCTTTCAGATTTTTATAAAAATGCATTTATCTTTCATTCTGTTTTTAGGAAGTATTCAACATCAATTAAAATGTCTTCCACCAAACCTCCAAATGAACAAGAAACACTCAAAGAGAGAAAATCAGGACTGAGGAGTGTTCAAACAACTATGCTCTTCCGAGCTGTGAACCCAGAGCTTTTCATTAAACCTGTAAGAGGCTCATTCTGAGAGAAACTAACTGTGCTTGGAGAGACACGGTTGCTTTAAAATAATCATCGCAATTCTGTGTGCATTATATAACCATCTCTTGTTATGCAAACCACTCAGTAATGCAACTAAAAATATTTTTACTTTTTTTCCACTCTGATTGTTAAGAGCTCAGAACATTATGTTGTTTATTCCAGCTTTTATTTTATTGTCATATTGTCTGATTCTTTTGTACCTAGCCAGGTTGCTTTCAGAAAGACTTTTTACAGGCATATTACCCATGTTCTTTGACAGGTTAAGTAATAAGAGTCCTCTTTCATATTTAAAAGGGAACAAATCATAAAATGCAAGCTTTTTTATATGAAAGGAGGGGATTTTTGGTAGCTTTTCAACATTTTGGATTTTTCTTTTTCTTGCTTTTATCATTAAGTTGATGATACTTAGGTTTTATTTACACTTGCAGAACCCAGCAAGACTGGATGAAATTTTGTACATATAATAAAAGTAGATTTTGTGATGATAATACATGATCTGGTTTAGAGGAATATAATCAAGGTTGCTTGGCAGGAGCAGAGTGCATTGACCTAGTAGTATATTCACATGAATTCTGTTAGGAGTTTGTAGTAGTTGCCTTTAGTAATTGGTTTTGGCCTGTTCATTCATGCTCAAGCAGCATTTGCAACCAGCAAAAGACAGAGCACTGGGCAGTGCAATGCTCTGTCTCCAGAAAGAGTCGTCTTTTTCAAAGGGAATTCCTTTTCTTATCAGAAAATCTAGTCTTTCTTCTTGCTGCTTGTCAAAGTTATTTGGATCAGTCTGGAAGAAGGCAGTGATGATTTTTGCAGAAGTCACAATAGTTTACTGTTCACTTTCTAAGCTAAGATAGAAGAATGTAATGTTTGTGCTGAATGAAAAATATTTTGACTAAAAACACGTACTAATTTTTTTTTTTCCTGTCAGAACAAACCCGTGATGGCATTCGGACTCATAGCCCTTACTCTCTGTGTGGCCTACCTTGGTTATTTGCATGCAACAGCAGAGAATAAAAAGGACCTCTATGAAGCAGTTGACACTGAGGGGTCCAGATATATGAGGAGGAAAACTTCCAAGTGGGACTGAGAACATAAGGAAGGAAATCAGCAAATCAGTCACAGAACTTTTCAAGGCAACTACTATTTTTTTCTCTGTCCTTTGAAATAATGGATAAATGTCTCTCTTGCTATTTACTCCAATTTAAGTTCCTTTATAAAATGCTCTGCCTGTACAAATAAATTGCAATTAAGATACATGCGAACATAAAAGTTTTAGAATTGTTGTCTGCGTTCTCCACAGTATGCCAGAAGACAAATCACCTGGGACGTGCAGTCAAGACTGGTAAATGCCTTAGAAATTTACATGATAGTTCAGCTCACTTCTCTGTTTGCTTTGATTAAATGAAACAGGGATTTGTTTTTTATTTTTTAAATAGAAAGCATAACGTATTGTGTGTGAAAAGAAAAAGTTGATCTGTTGAAAGTTGATAATTAACCGTGGTGCAAGTAAAATAAGGGAGGAAAGATCTGACAAAGCAGTCATTGAAGGGGTTTATTTGATAAAGGAATTTGTAAAATACTGGCCAAAATAATCCTTGGATGTTACTTTTCCTTACAAACAAACAAACAAAAAATCAGTAGCTAGATACAGGAGAAAAGGTGAAACGAATGCCAAGAGAAAGGCAGGAATAACTCGTCCATTACCTTTCCTGTTTGGCATCAGACAGCAGGCCAGTGAACACACCAGTATCAGCTTGCTAATCGATGCGTGTAAATCCAGGTTAGCCACAGCTTGTGAGGTGTTCTTGACTGGTCAGCAGGACTAGTTTATTTAAGCTGCATTCAAAAATTAAATTTCTCTATATTGCAAAGTACCTTATATAGCATTAATTTATTATAGGTTACTGAACTCAAAATAAGGAATGGAAAGTTTCTAATCGACAGGCTCTTACAGGCACAGAGAAAAGAACGTATCCACCTGAACAAGCCCAGTCTTGTCGAACAGCCCCGCGTGCAGGTTGGAGGTGGCCCCTCGGCTCGGCAGTGTGCTGGTTGGTGCTGCCCTGAGTGTGGCTGGAGGGCAGGCGGGCGTTGTGGCATTCCCTTAGCACATGCGGTGGTCGGTCACCTGTGAGCCTTTACCTTGAGCAAACTGTACAGGTGGGTGCTTTCCTGTTCCAGCACTGGTGCCTTCTCCTGTGAGCTTCTTCTCTAGCTACTTTGGTGTGCCTGACATTTCCTAGACAGTATCTCATTAACCACACTCCAGAACATGTAGTGGGAGGGCGTGTACCAGGCCGGGCCCTTTTTCCACCACAGACCCTTATTAACATTCTGGTTGCATTTTTGCATTCAGCTCCTCATATTTACAGCCCCATCAAGGGCTCCCAAGAAGCTGAGAGACCTCTTTATTAACCTCTGCTGGCCAAGGTGGCTTCTGTCAGGCCGAAGAAGAAAGAACATGCAAGGACATCTGCTTTGCCACTCTGGGAATTGCTTTGGGTTTTGTTATCAAAGGATTTTGTTATGAAAAACTGCCTTGAGGGACAGCAGTTGCTCTAAGGGATTCTCTGTATCTCCCTCTAAGTCCTTCACTTTGAACCTGTGATTTTCCTCCTGTTTGTGTTTTATAGTTACCCGTATCCTAAATTCAGCTGGACCTTGGTTTGGCTACCTCCTTCCTGAGAAGGAAAGTGAGCTCTACCTTTGATAAAGCCATTAAAAAAATAGAGGTTTTACAACCTTTAAAAGCGTATTCCGCTCTGTGAGCCTAGCTGCCTCACAACAGCAAGGTCCTGGGCAAATCCAGAAGCTTGCAGGTGAGGAAACCACTTGCCTTTTGATTGGTGAAGGCATTTCCAGGTGAACTGATCAAATATTCAGAACTATCACATGCTGTGCATATCCTGTAGAATATGTTTTCTTTGATAGGATGTGATGGATCTTTAGAATTAGCTTGTTCTTCTAAAAAGGGTCACACAGGATTTTAGCTCTCTCCAGTTTTTGAAAATGTACAAGTCTCGTATGTTTGCGTGAATTTAACTAAATTATTCCAAAATCAGTGCTACAGTAAGGATTTTAACCTGTTTTTCTGCAGGCTTTTAAAATACACACTTTGATCCTTACACCTGCAGATGATTCAAAGTGAGAAAGCCCAGTCTCTCATTTTCACATATTTGGGAATAATGCAGGATTTAGGTTCTCAAAATTCTGAATTACGTTTTGTGAAGTGAATATGGATCTGGAATTTACTGGGGGAAAGGAAGCGGGGGGTGGGGGGTTGAAAGAGAAAGATGTGGGACTGACCTGGGCAGGGCCTAGGGCTATCCTCATGCCAGTGGCACTTCATAGAAAAGCTGTCTGGGATGGGGCCTCTTGCCTGTTGGCTGGAGTCAAGTCCTGTTAACCGGGTTAATTTAGAACTGCCCAGGGTGAAGGAAGAGTGAGTATTTAGACTCGTCCTTATTATTAAGGATCTTCTCCATATTTATTTGTGGCAGCTGCGGTACAGGTAACTCTCTTAATGCTACTAAAATTATATATAAAAAGGAGATAAAGCAGTGCAAATACAGAGAAGAATGTAGTAAATTATGGGTGTTATAGTATCAATACTGGCATTTGCTGTTTTAGGTACCTGACTTATATTATTAAAACTATGTGTGTGTAGGGATTAAAGGGAAAAAAACCCACCCAAGCAAAACTATATTGGTAACAAAATTTGTTTGCTTAACTCTGAAAGCACAGCTCCCCTTACGCGTCTGGAGGATAAGCAAACAGCACCAATACAATTTCTTTTGTTCCACTCTTCTCAATTTCATCTTCGATACAGTAATATTTATCTACAACGGGTGGTAGCTGGCTTGACAGGAACTGTGAGTCAAAATGATTTCCCAGGCAGACAGTCTTTCAAGTTTTTGCCAATTCCTTACTGTCTGTGCTGGCTTTCTCATCTTTACCAAGAACAGCAACAAAAGGCTATGATTCAGATATCCAAAACAGTAGCTATTACACTGCTCCTAAAATCTGTTTGGACTACATGGTTTGAATAGGAATTGTTGACATTCAGCAACAAAAAAATGCATTTAAAAAGCCAAAGGCTGCTGTGATGCTGCTTAACTCTTACCAGGGAAAGTTAGTTCTTTGTGAGCAAAGCCAGCCCTGCCCAGTAACAGTTGCTATGCAGGGAGCTGTATTAAGGCGGGAAGGGGTCACTTCATACAGCCCTCCCTCATCATCTGCCTACAGCATGTTACTGAGTTGTCAGCATGTGTGAATCCTAATCTGAAGGCAAACGTTTTAGCTAACTTGGTAAAAAGTAATGGTCGATGATTTTTCTCTCTTCACCGGCTTGCCTGTTTTCTGTATCTACAATAAGCGTTTTGCCTGCAAGCGAGAGATCTATCAGGAATAGAGTTCTGACATTTTAGTAACTGTATTACAGAAAAATACTAGAATACCGCAATGATTAGAAGTCCCGATCTGGACTCCTTTGTTTGTTGTGCTGTGTGTTCAAAAATAATACCACCACCACCTTCCAGTGCTACTTTTGATCGGATTCGGGACTATAAGCCTTTCAGAACGCGGTATTACACTCATCGTGATATACTGGGTAAGTTTGTTTCTGAAATCCTTTCATCACAATCTGAGATTTAGGAAAACTCCAAGAGCTGTTGTATCCATCTGTTCTTGACAGTCATGAAGGCATTCACATCTTGGTAAAAAAGAACTGCGCTTACGTTCTGAATATTAATAAATCCAGTATATTCAGAGGGGGGACGGGGTCAGCTGTCCTGTGGGTGCATGAAGGCATTCAGATTCAGGCATAATGAAGTGCAAAAGAGAACTGGCTGTAAGACCATTAGCAAATGTTTTTTAAGGCTCAAGTAGTTTGGGAAGAAATATGCTTGACTTAACATTTGCAAAGATCATCCCCTCATCCTTCAACAGGACACAGCTGGGATGTTTTATCCTGAATCCTACCTTATACCTGATTCTGGCTGCTGACCTTAGATTGAGGCTCTGCAGAGCCTCTTGAGGATCATTTTTTTTTCTGGCATGCCACAGTCATAACCTCAATGATGAAGGAAAGCATATGGTAGTATTCATATGTTTGAGGATCTAGCAAGAATTTGAAGTATCTTTATATTTTACGCTTAATTGTCATAGAGGTTTCTGATCAACAGTGTAAACTTTTGTAGAAATCGTGTTGTGCATTTTAATTGACGTGTGTTGTGAAGAGGAGTGTGCTTGGTTTCTATTTTAAACAGTATCAAGAGATGATCAGTGTACTGAGAGCCCCAGCAGCAGGGTGAGTGCCGTGCATGTCTTGGAACATGAGGCTTCAGCCCTGCGTCAACTCACACAGTGTAAAACATGTCCAGAAGGCCAAAGAGCCTCTTTTAAAATTATTTTCTCTTTACTGCTTAATATAATGGACTGGGGAAAAGCTATGTGGTCAGAAGACAACGTGCTTGTTGCTAAGATTGTTGGACCTCTGTCCACCATTGGACTTCTGTTTTGCTGATTTAAATCAGTTGAACCCTTTGTCCCGTCCTGCTGCTGTTTTCCATGTACTTCATGGTAGCTCCTTGAGAGGACTCTGCCCACCCATGTGGAGTGGGGAAGGAGGCTGGAGTGAAAGAGGGAGACTTAATCCTCCAGTGGCTGTGTGAAAGCCAGATCTCCTGTGGCTCTATTCCTTTTTCATTTTCCTTTATAATAACCTAGGAAAATGTGACTCTTTGGCCCTGTCAAGCACGGAGAATGGCATCCAAAGCAATGCACAGGCTTGGCATTGAGTAGGAAAGGCGGAGGGGGAGGAGCTGAAATGCCATGGTTGGGGGGGCAGTTTTGGGTTGCAGAAAGGCATCTTTATCCACCTCCCTCTGCAGTGGCTTCTCTTCTGGGCAGTCCTTGGTGCTGAATACCAGCCTTTCAAATGAGTTAGTAGAGCTACCTGTTTGCTTTCACAGCATGTCCACAGGAGGAGATGGTGATGCTAACATCTTATTTAGACCTCATCCACGTTGCTAAAGGGAGCGTCGCTGGCCTAGGCCCTGTGAAGCAGCACGGCTCACCTCCACGCTGCTTCACTCCCCCTTTCTAGAAGAGATTAAGCTGTCCTCCGGCAGCACTGGGGCTGCTTGGGCCCTGGACAGGCACAGCAGCCCTAGAGACAGAGGGATTGCTTTGTATGTGCATGCTTTGTTCCAAACACCTGAAATACTCTGCCATATCCCCCTGAGAGTATTTATGTTGTGCCCCAAGAGTGGCATGAAGGAATCTGAGAGCATCTTGGGGCAGGAGACCTCACTGAAAGCCTTGGAGGACTCTGAGAGCACAGGGAGCCAAAGAGGGCACCATCTCACCCGTAGCATCTAAAAGGAGCAAAGCCATCCCCTGGGCTGCCGCGAGGTTCGGTCACAGACAGTAGCGGGTGAATCATTCCCAAGAAAGCTGAGGACTGACCTATTGCTTGGGCCGTATGGATGGCCATCAGGGCAAGGAGTCAGGAGGGACACCCGTGATGTTCTCCTGTTGTGCAAGCTTGCCTAGGGGGTGAGAGTTGGGTTCAGCACCTTCCCATTACATTTATGGAACCGCACAAGCAATAATAATTGTGTTTTCCTGTATGTGCAATGAGGGCGCATGTTTTTGATTTTTAATTCAGCTGTGGAGCCAAGCAAAGGGGTTGGGAGAGAGGCACAGGTTTCTGCACTTTGGATGTTTGCTGTGCATGATCTGCTTTTGTTGACTGTGCAGAGATTGGCGCAGACATTCAACAAGAACAACATGAAAAGAGGGAGGCAGAGATACAAGAGCGTATTGAAAAAATGAAAGCTGAACTTTGGGCTCAGGTAAATTAAATTACACTCCTGCCATTTGAATGATGATTATTCTTTGGAATAATTGCTATAGCATAAAGACAGTTAATAAAGAACTTTCAGGTCACTGCTGTAGAGCTGTCATTAATTTCATCTCCTTCTTTGTTCACAGACTTCTGTGTGCACCTATTTCTCCAGTTTCTGACCACAACAAAACATGCTTTGAATTAGTAACAAATTTTACGTCTGGTCTGAAAATGGCCTCTAAAGCACACAGAAATTATCGGTCATTAAAGCTATTCCCCATAGTACTATGTAAGATTCTGAAACTGCCCTTTATGTTACATACATGTATAGTGGTTACGACTGTGGCAGCTCAGTGCTATTGTGTGGCAACATTTTAACAGGAATCACTGCACTAAAATTGCCAAATGGTCCAAAATGTATTTTGCCATCTGATTTTAAATTTAACTTGCTCTGATTTCTTAAATAGAAAATACAGAACTATTGCTTATGTAACCTCTGCTTCATCTTAATAGGATGTTAATAGAAGGTGAGCAGCTGCACTTAAATAATAACTTGTTTTAAAGGCTGAAGTGCACAAGGAAGATGCAGTGGATAAAGCTCTCAAAGAGGCAGCAGCTAACCACAGTGCGTTTGTACAAGACCTTAAACAAAAACTTGGAAAGGAATTAAGGGTATGAACCAGTTTGCTTTCGTTACTGTGGAAATAGCCAGCATGACAGAACCATGTGTTTGACAACCAAGAATGTCATTCTACTTAAAAAAAAAAAAAAAGGTTTGGTTTTTTTTTTAAATACTTGCCATAACCAGGACCTTTGTTCATCTGAGATTTGAACTCTAGTGCCAGGAGAAGCACTTGGCTGAAAGATGACTGTTTTTCTCATTGTGCTAGATGAGATGTGAGCTTGAGCTAGCTGGATTTTTAATTCACTTTAAGCACATTTCACTTTTTTTTTTTTTTTAATTGAATTAAGTTTGTGGACTTTGTTGAAAATTCCTTGTCAGGCCTTGATTCAGCCAGCCACTGAAACTGATTAGGTGTATTTCTTAAGGGCAGTTAAATACAGGCATAACTTTAAATCTGTCCTGATGTTTCATGCCCATTGAAGCTAGAAAGGTATTTAACTGATTTACTGAACCTGGACCCTAAGTGGCGTGGAGGAGAAGGAAAACAGCCAGCATATGTATATTCCTAAATGAAGCACACCAACTGTAGCTTTGAATTTCTATATATGTTTAGCACATGCTTTATACAGCTCTTTGGATAGCTGAGAAAAGACTCAGAGATATACAGAGAGAAAGGAAGGCAATTGCCTTCTGGATCTGAGCCTTCCTGCTTTCTGCACCACTTCACAGGGCTTTTTACCCCTAGAGCATCTGAGCACTCTTCAGTCAGGCACTCTGCAGTGTGTCTAACACCTGTCATCCTTAGTCTTGTAGCCTACCACTGGCAGATGAAGGGTGCACAGAGTGTTTTGCTTTGGAATTTTATTTTATACAAGTTTCTAAATAGCTATGTGTTTATACTGCAGGCAGTCAAAGCAATGGCCTTGGCATCTCAAGAGGAAAAGCAGGGAGGTTTACAGTGGTCTTAAGTTTCCGGCTGAGTTCATTCTGTTTTATGGAGCTGTTTTCCAAGGGAGCTCTGTCTTTTGCTGTGATAGCATCTGCCGACAATAGCTGGCAGAAGCTCAGTTCCTCGTGTTTAACTGTTCAATTACTTGCCATAAGCCTATTATATGTCTTCGTAGACCTGAGTGCTCAGGATTTGAACATGTACCACTTGTCCTGATAACCTTGGCTCCAGTGACTAAGGACTAGGGAGTAGATACAGAATTCTACAGCTGAAACAAAAGAATAGGCAGATATTACTAAAGTAATTGCAAGATGCTTTAGATTTGGTGGTTTGTGTTTCTTTCAGTTCATTTTAAGAGGTGTCTTAACAGCGAGCTAATTGCTCACTAGCAGCCCACTTGGAGAGGTGGTGGCAGAAAATTTACTCAGCATCTGTCTAAGCAAACAGATAGTGGCAGCCAATAAGATGTGAATGAGTGATTGAAGTGTTTTTACGTGTAGGATAGGCCAAAGACAACTGCTTTCAGCTGGTAGCCTCAGGAATAGCTTTTTGCAGCAGTGCTGATGTGGATGTTCCACTACCCTAATGGTCAAATGGCTTTAGTTAGGCTGCTTGTAGGCATTCCTCATGTCAGCAATAGACAAACCACCAGTATCCACAACAATACACAGCATAAAGAGCTTATAGTTGAGTGTGCAAAAGATTTATGGCAAACCTCATGTAACTCTGCTCATCCTGTATTAGAAAACCCACCAACATCTAAGCAGCCAGAACTTTCCCAGGAATGTCTTGCCACTTCCACAGAGGATGCACTTGTCAGGGAGTCTTGGAAAGAACTGTGAATGGTGGCAAAGCAGTGTAGATCCCTGAACAGCGAGTTAAGTGCGTTGGATTCCTTTCCTGGATGGTCAGGCTTGGCATGAGTTTGGCATGCCCTATAATGGCAGCAGAGGTAGATTGGTATATATTTAGTTGTCTGAGATTCCGGATGTATCTATGTCCATCCAGACCACCTAAGATTAGTGTTGTCGTACCTTTATTTATAAGCCCAAGCAATATCTTGCTGACAAGTATACCAAGGACCGAGCTTCTCCATTTCACTCTAAAACCATGTCACTGGCCATGTGAGCTTGTAAACAAAATACATGAGGAAACTTTTTGCACCTTATGTAGAAAACATGGATGATGTGGAATGATGCTACAGTAAGTCACTGTAATTGCCCCATAATATTTTCCTGAAATCTGTTCTGCTGGGCTTTGCTGGGGGTTGTTTAAAGACAAATGAACAGTAAGTTGTTGTCACTACTTACATCTACTTTTAACTTTGCTTAAGGAAGAGGTGAGGAAGGTGAAGGCAGAGATGCAGCAGTACATGGAGGTTGAGCAGAAGAGAGAGGCTGAAGCTGCAGAGCAGCGCATGGCTTACAGAATTCAGTGCACCCTCATGGAGTGTGCCCAGGAGAAGATGCAAGCGGTGGCCAAAGCCAGGAAACAGGAGAGGGAGGCGGCCCTGAAGGAAGCAGACGGGCAGCACAGGTGCTCTTTGTGTTTCCCCTGACTTTGCTGGCAAACATGCTTTGCTGAAGAAAATGACTGGGATTGCATCAGCATTGCTTAGATGCAGGTCTTCTAGGAAAAGACCGATAGACCCTTTAGTAAAAAACGTATTTGGAAATGTCAAATGACCAACAAGAGTTGCAGGCTTACTCTCTCACCCTGATGCCCCATGTAGAAATAAAACATATTTTGTTCCAAAAAACAAGTATCACAAAGCCAGCCAAGGGTCAAAAAGTTTTGCTTTTTATGGCTGATTTAGAGTCATCAGAAATAAAGATTCCAGGGGCCTATTGTGCCTTTCATCTATGCAAAACTAAAAAATATGTGTTCATATGAGATCTGCAGGGCACAGGAGATTCTACCCATAGAGATTAAGTGTTGTGAATGAAACAGCTTTGATGTCAAAATAATAACACACCAGTCTCCCTTAAGAGTAGAATACATTTCAGTTTTTGAAAGCACAAACAACAAAATAACACTATACATTCACAATGAAAAGATCAGTTCAGGTGTGTTCCTTTGTAAGATGCTTTTTTTTTTCTGAACAGTCTCACACTTAAGTTATTGATCCATTATTTAATACCTTCATTTTCACTGTTGAAAAATGCCCTTTCTGACAAAGATAAATGACATTCTGCATAAACTTAGCTGGTCTCTTTAACTTCTCATGTTAGCAGAGTTCTGCGAAAATATCTCCAGCAAAGTGGAGGGAACAATAACAGAGGCCAGAAATTGTTTTCTCTGCATTGAAGTACTCTGTTCAATAACCTTAATGGATGCCTGATGCACCATTCTTTACTTGTCCCTGAGACAACTCTGGTGAATAGCACCCATAATGTTTTGACTACCTAGTATAAATTATATGTTTTATTACTGACTTGCTAGCACGAAGATGTTCTCAGTACTACTTAAACAAAATTACAGATGAATCTGTAGTCTAGAAATCAGTTCTTCGATTTCACTTCAAGATAGCATTTTTACTTCAGGGCAGAATTGTTCAAAGTCTATTTGAAAATCAGTGTGTACTTAAGTGCTAGCTCAAAGAGAGACCTGAATGAAGAGTGAAGTAGTAATCCTTTATATTTTTCATTTGGAAGAAAGCATCATTAAATTATCACTGGATGCAACACATGCAGAAATAGAATCTTCTGCAGCTGCCTTTCTCTGCGTCATCAGCGGCCTTCTTTTACCCTATTTTGTTTCAGAGGTGAAATCATCAAGTGCTGATTTTGTGTATATTTGTAGTTGAATAAGAGAGGTTTTACAACCACCTGAATAGAACTAAATTGTTTTGAAAATAATCTTTAATAGCAGGTGTTCCCTACAAATCTTATCTTCTTTTTCTTTTTTAAATAGAAAGCACTTAGAGCAACTCAAAGAAGAAAGTATGTTAGCTGAGGAACTATATCGTAAGAATATAGAGCAATTAAACACAGAAAAAAGTCATGAGTTTAATGTTGCCCTGAGTATCACACGAAAAGAGAATCAGATTGAGACTGAAAAACAGCTCAGAGAAGCAGAGACTGTCCATCTTGATGAGCTGGAAAAAGTGATGGGTACACTGAAAGCAGCAGAAGAACACATAAAGACTCTCACACAAAAACTGGAAAAGATGACAGATTGGAAGGACAGCCTGGAAACTGAAATACAAGCAACAAGACAAGCTTTTCAAAAGTATATTGATGCCACATTTCCTAACCTGTCCCCTGGACAAGCAGATTTTATTCTGCCTTTCAGAAAAGCATTTGAGCAGAAGGAAACCCCAGAAGAAGCAGAGGACAGTGACAAGGAATATAAGAGAGCTAGTATTAGAACTGCGAGATTCACAGCCATGGCTAAACAGAACTACAAATAGGTGATGCTGAAAAATAAATTAATTTCTGTTCACTGAATTATATGAGTGTGGTTAGAATGATACAGAGAAAAATGACCACCACTATATTAAATAATGAAGTGATGAGCCATGCTTAGAAATTATGCATTAATTTTTGTTTTGCAAATGCTAGGGTAGAGTTTGGAACATGTAGCACTTGAGGAGCTTCCCACTGAGTCCTCCTTGAGAAGGAAAAAATCTGAAAATCTGATCAGAAAATCTGTCACTTAGTTAAGCATCAGCACTTGGACTGCGAGGACTGTTGGTTCTGCCCCTGAATAGTGGGGTGTGGAGTAAGATACACAAGCTTTGAACACCTGCAGCTTGGGTTCTGAGATTTACAGGGCAGTTATTCTGTGTAACAGTGTGTATGTCTATGTAGAGTACTTGCAAGTGAATGTTTACATGACCTGAAGACTCACCTGCCTTGAGAGACAGACAGCTGTTGGGCAAAAAGTGTGTGCCAGCAGGCATGCAAAATAATTTTCCTGTGGGAGGACTCAAGTTTATCTAGGCACACGTGCTTGAAGCCTGCGTGGCTTTAGGCCAGCCTCAATACATTGATCAGATCTGACGTTCAGCCTGCCTCAATATCTGATTTGTCTTCAATGTGTAATAAGACTTCTCACAGCATTTGCTTAATATTCCCTAAAGCTTTGCGTCTATCTCATTTGTTACCTGTTAACCTGAAAACATTGTCTAGCATCTTGAGTGTGAGCTGAAGAACGTAAAGGAGCTGGTCTTTACTGTAGGTGATAGGGAGTCTAATATGGTGAAGGAAACTCTCCGTACGCATCTTGTTTAAGGGAATTTTTAAGAGAAGTCTGTGCAGCCTTCTTTTCCTCATGCTCAAAAACACCACCAGAAAACAAAAAAGCAGAATAATCTCACAGATAGCCATCGCTCTACCAAATTAAGAAGACAAGTGAAGTCACTGGTTTCTTGTGGAGCAGTTTAATTCATATAAAATACTTTGAACAGATATTGGGCACTCTCTGGTACTATTTCTGACCTAAATGCCTGTAAAACCTTACCTCACTGAATCGTGGAAGCTCTTTCTGTGGGGAGCTGATGCTCCCTGTTCATTTCCCCTCTTACGCTCCCAATGAAAAGAATCCAAACTTCATGCTCACAGTTGTCAAATCAAATGCGTAAACTGCACAGAGCCCAAGATAAAACTCGTGTTTACATTTTAAAAGTTCTTCGGCAGTCTGAAATACTCCATAAGCTCTATAAACCATTCTTTAAAGAAAACATTTACACATGCATTAAGCATAAAAATCTTTTGAAAGTACAGGAGTAAAATACCGGAACTCAAGTACTAGCAGCTGCATCATGAAATACATAAAGCTGATGAATGATCTCTGTTGGGTTAGCTGATTAAAGACTCACCTCAGCACACACCATGGAGCCCAGAGGCACAGCGGCAGCTGGGGGGAACCCCAACAACCCAGTCAGAGGAATGAGCCTCCAGTGCAGCCACGTGGACTGGGAGTGAGACCCACCACCATGAGTCAACAGGAGAGGCTTTCTGGAGCACCTTGCAGACTGAAGGTGGATACAGCCTGGAGGTATGGGACTTCGTATGGGATGCAGGGAAGAGCATCTTGGGATTGTACAGGGATTGTACGAAGGCTTTTTATGGGATGTTTAGGGAAAGAACCAAAGGTGGGGAAAGGGGGATCAAGGTGGTTTGGGGAAGAAAAAGAGTGGGAAAAGAGAGGAAAAAGGGGATAAAAGAGGCTGGTTACATGTGAATGGGCTGGTCATAGCTGACCATGCCCTGAGCCTGATTAGTGCAGTCTGTCCTGTCTTCCCGTTGAACTAAATTTCTAACTTTTCCTGGGTGCAGGGCTTTCTCTGTGTTGCATGTATGTGCATGGAGGTCTACCTGTCAGCAGCTGGAGTTGGACCACAGATGACAGGAGCTGTGGGCTCAAGGTGCCAGCAATTGGAGACACTGGAGTGCATCTTATGTGGGTACGCATGTCAGTGTGTAATGACTAGCAAATATCAGGACAGGCTAGCTGATAAATAGGCTAAGAGGGGTGGGAGCCAAGTGATGGAGTGGCCATAAATCTAAGATACTGGAGAGACCAGAGCATCTGAGATTTGGCTACTTGAGGGAACCATGTGGTCAAAGCCAGTGACTGGAGAGACTGTTGAGGTCTGAGGGTTGGTTGCTGGTAAGGTCGTAAGTCTGGACCAGCTACCAGACATGCTGCTTGCATGCGTGTGTCTGTGCATGAGGCAACATGCGGGGCAGTTCTGCAACTTGCATGTCAGAAAACCAAGATGATGATGAAGTGTTTCAACACCCTTTGAACAAACAGTTCAAGTTCTCTTATAGTGATAGATAAGTAGATTTCTTTGTTCTTCTCTACTGGGAAGGATATAATACAAACATATAGTTCTGCAGTGCCTCACTGTTAGCATTTGTTTCAGAAAAAAACAAGTCACTCTGTCTTTACAGGCTTTGCCCACATTTTATCTGGGATACAGTGGCTGGTACAGACCATGGCTGTCTACAGGGGTAAGTGTTCTCTGTGATGGACCTTAGTCATGGGTACCTCAGTCATCCAGACGAGACCGCGGGCCCCTGTGAGTGCACATCCCAGGACCCTCCTGACCTACAGCCTTGGGGGCATGTTTGGAGACACGCAGCAGGGGCTCAAGATCTAGTCAGCTGTGTCTATACATCTATATACTGCAGGCATGTTCTGGGGTGGACTTACCAGTGTATGCACAGCACATACAGCATATAACAGTCTGTCAGACACTGGCATTGCTTCTTATTGCTTTTTGGAAAACGAAAAGCACTGGTTTACTGCTTTCAAATGTCAAGGTGAAGTTGTGTTGGCTCTGCTTAGAAACAGCATGTCCTTTTAAGTCTATGTGCTTGGTTGTGTAGAGATAAAAGGAGCCACAGCTTGGCCTAAGTGATTAGCTCTGCAGTATAAATGGATAGACAAGATAGCAAGCAGTAGAATCACTATGGGACCTGGAGAGCAATTGCCCATGGACACTGGTATTTCAAGGAAGTATTTTAGAAAGTATTGTATCTAATTAAGCCTGATTTAAGAGATTTTTTTTTCTCCTTCTAGTTGTACTCACTGCACAATATTAACTATGGTTGACTGTCAAGGTGAAAAAAAGGCCGTTTTTCATATTCTATAAGTTTCTGCATGTCAGATACTTAACTAATGAAATCTGTGAGTACACGAGCTATTGGTAGCTAATAAAAATCAGGAGTTCAGACATACAAGCAAGCCTTTCATTGCATGAAGCAGAGAGAGCATATGTTTGTTGGCTTGATTTTGTTCCTGTTAGAGAAGGATTGCAGCATGAAAAGTAACACTACCCACTTTACTTGCACTCTGAATCAGAGAGAGCGTGAATACATGCTTTTTGACTGTTTGTCTGAATGATGCAAATAAAGAAGCTTTCAGATAACATCTGGACGTTAGGGTGCTGGTGATGGCACATACTGATGGTGGAGTGCATGAGACAAAACCTAGAATGGGGAGCTGTAATGCTGCAATGAATAATACAGAAAGCAGGATTTCCTTATTAGTCATTCAGGAGATGTCTAAAATTGCCAGAAAGTACCATAGTCTCAGGAACAGTGAAACTTTCTGTCTAAGGCAATGCTATAAAAGACTGAAAAGTGGGTTGTCTAATTACTGTAGCCCAGCAGCTGAACTAGTAGGGAACTGTGGAGTACAGCTGATAAGCATCTAATTAATAAACTAGAGACATCTTGCTCGTTAGTCCCTCAAAGCTCTGCAGAAGAGATCTGTGATGTCTTAAAAGGAGGATATGCAGATTGTAAAATCTCTGAATGCCTGGCATGCAGAAATGAAGTGTGAAAGGAACTAATGATGCTGGTAACATTTGGAGTGTGAGCGCATGCTGTCTGTGTGTGTGAGGCAATTAAGGAACCGCAGCGCCTCATGGGCAACTGACTGCAGAACGACTACACTGTCTATGCATGGATGTAGTGTACCCACATGGATATAAACTGAGTAATTGTAATTTAAGTTACCAATGTGATTTCCTTTGCTGGGCTTAAGTAAAAACAGCTCAGCGTTACATTTGCTGCTAGTTAAAATACAGATTGAGTAAAGGAATATGAGTGACCAATCACAAAATGCACCAAGTGACTGGTGGGAGATGCAGATGCTGGAATAACTGGCATTGATATTGGCTATTAATACAGTACATGGGTGTTTTGGGGATATCTAGGCAGGGTTCTGCCTGGGGACATGTCGGCAGTGACCAGAGGAAAAGACAAATCCTAGAAGGAAGACTGGGCCAACAAGAATAATAGGAACATCCTAGGGAGTGAGGAAACCTGTGCATCCTCCATTGAAGTTTGCTGGGACCAGCGGTTAAAACATCACCTTAGCTTTCCTTGGGCCAGTGAGCAAACCAAGAGTTAGGTAAACAGCTTGAATAAAAACAGCTAGTAAACTAACTCCAAGTAGAAGGATAAATAAAATTGCTCTACCCCAACTGTGACATGGCCTGCCCAAGTCTTTGCACTTCTAGCTGATCATCAACAGTTTGTCTTGTTCTTATTAAAACAGTCTCTAGCACTTTGTTTTGACTTCTTCTAAGAGCACGGCTGTCTTGTTCTTATTACTGGACCTTGCCTTTTTTTTGTGTACTTGGACTTTTCCAGCATACAGCTGCAGTCCTCTTTTATGCTTGCCCTAAAACTTGAGTGACTAGAGAAAAATCCTTCCCATCAAGGAGCCTGAGCACCACATTTTTCCATTATTTTTCTCATAAGATTACACTCTTCCTTGCTCTAGTAAACTTTCCAAAAGGCACAGGCACTTCCAGTTTGTTTGTTTGAAAACTTAAGCCACACTATAAATGGAATAATGCTGGCCAAAGTTGAGCTCCACTTCGTTCTGTCTTTTCTCACAGCTTCTCGGGAACTTATACTGCTGATGCCAGATTAGTTGCAGGGCTCTGGGTATTACTGCTGCTAGCCACAAAAGCTACAGTCCCTTCCCTGTGCTGCTTGTGACATCCCACAATGATTTCTGATTGTTACGGTTTAGGGTTTTTTTCCTCACCTGCCAAGTACTGCAAGTATTAGGTTTTGGAAAAGAGTAGTTTAACTCTGAGGCTAGCATCTGAGCTAATTTGACTCTATACCTAAGGTGTTAACCATCTTTGATGTCTTTCTGACAGTCCCTCTTTAGTATGATGTTTATAATCCTGATTTATACCCAGTTCTGATTTTCAATGTGGATTTAAAAGTTAGTGACCTGGACCTTCAGCCTTAAACTTCACCTTGAAGAGTCTTATAATTTCATTGTATCAGTAGGAATCCGATGCTGACACATTTAGCTATTCTAGTGAGCACCTGAAGCCCTTCTGTGACATTCCCTTTAAAATACTAAATCTGTCCTTATTTCTGGGTCAGCTGACTAGATGGTTTCATCTCATCCATAAAACCTGTTTTCTGCTCTCTTGCTTCTGGCCATGTCCTGGTTTTGCCCAGGATAGAGTTAATTTTCTTTCTAGTAGCTGGTATAGTGTTAAGTTTTGGGTTCAGTATGAGAAGAACGTTGATAATGCTGATGTTTTCAGTTGTTGCTAAGTAGTGTTTAGTCTAAAGTCAAGGACTTTTCAGCTTCTGATGCCCAGCCAGCAAGAAGGCTGGAGAGGCACAAGAAGCTGGGAGGGGACACAGCCAGGGCAGCTGACCCAAACTGGCCAGAGGGGTATTCCATACCATGTGACATCATGCCCAGTATGTAAATTGGGAGGAGTTGGTCTGGGGGGATCGCTGCTCAGGAACTAACTGGGCATCGGTCAGCAAGTGGTGAGCAACTGCATTGTACATCACTTGTTTTGTATGTTCCAACTCTTTTATTATTACTGTCATTTTATTATTGTTATTATTATCATTATTATTTTCTTCCTTCCTGTTCTATTAAACTGTTCCTATCTCAACCCATGAGCTTTACTTTTCTTTCCCCCATTCTCTCTCCCATCCCAGGGGAGGAAGTGAATGAGCAGCTGTGTGGTGCTTCATTGCTGGCTGGGCTTAAACCACAACACAGACGCAGACTGGGCTGTGGGCTATATTGTGCTGGATATTTTAGCTGAGTTTTCAGCCCTTTACAAGCCTCGCTCCGGTTTCTCCCCCTTGCAATGGTTTTGCTCTCTCCCCATGGTCTCAGCAAGTAACAGCTACTTCCAGACTCCTGAGGCAGCTGTTGGATGAAGTCTGTGTGATGGGATGCATCGTTCAGGACACTGCTTTCATCATCCCTCACCAGCTGCTCCCAGAGGAGCAACACCAGCCCCAGAGCGATGGTGCTCCCGTCCAGCTGACAGACACGGTCTCGCCCAGGTAACCACGGTGCAGGTGCAGGGGCAAGAGTGTGCTGCTCTTCTGCTATCGCTGCTCACACTCTGGCTCCATCCTTTGCTGATTCATCTCTCTGGCCGCTATCAGAGACTGATGAGGCTTTATGCACGGCAAGCGCAGGCTCCTCAGCTGAGCCAGGACACCCTGCCTGGGCGTCAGTGGCCATCTGGGCTTGGCATATGCTCCAGCCCCGGGGACGGCAGCCCCTGGAGCCACCCACCCTGCATGACCCTAGAAGCTGCTCAAGTCTGAAGAGCAAAACACACCTCTTATCGGGGACGGTGCTGGAGCAGTCACGGGAACCAGCACGCCCAGTCTCGCAGGGGATTGCCAGAGCGTAAACACCCAGGAGATCACTTTCTCAAGGCTCATGAGTCTGCAGACTAATACTTCCTCTGCCCTTTCTACGTTCCTTATTCACATACAACTTTTTGCACCAGTGATACACTGGTAACACCTCCTTCCCTGGGGTCCCTGGCCTTCAAAGCCTATGTTAGTCCAGGGTTTAACCCCAGCTTTGTGCTCCCATTTGGCTCTGCACTGAACCATGTGAAATGAGGTGGCAGCCTGCGAGGAGATCCTTTTTCCCAGTTCACAAGGGGGGAGGTAGCAGAGCTGCCTCCTGTTTTCCCAACTAACCCTTTTCCAGCTCTGATCCATGCGGATTCCTGTAGCAGGAGAAGCCGGGAACAGCCCTTCCCAAGCAGGTATGTAAGGGTAGCCCAGAGAGGCTTGCACTTCAGTAATAAACAGTGTCTGCTAGGAAGGGATCCGTGGGCTGGGCCAGAGAGAAAAAGACATCTCCTTTGGAAAGACAAAGGGCTGAGCAAAACGTGGGCTGGGTAACCGCGACCTTGGGACTGTGGGGATGGGCAGGGAAATGCCGTGCTGCGGAGAGTTACAGGGACAGGACCTGGTATCACCTGCATCACAAGAAGGGAACCCGCAGCGCCAAGTCAGGCCTGCCAGGGGCAAGGAGGGAATTCCCTGGCTCTAAACAGTCAGGGAAAATACCCAGGAGAAGGATGGCTGGCCACTCTCTGACTCAGGGCCTCATTTCGAGAGCTCCTAGCTGGCTCCAGCCCATCCCTCCACTCCCTCCCACCCAGGAGCCTTATGGAAGAGCCACCAGCAGGAATTGTTGCTCTGTTCCTGCTCTCTTGCTCCGAGATGGGGCTGCTCCCCTCTCGTGTGCAAGGGCAGAGGGCACGGTTATTCCTCATCCCTCACCTTGTCCAGGGGAGGAAAAGGGCTCTTGCAGCCCCTCAGGGACCAGTCCCAGCCCTGCCTGGAGGAGATGCTGAAGGAGGAGTTGTCCATTCCTCTGCCTTCTCCCTGCTGCTGGCACCAGATGCATCATTTCAGGAAGGAGGCAGCGCTGCTTCCCACCGCTTGACCTGCCAGCAGCAACAGGCAGCTTTGATCAAGGCACAGCTATCTGTGCTCTGATCACTGCCTTTCCTGCGAGGGCCCAGTTCAGAAGAGAGGGCACGTTTCCTTTAACCCTTACTTCCCTGAGAGCCTGCAGCTCCACAGGAAAGGCACAGTTATCAGACCTCTCAGCCCAAGGGGCTCCACGTTACCAGGGATGGCTGGGAACGGGGTGATGTTCAGTAGCTGCGCCATTTCAAGGATCCATTCAGTTGCTCATGCCCCCAGAGTTTTGTTTTAGAAAAGCTTTGTGTTGGGGCTGCCTTCAGATCTAATTAATAAAGAGAGAGAAGGGGAACTTTCTCAGGGGAACTCAGCAGCCCCCTTCCGTCACATCAAAGCCGTGGAGAGATCACGTTATCTTGACAGATGTTGTACGCTACAGATCTGGTTACTGAACTTACGTTTCCCATGGACTCATTCCAACACTTCTTTTTATTTGTCAGGGATATATTTCAAACTGTAATATGCACATGGTTGCAGAAAAGTAGAAGGAAGTAGCTGATTAATGACCTTTTTCCTGGTGGTGTAGACGTGCTGGTTCCAGCTGTAATGGATACCAAAGAAAAGGTAATATACTGGAAACCAGAAAAAAATGAAGTCTCTTGGATTAGAGGTTCCTTTTTCTGTTTTGTCCAAGTCAAAGCAATTAATAATGCTATAATGCAATGTGCTAAGCCATGTGATGAGGGTGTGTACCCAAGATATGCTGAGGAATTCATCGCAGTGCTCCCACTACTTTTCTGCCACATCAGTGGGGGTATTAGGCAAAGACAGTTGAGATACCTTGTCTCTGGGAGCAGCTTCCCAGTCTCCACTTGTCTGCAGCACTCTCCTTCAAGTACTGGCTTGGGTGCCTGAAACAGATGTATTATTTCTACTTTTTTTCATCCTTTTGCAATCAACCACACTCTGAAGCACTGGTGACACCACTAATCACAAAGTTTGATACCTGACACCCTGTAGTTATCAAACCTGTTTCTTGCTTGAGCGGACACCTGAGATGATGAAGGTCTTTTCCAACCTAAATGATTCTATGAAATTAAATTATTAGCTCCACGGGGCAGGAATATGCCCCCTCCTCGGCACTCAGACAGCTCCTGACCCAGCCAGGCTTGATGCATGCTGTCAGAGGTAGGCTGGAGTGCCTCTAGGGCTCTCTGTCCCCATCACAGGGCCACTACTTCCAAAGAGGGACTCCAGGAATGGCTGCAGTGCCAACACTATATATGGGAATAAACACTCTTAGCGGGATCGTAATACTCAGCTTTGATCCTTGACCTTTAGAGATAAACTGACAGCTCTGATCCCTGCAGTGCAGATACACAAACAACCTCTTGGGTAGAGGCATGTGTAAAGACCTGGCTTAGACTTTGAAGGGGTGTCCACAATGACGTGAAGTGCAAAACAGGGCAAAGGTAAGCCCAGACACCGCGACTGTAGTAACTCGGCGCTGATGCAAGAAGAGAGTCCAGAGCATGCGGTTCTAAATGTGCAGGCAAGCTCAACTCCCCCCCCCAGCTAGGTGGGAGAGGGATCATCCTTGCACAGAGGCATCACCCAGACCTACTCTTACCTACAGGTGACACAGATGTTCGGCTAGAAACTTGGTCTAAATTGTATCTCTGCCTACAATCACAGGACATCAGAGTGTGATCTGATAAACACTTGCAGTAAAATGTGTTTTAAACCATCTCTGTGCACTCTTTTGAGCAAACCACTGCAAACGCGCTGAGGAAATAGAAAAGCAACAAACAAACATTGAAAGTTGGACTTAAATCATATCAGACCGTAGCCACACTAAGTGGACTGTAGAGAGCAGGCCCTGGCTCTTTTGAAGACAGAGAAGGCTGCAATAGGATTCACAAAGGCCATGCAATGCTTGGGCTCATTTTTCCCACCCACGTGAAGAGCTGCTGTATTTTCAAAGCAGGAGCAGCTGGTGATTGATGTTACATGCACCTCACTCTGACAAGGAGCTGGGTCTGAAGAGGGTATTTTCCATTAGTTCAAACTCGCGCTCCTTTGCCTCTGTCACATGGTTTCCAGCAGCCACGCATTTTTTCAGAGAACTGACCCACGAGTTGGAGATGTGATACAGCTGTGCTCACAGAACAAGCTGGTGATCACCCCAGGAACTGAGCACCATCACCCTGCTCCCATCCTGTAACCACATGCTCGAGGAGGTGGTCCTGGTGCTTCTAGTGTTTACATGCCCCAGCTCCCACGTGCTGCACTCCCAGTCCTGGGGAGAGGGCATGGGAGGTCTGGAGGTTGTGCCATTCTTTGGTTACCAGTATTAGGCTGGGTTTGTTATTCTAAGCACTGCGGGGCTGGGGTTTGTGTGAACCGGGCTGCAGACCCTAGAGCCGCTTCCCTCTCCTCAAGCACCGGTCTCATCTCTGCAGCCACGGCTGGGAAGGTTCCTGTCCTCCTACATCATGATGGAGAGCAGCACGCAGCAGCTGGAGCGCTTTGTTTCCCGTTGACCCAGCTAAGCCATGATTACGAAAGGGGCTTTTCCTATTCGTGGCTCAGAAACAGCCGGGGGACTCACCCCCGTCTGCAGAGCATGGGACAGGCGTGTGACACGGCTCTGTTTGGCAACGCAAACCTGCTCCAGACATATGCTTTCCTGTTCAGGGATTTCTGTAGTCTTAACAAACAGCCTGAAGGTTTCAGACTGATCAGTATTTCCTTTGGGGGTTCATCTTCACTACAAGCTTCGCCTTGGCTAACCCAGGCTGTTGCCTAGGCTTCGTCCCAAACTTTTTGGTGTCCCACAACAGCGGTCCCCATGGTCCCACCATTTTATGCAATGAGAGGAGATACAAATGGGTGCTGTGGCCACCCAGATTGAGACCCATCCTCCTTGCACTGTGGCTGTAGTCCATCACTCGGGGGCCAAGAGTCTCCCAGGACACGTGCTCACCCACCATTAACTGTGCCACTCCGACACAGAGCCCTGGGCAGGGGTCGGTCAGCAATGCATGGAGGGGAGCGTGAGGCTCCGGAGGACAAGGGTGCCTGGGTGTTGTGGTGGCATTGGAGCGTGGCTGCTGGTGCTCAGGCAGAGCTTCTCAAGGAAGCAAAAGCAATTAGCTCAGGAAAACAAGATGCACGCAGTGGGGCTGTTTCAGGAGACCCCAGGACACCAGTCCTGCTCTTCCTGGGGGGAGAAAGCAGGAGACAACTGTCTCTGCTGCTTTCTCCCCCAGCAACACAGCAGAGCAAGTCTCCCCAAGCCCTGCTAATTACTCACTGCTGCCTTGAGCTCCCATCCCCTTGCTGTCTGGACACAGAGCTGCTTGCCTTCCCCTGTGACCCCAAGCAAGAGTCTCCAAAAAACAGCTCCCTGGCCCCATCACCCCTGTGTGCAGCCCTGGGATCTGGTGACCCGGGGACCCGGGAGAGACCCAGCACCAGCTGCAGCGGCAAGGACGGGGCTGTATTTGACTTGCAGCTTCCCCTTTTTCCCAGTTTTCAGCTGCACAGCGACAGTCCCAGAGGCCCAACGCTCTCTGACCTTGGCTGTCCTCATTTGCTTCTAAAACTGGCCGATCACACTGGCAAGCTCCAAAATTGGCATCCCAGCTGGCCTTTTCTCTGCCACATGGGATTCCAGGAACCACCAGGGGTTCCCAGCATTTTTAATTATTTTTCTCCTATTTTTGAAGCCCTTTTTGTTCGTGCTGCTTGTGGTGTTTCCAATGGGACAGAAAGCCCTTCTCCTTGTAGGCTGCTTGCCGTGCGCTCGCTGAGGCTGGTTCATCCTTCCCTTGCACCTTGGAGGGACGCCTGGGAGCACGGGGGCAAATGCAGGCTGGCAGTTCCCCAGTAGCATGTGCTAGGTTGGAGGGCAGAGGATGCACTATGGAAAAGCCCGAGGGCTTGAGAACACATGGGGAAACAGAGACCTCGACTCCAGTGGTAGTGGCATTCCCTGCAGCATTGCCTCCCTTATGGACCCCCTGCCAGGCAGCAGGGAAACATCCCACTTTCCCAGGAGTGCAGCTGGTGCAGATGTGAGGTACGTAATGACCAGCTGAGCTATTGTCAAGAAGCATCTCCAGAGAGGATGAGAGCAGGTGGGGAGAGAGCCAATGACACCCACGAACCGCGTCCTGGGGAAGGAGGGTGCAGCAGAGGAAGGTGCTGGACGTCACTGCTGCGCAGCATCACTGACACCTCGGGTGGATGCTGACAGGGTCACTTCACAATGGGTGTAGGAAACGGGGAGGGTTTGGGGGAACGGGAGGGAAAACACGGCCACTGGTAAGCTCATCATCTGCCAGAAGATCGAAGAGGTGCTGCTCGTCTGTGCCTGATGTGCGCCTCATGAACCAGGAGCCGCTCGGAGGAGCCGCAGGGCTGTGGGTGCTGGCCAGGCGAGCAGCAGGAGGGAGCACTCTGCACACTTACACAGGGCTGTCACGGGTGCATCCACACATCGTTTTTCCACGTTACGTCCTGATGGTGCCCATCAACCAGGCCCTGCACGGCCCCGTAAGCAGCCAGCTGTAAGAAAACCACATCCCAGTACAGGCCAGCCGAGTGACCTTGCTGCTGTGTCTGGCTCTGCTGTTTCCACGCGGCTGGAAGCAGCGATGCCGTCACCTTGGTGAGCCCACAGCTGTTTTCACAGAGGCAGGAGTAGACAGCGTGCCCTGCCCTGGCAGCAGGCTGTGACCGTGTCCCTGGCACCTGATGGGAAGGTCGTGCTGCGTCATGCCCTGGCCACCACCTCCGGGTTTGATAAGGTTTAAACCAGTTCCCCACAGCCTGCGTCCGGCGTGGCCCCAGCCACGGCTCCTTGGCCAGCCCAAAACCAGCTCCAGAAGAGCAGCCTGAACTGAACACACCGCTCCGACGTGGCCATTGCCCTCTCCTTATGCTCTGGCTTGGGGACAATCCCGGATTGCTCTCAGAGAGGTGTTACAGGAGTTTCTCCCCACACGCTTAGCGGTGCAGACTAACCACAGCCACTACTGCACATCTGCAGCCTATGGGTAATAGACAGCTGAAAGGAGGTAACTCCCAAAGTGGCACAGCTAGGATGCGTCCCAGCCCATTAACGCTCACCCAGACACGTCTCCAGCTTTTTTATCGTACCATTGTTTGGCCTTTCCACTAACTTCACCAAATAACCAGCCGTACAACGCAGCCAAGGCTTGAGCCTGGTGTGCCTGTGAGAGCAGGCAGGTTCTGGCTTGACCCATGCGGCAGGTGTGTATTGATTACTCATTAACCAGGTGTCTATTGATTACTCATTAACCGTGGGTGTGGTGCAAGCTGCAGGAACCACACAACTTGCGACGGCGCATAGGTCTGCACCACCTTCTGGTCTCTGGGCAGTGCTTTGCCCTTGAATTGATCTTGTCCTCTGAATCACCAGGTTTATAGAAGAAAGGTTGAATAATCAGCCTAGAGATGAACTGCCTTGAGCTGGTTTTCTGCGCTGGATTACACTTTAAATGTTGCGACAGCTTTGATTGCTTCTGGCTTTTCCCTGAAACAGTTTTGAATTAGTTGCTACTAATTGTGTTGGGAGGGTGTTATTTGTATCCCACCCTCCCAAAGCAAGCAGCATATGAAACGAGATGGTGTGCTTTTTCCATGCTCTCTCCTCCCAGCCCAAATGATGAATTACAAACTGAATTTAATCTGTGTGATACAGCGCAGTATCACACCTTTTACTTCTGCACTCTGACAAGCATAAATGCTGCAGAAATAGGGCAGGATGCTCAAAACCCCCCAAAACATAAAATAACGCTGAAAGGCATTTGTTGCAAAAGCATGGCTATTTGTAGCAGCTTTTGAGAACAAGAGTAAAACGCCATTAGCTTGGGAAAGTTCACCCTCCCACATGAAGTGAAGGAAGGTGCTGGGTGGTGCTGCTGTATTCTGGCGCAGTATCTCTGCCTGGATCAGCCGGGGAGCCTTATCCTCTGAAACGCAATCACCGTGAACACCCACGCTGCTAACAGTTTTGCACAAACATCAGGCAAGTACAGTTTGTTTCCAGGAAAGCTGAACGCACAGGTGTATTAAGATATTAATGAACTCCTGCCTAAAACAGGTCAGGAGGAAAGGGAAAGATTAATCTTTTCTCTAGGTCCAAGTACATCACATCCCTCTTCTGTATTTTCCCAGGGGAAAGGTGGGGAAATCACGCCTCCCCTCTGTGCCGTGTGAGCTGGCCTCCACTCTCCCCAGTTTCTGATCTGCAACACAGATTGTTCAGCACCGAAACAACATAAAGCACATGGTCCTGAATGTCTGAATGAGTCATTTGCAGAGCTGCAAGCACAATGAGACTGCAGCAATGAAAAGGTGGGAGCTCGGAGAGGGTCCGTGCTGCAAAGCGAGGCATCCCCGGGGTGTTGCTTACATCTTGAACATCCCACAGGGTCTTGTGCCTCATGTGCCTCAAAAATCAGAGCAGCCACATGGAAAATGCTGAGTTCCAGGAGGCGGTTGGCTCATGGCAGCGAGCTTTTCACACTCCGACCCTGCTAATCCCTTTCTGTGCAGCTATGACTGGGATGGGGGAGAGGGTTTTGGTACCAGGTTCATACTGGGAGGTTATTAGCTCCGTGCTGTGGGTTTGGTTGGAGCCAGGTAGGCACAAAGCACATATGTGCATAGTCTTGTGGACAAGCAAGCCCCTGTAGTCCAGCAGGCAGAGAGATGCCTGGCATGGCATGGACGGGCATGTCTAACCAGGTGCTGCTGCAGGCAGTTCGGAGGGCTGCTGTCACGAGCCTCCCCAGACTTCACGCACAGCAGTGGGATTTTTAGGAAAACATGGATGCTAGCAGCACTAAGTATGTGCAGGGAGTATTTGTGATGCTTCTTGTTCTTCAATGCAAGCCATGACCAAATCCATTAAATACCATAACTTATCTTAAATTAAAGGCAACCATACCGTTTCTTGCTATAACAAGTAACGAGTTATTCTGCTCATTATTGCTGATTATTAATGTCTGTTTTTGCAGGAAACTGGACTGTGGTTTTCATGTGACAAACCCAGCCCACTATGTCCCGAAAGAGTTTGTATGCTAGTGAGATTTAAGAGGGGAGTGGTTGACCAAGTCACAGCAGCCTCTGACAGCCCTGCTACAAGTACCACATTGGCTCCTGCCTTCCTCCTCGTCTCCTCAATGGGATGTTAACTCTGGAGCTGAAGGATGATGGACTAAGAACGGCTGTTCTCAGTGATCTTCTTGTTGATGCTTTTGCCACAAATATTTTCCTCTTCTTCTTAAACTGTGAAGGTAGATATAAGATACAAAGGAAAATGAGTAGCGCTGTCCCTCCACTCTCCAGCTGTAGGCAACCTGTACCTACATGAGGCTTGTTTCAATCTGCCAAGCTGCCCACATGAGTTGATGGCTCCCAGGAAAGAGAAATATGGCCCAGCTGAGGCTAAATTACTGCTTTCCAGAAGAGTAGGTGCAGTGCAATGGGAAATTTTTCAGTCGGCTCTGAGAGCTCGAAGTCCTGAACTAATAGGCTGTGTATAGGAAGGAGACCTGGAAATGATGGACAATAAAAGATTGGGCACTGCACAGGGACAGAGAATCAGGAACAAGCTGATGAACGCAGTCTCTCCAGACCGCCCTATTTCTGGACTTGTTATGGTTTGCAGTGCCGCAGGCTAAATCTGAGGTCATGGGACTTTTACTTGAGTGGTCCAATTAATTTCTGAGTTCTGCACTTCATGGCTGAGAGCTCTGATCAGTGAGAGAGTAAAAAAGCACCAGCAAGCACAGCAACTGTCAGCATGCTTATCAGGAGGGACTGAGCCCAGGAAACTCATGCTGAAAGTGCAAGCCTCAGCAGCTGGGACCAAGCATCCTAGTGGAGAAGGGTAAGATGTCCTCTGTACATGAGGTACACAGGAAAGGAGATTTGGGGAGAGAGGGAAGAACAGCTCTCCACGGGGCTGTCCGGATCCGTGTCAAAGGAAGATGCCTCCTCAAGCACCATCCACTCTAGCTGAAGCGTGTCGTGCTCCCCAGCCAGTCTCGCAGAGCCCACAGATCTGGAAGGAGGTGCTGGGCAGGTGGCAAGCCTGAAGTGACAGCTCTCCACTCCTGTTAGCCCGAGGCATCTCCTGGTATTCCACATATCTCCACGGACATCAGTCCCATCACATCTTATTGCTTCTTTTGGGGATATCTTTTCCTTCAGAGCAAAGAGGAAAGCTGTTTTGTCCTAGTGCCTCATTGCAATTTTTTCCCAGTAGTAGAAGAGTGACTGCCCCACTCCATTGCTCTCCCACCAGACCTGTGCAGCCAGCATCTGCTGGGCTTGCCAGGCATTTGGATCCCATCGGCACACAAGTAATTCTCTGCTTCGCAGTCATGTGTGACAGGGTTTTGTGTGGCTGAGATTCTGGTCTCAGTTGCAGTGCTGTGAACCCAAACTAGTGCTGCAATACTCCTCAAGCTTGGAAGATCTCCTGAAAGGACATCTGTTTGTTTCTGTCCAAGATTCAGCTCAGTTAAGTTGCCTGGGCAGCACGTGCTCCATATTCCCCAGGAGGCAGAAGCAGGTCCCCAGATCCTATGGGGAAAGATGGGGTAGGAGAGTTGGATAAATAAAGACCATCACTCCCACAAACCGAGCCTTGGTTGTCCTGGTCAACTTGGCGATGCTCCACTCCTGGCTCAAGTCAGTTTGTTTCAAGCTTTGCTTTAAATCTGTTGCCGATGTTTGTTTTGGGATGTGTGTGAGCAGATATTGTACACCTCTAAGAAAACTAATTGTCAGGTATTGCTTCCCAGCCCACGTGGTCTGCAGGCCTTGGCTTTGAAGCTGCTGCTGGCTCTTTGGTCTGGCTGTGCTTTTCTTGCTGCAGTCAGGGCTAATTACGGCAAATCCCAGATCTTGAATCAGGGCAAGTTTTAATACTGTGCAGGACTTGTTTATGTAACAGCTGCCATCCCACAGGGATGAATCCAGGACTTGCAGCACTAAAAGCATTAGCTGCTGCCACTGGAGCTAAAGATGTAACTCTTCTGGTTGGTAGCACCAGTACATTTATATCCTTTAGAGCAAATGCTGGAGGAGACTCGTGACACGCTTAAAAGTGGGTTATGCCTACGTAAGCATTTTCCTCTCACTACGATACTAAGGGAGTACGTGCACTTGCAGGACCACAGGTGTGAAACCACTGCTGATGCTGCCGCCAGCCCATCTCCCATCGCTAGTCTGAGTGGAGCATACACATCACTATTTACCAGCACAGTTTTCTACTAGCACTCATGCCCTCCCTTTTACTCTCAGATCTGCTCCAGCACTGGAGAAATAGAGGACGGAACAAGTGTAGGCAGCGCCCTGGCTCCCTCGGCTCAAACACCATTCTCTTTCCTAACACATTTTGCAACCGCTTTGGCACAATGGAGGTTCATGTTCTTCTTTCCCTCCAGGCACATGATGCAGAGCCTTTGGGCTTCAACACGTCATCAGCTCAAAAACAGCCAGCCACCTCTGAAAAGCAGCTCCAGTTGCTTCCACAGCCGCGGGGGGCCAAAGGCACGCTCACAACAACTTCAGGTCAACAGCCTAAAATACAAGTGACCCACCTTGAAGCTTTAACACAGTTTCATTCTCTCCATCTTTCATACCTTTTCCTTTCTGTTTATGCTATTTAAGTACATTGCTCAGTAACTGCACATCTATTTACCCCAACACTCCAGTGTGTCTGATGCAGACAAAGGTCTGTTTAATGACTGTTCAGAGACTTACTCTAAATTGGCTCCTGGCTTCTGTCTTAAAATCCACCTTTTGCTGGGACATAGCATTTACAAAGGATGAAGCGCACTTTGCAGCTTCTTTCCCAATAAGATCTCAGCCAAACCAATCTGAAATTGCATGATTGTGAGTCCTGGGGAACAGACTGCAGGAAAATGCGTCAGCCACGTGCGCTTTCGGCTGCTGTACCATGGAAAGGGCTCTGCTTCCATGTGTCTGTCAGTTCTCCTGTCCCAAAATGTTAGAGCACCTGCAACGGAGCTGATTCTCACTTTTGCCAGAAATGGAGCTGGCGCTCCGCAGGACATGTAACCATCTGTGTAAGGGAGCTCTGAGGGGATTCTCTGGTACCTTAAGGGTGTCCTTGAATCGTTGCTTGTGTGCTGACACCTTTTACCTGTACTGCTGGCCTTTGGGCTTGGAAGGAATATTCTGGGTCCAGTTTTAGTTCCAGATTCCCACCTCCCATCTTCACCCGAGTTTATTTCAGCTTTTCTATCAAATTGACTCTCACGAACGTTCCCGACAGGAGAGCAAGGACTGCGGTGCAAACAGACACTTGTTATATAAACCACTTAAATGAGACATCAGCCGAATTCGGCTGGTGGAAAGAAGATGTCAGATGAGGACAGGGCATTGAAACACAGCAGGGGAGAAGCTACAGCTCAGGGTTTCTTAAGGATACTGACAGCCCTCTGTAAGAGGAACTGCAGCTGCCTCCGTCTCCTCCGCTGACTTCCCTGCGGCGGGGGCTGGATGCCCCGTGCCACACTTCGCCGGGAGACCTTCCCTCCCTCCCGCTCCGTCCCTTCCAGCGGGCAAAGCTTGACCGGGACAAGCTCACGGTCCCTTTAGCCGGTCCGAGTCCTCTCAGAGGGGCAGAGCAGGGCCTTCCCCCGCCGCCTGCGCGTCCCGCTCCGCGCCCGGCGTGCTGGAGAGCCCCGGCCGCCGTAGGGGTTAAGCCCCAGATAAGGGCACGGGACGCGCTTTCCTCGGCCGAAAGGCTGTAAATAACCGGCACCAAGTGACAGGCTGGCGCAAACCAGAGAGGCGGGGGCAGCCCAGGCCCAAGCGGGAGGCGCCGCTCCTCCTGCTCTGGCCGCCGGCCCCCACCGCTCCGGCTGCCGCCGCTCCGCCTCTGCAAACCGGGCAGCGCCCTGCGGCGGCTCCCGCTGCCGGCTGCCGTGCCTGCGGCGGGGGGGGGTGGGAACCGAGATCACCCTCGTCCTCCCCACAGCTCGGCGCCGGGTCCCTCGGCTTTGCGGTGCGGCTGTCCGAGCAGAGAGCGGGGTCCCTTCTTCCCACCCCGCATTCGCCCGGGGCGGGCGGTTCGCCCCGTCCTCCCCGCACTGCACCGGCCGCACGCTCCTGCACTGCGCTGCGCTGCGCTGCATTGCACCGCGTTGCGTTCTGCTACGTTGCCACGCGTTGCACCGCACCGCATTTGCATGGCATTTGCATTGCATTTGCATGGCAGCGCGCTGCCTTGCGCTGCCGTGCCG